>CM047807.1:86298408-87019654 GCA_026214975.1 Gentiana macrophylla
CGTATCATCACGCACTATTTATCTAAAGAATACAAAATTCATACATAAATTTATTGAATGAATCTAGACACTTTTAATTCAAGATTAGTTGTTATTTAAATGTCTGCAAACAACTTAGAAACTTTAAGCAATGCTTTCGTATAAATAAATAGACGGAGGAGTAATACTTAATTAATTAAAATTTCTCTCACCAATCATCTACACAAATTTTCATATAAAATTTCAACTTTATAATCACTACTTCACTTTCTCTCTCCGGAATCCATTCAAGTCCAAATAATCCGAAACCAAACAGAGCTGATTGAATTTGTCCTAACGATAAATGGGAAATATCATTGCAATTGGTGTAGACATAACTTTAATAAACTGCATCGGTTATATTTTAATCTGCAATATGTAGAATTTTTCAGCATTTCATAAATCCATTTAATTATTTGCCTACCCAAATATAAACTACATTTGTATGATTTAATTTGCAGGATACTAATGAAAAAAATGGCAGGAAATCTTATTTGAATGGAATGTCTCGATAAATAGTTACGTAGCATTCATTTGTAAATCATTTTTTTTATTTAAATCAGAAGCAACATTCGCGCGTTACAATCTCTTTGATAAAGCATTCATGAACAACAAATAACACATTTTATCCTCATGATTTAAATTTTCTTCTTCTATAGAAATAAAATTACCACATACAGGTAATATATATATATATATATATATATATATATAACGCACACTTATTATATGTGAGACTTAAACTCATAATCGTCGGCAAGGACGGAGGTATGTATATATTTAGAAATTTAAGTTCAATGAGACTGAAAAAAATATTATATTTACACTACAAAATCTGTGTAGATTTAGTTTGATTTATAAATATTCTTAATCCAGTCACACCTAACGAACCTGGATATAGTCAATTAAGCAGCACTCCAAGTTCAAATCCCTATTCGTCGGCCCAGGACCTTACTTAGCACAAGTGCATAGAGTTTGACTCATTGGACAACTCGAGTATCGTTAAATTATTGTCCTGGACCAGAATTTCGGCAAAATTGATAATGATAATAACATGAACAAAATTATAAAAAAAAAACAAATTTATAATCATATTAATAATCAGTATAATTGAATTTTATTTTGGTGCATGACACTATGTTTCAATGACCCAAAAATAAAAAGACAAGATCAAAACCAATTAAGCGAATAACCATGGGGAGTCATGGAAAGACCAAGGCTTGTAGGAACCTTTCCATCAACAGAAGCAGAAGAAGAGCCAACCCCAACCCCGACATGGCTGCCGCCGCCTCTCGAGAAGAACGACGACGAGCTCGAACCCCCAACAACATAATTCCCAACGGCAGCCGCAGCAACCGTAATCTTATCAGCTTGCTTTGCTACACTCTTCTTCAGTTCCTCCATGGCTTCTTTCAATTGCTCAAGCTCTTCTAAACTAAGCTCGTTAGCCGGCTTCTCCCACCAGCATCTCTTCTGACTTGCCTTTCTCATCTTGTTTAGTTCATCCCCGCGTTTTTTCTCCATCTCTAATTGTTCTTCCATTTCCATTAGCTGCATGTTCAGTTCATTTACGCTTGCTTTTCTATGCGCTTCCACCAACTGTGACGTCCCTGTCCCTGTCCCTGTCCCGCCACCGGTTATGGTAGGTGTATGACTAGTACTACCATTGTTGTTCATGTACCGATGAATGACGGTGAAGATGCAAGGATGACCGAAGCAGAAAACCTTTTTCCCAGGAGAGAAGACGATGATGGCGAGCTCTGCACCGCAAAGTGTGCAGAGCTCGTTGGCCTTTTTGAATAGGCCAGATCTTCTCTTTGAGAAAGTAACGAGTAGGTTACTTTCTTTCGACATTCTCGCCATTTTGATTTTCTGCCTACCCCTGCTTTTTCCTGCCATACTAGCTCAATTGTTTTCTTTTTGATGGGTTGATGATTGGAAATAGGGTTTATTTATAGTGTATTTCTCCCTCCAAAACTAAAACGTGTTTTTTTTTTTTTACTTATTTGTCGGTTTAGATAGTCGAATTCTCCAAATTTGGTTATAATGAATTAGTGAATGAATTTGTCTGATAAAAAAATAATGAAAATTGTGATTAAATATCCAGGATTTGCAGTTTAGATTATCTTTGTATTAATAATGCGTTAAAATTAATCTCGAACTATAAATGGCTTAGTGGTTTCATGCTTAGTTGGCATCTTTAAAGTTGTTTTACTCAATGCTTGGCCAAAGTCAACTCACTTTATTAAGGAAAAAAAAAACACTTTATTTTGATAATGAAAGGGTTATTTTTAGATAGGAATAAAATGTGTTACCCCTCAAAAAAATAATAAAAATTATGTCGGTTATATATATATATATAGACAATTAGACATATAGTGGGTGTCGGTTCAATTGTAATTTGCAAAATATGTATTACTCTTATTGCGGATGTTAATGTTACATGTGCATTTCATAAATCCATTTAGCTGGCTATATACCTGAATATAAACTACATTTGAATGATTTAATTTACTCGGTAAAATATAACTTTGATTTGTGCAATGTACTTACCATGAAAAAATGGTAGGAAATCTTTATAGAATGAAATGTGTAATGCATGGCACTTATTTTTTTTAAGGGTTTTCTTTCTCTTTGTCTATAATAAAACAAGACATAATAATTTGACTAAAAAAATATAATTAAATGCTACCTTTGTTCCATAATAAGTGTTTATTTTTTTAAAATAAATTGTCTCATAAAAAATGTCTATTTAGAAAATAATATATTATTTAATGCACTCTTTTCCAAACTTAACCCTACCATAACATTTAATGTATTTATATTTATTTTATATTCTAAAGAGTATTTATTATGTGATAGAGTATATATGTCAATCACTACTTAAAATACAAAACATTAATTGTTTTTTAATCTGTATGCACCAAAAAAAATGAACAATTTTTATAAGACGGAGGTAGTAACAAAATAAACTTGAACCGAAACAAGAATAAGATAGGTTATGAGTATCCCTTAGTATGCTATTGCATGTAAGAGAAGGAAAACAGATTAAAATAAATATAAAAAAAAAAGATTATGGTTTTAGCATTTTATTATTGGGCATTGTTAATTCAAGATTACACAATATATCTTTCAAGATTATAATGGTATGCAAAATTCGACTTTTTAGGGGTCGAAATGTGTTATTTCAACCCCCGTAAAGTCGAAATGTGTTATTTCGACCCCTAAAAAATCAAATTTTACACATATGTGATGCCCGAGTATATTGGATGTGGTGCCATTAACAATGTCATTTATTATTTCAGTAATACATTTTCAGTCGACAACATTTTCTTGGGGAGAGTAAGAGACAACATATTTTATCTATTCTATATCCATTTATCATTTTTATACCTTGCACTATATTGTTTCTAACCGAGTGTGTTTGGATTGCTTGAATGAAATATTTTTTTTCATTCCATTCAATCATTCTGGCGTGTTTGGATGCGAGAGAATGGAATTAACTTTCATTCCATCGGAATGAATTTTGGTTATTTTCATTCCATCCGAAATTGTATGGAATGGATGAAATGAAATTTAAAACATAACTTAGCAATAAAAATCAACCACCATCTACCCCACCACCCACCACCCACTACCCACTGTCACCTTCCACCGTACCACGGCCACTGCTTACATATCACCACCAGTTTCACAACTAACTCTCATCCCCCCTCACAACCCAACCCGCCACCATCCGCCCATCGTTACCACCATCTACCGTTATCAACCATTTCACCACTACCCCTTACCTACACCCACCTTACCACCATCTTAATTCCCAATTTTCACACATAGCCTACCCTACCACCACCCTCTGCCACTATCCTCCACCACAACCTACTCCATCACCACCGATATATATTCGTCCGCCACCACCCACCTCACAATCACCATCATCGCACATCCACCACCCTCGTCACTACCACCACCACCTCCGCCACCACCACTACCGCCATCGCACACCTCACAACATCCGCCGTCACCCACCATCACCTCCACCACCACTACTGCCATCGCACACCTCACAACATCCGCCGTCACCCTGTTGAAATAGTGTCCTAAATCGGGTTGGACCGGATCTGACCGGGTCGGATCATTTCTACTATTTCTTTATGTTTATACATATATTAAATGGCTTTTCTGTTGTCATATATTTGTTCTTTTAAAGAACCAATTATGAATTGTTATATGATAACGTCCTTAGTATTAAACTGTGATAGAGAAACCATGATAGGCGATTATGGTTGATGAGATCACTAATCACTTTAATAAGTTTGATACTTAAATGTCTCTAGGCTTATGTACTATTAAACAGGGTATTGATAGTACAAACAGACTAGCACGTATTAGATGTCTACTGTCTTTAAGAGGCGGAGGTATAGATCTAAATCATCAAAGTGTAGACACTTGGGTATGCGTGGATGTGTATTGGAGAACGCGACGTTGGGATCGACCCACTTACATCGTTAAGTGTCACACTATGTGGCGGTTGTGTAATTATCCTTAGGACCAGAGTCTTCATAGCATCACGGTGTGGATTGTCATGCTTTGACACTATTGAGGTTTCCCCTAGCCATGGGGAGATCATGCGATAGTGATTGGGTGTGATACTGAAGCATGCGGAGTATACATGTTTGGTCGTCCGGAAATCACGTACCCTATCAGTAAGGGTGAATATCCGAAAGGGTCTTCTTATAAGAAATGTCTTACTTTCGTGAATCTTTGCAAAGTGGAAATAAATGAGTTATTTCGACAGAGCATGATATCTAGATTATAAGATACGGTCGTTGATGTTTGACACTCGACGAACGACCGTATGGATATTATTACAGCGATAGGATTCTATTAACATGGTAACTGTTCACATGAAAGGTAGTAGTCATTGCATTTAACTCTTCCGATGATTGGGGGTCACGGTGTGTTGCTAGACGTTATCTCATGATCGTTAGGCATGAAGGGCATTTTCATAATTTGCACTTTGTGTCTACGGCCAACATATTCGGAAGCCTATCGGGTCACACACATAAGAACATCTAGCCGGATTAAAATGTGGTTATAGTTGATGACCAAATAAGGAAAGTTTTATCTCAAGACTATAAAGGTTATATTGGTAAATTAATATGATGATATTTATTTATTATGAATAAATAAGATACAAGATATTAATTATGTTGATTAATTAAATATACATATCATGTATATACATATGTCGAAATTTGTTATGTATATTGATACACATCACTACTACAAAAAAGCATAAAGGTCACGGTTTTTAAGTGTGATATATTTACATTAGTCACGGCTTCCAAAGTGTGGCATATTGAGGTGTGACATAAAATACTTTAACTCAATCACAGTTACAAACTGTGATCTATTATAATAATTATCACACTTAAAACCCGTGATCTATTATAGTTGGTATCACACGTAAAAACCGTAATCTATAATAATTTCATCTCATTTAAAAACTGTGATCTATTATGGTTGTTATCATAGTTAAAAACCGTGATCTATTATAGTTGTTATCACACTTAATAACCGAGATCTATTACAATTAAAACACATTTAAAAACTGTGATCTATTTTAGTTGTTATTACACTTAAAAACCGTGATCTATTATAATTTAAATCACACCAATAAAAGTTTTTTTTTTCAAAAACAATATATAAGCACACATATTTTTTTGTCTTTGTTGGGACTCGAACCCGGATACTCCGAATTAACTAGCCACACTTATTCCATTAGACCGATGTTTTCTTTCTTCTAATTTTCGACCACACTAAACTAAAATCTCATCATAAAATACCATATTATTTTAATCACAGTCAAAAACTGTGATTGATTGATTTTTTGTCTCATTTTCCCTAAAAACCGTGATAATAAAAATTGTGATATATTTTAGTTGTTATCACACATAAAAACCGAGATCTACTATAATTTCAACACATTTAAAAACTGTGATCTATTTTAGTTGTTATCACACTTAAAAACTGTGATCTATTATAGTTGTTATCACACTTAAAAACCGAGATCTATTATAATTTCAACACATTTAAAAATTGTGATCTATTTTAGTAGTTGTTATCACACTTAAAAACCGAGATATATTATAATTTCAATCACACCTAAAAAAGTGTGATCATTTTTTTTTTTTTTTTGAAAACGAAATAAACGCACACATATCTTTTTTTTGCCATTTGGGACTCGAACCAGGATACTGGATTAAGGAACCACACTAATTACCACTTTTGGGTGATGCTTACTATATTATCATTTTCGACCACACTAATGTAAGATATGATTATAAAATATCATACTATTTTAATCACAGTTAAAAACCGTGATTGATTGATGTTCTTGTCTCAGTTTTCTTAAAAACCTTGATAATAAAAACTATGATCTATTTTAGTTGTTATCACACTTAAAAACCGAGATATATTATAATTCAACACATTTAAAAATTGTGATTTATTTTAGTTGTTATCACACTTAAAAATCGTGATCTATTATAGTTGTTATCACACTTAAAAACCGAGATCGATTATAATTTCAACACATTTAAAAACTGTGATCTATTTTAGTAGTTGTTATCACACTTAAAAGCCGAGATCTATTATTATTTCAATCACACCTAAAAAAGTGTGATCATTCTTTTTTTTCACACCTAATAACTGTGATAAAATATTTAAGTGTGATATGTATACATTTTACTTGTCTCGGTTCTTTTAAAAGTGTGATCCTTATCTTTAGATAAGTGTGATCTATATCTTTTTTCTTATTAGTGGATATAGTTTGTCTCACTTTTTCTATAATTGTGACAAAAATATCATGAATTCGAAATACGATTTAAAAATGAGATTAATTGATATAATTTATCTCGCTTTCTCAATAAGCGTGACAAAATATCATACCAATTTAGTCACATTAAATTGTGATAGTTTGGTATAATTTATCTCGTTTTTCAATAAGCGTGATAAAAATATCATATCAATTCTATCATTTGTTTTAGATGTGAGATTGATATATATAATTTATCTCGCTTTTTAGAAACCGTGATGAAATATCATATCAATTCGATCACGATTTAATAAAGAGATTGATTGATATAATTTATCTCGATTTTTCAATAAGCGTGATGAAAAAATCATATCAATTAAGCCACACTTTAAAAATGAGATTGATTAATATAACTTATCTCAGTTTTTCAATAAGTGTGATAGAAAGCTATAAGTGTGATATATATATTTTCGTTGTCTCGATTTTATTGAAACTGTGATTGTTTTCATATCTTAAGTGTGACCTATGTCCTATTTTGTAGTAGTGCATGTATTTTGCAAATTAATTAATCATAACATTATATTAATTAAAGAATATTCATGGATGCCAATGTTAGGCAATTTGGGGCGCCAATAATAAGTGTATTAAGATACACTTGGATTGTGCAATTTAATTAATACGATTACCATAATATTAATATTAGACATTAATTGACTTTTGGAAAATAGATTTATGGTAAAAAGATAAAGGTATATTCAATATAAGATACTGTCAATATATATCATAGGAAAAAAATTTAATATAAGATATTGAATATTAATGAGATAAATCAATCAAAGGGATTTCCTTATTTTATTAGGAAAGAGTTTTATTTCTCCTCAATCTACTAGGAAGCTAATCACAATTAGATTGGGAACTGTAGGGGCACAGGTCACCCTATTTAACGGAGGCTTGGCTAGCTCTTTTGAGCAACACAATTCCAAGAGCTAATAGTTCTTGTGAAAAATAGAGAGCTTCTTCTGGAGAGATTTAGAGAGAGAGAAAATGCCGGTCTAGCAACCGGATTTTTCTAGTAGCAATCCAATGGTGGATTCCGGCGGGTTGTTCGTGTGGACTGGTGGTAGAGGCCGAACGCTTGGGCGGCACCGTGCATCGCTACTCTCCTTAGACGGTCAAAGCGTCGATCTTTTATATCAACCAAGGTAACCACCCTCTACTAGCTTATTTGTTTATTGCTTAAATGAAGTCGATTGAATTCCGCTGCATTCCCGCATAGATTTCCAAACACACCCATCACCGCACGCCTCACAATCACCGCCATCACCATCTCTGCATACCTCACATTTACCTGCCACACTCATCAACACGCACCACCATCGTCCACCGTGTCAATTGCCGCATTCTATAGAATCTCATACATTTCATTCTATTGCTTTCCAAACATAGGAATGGAATCACGCTCATTCTATTCCATAGCATTTCATTCCATCAGCTTCATTCCATTCCATTCAATTCCAGCAATCCAAACGCACTAAAAGTTAACTCTGGTCAGCCTGTCTAATGGCAATCTTAGTACCTTTTTTTACGACTCTTTTTACGGGGAGTTATTGCTCATCCTTTACATTCTTATATTTTTCAGATAAAGTATAAAATCAGACAAATGATTATGATCTTGGACATCTAGCTATGCATCGGTGACAGTGATTATTTTATTACGATTATTTCTTGAGATAATACATTTTGAATTGTATTTGTAGTGAAGTACTTGTGATTAAAACATTATAAATAATTATTTATTGGGTTATTGTTAATTAATGATATACTACATCACATAATTGGGAATTCAACTTATTAGACCCGAGTTGTGATATTTGGCTTCCGCGTTTATTTTGAATAGTACTTAAAAAGGCTTTATGTGTCAAGATTTTGTCTCAGAGCAACGAATGATTCATTTTCCTAAAATACTCGGTGTTTTCAGAACAAGATATTACATAATGTCTCGATAAATATGTAGTTGGCATTCATTGAAAAATAATATATCTACAACAAAATAGACACAACACATTTACACCATTGTTTTTGATAACATATGGACCATCAACTATCAATGTGTCCACACCATAATAAATTGTGTAAGATATGTGTGTCTAATTTGCTGTGGACAAAACATAAGTTAAAAATAAATCTCGTAGAAAAACTTAAAAGAAAAAAGGCCAAATTCAGAAAGACAAAGACCAAAAAAACAAACAAAACAAACCCACCCTTATAATACAATGGGGTTGGGCTTTGCTCTTCTTCTGTTGATAAAAAGGTTCTTACATGTCAATCAAGTAGTTTGGCTCAAGTGGTAAATGACTTGAGAATGCTTAGGAAGATCACCGGTTTGATTCTCCACTGAGACGTCATGTTGAAAAAGCTTTTGGCTAGGCCTTACCCGCGAAAAAAGTCGATTGTATGCGGTACGACCCTGATGAACTACAATTAGTCGGAGCAGATGGGTTAGGATCAATTGGAGACTTTAAGTAAAAAAAGGTTCTTACATGCCTTAGTCTTTCGATGACTCTCCATGGTTGCTCGTTTGATTTTTGTTTTTTAGCGTTAAAGGAAATTTAAATTGTATTAATCACAATTCAAAATACAAGCACAAATTACATACGATAATAGAGAAGAGCCTTATTCTTTACACCCAACCAGACTGAGGTCTTTCCTAGCTAAAATATAGGCAAACATGTCATTTTAACGTGTGTTTATTTTGATTTGGCAACATGTATTCAGGTGGTGTAAGATTGCTGGACCATTTCCGTGTTCTTTTGTGGATTTGTGTAATTTAAAACCTTGGCGTTGTCACGTTCTTCGGAGTTCTGTTTGTGGAATGCGATTGTGGGAATTACATCTTGGATGATCTGGATCTTTTGGAATAAAGTTATCTTTCATTCATGTGTCATTGACCCAGAGATGATTTTTAGAGAGGTTCAAATGATGTCTTTTTCAAAGGCTTTCATACAACAAATGCTTGAAGAAGATATCTTGGGATTGTTGGAAAGCAAATCCGATGAAAGCCGCGGTCTAGTTTTGAGTTATTATGTTGCTTTTTTATGTTGGTGTTTTACTTCGATTCATATAGATGTGTAGTGCTCTTTCAAACGTTGTAGGCTGAACTGTGGTCATTGGGTTCTCCGTTTATTGTTATATTTTCTCTTGGCACTCATTTCTAGCTACTCGTTGGTTATGTCCTATTGATATATATATATGATCGGCTGTTTAAAAAAAACGAAGAGAAAAATGAAGAAATAAAAGCAGGCATGAGCTTTCTACAGTCCTTCTTCCTTCCCAAAGGAGACATATCTTCCACAGAGTCGAAAGAACAATGGTGCACAGTAAGAGAGTCGTCTTCTATGCTAACATGAGATACATTATAAATTGCCATGACTTTTTCAATTATGACATCGTATCTTCCTTTCATTTTCTTGGAAAAAAATTGGATTATTTTCCTGTGACTATTACGAAGAATTCAACATGAGTCGTCAAAAGTTGCATCAACGTTTGATGAGTATTGTTAATGGTACCACACGCGATTTACTCGGGCACCACACCTCATGCAAATTTTGACTTTGTAGAGGTTGAAATATATTTTCAACCTCATCCAGAGTCGAAATTACACAAAATTCGACTCTAGAGGGATTGAAAACAGATTTCCACTTTTGAAAATAATATATAAACACAATACGAAAATAACCACCAATACGAAACTTTTGATCCCACACCTACCAAAGATGCTTGGATCACTGATTTTGAACCTAACAGTCTGTGTTTCAACGTTGCACAGTACCCTGGTTGTAAAACAATTGCCAAAAATGGAAACTTGATTTTATGCCTACTTACTCGTTAAGATACGCAAATCATAAAAACAAGTAAAATGTCATTCTTACACACATCACAAAACTGAAATTTCTTCCTTCCACCTTAATTAAATTGCTTAAATTCTTCTCTTATCAAAATTCAACCTTGAATAATTAATTTTTTGGACGACAAAGTTTAATTAATAGGAAAATCAAATGGCAAGATCTGCTGGAAAAAAGAATATACAAGCCAAGCTGGTAGGTATGTTTGTAAAGTACTATTATTATTACAAAAAAAAAAAAAAATGCATGTAGAAACTAATACATTTTCTGTTCTATATATTTTGATGATTAATGTTATCATGCAGCTTGATGAAATTAATTTCATCCCTTTTGTAGGTACTTGTTGGGCACATGGGTGTTGGAAAAACCAATTTAGCTTTGAGATTTGTCAGAGGACAATTTCATGAATTTCAGGTATATATGTTTATAAATGTTTTTATGAAGAACGCCTGAGGATACAATGTTTTTTTTTTTTCCCACACAGAACGACATCATTTTGATCTTAAAAAAACGCACCGACCGTACATGAAGGGATCCGGTCTCCTATTATATTTTTTTTTTTTTTTTTTTTTTTTTTTTGATTGCTTGTTTTTTTTTCTTTTATTCTTTTTCAGGAATCAACAATTGGGGCAGCTTTCTTTACACATATGGTATCACTCAGTGAAGCAACAGTGAAGTTTGACATATGGGATACCGCGGGACAGGAGCGATACCACAGTTTAACTCCAATGTATTATCGCGGCGCAGCTGCAGCTATTGTCGTCTTACGATATCACCAACGAGGTATATATCATGTATAGTCATGAATCACGATGTTCATTACTTTTCTCTTAGACAATTAATGTCTCGTTAATTAAGGACATATTTGATACAGAGAAAAAAAAACAACATGATTAATTCAATGCCTATGTACTCTAATTTCCCATGTTTTGCCTCTCCAAATTTGGGATGCATATATATATATGGGATCATTTCTCCTAGCAAAAACCACGTCGTTTTAACATAATGTGTTGCTGTCAGGATTCATTTGAGAAAGCCAAAAAATGGGTAGAGCAACTTCAACACAGAGGTTATATATACTTTTATTATTAATTATTATATGTAATAATTAACTTGATGTTAATTTTACCACACAATGAATAAATATGGTCATAGTTACAAAATTTACATATCCATTATTATTAATTATCATTGTGTAGGAAGCTTGAATATGGTAGTATATTTGGTTGGGAACAAGCTTGATCTTGATGCAGACAGAGAGGTTGAGAAAGAGGTATATATATATATACTTGCTATTAATTTGGCTTTTTTCAAATCTCTCTTGTTCTTTAATGATATCTTAGTGATTGAAATTCTAATATGAAACAAGAGAAAAAATTTGAATAGTTATATATAGTTCAAATAACGTCATTGGACCCGAGTTTGAGGCGTTACAAGTGATATATCAGAGCCGAATATATATCACACATCTCGACCAACTACGAAGACGACAGGTTTAAGTAGTCATTGAATAAATTACGGCTCCAAAAGCACAGCTTTGCATAACGTGGACATAGGCGGATCTATGTAGAATTGAGGGGTCGGGCGCATTAAAAGAAAAATACTCTACATTTTACCTATAGAAAAATATTTCGGACCCTTTTAAAAAAATTATTTAGTGTGTTAAATATTTACGGACCCCGCTGGAAAAACATTCTGGATCCGCCACATGGATCTAAATAGTTACTATATTCATTATAATTCAAGTAGCAGCAGCGTACGTAGCACCCGTTTTTAGAGCAAGGATGATTAGTACTTAATTGGCCATTGAAATGGTAATTTGCAGGAAGCAGAAAATTATGCAGAAGAGAATGGGTTACTATTCATGGAAACTTCTGCAAAAACAGCACAGAATGTGAATGAACTCTTTTATGAAATAGGTGAGAAAGAATTCAAGAACAAAGCTTAATTCTCTCTCCACATTCTTATTTTCTCTTTCACCTTTATTTATTTAATAATTTTTTTTATTTTTTATTTTTCCCAATAAAATTTGTTGCAGCAAAGAAATTGGCTAAGCAATCACCAGCCCAGCAAGCAGGGATCAGACTACAAAGCAATGGCAGATTACATGAAGTGGGTGGATGGACTTGGAGGAGACCTTTTTGTTGTTCTGGATAAAAAAAAAAAAAAAAAAAAAAAAAAAAAATTTGTTGTTGACAGTGGGATTTGAACCCACGCCCTTTCGGACCAGAACCTTAATCTGGCGCCTTAGACCAACTCGGCCATGTCAACCTTGTTGTAAGGCAGCTACGTTGCATTGTGTTAAACTATATTTGTTTATCTTTTGCTTACAATTATACTACTCTATATTATTTGTTGGTATGATTCTCATGTTCATATGAGATAATATTCAAACTATTATTTTCTGGTGTAGATTTTCATTATCAATATATATATATCTGAAGAAAGTTCATCATCATTTAGTATCAGTGGCCGACCTACATACACCCAGGGGGCAGTTGCCTCTTTTGATCCGAAAAAAATACACTAATATATGTATTATTTTTATAGTTTGCCTCCCCTTAAAATTTTGTAATCGTCTTTAAAAAATTTATTGCCCCCCTTACCCGAGATCCTACGTCCGCCCCTGTTTAGTACTTGGATGTTCATTTTATTATACTAACACTCTTTTTACTTTTCTACTTTAGAACTAGGGCGTAGTTGTTGACATCATAGCCAATTTATAATAGCAATATGACACAACATTTCAAGCTAGGTTCAACTATATACATAGAGGTCAAAAATGGAGTAAAGTCGAATATTAAGCTTATATTCGACTTTCCAGAGGACGAATGTCAGTGTTGTGCACTGAAAGTATATTCAATATCACGTCGTTAACAACTCCCTAGAATTCATTGAAGCAATATTGCCTACAACTGATCTCATCTACTAAAGAAGATGGCTTTTGAAGGAATAATGGGTGGGAAATTGAACTCATTTTTTTTTTTTTTTTTTTTTTTTTGACATATGTTCACACAATATTGCCTAAAATGTATAACTTTTCTTTTATGTTAATGCAACCTATTTCTTTTTTCTTTTTTTCTTATTTGAAGAGGTGAAAACCGACTTTTAAACGAATTAATAAGAAAAGTTTAAAATTGAGTTTTAAAAGGTTTAATAACAATAAATTTGATGTGATGTAACTACATAATATAAATAAAGTAAACACTATGAAAATCAACGGTGGAAGTGTGTGCTAAATATCACACCTTCCATGAGCATAAGGGCAGATCAAAAAGTGAAGTTCTTTAATATACTAATCAGAAGAAGATTAAATAATAGGATTACACGGTTAAACCCTAACCGGATTACACTTCTAGTTCTAGTACAATTGCAACAACAAAAAATACTTATATGTCCCCCATGTTTTCCACACTTTCATTACCTAGCCATAGCATAGCATAGCATAGCATAGCATGGCCTTAAAATTATTGTTCTTTCTCACACATCAAATCATCCAAAAACTCTCTCTCTCTCTCTCTCTCTCTGGTAAGACATGATTATTTCAAAAATCAGAATAAAAATCCCAGTACATTTTTATGAATCTACAGTTCTATATGAAACGCCGGAAGCAGACACGTCCCGTTTCTCAGATACAGAAGCAGCACGTTGTGACTTGGCGCGAACCCAGCTGACAAAAGAAACAGACAAATTATACGTTAAGACGGTTTTACTCGCATTACATATATTGTCAAGCAACCAAAACATGTGAGTTTATAAGCTCGAGGCGTAAGCCTCAAGTTACGTACCGGGGTAATGCAAACCGAAAAGGAAAAAAAGAGGTTTTCAAAAGGTCTACATACTTATTCAGCCTGAAGAGAAGATGAAACAAACTGGAGATTTTGATTGTTTTCGGTCGTCTTCTCGAAATAATCCTGAAGAGCCGACATCTCAATCTTGTTGTTTTTCAAGCTTTTAATCGCTTCAGCCGTGGCTAATGCCCCTTGCACTGTCGTAATTGTAGGAATCTTATACGAAAGCGCCATCCTCCTCAATTTCCGTCCGTCAATTTGATCAAGCTTATCACCAGAACTCGTAATCACCACCAATTGAATTTGCCCATTCGCAATCATATCAGCAGCATGTGGGCGTCCTTCGTGCATTTTCAGTACACGTTCAACCGGTATACCTTCAAGCTCAAGAACCTGTGCTGTTCCAGAAGTAGCAACCAATCTGAATCCAACAGCTAGAAATGCACGAGCAATCGAGCCGAGATGTTGTTTCGTCAAATCGTTTAAACTGAGAAACAATGTGCCTGAATTCGGTAGTGTTTGCCCAGCAGCTATTTGTGCTTTTGCAAACGCAATGGAAGACTCTGCATGTATACCCATTACCTCCCCTGTGCTACGCATTTCAGGGCCAAGAAGGACGTCGCACCCTTGAAACTTTTCGAATGGAAAAACGGCTTCTTTTACCGACACGTGCTTCGGTATTACCTCTTTGGTGAATTGTATATCGTAAAGGGATTTTCCTGACATGACAAGAGATGCATACTTAGCTAAAGGATGTCCGATTGCTTTGGAAACGAATGGAACGGTTCTTGATGCACGTGGATTCGCCTCCAGAAGGAAAACATCACCGGAAGTTGTTATGGCGTATTGACAATTCATGAGCCCACAAACATTAAGCCTCTTGGCTAATTTTATAGTCCAAGATCTAATTGTATTCAAGCATGGCTGAGAAATGGTTTTCGTAGGCAACATGCACGCTGAATCGCCTGAATGAACTCCAGCTTGTTCAATGTGTTCCATTATTCCACCAATCACTACATTCCCATGTAAATCAGCAAGTGCATCTACATCAATCTCTATTGCATCAGATAAATACCTGTCGATCAAAACAGGACGCTCGGGATCAACCTCAACAGCAGTCTTAAGGTAAGTGACGAGCTTTTCGTCGTTGTAAACAATCTCCATTGCTCGACCACCCAAAACATACGAAGGACGGACAACAACAGGGTACCCTATATCAGCAGCAATGGTAAGAGCATCTTGTTCACTTTTGGCAATACCGCCTTTAGGCTGCTCGATTTGAAGTTCTTGAAGGATAGCATTAAACCTTTCCCTATCCTCTGCTGCATCAATAGAATCAGGCGACGTACCCCAAATGCGTACGTAACCTTTCCCACTTTTGCATTTAGGTTTGTGTTCATCCAAGTATTGCTGGATTGGGAGAGATAATTTCAGCGGTGTTTGACCCCCAAATTGCACAATGATGCCATCAGGCCCTTCCAAGTCTATGACATTAAGAACATCTTCAACTGTCAGGGGCTCGAAATAGAGACGATCACTCGTGTCATAATCTGTTGATACTGTTTCAGGATTCGAATTCATCATGATCGTTTCATAACCCGCATCCTACATTAAACGCAAGAAACAAGAATATTAGTTAATGCATAGAAACCTAAAACTGCACATTTGTTATGCAAAAAACACAGACCTGTAAGGCAAAGGATGTATGACAGCAGCAGTAATCGAATTCAATTCCTTGTCCAATCCGATTCGGCCCACCACCCAAGATCAGAACTTTCTTCCTCTGGGTAGGTTCTGATTCACACTCTAAGTCATAAGATGAGTACATATACGGCGTATTAGCCTCAAATTCTGCGGCACATGTATCAACACGTTTATATGATGGCTTCACGCCTAAAGACAACCTCTTAAACCGGACTTCTTTCTCAGAGGCTTTTGTAGCAAAAGCAATTTGCTTATCACTGAAACCTCTCTTCTTAATCTCGTAAAAGTCATCTTTTGTCAGATCGGATAAAGACCGGCTCAAAAGGAATTGTTCAACTTCAACAAGCTCTTTCAACTGAGTCAAGAACCATTTGTCCACGAAACAGATGTCGTGAATGTAATCCACCTTCATTCCCCTCTTGATTGCTGCATATATGGCATGAATGCGATCAGGGTTAGGGACTCGGATACTGTATTTTAGACGGTCCCAGTCCCAGTCAAGCTCCTTGATATGGGCACAACCCCAACCCGAGTACCCACATTCCAATGAACGGACTGCTTTCTGAAACGATTCCTGAAATGTTCGGCCCACCGCCATCGATTCACCAACAGATTTCATCTGGGTTGTCAGTGTTGGCTCTGATCCAGGAAATTTCTCAAACGCAAACCTGGGTATCTGCAGCAAAACAATTCAACACAAAACAAACTCATTTCAAACTTAAAGCACCCAAGAGCTCTATGAGAAATTAATCCAAACTTGTCTCAAACTTCTACAGAAAACAGAAAATCACGTGAGCTGATATTTAGATTTCTAAGTCATCAATTACAGCTATACAATGAAGAACAAGGTCTGCAAAATCTAGACAGAATGACCAACAAGCATCCACAATACAAGTGTGAATAGGAGATGAAAACGCCAAAAAGTAACCAACGGCAAATGCGTTAGCAATAAAAAAACGATCTTTACTGTAAAATTAATCCGGAAGACACAAGAAACTAAACCAATAATCCTTGTCCAATCCAATCCAATCAAATCTATGTCAACTGTTAAGCAGTCAAACGAGTAAGAATAGTCTCATCTACTCGGATAACATGTGCTATGCACCACATTGCATATATAGGATCTGAATCAAATGATGAATACATATCCATTCAACAAGTAAATCACCATACTAAACTTTCATCACAAAGAAATATATGATGCCCAAAATCACACAAAGAAAAACAAAAACAAAAAAGTATACCTTGGTCACGACATAATCAATGGAAGGCTCAAAACTAGCTGGCGTCTTCTTTGTGATGTCATTAGGTATCTGATCCAAAGAGAAACCAACAGAGAGCTTTGCAGCCATCTTTGCTATAGGGAAACCAGTTGCTTTCGAAGCTAAAGCAGAAGACCTCGACACTCTAGGATTCATCTCAATCACCATTACCTCACCATCTAAAGGATTAACAGCAAACTGGACATTCGAACCACCACATTCAACACCGATTTCTCTAATTATAGCAATCGAATAATCCCTGAGTCTCTGGTATTCCTTATCTGTCAAGGTCTGAGCAGGAGCTACAGTGATTGAATCCCCTGTGTGTACACCCATAGGATCAATATTCTCAATAGAGCAAATAATAACAACATTATCAGCCAAGTCTCTCATAACCTCAAGTTCATACTCCTTCCATCCTAAGAGAGATTTCTCGACTAAAACTTGAGACATCGAGCTAGCTGCAAGCCCGGACTTACAGATAGCCTCGAATTCCTCCTTGTTATATGCAATGCCTCCTCCAGTACCGCCTAATGTAAAAGCCGGTCTAATGATCAAAGGGAACTCTCCAATTTCCTTAGCAATGTTAAAACACTCCTCCAAAGTCGTACCAATACCCGAAGGTGGAGTCTTGAGCCCTATATTCTTCATGGCTTGTTTAAACAAATCCCTATCCTCAGCTTTCTTGATTGCATTAAGCTTTGCACCAATCAATTCAACACCGTATTTCTTGAGCACTCCACTCTCTGCTAACGCCACTGCCAAATTAAGCGCGGTCTGACCACCCATAGTGGGTAACAAAGCATCAGGCCTCTCCTTTTCAAGCACTTGCTCGATTAATTCCGGCGTCATTGGCTCGATATACGTCCGATTAGCCGTTTCAGGGTCAGTCATTATTGTAGCAGGATTTGAATTAATAAGAATTACCTCATACCCTTCCTCTCTAAGCGCTTTACAAGCTTGAGTACCAGAATAATCAAACTCGCAAGCTTGCCCTATCACTATTGGTCCTGCACCTAAAATCAAAATCCTTTTAATATCAGTTCTTTTTCCAGCCTTTTTGGGTGAAAAACTGACATCATTGGTAACTAATTGCCCCTGCTCGCATTGAATTGAGTTCACTCTGCTGCGAATTTTAGAATGCAAAGCTGGGGAATGAGAATGAACGCAGAAATTTGATAAAGGCCGTTTGTTGAGACTGGGTTGGAAGTATAGCTGGAAAAGGCTGGATTTTGATAGCTTGTTGAAGGGATTGAAAGCATGTGATGTTGAAGATGATGAAATTAAACTGGAAGAAGCATTTCCACCGGCTTTTATGCAGTAGCCCATTTCCACCGGCTTATATTTATCCCAAATATTATATCAATCTAAAACAACAGCACAGTGAAAAGGGTGGCTGCGGTTGCTGATGAGTGGTGTAACAGAAGAATTCAGTTGTGGCGGTTCGAGGTGGTGGCGGATTTTCTCCTAAATATTACATCAATCTACAACAGCACAATGAAAACGATGGCTGAACAGTGGTGTAACAGAAGAGCTGGGCGGTTTGAGGTGGTGGTGGCGGCGGCGGTTCGGCTTCCGGGTGGAGGTTGAAGATACGTTTTAAGAAAATGCATATGGGTCAGGAAGAAAGACTATTTAGGGTTAATTGGACAGACTGAACTACATCGGCCCAAGAAGAATAACGGTTTTCCTAAAAATATATATAGGTAGGTTCTATCGGCACACGCTGATTTACTTACGGCACCCATTTGTTGAAATTTTTTTTTTTTTTTTACTTTTAGGCACAATAATATTACTTATGGCATCACGTAAAAATAAGAAAATTGAAATATTTACACTTTGGTCCCTACACTAATTAAAACTATAAAACAACTAATCATATTAAAAAATTATCACAACTAATCATATAAAAAAAATTATAACAATTAAATGAATCCCTCCCCCTCCCCTTCCCCCTTATTCAAAACCTTTTCCTTTCCCTCCCCCTTTCATCTACATAAGCATAGAAGGGCAAAAAAAAAAAAAAAAAAAAAAAAAAAACTGTGGAGGAAAAGAAGAAGAGGGTGAGAAGAAGAAGATAATTTAGATAGGAGATTTGATTTTTATTGCAAAAAGGTATGTCACTTGTTGTTTCAATGCAATAGATAGTTGAATTCGGTTTAGATAAGTGTTTCTATGGTGGTTTATTAGTTGTTTTGTCACTTTCCGGTGTTTTCCGATTAGGTAGTTGGGAAGACGACTGATCGCGGAAACGTCACCATGGTGACTGCCGTGCTAATGATAGCAACATCGTTACATCCGACGTCGAAGCCCGGAAGTGAAAATAGGGTTTTTCAACAGAACGTCAGTATAGATGACGTTGGTTGTTTATTTCCAACGTCGGTATGGATAACGTTTGAACTCTATCAAATGATTACGGTTTCTGAAGGTAAAACGTCACCCAGGCTGGCGTTTTTAGAAGCAAAGATGAACGACAAAGACAAGTGTCGTTCTTAGAAACGTCACCTACGGGGTTGTTCATGGTAAACGTCATCCATTGTGGCGTTTGTAGGTCATTATGAACGTCAGTGGGGTTGACGTTTCTGCATAAAATGAAAAATGCAAAAAATTTATATCTTGTTTGTGTACAGTCTTTATTACCCTTCAATTAGTCTTGTTGATGAGTTTGTAATGTGCCTAAATAACCCAAAGATATGAGGTTTATAGAATGGCTTTATAGAATGTAATGTGATCTATCAAAATATAGTTAGTTTGACATTATATGAGGTTTATGGCTTTAGATTGTTAGTTGATTACTGCAATGGAATGACAACAACTTTCTTGTCTCATGTACAGGTAATTATGACTAAGACAAGGTCTAGTAAGACTGTACGCTTTGCAGATAGCGATGAAGGTACCGAAGCTAATGTTAAGCCTAGTACTGTTTCTGAACATACAAATGTGCCATACATAAGAATGAGTAAACGACAAAAGAATATGCAAGCAGAGATAGGACAAGTGACTGAGCCAACTGAGGCTGATAAAGGAGAGACAGTTGAGACCACTGTGTTAGTTGGGAGTGGAGGCTCCTTTACTTTCAGTTGAGACCACGGAGCCAGTTGAGACACAGTTGGGAGTGCGGCCTCTTCAAGGATGGCGATACATCTGAGATATAGTGTGTTAGTGTCGGGGCTATTACGGAGCCAGTTGAGACAGAGTTGGGAGTGCAGGCTCCTTTAGTGATTCTTGAGACAGATACAAGTGTTAGTGCCGGGGCTATTACGGAGCCAGTAGAGATAGATTTGGAACTGCAGCCTCCTTCAGTGATTCTTGAGACAGATACAAGTGTTAGTGCCGGGGCTATGCCGGAGCCAGTTGAGACAGAGTTGGGAGTACAGGATCCTTTAGTGATAGTTGAGATAGATACAAAGTTTCTTGCCGGGGCTATGACGGATCCGATTGAGGTAGTGGGAGATTTGAGTGTCGGGATTACACCAGAGGCAGAGACAGTTGTTAGTTCAGTGCCATTAGTAGGAGCGATGACAGGAGATGCATCCGCATCGCGCATCGCCGGGCAACCACATCCGCATCGCCGCTGCGCAGGGCAACCACATCCGGTGCCCCGACAGAGGCAGAAGTAGCCGCAGATGAGTGTTTACAGTATGATAGCGACGATGGTGTGGTGGTAGACACCGATATTCTTTTGGGGAAGGATTGGCCAGAGCATGTTGGATACGCGTTGTTGACTAAGCAAAAGGTATATATTATTAAAGTTGTTTAATTTTATAAGTTTTGTTTTGTACGTATATTCTTTTCATAAAACTAACTTTATATTCGTAACGTGCTATTGAACAGGACCGAGGTGTAATTCAATGCAAGCAGTACACATCTTCCCTCCGTTTGTGGAAGATTGATGATGAATGTGAACAATTCAAGCAAAGGTTGAGAGCTAATCCGTAGTACAACTGTTATGCTTCTTACAACCAAGCCAATCGTGTGATCGTCAGTGCATTTGTCGAGAGGTGGCGTCCGGAGACAAACACCTTCCACTTTCCATTTGGTGAGATGACGATCACACTAGACGACGTCCGATATATTACAGGCTTACCAGTTGCAGGAAAGGCAGTCAACTTTGATGTTGAGAAAAATGTTCAAAACCCAGTTACATTTGTTCATAACTTGTTAGGGATTCATACTGATGTAGTGGCAGATGAGTTAGGACATATTGGTGGTCTACGTGTGTCGAAAAGCTGGTTGAAGAACATCCTTGCCGGTAGATGCGGGTTACGTAGTAATAAGGGTGAGGGATCTAGTAGCAATGAGAGTAGGTCGATCATTACTGTGGATCATGCAGTGCGTGGATACTTGTTGTACATGCTTGCATGTACTTTGATTCAAGACCGTAGTGGAGATAAGATAGACATAGCTTACCTGCATTTTCTAGAGGATCTGGATAAGGTTGGTGAATAGGCCACAGGTCTTCGCAACATTGGCAAATCTTTACCGGCAACTTTCGGAAGGCTTCTAGGACCAATACTATTGGGGTTTCGGATACATGACATTGCTAGAGGTAACACTTGATATTTTGTTTTTTTTGTAATATTTTTGTTTTGTTTAGCGTTTATGTTTAAACATTTACACGACTGACTGTTTTGTAATATTTTCTTTACAGGCATGGGTGTACGAGCACTTTCCAACATTCCGTCCTCCGATGAACAATAACTTCAATCCAAGGGAGATGGTACGGTCATTGAGGTGGAAACCTATTACTGGAATTAACGAGTATGTGGCATTGACATCGTTGAAGCATATGAGAGAGGACTTAGACTTGATGGAGGCACGAGATGTAAGTATGAACTTTCGCATTAACTAAGATAATGGATCATTCGGCTATATTTAAAGCATTTTCCATCTTGCAGGTTGTTTGGGACTTAGACTTAGACTTGAGCTACATTAACCATTGACGAAATATGCTCATGAACATTTGGCGGAAAATATTTAAGATACCTTTGTAAGTATCCAACGGTAGAAGATATAGGCATTGAAACCTTTGCACGTTTGGATGGTGCCCGAGTACTTGGAGGTTTTTTCTTTTTGGAAGAAGAAACACCTTGAGATGAAGGCGGATTTGGGGTAACACTCGATAATTCTTGCTCAACTCGTTCAAACATACTCGTCTCTCTCTTAGTTGAGTTGTCCTCCAACAACTTCCTTTTGTTTCCGGATCCCTTAGGCCGGCCACGACCCGTCTTTTTTGTTTTCGGCTCTTGCAACACCGTATTAATCGGTTCACAAATTTTCCTTATCTTCAATATCAACCTCTTTCTCTCCCACACGTCTGCCATATTCAATTTTTCTTCCAAGGCATGGATAACTGGCACGTAGTCTAAATCCGCTTCTTTTGGAGGTGGCCCTTTGATATCTAGGGTCTTCCAATGAATATTGATGGATGACAAAGGGATGCATCCGGGCTTCTTCTTAAACCTTGCCATTTCATGACTACAAGGCAATCCGTGTGTCTTTCGAATAGTACATCCACACTCCTTATCCAACACATTGCTATCATTGCTTTTTTCCAACTCATCATTCAACAAGCCCAATGCGTATATAGATACATGATATTTAAGCTCTTTAAACAACGGATTATCTTTGAATTTCTTCGGCTCCATGAAAAGAGACGTCTCAAAGGATTTTTTGATGTCTTTGATCTCTTGATCAATCAAGCAAATGCCGGCTTCCCACTCCGCAACCACGTCCCCAAGCCCGGATTTTAGCCAATTTTTAAACACAGAATGCATTCCCTCGACTCTCGAGGTTGATGTGTTTCCTAGATGAAACACCGAGTTCGTCCATGCCGACACGAATGCCTCCTTGTGTGCGTTCAGCCATGTAGAAGAAACATAACTCATTGCGTCTTCAGTAAAAGTCTTCTTACACTCTTCCAATCGCTCATTCAACTCCTCTTCTGAGTTTTCTTTAACAACCTCTGTCCATGCTGTCATTAAATCCTCCCAATGTTTGCTAGTAGTCTTCGTCTTCAAATTAGACACAAGACCTTTCTCGATGTGCCACCGGCATAACAGGTTCCTTGCTTTTGGAAATACAACACGTACTGCGTTTATTAATGCTTCTTCCCTATCTGTCACAACACAACCTATTCGCTCGCTTTGGTCACCGATTGCTTGGCGAAGCATAGTCAAAGCCCATGTGTAGTTGTCTTTCCTCTCCAAATATAGCAGTGCAAATCCAACCGAAAATGACATGTCCGTAGATGTCATGCCAACAATCTGCAAAAGGGGCATCTTGTAATTGTTTGTCTTGTATGTACAATCCATAAGCATGACAGAAGGAAAGCACCTTGCAAGGGACAAGCTTTCGTTAAAGGCCCAAAATACATCCTTCACTACGTTTCGTTCATCATACCTACACTCAATGAAGGATCTGTTCTTGTCCGCCAAATTGTAAACCTCTTGCATTCTTGACGACCCTCTCGGCGTTCTTCCTTATCTTAGCGGAGAATGTTATAGATCGCCTTTTGTGACGTCTGCTTTTTCCCATCATCCTTTCTCAGCGGCCGTAGTATATTTTTAGACAAAATGCCGTTTCGAGTCATTGTGGCAACAACTTCAACTCGTTCTTTATCAGGCCGACCAAGGTATGAATGGCCCTCATCATACTTGAATGATTTGTGATTATGTATACCATTCAAGACTTTTATGGTCCACACTTCCCTAAACTTATCCTTTACGGCTTTCAATAGAAACGGACATCCGGATTTCCTTGTGGACGATTCCTTTGGCTTATTCTTTCCGGTACTGCCAACTTTTTTCTCGTACTTTCCTCCTTTGCAATGATCCCTTGGAAATCCACCCCTCTCACATTGGAATGTGATGTGTCGGCGTTACGGTAATGTTCGATCTCATTTTCACAATGACGACACCATTCGCTCATGCCAATGCCTTAAGGTGTTTGGTGACGTCTTCATGTGTTTGAAATACCTGTGAACATTATATAAATGTGATGAATAAAATCAAGTTTAAAATGCACAAACAATGACATAGTACAACTTTTAAGTACATACTTGATCAGTTGTAAAAACTGAAGTCATATCGGTTGATAACTCTTCAGGTATGTCATCCCTCAAGGCAAGCGTGGTATCTCGAAGATACTTAAGATGTTGTTGATCCTCATTGATCATTTCATCAGCCCAATGCTATAGAAATACGCATATTTGTATTAGCTACAATCATAGAAAATTGGGATAAGCATAAGAGAATAACGTATTTGATGTGTAACATTTATATGATAAAAATTACGATGTTTTATATACGTTATCGACTATTTTTATATAAAATATAAGTAATTATAACAGGTAATCTTATAAAATATTAATAGCTATGAATAAATCTAAATACTATAAAAATCTAGTAAAAATGATAAAAAGTTATAAATTTTGTACCGGGTTAATAACCTGAGTGTCGTGGTCGATTCACGTGGGTATTTTTGGTATTTTGGACCTTAGGTAAACCAAGACCCCAGTGATGACATTTTGTGGAGTAAAATCATATCTTTTGAAGGAATAAAGGAAGTGCCACGAGACTTAAAGTTCAAGTGGATCAATGGTTCGTGACGCGCGTATCAAGTTATATTTTCGACGAACAAATGGCCCAGCAAAAGGCATTTTCTGAAAAAGAAGTCTTCATGGAAGTTATAGATCTCCTCAAGAGCTTTCCAACGCATCTTGAATTATGTCATTTGGAGATCCGAGCTCAAGTTATGATTTTATCAAGTTTCGGATTAAGATTGGAAAAAATCTATCCGGATCGATCCGGATTTACCGGATCGATCCGAGAAACATCATGATTACCCAAAGCATGTGGCCTGCAGAGAATAATCCTGGGATAAGATTTTTATTCCCGGATCGATCCGCCCTTTCTCGGATCGATCCGCTTGGGAAAAATATGCCTATAAATAGAAAGCGAACTTGAGGCACATAAGGGGTACCAAATATATTTTCTTCACCTCTTTTAGTAGTAGTAGTATGTATATATATAGGCCTTATGCCATAAATAAAGTAGTATCGTTATAATGCTCGAGAAATTATCAGAAGATCAATGTTGTTGAAGTTGTTGTAGCATCCGGAAGAATACAGCTTCTGATTCAATCGTTGTAATCGGGTAAAATTCCTAAAGTATTTATGTTTGTTTTGTCTTTTTTCGTATAATGTTAGTAGGCTAAATCTAATAACTAGCCAAAGTTATGTAATCGTTTTATTTCGATCTTTTCGGTAAAGGAATGTTGTCTAAGTAAAATTGAATAAAATTGAGTTAATTGAATCTTTCCTATTGATAAAGTTTGACTTGAAAGAATTCATAATCTAATTATGAATTGACACTCGTAATTAAGTTATGAACTCGTTAATAGAAAAACCGGAGGGTAAAATTGGCGAGTGAAAACGTGACAACGGAACCCGAGTTTCTACCCGGGGCGATTTGTCCTAAAAGATGAATCTTATTAAAATTTGTACTCAAGATCGTAATAATGTTAAAATCATCAGTTAATTGAAACTTAAACCGGAAAGTTGAATCGCCCGGCCTTGACAACCGGAGCCTTTAAATAAAATTGACCGTTTGACGAACGGAATGACTCCTTTTTATTCAAAGGTAGAATCGTACTCGGGACTGCGTCGGAAAAACCGTAAATGATTGTGGACTTTGGGTGATGACAATGGACATATGACAATTTCACACACTAATGTGAGGACGAATTGTTAACCTTAGAGTACACCGTTTCATTTACTCAATTGAACCTAAAGATCGAGCACATTCCATTCACTGAAAAGATCGTATAAATCAATTATATAAACTTTGGCTAGTTCTCTAATAATATATTTGGCATTTATATATTTATATCTATATATATACTTTGCAACTTATGCACATCTATATATATTTATATATCTATATATATTATATTAGAATAAATTTTAATTTACGCATTTATTTTATGTTAAGTAAAATAGTAGTTATCTGTCATGCTATAAAAGCGAGATTTAGATTGAGTTAATAATAATTTCTTTGGTGTTTAACCACACTTAGAAGAATTACAAAGTTCCCTGAGGATACGATACTCTGACTCACCATACTAGCACTACAGTTTGACCCGATACACTGTCGGTTAAGGACTGGTATTAGCACTAGAAAAGGCCACGTCAGCTTTCTGGCGCCGTTGCCGGGAAGCACGCTAATTTCTTTTTTGTCTATGGTTACTACTTATATTAGCTCAAAATTCTCGAGAATAAGTCAACACTTTTCTTATCTCACTAATTTTATTTTCGTTGGTACTTACCTTAAGGTAAGTTACCAAATTTTTTTACTACTATCAATTTAGTGTTATTTTCTATTTTCGTTAGTTGATGACCGAAGTGGTAAGGCCCCACTCACTCCTTATAAGCCTGACATAAACACTTACGAAAGGCGCTTAAGTTAGAGTAGAGAAAACGTGGTCATACTAGTCGGAAATCGACGAATCATCTTCAAACAGAAATACGAGAATGGTGAAATCGGTGATGAAACACACGAACAAGTGGTGGAACATGCTCTAGGCATGGACAAAACCCTGTTAACCTTAATAATCAAAATAATAATAGTAATAGAAATAATCGAATCGGAACCGAGAATAATCGTAACAACCCAAGTAAACCCAAGGCCTATCGTGACCAAACCATAAGAAGAAATCGGACTAATAATCCCATACTTTTACCTAATGAAGGAGCGAATAATTTGAGATTAAATCTCATCTTTTGGTTTAATTGGCGCAAGAGCCCAATTCTAGGAGAAGATGATGAAGATCCGCATCATCATCTCTATCTTTTGAAGAAGCGTGCAATCTGACCTAAAAGTCAAGGTGCTCACAAGGAATTAACAAGGATGACTATGTTTTTTTCTCTAAAAGGACGAGCCCGAGATTGGTTTATGTCTCTTCCGCATCATTCACTTACAAGTTGGGAGGAGATTCAAACTGAATTTCGAAACAATACTTCACTCTGGACGGAATTTGGAATTAAAAGTCGAGGTTGCTAATTTTAGACAAGGATCTCAAGAAACGCTTGGGAATGCGTGGGAAAGATTTAAAAATTGTTAAGAGCGTGTCCCGACCATGGTTATTCCTTAGACATGCAAATTCAACTTTTCTCGTCAGTAAATTAAGAAAAGATTCACGTCTTGATGTAGACCATGCATGTGGTGGTTCTTTAATGATGAGTGAGGCTCAATTAGTTTACGATGCCATCGAAAAGATTTCCAAAAATAACAGAATGTGGGAAACCGGTTCTAGCACCGGAAAAGTAGCTTTGCGGGAGAATGTACGTCTAATACGGAAGTTCTAGCACATTTAGAAAATTTGAGTAGGAAATTTGATGGATTACAATGAATAAGAACCAAAGTTGAGGAAAATAGTGCACCAATGAATACTCAAATCGGGATAAAATACCACTAGGGATTGAAGAACCGACGGGAGGATGCTCAAGAGAGGAGGTGAGTTTTCTTCAAAAAAGATAGAAATTTAAACAATGCTTACTCAAACTCGTTCAATGCTATTAGAAGAGATCACCCTACTTATCGATGGTCCGAAAACCCTAGCAAGCAAGGACAACCGCCGTATCAGTTCCATATAGGAACTTGAATAATAATCAAGTTTATCAAGAAAACACATCTAATCGAATTTACAATCATTACCTAGATCCTATCCTCAACATACCACTCAAAGTATACCAAGAACTCAAAGTTCTACTCAACTGCAGAAGGAGTTGAAAAATGGGAAAAACTAATGGAAAATATGATGGGTGTAGTATCTACTCAAGCTAAAAATATAGAAAGCGATGGTGACTTCTATTGGTACGATCCACTAAGGACATGAGTTCAATGAAAACATCTATGAGTGGACATGATACCGGGATGAGAACGATAGAAGCCTCATTAAGGAATATGGAAGATCATTTGAGTAGTAGGCGGTGAACGTAATAACAATGAGACCCAGGAGGATTACCAAGTAACACTTGAAAGGAACCCAAGAGAGGTAAATGTTGTAGTTACGAGAAGTAGGAAGCTCGAGTGGAAGTAATGGAGTTGAAAACTTTGGGAATAATGAAGTAGAAGATGACTTAGATGGTAAGAATGATAAAACTAAAGATGAACTTGAATTCTGAGATGAGGAAGAAGAAATTATAGACAACTTCTTGAAAAGAAATAAAAGTTCGAACACTGAAAGTGAAAGGAAAATTGGGTAAAATCCTAAGATTCGAAAGATCCCATGGATAAAGATTTAAGGACTTTATTTAAGGAACATGTTAGAATGGAAAATAATGAAAACAAGGATGAAAAGCAGGAAGAAATGAGGGGATCAAGTAGAGATTGATTCAGGGAACAATTTAAAAGAAAGAATTCAAGAACACGAAACATGGCGTGAGTAATACTCAAAGGTTTAAGGAAAAGGAAAAGAGAAGCGACAAAGGAGCCAAGGGTCATAGATCTAGAATCTTTACCTTACCCTCCTAAAGATCAAATCAAAAGGCAAAAGCGATAAGAAGTATGCTCGTTTCTGGACACTTTTCGTCATATTCAAGTTAATATCCACATTATCGAAGCTTTGATTAATATACTGCCTATGGAAAATTTCGAAAGAAATTTGCATCAAACAAGAAAAAATTAGAGGAATATGAGAACATATGCCTAAATGAAGAATGTTCCGCATTCAAGCATAAGTTACCACCTAAAGCGAAAGATCTGGTAGTTTTACCATTCTCGTGTGAAATTGGAGGATTTCATTTAAGAAGGTCTTATGTGATCTAGGAGCGAGTATAAATCTCATGTCTTATGAGGATTATAGAAAGTTAGGCATAGGAAAGCTTACTAAGTGAAATGACTCTGCAAATGGCGGATAGGTCGATTAAGTACCCTAAAGGAATTATAAAGGACATATTGGTTAAAGTAGACAAATTCTATTTTCCATTAGACTTTGTAGTTATGGAAATGGAAGACGGTTATTCAGCTCCTCTTATTCTAGGTCGTCCATTTCTAGCTACGGGAAGAACTTTAATCGATGTTCGTAAAGGAGAATTAATCTTAAGAGTCAATGAAGACGAAGTTACTCAATATTTTCAAAGCTATGAATCATGCATCATCGAATCATGTTCTTTTATAGAAGATATTCATTCATCTATGATAATCGATTACCAACTTTTGAAGACAGATTAGAAGAATGCTTAACTCTGTTTATCTATAAAGAAGATGAGGAAGACATTGAAATGAAAGAGATAATTCTTTCTTTAGATACTGAAAGTTTTACCTTTAAACCACCATGGCATAAGTACTTGGAATTAGAACTAGAAGGACCGGTTCTTAAATCGTCAATAGAAGATCCGCCAAAGAACCTGGACTTGAAACCATTACCTTTAAATCGAAATATGCTTTTCTTGAAACCGATAATCTATTACCGATTATTATTTCATCAACTTTAAATCGAGCAACAAGAAGATCAATTACTTAGAATGTTGAAAAAGCATAAGAAAGCTTTTGGATGGACGATTCTGTTGATATTCGAGGTATTAGCCCCGAGATTTGCGTTCATAAGATAATTACGAAAGAAGATGCTAAGCCTTGTATTCAACCGCAACGCCGCCTCAACCCAAATTTGCGAGTTAATTGTTAAGAAAGAGGTCATTAAGCTATTAGAGATGGGAATAATTTTTCCCATATCGGATAGTGAATGGGTAAGTCCAACTCAAGTGGTACCAAAGAAAGGAAGTTTCACGGTGAAAGAAAATGATAGAAATGAATGGATTCCAACAAGAGAAATTACAGTTATCGAATGTGCATTGATTTTAGGAAACTAAATGATCATACTAAGAAAGATCATCATCCACTTCCATTCATAGTTCAAATGTTGGAGCGGTTAAGTGGTCATAAATATTCTCGCTTCTTAGATGGTTATTCGAGTTATTTCTGATTTTCATTGCGGCGGGGAGATAGGGAGAAGACTACTTTCACTTGTCCTTATGGAACTTTTGCGTATAAAAGAATGCCGTTTGGTTTATGTAATGCTCCAAACACGTTTCAAAGATGCATGATGGCTATATTTTCCGATATGGTTGAGAAATTCTTGGAAATTTTATGGACGACTTTAGTGTTTACGGAGATTCTTTTGGTAAATGTTTATCGCACTTAGAAAGAGTGTTGCAACGCTGCGAGGATACCAATTTAATTTTAAAGCGGGAAAAATGTCATTTAATGGTATCGAAGGAATTGTTCTAGGCCATCGAATCTGAAATAGGAATTGAAGTTGATAAAGCTAAGGTTGAAGTAATTGAAAAATTACCACCACCAGTTAATCTAAGGACTCTAAGAGGATTTCTTGGACACGAGGATTTTATAGGAGATTTATTGCAGATTTTTCAAAGATAGCGAAACCTCTAAGTCATTTGCTTGAAAAGGAAGTACCTTTAACTTCGATAGTAAATGTAAGGAAGCTTTTAGGACCTTAAAAGCGAGATTAACTCATCGCACCAGTGCTAATAGCACAGATTGGAATTTACCGTTTGAGATTATGTGTGATGCGGTGATTTATTTGTAGGGGCGCTTTTAGGACAAAGATATAACAAAATTCTCAAAGCTATTTACTATGCATCTCATACGTTAAATGCGACTCAAGCTGAACTATACAACTGAGAAAAGAAGCTGTTATTTGTAATTTTTGCCTTAGATAAGTTTAGATCGTATATTGTTGGTTCTAAGGTAATAATTTATACTGACTATTCGACTTTGAAGTATTTCTTGAGTAAGAAAGATGCGAAACCACGTCTTCTTAGATGGATTCTCTTACTTCAGGAGTTTGATATTGAAATTAAAGATAAAAGGGAAGTGAGAATGTAGTAGCGGATCATCTAAGTAGAATGGAAAATGATGGAGAAAAGGGAATAGAAATTAAAGATTCATTTCTGATGAACAACTTTTAGAATAGATATACTCCTTCAACCATGCAGTTATTAAAGAATAGAATTCCTTCTAAGGAAATGTCACCTGGTTTGGAGATATCATTAATTACTTAACACTGTGATTATATTCCGTCTCATTGGACTTGGCGTGAGAAGAAGAAATTCTTTTATGACTTAAAATTTTATTCTTGGGAGGAACCGGACCTTTTCCGTAAATGTTCGGATGGGATAATCGAAAGTGTGTACTGATAATGAAATTTTAAGTATTTTATCATTTTGTCATGATCGTGAGGCGAGGAGGTCATCATGGAGGTTGGAAAACCGCTTTAAAGTTTTACAATGTGGTTTTTATTGGCCTACGCTATATAGAGATGCTTATAAGTATGTCAAATCTGTGAATCTTGTCAAAATGGGGAAATGTATCTAAAAAACATGAAATGCCTATGCAACCTATTTTAGAATGTGAGTTATTTGATGTTTGGGGTATAGATTTCATGGGACCATTTCTATATCTTTTGGAAAAAGATTTATTCTAGTAATGGTAGATTATGTTTGAAATGGGTAGAAAGTGAAGCTCTTCCCACTAATGATACCAAAGTTGTCATACGATTCCTTAAAAGAATATATTTACACGTTATGGCATTCCGAGGGCTATCATTAGTGATAGAGGTTCACACTTTTGTAATAGACCATTTACCAAGATAATTGAAAAATATGGTGTGACGATAAGTTAGGAACGCCCTATCATCCCAAACCCGGTGGTCGGTAGAGGTGTCTAATAGAGATCAAAAGAATTGTAGAAAAGACAGGTGGATTCAAATCGAAAAAATCAAGCGCTTAAACTAGACGATGCATTATGGGCATATAGAAACGACTTTTAAAACACCAATTGGTTGTTCTCCTATAAGTTAGTTTTTGGTAAGTCTTGTCATCTCCAGGTTGAGTTAGAACACCGAGCCTTTCGGGCTATTAAATTTTTGAATTTCGATCCTAAGGTCTGTCGGTGATCATAGATTGCTTCAATTGATGAGAACTAGAAGAATTCCGTCTCGATTCTTATGAAAACGCTCGAATCTACAAGGAACGACGAAATCTTTTCACGATAAGAGAATCTATAGTCGTGAGTTCCATGTAGGTGATCGAAAGTGCTCTTGTACAATTCACGTTTAAAGTTATTTCGGAAAGCTTAAATCAAGATGGACAGTCCATTTAAAGTAACGAGTTTACAAATCTGGAGGTGTTGAACTAAGCGATGGAAATACAACTTTTATAGCCAATGGCCATAGAGTAAAGTTATTTGTGGAAGGAGAAGGAACCGCGACTTTGAAAGAAGAAATAATGCTACTAAGCTGATCCTCCGACAAAGTGAAAAAAGAGAAATCAAGAAATCAAAAGCGAGAGAGTTAAAACTCGGCCGAATACCAGTGCTATTTATCTTTACTCTACTTTTATGTGTTTTATTTATGTTTAAAGTAGTTTCGTCTTTTACCGGATAGACGTAAAAGAAGCTGGATGTCTTTTCTAGATAGAATAGGAATTTTTATGTTGCTTTTGAAATTAGGCTTGGATAAAGATGTCGCGTTTAAAATAGAAGCTTGAGCTTTTGAGAAAAACAAGCAATTGTTGAGAGAGATCGATGAAAGAAATATGTAATGGAAAATCGAGAAGTTCGATAAAAGAGAAGGGCAAAGTTTTTAAGAAGGTGTAGAAGTTTGTGGAAAAAGTGAGCATGAAGGGAAATGTAGGAAAGCACAACCAAAATCCGGGATGAGTGTTTGAATGTTGTTAAGAAGAAGGAGCGATTAGGTGGTTATCCGAAAATCGATGGAGATCAAAGGGAAAATTCGAACGCCTCATTTCTTAAGGTTAGGTTGATAGAGCGTTACATCGTAACTCTGGAAGATTTAGAAGTATTGGAATTAGGACCTCGTGAATTTTGTAATATTTATAAAATTTTTATATAACTTTTGAAAATTTTATAAATAGGATCTTTATGAAATTACTTAAAAGTTTTATAAAGTTTTTATAAAAGTTTTTTTATTTTTGTAGAAGTTTTATTAAGTTTAAAAAAAAAAAATAATAATAATAGGAAGAAAACTTGTCCCCTAGAAAAATCTAGACATTTTACAAGCAAAATCAACTCGTCCGTGAACAAGAGTGTTCGGATCGATCCGCCTTTACGGATCGATCCGACTGAGTGTACCGACCGACGACATTACTAGTTTGAGGCCGGATCGATCCGCCTTTCTCGGATCGATCCGGCAAGTACAAAACGCGCAGAGAGAAAGAGATTTTTCTACTTTTGCTTGATAGATTTATTTCTATAAAAGGAAAGAGCGGTGACCTTGAACTTTGCTCATTCTTTCTTTCCTTCTATCTAGCTTAGTTTAAATCTCTTTGTCGAAATGTCTAACCGCTCCTCTCCTCGGTTAATAGTTACGAACCACATCGCTTTGATGGTGTGGTTCCCGAAGGCATGCCTCTTGTTTTCATAATAACGTCCCGAGACATCTAAATTTCGTCCGTTCTCCTATTACGATGGAGAAAGGCTTAAACATGAAAAAAATTGATCAATGGGGACGTAATCTAATCCGAGGTTGCGGGTGGAAAAAGTTGATAAGGACTCCCGGAGGTCGAATAAACATTTCGATTGTTAGAGATTTCTTTGCGTCTCTCACTTGAGATAACGATGTAGCCTCATCTCAACTTATTACGATTAGGGAATCGTTATTTCATTTTCACGGTCATCATAAATCAAATCTATCAAATTCCACCATGTACTTTTGATCGAAACCTACACTTCGAGTTTCCTTGGGAACTTGGGATGCGTATAATGTTGTAAATCGTGATTGCAGAAGCCTTTCGATTCGTGTTTCCGTTGTTTGATCATAACTATGATTCCTCAACTCGGCTTTACCCCTCATTTAAGGGCATGGAAACGCTTCATTAATTCTCGGATCTATCCAACTAGAGATTTTTATGGGGTTACGGATGATGAGATGCTGCTGTTATATGCATTAACCGTAGGAGCATACATTGATTGGGAGTTTTGATTTTTAAGATCGCAATTAATTTTGCGGTAGAAAGGCGTAATAGGGAAAACCGCTACCATTTGCCTGGTTATCTCTCACCTTTGTATCCAAGCTGAATCACGTGCTGAATTTGCTCTTGGCGAGATTTTTCCATCTCGTGATTCTCGATTAAGATTACTTCCGGTGGATACTCCCGGATGTTCATCTACGGTTTGATAATCAGTTAGAAGTTATGTTGTTAAGTTGGTAGTTGTTTAAATTAGTTGTTTTTTTGTTGTCTGTTACTTTTATTTATAGTTTGTAATAGTGTTTAATATATATGTCATTTTCTTTAATCAAAATAATATATGGTTGCTAAAAATAATAAATAATAATCAAAATCATATAAAATTTTAATTTTATTTGCAAACTACTTTTTATTTACTCACTAAACATCGACGATGTCATTAAGCGTAAGTGGGGAGTGGAAGTAAGTTAGTAAATAAAAATTAAAATTTTCTTATATAAATTTATACTTAATTGCTCAATACTTAGTTTAATTTTTCTTGGAACAAAATAATTAGATAGTATATAATTAGTATGAATAAAAACAATATAAATTGGTAAGAATAGATTTTAATTAAGTAAAATAAATTAGATATATTATAAGTATATTATATATGTCAATTTTAGATCTTTATAAGATTTTAAGTATATGTAACTATACATAAATATTATCAAGTAAGTTTCTTATGAAATTTTAGCAAATATACTTATATTTATAATGAATTTTTTAGAATAATTTTCTTTGTAAAACAAAATATGAATATGGAATCGGATTAGGAATGATGAGATTTTTGACACCATAAAAATTACCTCAACCTTGATTAGAGTGATCAAGACTCACTCGATATAGCCATTTTTGATCATAACCGACCCTTGGCTTATTTTGGTCTACATTTCCTAAAAATCCCACGAGTTTGTACGTCATTTATGAAAGGAGATGATATGAAGCTAAGGATGGTGTAAAAAAAAAAAAAAAAAAAAAAAAAAAAAAGGGATATATATAAGAACGAAGCACCATATTTACAGAGAATTAATCGAATACCAGGTATCTTCCTTATCTTTGATCGACAGATATCGGTAGTAGCTTCCAATGATTTGAGTGCAGTAGGGTGTTATCTAGAAACGCCCTATATCACTTTATGAGGTATAAAGCTCCCGATAAAATTGAATCATAAGATCTCAAGAATGATTACGAGTTTAAGGAAACCGGACTCGTAATTTTAGATCGAAAGAGTATTACTCCGATCAATCTTGATGAAGCAATGCTTGTAAATTTGATTTTCTACACACATTCACGCTTTTAGTTCTTAATATTGAAAAAAAAAAAAAAAAGAAGAGAGAAAATCTGAAAAATAGTTGGAAAAAGAGATATTATTAATCGAAGCTGTTTTTGATCAAAGCGTGAAGGTGTAAATACGTCGACTTGCCTCTTTCTCTTTTGATTTCTTTTTTCTATCTTTTCGATTAACCAATGTCCTATCCTAAAAGTATTAGCCATCTTGTCAATTACTTGACTTAGTCTTTGATTCCAAATATTTCATATAAGTTGAGATAGGAAAATAATTCTAGAATTTTAATTATATTTATTGAGTAGATTTTGTGAAATTTCATTTGAATAATAGTTGATAAATAATTTATCAAAGTTATCTACACTTTTTATCTTATTAATTTCTAAGAAAGATATAATTAATATGTTTATAATATTGAAATGATATTTTACTAATTTAAAATTTTATCTACCACTTATATTATTTTTATCGTAATTTTTATATATTATCGCTTATTTTGCTCGGGACGATCAAAGAGCTAAGTGGGGAGTAGTTGATGTGTAACATTTATATGATAAAAATTACGATGTTTTATATACGTTATCGATTATTTTTATATAAAATATAAGTAATTATAACAGGTAATCTTATAAAATATTAATAGCTATGAATAAATCTAAATACTATAAAAATCTAGTAAAAATGATAAAAAGTTATAAATTTTGTACCGGGTTAATAACCGGAGTGTCGTGTCGATTCACGTGGGTATTTTTGGTATTTTACTGGACCTTAGGTAAACCAAGACCCCGAGTGATGACATTTTGTGGAGTAAAATCATATCTTTTGAAGGAATAAAGGAAGTCTGCCACGAGACTTAAAGTTCAAGTGGATCAATGGTTCGTGACGCCAGATCAAGTTATATTTTCGACGAACAAATGGCCCAGCAAAAGGCATTTTCTGAAAAAGAAGTCTTCATGGAAGTTATAGATCTCCTCAAGAGCTTTCCAACGCATCTTGAATTATGTCATTTGGAGATCCAGAGCTCAAGTTATGATTTTATCAAGTTTCGGATTAAGATTGGAAAAAATCTATCCGGATCGATCGGATTTACCGGATCGATCCGAGGAAACATCATGATTACCCGGCATGTGGCCCTGTAGAGAATAATCACGGGATAAGATTTTTATTCCCGGATCGATCCGCCCTTTCTCGGATCGATCCGGCTTGGGAAAAAATATGCCTATAAATAGAAGCGCTTGCGAGCACATAAGGGGTACCAAATATATTTTCTTCACCTCTTTTTAGTAGTAGTAGTATGTATATATATAGGCCTTATGCCATAAATAAAGTAGTATCGTTATAATGCTCGAGAAATTATCGAGAAGATCAATGTTGTTGAAGTTGTTGTAGCATCCGGAAGAATACAACACGATTCAATCGTTGTAATCGGGTAAAATTCCTAAAGTATTTATGTTTGTTTTGTCTTTTTATCTTTTCGTATAATGTTAGTAGGCTAAATCTAATAACTAGCCAAAGTTATGTAATCGTTTTATTTCGATCTTTAGGTAAAGGAATGTTGTCTAAGTAAAATTGAATAAAATTGAGTTAATTGAATCTTTTCCTATTGATAAAGTTTGACTTGAAAGAATTCATAATCTAATTATGAATTGACACCTCGTAATTAAGTTATGAACTCGTTAATAGAAAAACCGGAGGGTAAAATTGGCGAGTGAAAGCGTGACAACGGAACCCGATTTCTACCCGGGGCAGATTTGTCCTAAAAAGATGAATCTTATTAAAATTTGTACTCAAGATCGTAATAATGTTAAATTCATCAGTTTAATTGAAACTTAAACCGGAAAGTTGAATCGCCCGGCCTTGACAACCGGAGCCTTTAAATAAAATTGACCGTTTGACGAACGGAATGACTCCTTTTTATTCAAAGGTAGAATCGTACTCGGGACCTGTTCAGAAAAACCGTAACAGTTGTGGACTTTGGACTGATGACAATGGACATATGACAATTTCACACACTAATGTGATGACGAATTGTTAACCTTAGGAGTACACCGTTTCATTTACTCAATTGAACCTAAAGATCGAGCACATTCCATTCACTGAAAAGATCGTATAAATCAATTATATAAACTTTGGCTAGTTCTCTAATAATATATTTGACATCTATATATTTATATCTATATATATACTTTGCAACTTATGCACATCTATATATATTTATATATCTATATATATTATATTAGAATAAATTTTAATTTACGCATTTATTTTATGTTAAGTAAAATAGTAGTTATCTGTGCTATAAAACTGAGATTTAGATTGAGTTAATAACAGCTCTTTGGTGTTTAACCACACTTAGAAGAATTACAAAGTTCCCTGAGGATACGATACTCTGACTCACCATACTAGCACTACAGTTTGACCCGATACACTGTCGGTTAAGGACTGGTATTAGCACTAGAAAAGGCCACGTCAGTATTCACTTAATGGTTTATTACCTTAAAATACTCCACGTCGTTGTCTCCTATTGGCCCCTCATTATTGCTCTTGTCATTATTTGTCTCATCACATTGTTTCTATGTAAGAAATATTAAAAACAACAATTAAATGGTAGTTCAATACAATTTAATGAACAAGTATTGTGAAATACATAAAACGTCATCGTAACCGACGTTGTTAGTGCTCAATAAACGTCACATAAACTGACGTTTACAATTCACTGGAGAACAGACACTCACTGCTTTAAACGTCAACAATGCCAGCGTTTCATTCTGCCATGAAACGTCTGTCACACCAGCGTCCCAGGAACGTCATCCTAGTCGGCGTTTATCGCACAAGAACGCCGACAACACCGGCGTTCGCAGGCGGTAGAAGGCTATTAGAAATTACAACCAAAACGTCAGTGTAGGGACGTTCATACCCACTTATGGGCGTCCTCTAGGATGACGTTTCTAGCTTCTGACAGGATCACTTATGAACGTAATGCAACGCCGGGATATGCCCTAGTACGTTCGGAAACAGCAAAAGACCAACATTTCTTCCACCAATCAATGTCTACCATGGTAATATGCATGTAGGAGGTTTACCCATTCACTTGACTAAAACATTGAACATCAAGAAATGATTTTTAGACTAAGAAATTACCACATTTGATGATTCCATCTTCTTCCAATTGACTAGAAAATGGAATGTCTTCAAGTGATATATCTACATCATCTTCATTTTAATGTGTGTGTTGATTTCTTTGAGTTGGATGAGGATGATGATCTTCATAGTTTGTATTTGTTGATGATGAAGGTTCCATGGTTGAAGATGAAGGTTAATGGTGGAGGTGAGGAAGAGAGGAAGAAGATAAGTGTGGTGGTGAAATAAAATGAGATGGTTGTATAAGCAAATGGGGTAATATTGATTATGTTAGAAGATTAAGGGTGGTGATAATATTTTTTAATGAAGATTAAGTTAGATCATTAGATTAATAGAAGGATAATATTGGATAATTAATTTTTTTGAAGGACTAGTTTAGATTTTATAAAAATTGTGGTGTAACAAGTATTATTATTATTATTATTGTGGTGTGTGTAGTAAGAAAATAATAAAAATAAATATATAAAAATAAACTGTGGTGCCGATAGTATATTTTTGGGGTGCCGGGAGCAAATGGGTACCGGAAGTAAATCAGCGTGTGCCGATAGAACCCACCTATATATATAAAAGGAGTAAGGATCCGGACACAACCGTCGTGCCGCAACGAGATGATCAACGGTGATCTGCACCGTTGATCATAATAAGTTAAACTTGATTAAGATGTAAATCTAACATGATCAACGGTACAGATTACCATTGTGCCACTCGTTGCGACACAACTGTTGTGCACGTATCATTACTCATATAAAAGAATGGGTCGTGTTAGAAAATATTTATATAAAAATTAGAGAAATCAGGTAAAACAAAAATAAGATATAAAATAAATTAATATGATATCTTTTCAACTGTTGTGCCCGAATGAGGATCCGCGAGGCTATATTATGGTTCAGGTCCGTCCGGGAGCCTAAATAATGGACAAGGCCGCCGGCCACCAGATTCCGCATACACACAAGCCACTTTCAGACCACGAGCCCACGGCCCCGCTATAAGCCTTCTAAACGCGTCTCTGCGATGTGAATAAAGGCTGGGGCCGCCCACTAATCCCTCAGTCGTTAGGTCCACGGCACTGTGAGCCCGCATAATGTGAAGAAGAGCAAGCTACAATGCAAGGGTGACAAGACAAAGACACAAGAAACAACTAAGTGTTTGGTCCGCCCCACATCGACCGCCAAATAACCGTTAGCCTAGTCGGTGCTAAATTGTACTTAAATATGTCTAATTGTCGTTAGTTAAACCATAATCAGTAGCTTGCCTATAAGTAGAGGCTCAATGTAATCACAACATATAGACAATATTAAAAAGAGTAGGCAAACTCTATCATTTTCTCTCCAGCAAAGCACCACCACTTTTACCATTTTCCGACCACCACGAATTCCACTTCACCGCCGTGCACCACCGCAAACGCCATTTATTACTGACTAGATATCTACCTCAAAACACAGCTTTTAACACCACGATAATTTCGACATCATCAGTTGGCTTCGTTACCGGGAAAGCTCAAGCTTTTTAGTCATTTCCGGTGCACGGCACCGCCGCGAGTTCATCTTCTACGGTGGCGCGAGAGAAGGAAAACCACCTCCTTCACCGATTTTAGCGTCGCTCCAAAAGCTCCTAGAATCCATCATAACATCAAGTAAGTAACAACACCCCACAGGCTTTGTTCGAAATCCTCGAGTTCCGCTTGATTCATCGCCGTTCTCATTGAGTTTTCGTTCAAAGTTTAGTCAGAGTTCGTTGTTCATCTTTTCCGGCGAGAACCTTCATTTATCACCAAGTTTTTTTTCTCTCTTGAGCTTGCATTTGTACACGTGAGTAAGAACACATAATCTGCTGAGTTTGCACTAGAGTAATCGTCATCCTTAGTAGATTCTTGGTCAGTTCTTCATCAAAAGCTATTGTAGAGGTGTTCATCATTTCAGTTTCACTGGCGTATTTTCTTGCACATTGGTTTTGTTAAAACACACAGAAGAGAAGCATGAAGTTTAAGAAAGATAAAACAGAAGCAATGCAAACGTAAAGAATGGCAGAATTAATAAAACACAGAAACAAAGGGAACACAGTGAGTTAACGTGGTTTCCGGCGTTGTGCCGACTACTCCACGGACAGAAAAGGAGATATATTATTATGCACAGAATTACAAGGTTTTCACAAGTGTGTGAACAACACTCTTGAAAGACACACATTTTCATTGATTACAACATTGGTATTTATAGGCACAAATCTCAAACCCTAACCGCCAAAGATCTTTGTCGGAATTGTCATAAATACCCCAGATGTGGACCCCAGCTCCAGCTGTTATCCACCAAATGAAACTCAGCTCAAAATTGACTTTCCAGACTTGTAATCAACTGCTCAGATATAGAAACCATCTATACTCAGTAAAACTCAGCAGACCAAAACTGACTGCTGACTTTAGAAGCATCAAACTTACTTTCACAGAACTGAATATACGTAACTAAACTACCATCATTCTCAGTCTCAGTTTTCCAGATTAGATCCACCAGATTATTCATCAGTTTAGAGATCAAGTCACCAAAACTGATAAAATCTCCACCTTGACTTGAACTCTCATTCACAGTAACCAGATTGCATAACCAGATATACTTGTACCAGATGCAATCGTCAATGCCAGGATGTACTGTACCAGACTTCTCCTCAGAATCCACTCAGTTGATCTGCCCTCAACTGAGTATCCAGATTTCAGTTTATAAGCTTTGAATATTGACAAGTCAGACACAAGCGAAACTTGCTCTTTGGCTGGTTTAGTGAACATATCAGCAGGATTATCCTTGGTGCTGATCTTTTTCACTACAACCCTCTTCTTATTTCTCAGAAAATGATACATCACATCAATATGCTTGGTTCTCTCATGATGAACCTGATCCTTAGCTAGAAAAATTGAACTCAATCTGTCACAATAAATCTCAGCTTGATCTTGATGTTGCCCCAAAGCACTGACTAGTCACTTCAACCAGATACCCTCATTGGCTGCTTCAATAAGAGCCATATACTCAGCTTCAGTAGTTGATAAAGCCATTGTTGCCTAAAGAGTTGCTTTCTAGCTGACAACTAAATTCCTCAATGTGAAAACATAACCAGCCATAGATTTTCTTCTGTCCACATCACCTGCATAATCAGCATCACAGTACCTTGTGATCAGTTCTTGAGTATCACCTCCATAAATGAGACCAACATCAGTTGTACCTCTAAGGTACCTGAACATTCTTTTCATAGCTTTCCAGTGTTCCTTTCTAGGTTAAGCCATAAACCTGCTGACAACACTGACAGCCTGAGCCAGATCGGGCCTAGTGCACACTATGGCATACATCAGACTGCCAACTGCACAAGCATAAGGAACTCTTGTCATGTACTTTTCCTCATCTGCTGACTGTGAAGCAAAAACTGACAAATGAGCATTTGATGCCATATGAGTATCTATTGGCTTAGCAGCTGACATGCCAAACTTTGACAAAACCTTTTGTATATAGCCCTGCTGAGATAAAAATAGTTTCTTCTGATTTCTATCTCTCAAGATCTCCATCCCTAAAATTTTCTTGTCTGCACCCAAATCCTTCATTTCAAACTCAGCACTGAGAAGGTCTTTCAGATACTGAACATCAGACTTCTTTCTTGCAGCTATCAGCATGTCATCCATATATAACACACGATAGATGTATGATCCATCTTCCAACTGGCTATTGTAAACACAACAATCATAAAGACTTCTGTTGTAACCCAACTGGATAACTGTCAAACCTTTTATACCACTGTCTAGGAGCTTGCTTCAGTCCATACAAGGACTTCATCAACTTACACACAAAATCTTCCTTACCAGGAACTTGGAAACCCTCTGGCTGTGTCATATATATCTTTATCTACCTCACCATGTAGAAAAGTTGTCTTCACATCTAACTGCTCAAGTTCTAAGTCCTGCTGTGCCACCATTGCTAGTAACACTATGATTGAAGTATGTCTGACTACTAGTGAGAATATCTAATCAAAGTCCACCCTTCTTTCTCGATGAACCCTCTTTGCAACCAAAGCGTGCCTTATACTTAACTATACGCCTCGGTTATCTCTTATTTTTGTTGAAGATCCATTTGCAAGTAACAACTCTTCTATCAGCTGGATGTTTAACTAGATCCCAAGTCTGATTCTTCAGTAATTACTCCATTTCATCTCCCATGGCAGCAAGCCATTGAGATGCTTTAGAACATGTCACTACTTCCCTGTAAGTAGAAGGTTCAAAACCATCCACTTCTTCTGCAACTTGAAGTGCGTATCCAACCATATCATCAAACCTATACCTCTTGAGAGGTACCTCAACATCGGATCTTCTAGCTCACGATGGATATACTCTGGCGACCCATGTTCTCGTTTGACGCTCAACCGACATTTGCTCACCGACCGGCTTGATTCGACCGGTTCGAAGAACGGATCGATGAAAACTAACTTGGATCGAGCTTGATTGTTGCGTTTCAACCGACTCCACCAAGCTCCACCTTCTTATCGCTTTTTCGGCCAAAGATCTTGGTTTTGATTGATGAGTCCTCTCACCGATGAATCGAGCATAGAATTTTCATCGAAAACTGTATCTCTACTGAGAATAACTCTGTTTTCTACTGATGACCAACTTATGTACCCCTTTACTCCATCACCATACCTCACAAACACTCATTTCTTGGCCCTTGGTTCCAGTTTCCCTTCATTGACATGATATTAAACTGTGCTTCCAAATACCATTAGAATTGAATAGTCTACAGGCTTGCCTTACCACATCTCAACTGGTGTTTTGAGACTGATCCCTGTGTGAGGACTCCTGTTGATTAAGTAGCAAGCTGTGGTTACACCCTCTGCCCAAAATCTCTTTGACAAACCAGCATGAGAAAGCATACATCTTGCTCTCTCTCCAGAAGAGTTTGATTTAGCCTTTCAGCTGCCCCGTTCTATTGAGGAGTATTCCTGACTGTGCAATGTCTGGCAATACCCTCATTTCTGCACAACTCATCAAACTCAGTCCAGCAGAATTCCAGACCATTATTTGTACGAAGCGTCTTGATCTTCTTCCCCATCTGATTTTCAACTAGAGCCTTCCATTGAATGAAGCTCTTGAATACCTCACTTTTGTGTTTCATCATCACCTCCCAAGTCATATTTGAATAGTCATCTATGAATGACACAAAATATCTATGACCACCCAATGACTCCACCTTTGAAGGTCCCCAGCAATCAGAATGAATGTAATCAAGTGATGACTTTGTGTTGTGTACCTCTTTTGAGAACTTGCTCCTATGAAGTTTCCCAAACACACAATGCTCACAAAAGTCCAGATTCTTGACCTTACATCCCCTAAGAAGATCTTTATGAGAAAGAACTTGCATCCCCTTTTCACCTATGTCACCAAGTCTCATGTGCCACAGTTTTGTAAGCTGTGACTGATGAATCTCAAAGAGATGCCACAACAATGAGAACCAAAGAACAATCGACCACTTGTAATATATATAGAGTCCCTTTCTTGATTCCTTTGAGAACCTCAACTGAGTTGTTATAGACACTCAGCACACCACTTTCCCCCTTAAAACTAAATCCCTCGTTGTCCAAAGAACTGAGAGATATTTTTGGTCATTTGTGGAACATGTCTAACTTCACTTAGCTTACGGAATCTTCCATCCTCTGTCCTCAACTGAACTGAGCCAATCCCAACTACCTTGTAGACCTTGCTATTTTCCATAGATATATGACCACCATCTATCTGCTGATAACTTGAGGACCACTCTCTGTGAGGGTAAATATGAAAGGATGCTCCAGAGTCCAGAATCCACACATCAGTTTGATGTGCTGACTCTCCTGCCACTAGAACCATGTCCTCATCTGAATCATGCTTAGCTGCCACACTGTTCTCCTGCTGTTTCTTCCTCTTTGGACAATTGGACTTCCAATGTCCCTGCTCCTTACAGTAATTGCAAACATCTGTGGATTTAGGGCCTTTGGACCTTGTCTTCTTGGAATTTTTATTCCTAGACTGACCATGCTCTTTTCCACTGCTGCTATTGACTATCAGTCCAACTGCCTGATTATCTGCTTCAACTGCCTTATGTCTCAGCTCCCTGGCATGTAAAGCTGACCTTACATCCTCTAAAGCAACTATATTGTTACCAACTATGAAGGACTGCACATAGGAAGCTGGTAATGAAACCAGCAAAATCAAAGCATCTTCATCCTGAATCTTAACATCAATATTCCTGAGATCAAGTAATATTGTGTTCAGCTGATCAAGATGATCTCTCAACTGATTCCCCTCCTGCATCCTCAGGCTGAATAGCCTCTGCTTCAACAACAACTTGTTGGTCAATGACTTATTCATATACATGCTTTCAAGCTTAAACGATAACTTGGCAGCGGTGTCTTCCTCAGCAACTTCTGTGATAACATCATTAGACAAGCACAACATGATGGTTGAATGTGCTTTCTCCTTCAGACTGGCATAATCTACAGAACTGGCATCCCCCCTATCAGATAAAGGGGTCCACAATCCTTGTTGCTTTAAGAAGGCCCGCATCTTGATTAGCCACAAATCAAGCTGCGTTCCTCCTCAGTAAATTTATTAATCTTAACGTTCATTCTTCGACATCCTTCTAATTAAAGAACAAACCTTTGATCACAAAATCCTAGCACCGGTCACGGTCTTGGTGAAGATTAACTATGTTCACCGCAACTCTCGAATCTTGAACCTAATTTATGATACCAGTTTGTTAAAACACACATAAGAGAAGCATGTAGTTTAAGAAAGATAAAACATAAGCAATGCAAACGTAAAGAATGACGGAATTGATAAAACACAGAAACAAAGAGAACACAGTGATTTTTCTGGCGTTGTGCCGACTACTCCACGGACAAAAAATGAGACATATTATTATGCACAGAATTACAAGGTTTTCACAAGTGTGTGAACAACACTCTTGAAAGACACACATTTTTCATTGATTACAACATTGGTATTTTTAGGCACAAATCCCAAACCCTAACCGCCAAAGATCTTTGTCAGAATTGTCATAAATACCCGGATGTGGATCCCAGCTCCACCTGTTATCCACCAGATGAAACTCAGCTCAAAGCTGACTTTCCAGACTTGTAATCAACTGCTCGGATGTAGAACTCAGCTATACTCGGTAAAACTCGGCCAGACCAAAATCGATCTAGCGACTTGTAAAAAAACTCAGTTGCACTTCATCAATCTGACTTTCACATAACTGAATATACGTAACTGAACTGACCATCATTCTTAGTCTCAGTTTTTCAGATTAGTTCCACCGGATTATTCATCAGTTTAGAGGTCAAGTCACTAAAACTGACAGGTTTGTTGAACTGAGGAATAGCATACCGAAATCATAAGGGAATATAGGTGATTCTTGGACTTTCCGTTTGATTCATCACAATTGTCCTTAAATTTCCGATATTCCGTACGTCGGAACCGCCATCTGCTCGCCTGAGACGTCCTTGTCGATAAAATCCTCCGGCCCACAGCCGAAAGATCAGATAGTACAAGGTTGTTGAGTGTTAGGGGACAGTTGGTTGTGTAACGCCCTAATTTTAAAATCTGGGTACATTCGAAATTCTTTAATATTTTCAATTTCTGGTCATTATTTTCACTATTATCAAGTTTTTTTTTTGAGGGGCACTATTATCAAGTTAAAGTATATTTTTCTACCTACGTAAATTTAATCTTCATGTAACTATATGTTAATTATTTGTATACTGAATTTATTTATTTATTTATTTATTTTTTATTTTTATTTTTTTTCTAAAAAAAATATAATAATTTTCAAAAAAAATAAAAATAATATAATAATAATATTTACTTTTCTGTATATTTGACTCTTTGGAATTTCACAATAATAAGATTTACAAATTATTTTCCAGGACAAAATTAATCAGGCAATAAATTTGCATTAGTTAATATATGGGTATAATTAATATTTTTAACAGTTATTGACTTCATCTTTTCTTAAACTTTTATACGTTAAAAAAATGACAATAAAAACAATTAATTAACCAAGATAAGCAGCTTGGTAAATATATGTTTTTGTAACCTTACATTTTCGTTTCTTTAATATGCATCTTCAATCCTGAGTAAATTTTTCTAGAGTCTAGTATATATACATTCATCCATGTAGCCGGAGTTAAACACATATTTACAAATTTCTTTTCTTTTCCTTTTCTGGAAACGAGTTTTGTTTTATTGAATAATAAAGTGGAACGCCACCATCAAATTTACAATGAATTCAAGCCTCAAGCCAAACGTAAATTTCTAACTTTAACTCTATCTTTGTCAAGGAATACAACTTTAACGCCATTTTCATGCCTTTTCAACCACTAAAAGAAAATATGATCTCCACCGTTTCCACCATTGTTGTCCACCATGATCCGCCTAAAAGAACCATTTTCACGCACTACCAAAACCATGGATGAGTCATTATGTCTATATCCTTCTCTTATACAACCTGTTTTTATCATCTCTGCAGACCGTTGATTGCACCCAAACCAATCGCAGTAGTCCTTGTTACAAGAAATAACCATTGAAACTTCCTCCATGTTTTTACCTTTCTCTTTTGGAGTGTGTTGTTTTAATAACAAAATGTAAAAAGAAGAAATTCGATAACAGGACCATTGAGGCTTTCTTTTGGGGTTTAATCATTTTTCTTCGGCAAAATAAGATGGTTTGTACATAAACTTTCCAAGTATGATCGACTTGTGGCACATTTGCCATTACAAGAAATTACCTCATAATGGCCGGCCCCTTACAGCTCCCGGCCACCTACACCTAATTACTACATTGCGCTTTATACCTTATGCAAAACAATATGTTCAACTTCTTCATGGAAAGTCCACTTAATAATAACACTTGCAAAACAATATGTTCAACTTCTTCATGGAAAGTCCACTTAATAATAACACTTGCACGTTATAAACGGGAGAAATTAATGTTTGCAGCAGGGTTTGAACCCAAGACTTTACGCTCTGATACCATGTTAAGATCAAACGCTTACCATTCTACTAAAATCAATTGGTGGTAGTAAATGTGCTACTATAATTTTTTATACATTTCAACAACCATCTATATATTACATTTTTAGCTGAGTAAATTGAATTGATTTCACTTAATAATGTCATATTCTTCTTGAGTTCACCCCATCTATTACATTTTTAGCTGAGTAAATTGATTTCCATGTGTATGACGCTATTAGTTTGTGTGCAGGGAGGGCATCCTTGGATCACCGTACTTTAAGTTAAAACATTAACTCATAATGTGATGACGAGACACAACGTTTTTGAATTAGTGTTAAAGTTAAGTGGGCCAAAGCCCAATTGTACAAATTGCCAATTTGTTAATTAAGTTGTATCCCACATCGGCAATTTGAAGTTGGTGAGCCGACTTAGGTATAGTATTTAATGGGTGTTTTAGCCTATTATTTTTGTGTGCTAATTTGTATACCGATTTGTGTCAATTAAGATACTCTCTCAATTGCTTTAGCTATTTTGGTTATTTTTTTAGGCGTCTAGAGAGTTGTATCTTTTGTAATCCTCCCCTATAGTAATATTTCTTTTTCGCCCGTGGACTAGTCGGCATATTACCGGAAATCACGTAAATTTGATGTTTTGTCTTTTTTCCTTCTGCTTGTTATTTTGCGTTACCGTCGTTAAGGGCTATCGCTCGGTTTGTTTTTCTTAAGAAACTGGTATCAAAGCCGTGGTTCTTAGAGCTGAGATTTTCCGAGGTTTGAAAATTAGCCATCTAACTAAGTATTATTTTGAGAAGTTCGACAAAAATGTCAACTTTGGGACGTGGCAGTTGAAGATGGAGGCATGCTGATTCAAGAGGGCTTTGATATTGCGCTGCTTGGGAAAGAGAAAATGTCAGATGAGGAGTTTGATGGTCTCGACAAGAAGGCCATATCAGGTATCATCTTGTGTCTTTCTGATGAGGTTTTAAGAGAGGTAGCCACTGAGGTTACTACTAAGGTTTTGTGGGAAAAATTAAAATCCTTATATATGAAGAAAACCGTTGAGAATTGGCTTTATTTAAAGCAAAGTTTGTATATACTTCGTTTGTCTGAAGGGTCGTCTATATTATCACACTTAGATAAATTTGATTCTCTGCTTATGGATTTGAGTAATATAGATGCTAAGATTGATGATGAGGATTAGGCCATGTTGTTACTGTGTTCGCTTCCACAGTCATTTAAGCATTTTAGGGAAACGATGCTTTATGGTAAGGATACTATTTCTTACAAAGAAATTAAGTCGATTTTAAAATCGAAAGAGCAGATTGATAAAGATATAACTGGGGGAAGTAGTAGTAGTCATGCAGACGTGCTGGTAGTTCGGGACAGATCAAATAAGAAGGATGCAGATAGTGGAAATTATGTTTTGGATCCCAGACATAAAGATTTGACGTGTAATTATTGTAAAAAGGTTAGGCATATCATATCTGATTGCTTTCGACTTAAGAACAAAGAAAAGCGTGAACAGATTAAAAAGCATAGTAAAGTGTCTGGCCAGGCCGGTATCGTAGAAGATAAGAGTGATAGATAAATCTTCTTTGTTGAAGATAAATTAAGGTCTGTTGATGAATGGATTTTGGATTCTGGTTGCACATATCATATGTGTCCCAATACGGATTGGTTTTCCCCATATGATTCAGTTCAAGGTGGAGTTGTTTCGTTGGGCAACAACACAGTTTGCAAGGTTGCTGGTATTGATACGGTTAGAATCACGACCATGGTGGTGTTATCAGAACAGTTAAGAAAGTCAGACATGTTCCGGATTTGAAGAAAAAATCTCATCTCTTTGGGCGCACTTGAGACTCTTGGATTTAGGTACACCGTTGAAGGTGGAGTTCTAAAGCTAATTAAAGGTGCTCTTGTTGTTATGAAAGTTTGCAGGTCTGGTGATTTGTATGTTTTGCAAGGATCCAATCCTTATGTCATCCCGTTCAGAGTTTGATATTACGAATTAAGCATCGTCCATTTGTTAAGTTCAAGCAGTGCTTAGACTTATTTGACTTAATCTGAAGATTTTTTTGAAGTGTGTGGCAAAAGTGAAGTATTATTATTTCTTAATTTGTGTATTTGTCCCAAGATAGAGATTTGTTAAAGTTAAGTGGGCCAAAGCCCAATTGTACAAGTTGCCAATTTGTTAATTAAGTTGTATCCCACATCGGCAATTTGAAGTTGGTGAGCCGACTTAGGTATAGTATTTAATAGGTGTTTTAGCCTATTATTTTTGTGTGCTAATTTGTGTAACGATTTGTGTCAATTAAGATGAACTTTCAATTGCTTTAGCTATTTTGGCTATTATTTTTAGGCGTCAGGAGAGTTATATCTTTTGTAATCCTTCTCTATAGTAATATTTCTTTTTCGCCCGTGGACTAATTGGCATATTGCCGGAAACAACGTAAATTTGATGTTTTGTCTTTTTTCATTCTGTTTGTTATTTTGCATTACCGTCGTTAAGGGCTATCGCTAGATTTGTTTTTCTTAACAATTAGTGATTATGATGCATAATTTATTGATTATGATATGAAATCATTATTTTCAATGTTGCATAAGTGTATTGTATCATTTATTATAATAGTATAATCATAAACCAGGGGTGATAAAGTATCATGTTGCTTCTTTTCCAATACGTGGGGGGCCACACTCTTTTCTTAACATCCGGATTTCCCACACGGGTTTTTTAGACTAAGGTTTTAAGAAGGTGGTGACCATGTATAGATGACATTTTTTTTTTTTTTTTTTTTGGAGTGGTCAAGGGTGGCCTTGTAAAACTTCAATGAATAAAATACTGAGTTTTACCACACAAAAAAAGAAAAAAAAGAAAAAAAAAAGAGGTATCATGTTACTTTCAAGGTTAGGGGTTGAGAAATCAGAAATAATACAAACTATATCGTACCCCATGTTACAATGATTAATCAAACCACAATGAGATTAAGGGGAGAATATATATATATATATCACTTGACTTGCGGCCATGAATCCCGATCGGCTGAAGTTGGTGAATGACCAGAAGTAAACAACTGAGAATGCAAATCAAACAGGAAGCTTTCAACAATGTCAACATAAACCGGATATGTAAGACGAGAATAGTAATGGTATATCTCTTCCAAATCCATAACAAGCTCTTCGTTACTCTTATCCAACATTAATTCCAATTCCTTGAGCATTTTCATTACCCAAAATCTCCTTTTCACTCTCTCATCTTTCGGTATGAAAAGCTCCTGATGATCATATCTTCTTCCTCGATATTCTATCTTCTTATAGCTCCTCTTAGTCTCCTCTGCATTTCTGTTCAATTGAATCAAATGGGTTGTCTTTGCTTCTTCTTGGGGTCTTGATTCTAAGTTTCTTGAAGGGAATTCGTGATTCTTCTTTTTGCGGGATTTGTTTGAATCATTGTTGCCCCTAAGGTGTTTGATGGAAGTCGGCTTATAAAATTCTTGTGATTCTGAGTGACTTCGGGTATAATTATTGCAGGGGAAGGAAGGACATGGAGGATTTTTGGGAAGCTTTTCGTATGATTCTTTAGAAAAGAGGGATTTGAAACTTCCAATGGTTTTTTGCAGTAGTTTTTTGGTTTTGAAAATGGATGTTCTGAGAAGCATTTTTGGTTTGGTTTTGGGGCTAGCTGTTTGCTAAATTTGGGCTTCCTGATTGTGTTTTAATGTTGATATAATGGGGGAAAATGTATGTCCCTACACAATTGTTTATTATATCCATGCACCAACTTTACATTTTGTACTTTAATGTTTTTTTTTTTCGTTGTTTGACAAGAAAGTAATAGGCGGGATTTAGAATAAATTATAAATTTCCCCTTATTTTGTGTAGTCTGTCGGTGTCCTAATCACTGTTCTTACGCAAACAATTGGAGATTTAAATTGAAAGTATGGATACGGATTATCTCAAACAAGAATCGAACCGACTCAACCAAAGTCGTTTGGTTCAATTTGTTTTGGTTAATGACGCTTTCGGTTTGGTTTGATTTGGTTAGTATTAAAGAAACCGAAAACCGAAGCGAGAAAAAAACTGAACCGTTAACTTAATTGAAAAATCGTAACCGAAACATGTATAATCAACTTGTATAAGTAGTTTTCATAACTAAAATATTATAATCATTTATGAAAAATTGCATATAACCAAACCTTTGTCCGAACAATTTACGACTGAATCAAAAATTCGAATAAAAACCAATACGTTTATAAACAAATAAATTGTTAAATTTTATTTCATTTTTTGGTTAACCGAACTGAAGCGTATATTTCGGTTTGATTCACTTCGATTATAAGAAAAAAACAAATGGTTCGGTTTCGGTTTCGAATTTCAATTAACCGAAGGTTTAGGTTAGGGCATTAAACGTACCAAACCGTGTACACCCCTCGCACGTATAAGAACAACCCTACATATGGGCGGCACCACCTTGGGTGATAGGGTTCAACTGACCCGCTAAAAAATTATTACAGTAGGAAATTTTTTTAGGTAGACATAGATATTTACCTGCTTATTTTTGTATATTGATCAGTATTGAACAATAATATGTAAGAGTAAGACAAGTTTAGTAATTGTAAAATATGACAAATTTCTTACTCGTATCCTTAAATTCCTGGAACCGTCCCTGACCCTACACATCTCTTGTCTTCTACGGTGACAATATAAACTGTTCATAAGATGTGACATATACATTCGATCATATTTTATAAATAACATGCTTTTATTATGAACCATGCATGTGATAATATATGATGAATCAATTAATTAAGTTTTCCTTAACCAAAGATCAAGGGTTTTCAGCACATAAATTATGATATCTTTCTCCTTTTACATAACCTTCACTTTATCTTTTGTCTCATATCACATGCACGCACTTTTGACAATTAAAAATAACTGAAAAGGCATTGTACAATATAACAATACAAGTCGCAAAGGCAGTTACATGTAAGCTTTAGTAATTGCCAAATGTTAATACTAAAGTGATTTTTGGGGTTGAAGGTGGGAGTAGGTGAATTGGCTCTTTACATTAAGGGGTAAGGGTGCAGGTACATGTTTGTTGAAGGTGAACTCTCATTCTCTCCCTACAATAAATAATAAATAAACAATAATAATTGAGCATGAACTCAAAATGTTTCAATTGTCTCACCCTAGAGTTTCGTTGAGAATATAAGTTGAGAAATATGTCTTAATGATTGATTGTGCAAAATGTTTGTTGTTCACAAAAGACCATCATTGTCCCGTCCTTAAGACTTCAGAAATGATGTAAATCATGAGATGTATCTCAGTGACTCATTTTGACTTCTTGTAGGGAAATGCTTGTTCCACAATAGGGTTGTGTTTGAGCAAATTAAACTACTAATGAATTACTCAAGATCGGCTCAAAGTCGAACTCGATTCGAATCATCTTAAATCAGGTGACTTAAGATTAAACAAATAATACTTGAGAAATGCAATACTCGACTCGTCTACTCACGAGCAAGCTCGAACATATATATATATATATATTTGTATATGATAAAATCTGTGTATCTATACATACATACATACATCTGTATACATACATACATATATATATATATATATATATATATATATATATATATATATATATATATATACACACACACAATCGTATATATACACATACATAGATGTATCTTAGTGTTGTTTGTAAATGATGATTGTAAACATGATGTAATTGCATGGATATGAATTTGATGTTACAATCTAGATACCATGTCTATAGAATACTTAGTGTTAAATTCATGTTAGATGTAATCTATGACCTTAATATGTTAGAAAATGGCATTGTTTTGTAGATTTGATTGTAATGTGGTAAATCTAGAAATTTGGTATGTTTGAACAAAAATATATCACTTAGAAAGCATGTTTATAGGGCTGAAACTGGTCTTGAAATGGCTAAGAACAAGTGTTAATAAAAGGTCTTGCATGAATATTACTTAGGATTATGCTAGTAACTTCTTGTGTTCATTATGTGAAATATGTGGTATGTTGAATTATGTTCCTAATTGTCTTAGAGATCATGTTATAAAGTTGAATTATATATTAAATGAAACGAGAAATGAAGTATGCAGGCAAATAACAATTAGAAGTCTAAATAAGGATAAAAGATGATCATGTTGGTGATTGATACTTTGTATTTCTTTACTAGTTATGATTAGATATCGGTGTTTTAAAATGGTAGAGATCCTATGTTAGAGGTTTAATAAAGGGGCAATTGTCCAAAAGGACACATATTAGACTTAATTTGGCAAATATGACACACTTAAATCTTAATTGGTTATAAAGACATAAAATTAGTACATAGACCAAACTACCATTTTTTTCCTGGACGAAAAAAGCATTTTTTTTTTTTTTCCGGTAACCACCTCGATGCATTGACCACCGCGATACATTGACCACCCCGATGCAGTGGGCACCCCCGATGCAGAGACACCGCGATGCAGTGACCACCCCTGAAGTAGAGACACATCGATGAAGTGACACCGCGATGCACTGACAACTGTGATGCAGTAACCACCCCCGATGCAGAGACACCGCGATGCATAAACACCGGGATGAAGTGACACCACGATGCAGTGACCATACCGATGCAGAGACACCACAATGCAGTGACCACGCATGATGCAAAGACACCGCGATGCAGAGACACCGGGATGAAGTGACACCTCGATTTAGTGACCATCCCGATGCAGTGACCACCTCACGATCACGATGACCATCGCAATGCATTGACACCCCCGATCCATTGACCACCACGATGCAGTGGCCACCCCCGATGCAGTGACACCGCGATGCAGTGACCACCCCCGGATTCAGTGACCACCCCCGATGCAGTGACACCGGGATGAAGTGACAACAGCGATGCAATGACCATCATGATGCAGTGACCACATCCGATGTAGTGACCAACGTGATGCATTGACCGACCCCGATCCATTGACCACCGTGATGCAGTGGCCACCTACGATGCAGTGACCACCCCCGATGCAGAGACACCATGATGCATAGACACCGAGTTGGAGTGACACTGCGATGCAGTGACCATACCGATGCAGTGATCACCTCCAATGTAGAGACACCACGATGCATATACACCGGGATGAAGTGACACCGTGATGCAGTGACCATCCCGATACAGTGACCACATCGATGCAGAGACACCGTGATGCAGTGACCACCCTCGATGCAGAGACACCGCGATACAGAGACACCGGGATGAAATGACACCACGATGCAGTGACCATCCCGATACAGTGACCACCTCCGATGCAGTGACCATCACGATGCATTGACCACCCTCGATCCATTGACCACCGGGATGTAGTGGCCACCCTCGATGTAGAGACACCGCGATGCAGCGACCACCCCCGATGCAGAGATACCGGGATGAAGTGACACCAAGATGCATTGACCACCCCCAATACATAGTGGTGTCACTTCATCATGGTGTCTCTTTAGCGTCTAGAAAAAAAAATTTAGTGTCCAGGAAAAAAAAAATAGCATCCAGGAAAAAAACAACTTTTTAGCGTCCAAAAAAATTGCGTCCAGAAAAAAACAAATTTAAGGGTAGTTTGGTCTATGTACTAATTCTATGTCCTTATAACCTGAATAAGATTTAAGTGTATACTAAGTGCCTAATTAAGTACTCAAACTAGTCCTTATAAACAAATACCCATTTAATAAATGATTACATCTACATAAAGTAAAACATGCTTAACATGATCAAATGTTAGGTAGAATATCATAACGAAAGTAATTTGGGAAACGATGAACCTAATGATGCTTATGCGGATAGGTATTACATTCATGTCATGCTTATGATGTTAATATGTTGTAGATACCATGACATTAGAGTTTGTGTGTATGAAATACATGTTCAAAGTTATGTATGAAGATGTGTAAGCATTATTGACAAAGAAATGTAGTATGTATTATGTGATATGAAATATGATAATATGAAAGATTAAGTAAAGAAGCATGTACAACTATGTATGACGGCGATACATAATGATACACAATGTGTTATGCATGACAACAATAATGGTGCATATCACTAATAAAATTAAAGTGATGTATAAACAATGAATCATTGTGGGTTCTTGGCATTAGTGTCCATATCACGGGCAAAAATAATGAGTACGCGCCAATGAGTTCTCGAGGGTCTCTAGCAACAGTTTCCCTGCTCATGTGCAAGAATAGTGAGTACATGATAGACCGGTCAATTTCCATGTCCATGGGCTATAATTTTGGGCATTCGGGTACTTCAATTCATTTCAATTTCAGTTTAGTTCAGTTCAGTTTCAGTATTTTTATCAAGTATGTTTTGTGCCTTGACTATTATGTGATGCAACAGTTTTAGCAACAATTTCCCTGCTCATAAAAAATGTTGTGTCCTTATGATTATGCTTTCTAAACGCATATAATCTGATAAAATGCACAGAAAAAATTACATATGAACTAAGAGGTAAATCATATCTTTCCCAGAATTCACCAAACGTACCATAGATTCATAAAATTAAAAAAAGCCACCGCTAATCCGGTGAGTAATTTGAAATTGACCCGGTGACTGAGAACCATTTTGGTTCAAAACATGTCATCTTACTAGTAGCATGATTTTATATGATAATAGTAATATCACACGTTCAGAATGCAAAAAATAGCATCTTTACACTTAAAAGCCATAAAACACATATTACATGATTTGACGCAAAAAGCTTTGATGTAGAAGTCCTTACCTCGTTGATATGAGACTGGTACTGCAGATTATTTGTTGTTCTACTAAGAGATATCCTTCTCCTACATGTAGTATAATCCATGAATACTTAAGGATTCGTAAGAGAAAACCTTAAATCTAAAAACAAGATGTTAGAATCTTAAAAGCATGAAAGGATTCTTACAACACTTGAAGCTGGAATATATGATGATAAATGCTGATAATTATTGTAGTAGTGCTCCTTAGAAGCTGAGAGAGTTTAAGGGTGAAACTTGGGAAGTTTGCAAATGAGAAAAGTGGAGAAAAATGATAACTTTGTGTAACGACCCGACCCAAAAAACCGAGTACATTCCCGGATACGTACTGTTCCGTCATGACCCGAGAATAATGTGAATTTTTTCTCATGTCACAAAGCCTCATGAGGTGCGCTAAAAACATAAATATGAAAGCTAAAACATAAAAAGACTCGGCTATTACATTTCCAAATACCATCTTTTCATTTCACGATACACACATTACATTTTTCTCATATCACCCCATACAAATCAAACTAAAGAAAACTAGATAACTGTTGAATCTCATCACTAATCCACCATAGGTGATTCTCAATGGAACTTGCTAGTGTTATCCCCAAGTTCTTGGAAAGCCAACACCTTAAATGATTTCACCACCAGTTGCATTTGATCTCAAAGCCAACTATTAACATATGTCAAACTTAACCCTGCATCTTAACTGAACAGTAAGATGGAGAGCTATGATGCTTATGGAAACAATTGCACCAAAGAGAACTCATACTTGCTACTGGGACTAGGACATAGTTTTGGTTTCTCTTTCAAAAACAATGAAATGCATAACTATGGTAATAAATATCTACTCTAGCCAAAAAATGATTAGCAAGTAATAATCATGATATAACATTCTACCTTTTATTTAACATAACATAAAAAGTAAACAAACAATCTATTTCACCTATTTATTACTCCGATGTCCATGCTTAACATGCCATGTTTAGTATAACCCAACATGGAGAGTTTGGTCATGCATATCTTTAGGCTCCTCTTAACCATACTGTGTTCAGTAGAGCCCAACATGGAGATTCTATTGTTTTATTAGTTCAGGAGTACCACGTCATGTCTAGTAGAGCCTAACATGGAGGACCTACTTAAATTTGACAAACCCGAAAATTGTCCATTATTATATCCCATGGTCAAGGCCTGTTTTACCACCTCAAAGATACGTTCACTATTCTTGCCCATTACTACAACCAAAAAATGATGAGCATGTAATAATCATCTTATAAAATTCTACCTTTTCTTTAACAACACATAAAAGTAAACACATAATCATGTTCATCTCATTATCCTGATTTCGTGCTTTACATGTCATGTTTAGTATAGCCCAACATGGAGAGAATGCTTACGCATATCTTTAGGTACCTTTTAACCATACCATGTTTAGTATAGCCCAACATGGATATATGTTTGCTTAGTTCATGAGTGCCACGCCATGTCCAGTAGATCCCAACATGTAGAGCCTGCTTAAATTTGACAAACCGTAAAGTGACCATTATTATATCCTATGGTGGGGCACGCTAGCGGCTCGGCATACGCTCACTAATTTTGCCCGTGAGCGGGATCGATGCCGAGGACATTGAGGATTCATTGTCTTTATTGCTATCGAAATACTTGACCATGAACTTTTACTTAAAGCATCTCTTTATGCTTTTTAACATACTTTTCTTTTCATGCATTGCATCTTTCTTACATGCTTTATATTTTATGAACATGCCATTATTCCATTTTGCAAAGTGATACATAATATGCTTGTCATTTAGACCGTAACCATGTAATCCACATACAACCGTTGAACAAGCTTTCTAGAACATATAACAAGAATGATGGGCGGTGCAGGAATTCTTGGACATGGGTTGGTGATATACCCGGATCGGAATGGGGCCTTGTTCATCCATATTGGGCCTACCATCTTGGCCCATCAACATAGGTAATGGGCTTCTATCTCCGCTGGCTGCTGCCACATCCATCTCCTGCCCGCTAGCTACAAGCCGGGTCCTGTCCGCCAACAGTAAGCCGGATCTTGTCCGCCAGTCATATGTCGGACCCATCTTCTCCATGTGATTTCTATCCGTATAGTCAAGCTTAGTTCAAGACAAGGCACAACTGAGTCCGCTGCTCGCCATACTTATCAATGGTCGCTGATTGTTGCCCGCCATCCTTATTGATCCAGCTGGCCAAAACCGCTGGCCACTCCTGACAGCTGGCTAGGACACTTGTATTACATGCATACTTAACTTAGCTATGTACTCTCAGTTGTCTTGTCAATGAACAGTAGACCGACTTACTTTTTAACCTATAAATATGGGATCACATTGTAATAAAAGGGAGGTTCAATCTCTCAAGCTTTAAGCTATAATCTAATATAAGCAGAAAATCTGCCAATTTGTCAACTACTTCACTTGTTCTTCATAAAGCACTTATCCGCCACCACCGTTCTTAATCGCCACCGTGTTCACACCCTTGAAATCACATATATCAGCTGCATATCCTCAAGATAAACACTGTTACCGCAAATCAGTTGGCTCCGTTACCGGGAAACTATAATCATTCAGCTTTTGGACATCAGTTGGCTCCACCACAAAGACGATTTCACGGTGTCTTAGGCGAGGTTATCATCATTTTTCGATCATCGGTCACTAAAGATTTGATCTTTTGGGATAATACTGACCGAAACCATCGCTCTTCTCATCTCAACAACCTACATAGAAGAAATCATCAACTTCATCGCATACTCACGATTGAGTCCATCTTTAAATACCCAGGTTGGTTTATACACCCTTTCGTCGGTTTCAGATCTTCAAGTAAAGAAAGTTTGGTTATTTTAGCTACAAGCTATCTGGAAAACACAAACAACTTTCACCAAAATATCACCAGAAAAATATCCACAAAAATCATAAAGTCATGGCTGGCGGGAAAAACTTGAACCCAGTAACACCGACTAAACCAGTCAATCAGCGCCCGACACGTGGAGCGAGCATGCTGCGGGGAGAGCCTAGCCGAAGGGTTATGTCCGATGGGGCAGATGTCAATCCTTCCTTCACAATCGACATGCGAGCATATATCCGGGAAAGAACTAGAGCTCGCCAAATACACGATGAAGCGATCAGAAAAAATAAGAGAAAGGGGATAGCGGGGACATCTAATCCGAATAACAAACAAGAGGCTGTTTCAGCAGGGGGAGCTCCCCCACAGCAAGATTCATATAAGATAGCTCTACAAGCGCATATGGAATATGTAGAGGAAATGCGGGTAGGAAACGCCCTGCTAATTGCCGAAGGACTGCCACCCCAACCTATCCGCAAATTCAACCCTCCTCAACCCGCACAAACAGAGCTACAACCAACTTTCATTCCTCCAAAAATAGTTCAGTCCCAGCGGTCAGAAATGGAAGAAATCAGCCATGCAACGTCTCAACCAAGAGGGGATAGAAAGTCAGAACTTGGTCGGCTGGGGCCCGTGGTCGACGATCGCGGTGCAGCCCCAAGTCGACCTAGGAATCCTCGTCAGTCCGTGACTCGCTTGAGAGGACATGGGGACTCACAAGATATGGGAGGACAAAGTGCATTCCCGCCAATTCCCGAATCAAGAGGAAATGAGAATAATGAAAAAGCAGATAGAGAGCTGCAAAAAGCACGAAGGGTGTCAAAGTGGTTCCAACATGGGGAACAAGCATGCTCCATCCCAGTATACTGAAAGCGGCTCCAAGAGTGGGAACTCACTACCCCAATTTTATAAACTACCATGGAGCAACAGATCCTCTGGATTGGCTATCCGCTTTTGAGCGAGATTAGCTTATGTACCTCTAGCGGCGAGGCTTGGTGTATAGCATTTGTGGGGTCAATGCAAAGCGAGGCGACATCATGGATCCATGATCTTCCTCCTGGTTCGATTTTGTCATGGGATGATCTGATCAACAAATTCATAGCAGAGTTCAAGTCAGTAGGAGGACCTTAAAAGACACATATCGACCTGCATGAGGTCCGACAAGGTGACAACGAGGGTACCCGTAGCTATTATGAGCGGTTTTACAAAGTGTATGAGCTAACAAGAGGATTAGCGGACAACGTCGTCATGAGCGATTTGAAAGCAGGGTTAAAACCAGGGTACTTGAAATCCTATTTCGCTCTATCTCCCCAAATGAATCTGCAAGAGATGTTGAGTTCAACAAGAAAGTACATTGCCACAATGGGAAAGCGAAGAGGCGTGTTAGGAACATTTTATTATGTTTTGATGATGGCCATACTATTTGTTATAGAAAGCTGAAATAAGTTAGAATTCTCTGTATAGTCTTTACTTAGAGTCTAACATGTTGTATAAGTTGAGTCAGACAAGTATTGTACTAGTTGGTAGGGACGGCAAAGCAAAAGCAGATATTCGGCGGAGGAAAGCCACCAAGCACCAAAGAGAGAAGAAATAAGACATTATGATCGACTTATAACCAAGGAAGTCTGTGATGACCTTGGATAAGTCTAAGTCATGTTTTAAGTGATGAAACTCAATAGTCAAAAATGGTGTACCTTGGTCTCATCCAAATCAAGGATCGGTGAAGTACAAAGACTCTTAAATAACTAAAACAAGAAGAAAGCATTGATTGAATCGGTGAGTACATCGACTTTCGGCAAAGAAAACAAACAAAGAAAGAATGAGCGGCTAAGTCGGAAGGCTCACTCTACCGTTCTAAAAGCGGCGAAGAGACATTCACAAGATCAAATTTGATATACGATGAAGATTCAGAAGATCATGCATTAAATGCACAATCATTAAAGGATCAATCAAGGACGGATTTTCTACTATAAGTTTGAAGAAAGAATCCGATCACTGAAAACAAGGAGAATACAATTAAGGGGGAATCAAGAATGAAATCAAGGATTATTCCCTCATTAATATAGCCAACGGACGGAATTACAAAAACCAAGGTTATTCAAGGCTATAAATAGAAGGCATTGACAGAAAAAAAAACGATTCAAAAAGAAAGAAAGCAGAAACTCTGTCAATTTGAAAAGCCTTCTCTCTGAACTTACAAGGATACATCTAGTGATCAACTCAAATATCAGAACTACAAAGTCATATTCATAACTGAGATTGATCAAGCAAGTGTGTGAATCACATTCACATCAATCTGAAGCAACTGAATCAGAGGCAATCTAAGAAGGAGTTGAATCTGTGATAGGTGTTGAAGGATTTTGATCTCGAGGAGCGACAAAAGGAAGATGAATCATGAAGGCACATTGCGGTCAAGGAGTGATAGTATTGCAGTTGTGAAGCTTGGGAAGCCAAGGACAATCATACTATTGTATCTGTGAAAACAATAGTGAATTCCTCCAATCATCACGAGGAGAAGAGTGGATTAAGGATTACACCACCCTGAACCACTATAAGCCTTGTGTCAATTTAATTTCGCAATTTACTTTACAACACTTACTTAATGCCTACATCATAACTTATATACGTGATTGTCTAAAGCGATTTGGACAACATCATAGTAAGAAGGACTTATCCATTTGCCCAAAAGTTTTTAAATAAAAAAGTTTTTGAAACTCCACTATAGTCATTCACCCCCACTCGACTATAGTTTCACCCTTCTCTGGGACCAACAATTGGTATCGAGCGGTGTTCTAGTATCGAACACATTCGGATCTAATTTACAGTAACAAGGAGATCACATATTTTCAAAGCGGTTTTCAAATCTGAGTTTTCCATTCACTGTCATTTATATATTCAATTATACTGATGGATTCCTCAAACTTCTTTTCAAAAGTACCTGTTTTTAATGTTAACAACTTTGGTGAATATAAAATAAGAATGCTATCTCATCTTGCAGCAACTCATGAAGAGATGCTGGATGTAATCAATGATGGACCAATCACAATCATTACGGTGGTAGGCACAGGAGCAGATCAAGGAAAGGAAATTGACAAACCTAAAAAGGATTGGACCAAGGATGACAGGAGAAGAGCAAATCTGGACTTTGTTGCAAAAGACATGATCTTGAAGACCCTAGACAGCGACAACATGTTCATGAGAATCAAAAGGCGCAAAACAAAGAAAGGAGATGTGGGACAAGCTATCATTGATAAATGAAGGATCTCAAGCGAAGAAAAGAAAACAAATTATACATTGCAAAAGCAGAAATTTGAGAACTTCAAGATGAAGGTGGTGAATCCATTGATCAAATGGACATGATTCTCAAGCATCATCGATGAATCGCTGTGACTTGGACACACATATATCGAGAAAGAAGTATGCTGAAGATCTTGAGAGGACTACGAAAGATGGAAAATCATAACATCGATGTCGGAGGAACTACAAATCTTGCAAGCACCGGCACTCGACGCGATGTCCCGATTAAAAGCTCATGAATTCGAATTGAGCGGTGAAGATGGTGCTCTAGCAGAGACACACAAAATCAACTGCATTAATTTGCACTCAAGCAAAGTAACTTTGCCGAATGCATCGACAAAGAGACACAAGAGCGAAAGAACATGTAGCTTTATTAGTTAAGCGTTTTGTGAGTTTAAAAGAAGCCATTCAAAGGAAGTTCAACATCACACAAAAAGTCAAGCTCAAGCAGAGACATGAAGAAGAAAGATGATGAATCTGGATGCTTCAAGCTGCAATAAGAGAGGTCACTTCAAGGTGATTGTCACGAAGAAAATGACAAAGATGATGAAAAGAAGAAATACAAAGCATCGAAAGAAAGGGTAAGAAGGCACTCAAGGCGAGAATCCAAAGAAGTGAAAAGAATGAAGAATCATCGATTCGGATGATAATAATGAAGAAGACATTTCGAGAAAATGAAAAAGCATGTCTATGCCTCATGACCAAAGAATTGGATGAAGATGAAAGTGATAACTTTCGGAATCGAGGAAACAAACCTATGTTTAATGACTAAAGAATCGATGATGGCGAGGTAACATCTAGTTTCTGTTCTCATCAAATGCATCCACATCTAACCTTTGCACAATCTTCTAGTCTCCCATTAGATACAATGAGACCTAGTTCAAAATCTCATGATTAAATTCGATGAAATTGAAAAGAATCATGAAATTGCGAAATGGAATGCAAGGATCTAAGAAAAGAGAATAAGAGGTTAAAGAAAGAAATGGATAAAGCAAAAGTGAATTAACTAGTAAGGAGACCTACTTAAATGATCAACAAAAGCGGATGATCATACATACGTTATTAATAGATCGATTAAGAAAATCCCCTCACCGATAAAGGTAACCTTTGCACCACTAAAAGCACCGACTTACAAACCCTCAAAAAGGTTTGGATCGGATCCGGTCTGGCTACAAATAAATGATCGAGGATGAAAGTAGGAATAATGGTCAACACCATTCTAAATTGAGAACCACCGGTGGACCAAAATTTAGAAAGGGCAGACCATGATTCCAACAGATCATCTGTTCGGTGAAGTCAAAACCCGGTGTAGTGAAAAAACGACAAATCAAATCCTCATTCCAGTCAATCAAGAACAAGCTGGCATCCGAAAGGTAAGGGCAGACTTTACCCCTCAGAGGATGATTGGAATGTTGCACCTACAAAATACAAGAGGAAACCATTCTACAAAATGCATCATGTGCTTAAGAAAAACCAATCTGTTCCTAAACACATGAAGCAAGAAAGGGTTCCTACTGCATATTGGAAAGTGAAGAAGGATGCAATGGCACCAAAAGGTAGAGAAAAGTATCAGAATACCTTCTATAAAAATATTAGAAGCTATTCTGCCATGCCTTATACATATGAAGTTGATGACTTCAATTATCCAAAAAGAAAACCTTTTGGATACACACTAGGTATGAGAGGCATGTTTGCTAACAAGTATGGACCCAAACAGTGTTGGGTACCTAAACCTAATTAATCTGTTTTGTAGGATGTCTGGTACATAGACAGTGGATGTTCCAGACACATGATAGGAAACAAGCAATGGCTCACTGATTTCAAAGCTTTTGATGGACCCAAAGTCACATTTGGAGGAAAAGAAAACCCTGGCAAGATTAAGGGGGAAGGCAATATACTCAAGAACAATCTAAAAATTCAAAATGTGGCATATGTCAAGGGACTTAACTTCAATCTGATGAGCATCAGTCAATTCTGTGATAAAGGCTACAATGTGCACTTCAACAAAGAAGGATGCAAAGTGATTCACAGTCAAACCAACACAGTAGTTCTTGCAGGTAGAAGACAAGACAACATGTATGTTGTGGGTGGAGAGAACGGCCAAGGCGTAAACTTGTCTACTTGTCAAGAATAATCAATCAACAAGTTGGATTTGTACGAGAAGATTAAATCACACGAATTTCAAGACCATCAACAAACTATCAAAAAGCAAGCTAGTTGAAGGGTGCCAGAGATCACATTCAAGAAAGAAAGTCTATGTGATGCATGTCGAAGGAAAGCAGATCAAAAGTTCATTCAAGTCAAAACCTTATCAATCCACAACTAGAATTCTACATACATTTGCACATGGACCTTTTGGACCATCCACAATGAGTAAGTGTGAGTGGTAAGAAATATACTCTTGTAGTGGTGGATGACTTCTCAAAGTACACTGGACCATCTTCATGAACAAGAAGAAAGAAACACTCGAGAAGCTACGGACTTGCTTTGAGAAGACTTGAGAATGAGAAAGAGCTAAAAATTATCAAGATCGGATCGGATAGAGCCTTTGAATTTCTAAATGAAATTATCAGAACCTATTGTGAAGAAAATGGAGTACTACATCAACTATATCTGCGGCAGAACTCCACAACAAAGCGGTGTAGCGAGAAAGAAGAAGCAGAACTCTCAAAGAAGCGATCGAACAATGATTCTTTGAAGCATGCTTGCCAAAGAGATTTTGGGTTTGAAAGCGACAACACTGACATGTCATACACAAAACAGATCAATCATCAACAAATATCATGGAAAGACTCCATATGAATTATGGAATGGTAGAAAACCCAATATCTCATATTTTCATATGTTTGGATCAAAATGTTTTGTCTTAAACAGAACCCGACTACATACCTTTGATGAGAAGGGCGATGAAGCAATCTTCATGGGATACTCGAGACACCAAACAAAGCATTTGAGTACTCAATAAAGAACATTGGTGATTGAAGAATCAATACATGTGGTTTTGATGAACCATATACAAATGGTGAAGATCTTCAAGACCAAGAAGAGAAAGTAGCACTGAGAGGCAAATCTATACAAATGCAACCATACCGGCTACTATCACGAATCATCTTTTGAAAATCAAGAGGAGCCACATATCAACACAATGAAGAAGAAGCACTGGCTGAAGTTCATACTCAAGATGAAGGCATGGAAGCACCAAGTGTAGAACAACTTCAACCAGATCTAAATTGGCTAAGAGACCATCCTGAAGAACAAGTTATTGGAGATATTCACACAGGAGTTAGAACCAGAAGACAACTGGAGCACATGCTAACTTGTTTTCTATCACAGCTGGAACCCAAGACTATAGATGATGCAATCCAAGATGCAGATTGGATCACGACCATGCAAGAAGAACTAAATGAATTTGAAAGAAATGAAGTGCGGGAACTTGTTGATAGACCGAGAAATGGCAAACATCATTGGTGCAAAATGGGTTTTGAAACAAGATGGATGAGCAAGGAACTGTTGTCGAGGAAAAAAAAGCAAGGCTAGTTGCAAAAGGCTATTCCCAAGCTGGAGGAATAGATTATGATGAAACTTTTGCTCCAAATAGCAAGATTGGAAGCAATCGGACTTTTTCTAGCATTTCTTTGCACACAAAGACTTCAAAGTCTATCAAATGGACGTAAAGAGTGCATTCCTAAATGGACTTTTGGAAGAAGAAGTTTATGTAGAACAACCTCTTGGATTTCAAATTAAAGGAAAAGAAGACTAAGTATCAAACAACGGCTAACTGGAGTAATCGGCTAAGTGACTTCATTAACTGGTACGACCTTTGCCGTTACAGGAGATGCTGCATGTAAGGCACTAGTATCCAGCGAAGGTAACTTAAGCGATTGTTAGGAGCAGTCAAATGGCGCGACTAAGTGAAGAACCTATTGGGACGGCTAAGTGACCGTGAAGGCACTTCACGAAATAAAGACTTGGACAAACTAAAAGTGTGAACAAAATCAATTACGATTACACGTGGAGAATAAGAAAGTTATGGAGGATTATTCAGTACACACATGGCGATCAACTTATGATCATGGAGGTAATTATATTACTTTTCGAATTATAAACTCCTCGATTCACGGGCTCTATCATTACTTGCCTTAAACCACACCCCCATTTCCCTCGAATATCACAATTTTCATACACATAATCACGCCATTATGTCACTAAATCCTTCCATATTCAAACCACGTTCACACTACCCAAAATCGCCTATATAAACAAGACTTAGAGATTTTCAGAAATCTTTACGCTCTCTTGCAAATTACAAACCCTACTCTTGTTTATCTCTATTGCAAAATCAAGTTCATTTTCAAACCCTCTCCTCTCAAAAATGGCATCATCTTCCTCAATCACCCAAGCCGGGAGTACGAAAAATCGATTGCCATCTGGTTCATTCTTCCAAGCGAACACTACCTCAAATCGTGTGGAAATGATGAGCATGCCAAACGGTTGGCGGCGATCTCGAAAAACTAAAATTATCCACCTTCCTCAATCCTCCAATATCTGAGGTGTGCTATGAAAGTCTGATTTCTTTCTGGAAATCTGCACAATACGTGCCTGGGCTCCCTACTGAAGAAGGTGACAAGTTCGAAGAAGACAAGATTGTAGCATCTGTAAATGGCAAAGACGTTGTGATTACAGCAAAGGTAATTCGAAAACATCTCAAACTTTCAAATAAGGGTCAAGCAAAAGTGACATTGGTACCACAGGACTTGGACGAATTCTGGGCAATCATTGCCAAAACGGCAAACCCAGGATCCACAAAAGTCAACTGTCTCAGATCTGAGTTGAAGCAGCCTTTTAATGAGTTTAGTGCCCTAATTGGCAAAACCATTGAAGGAAAGTTGGGAGCAAATCATGCCATGACAGAAATTAGGATGCGGCTAATGGGAATCATTTATAACAAGCTACAATTTAATTGGGAAAAATACTTCTTTTTGAGAATCAAAGAACAAATCCAAGGTGAAGTAAAGCAAAGTAAAAAGCGATAAAAGAGGGAAAGACAATGAAAGGACAATGCAGGGGTGAAAAAGTCATACGGGATACAGTTGCACTATCTGTTGCAATGTCTTAAAGTCCCCACTGTACAACTCAACAGACTGCATGAATCCAAAGTCATGTTTACTTATGTCAAACCACAAAAGAAGGCAGGAGAAGGAAAGAGGAAGAAATCCTCACACAACACCTCAGGACAAAGAAAGAAACAAAAGGTCCGGCGAAGTCTGGAAAAGACAGACTTTGGGAAATTGATTGATGAAGAAGAAGAAGAAGAGGCGGATTCTGATGAGGAAGCACAGCAAGAAGAAGCAAATGCCAGTGAGGATGAACAGCATCCAAATGAAGAAAACACTGAAGACGATGAGAACTCTCCAGAAGAGGCTGCACATTTATCTGCAAACGATATAGATGATCGAATTGTAGAATATCTTGAATGGAAGGAAGGGGATTCCAGACAACAACTTCAAGACACAGACCGCATGCTTGCTGAAGAAGCATGGTTATTTGATTTTCTGGGTATCACAACTCTTGTAGGAGTACTTGATGAATCCCCACTATGGGAATTGGTTGATGCAGCCAAGGCAAAGTTGCCCCAGACCTCTGGGAGACAAAGTGACGACTCAGATGATGATGGAGATGATCATCAGGATGATGATCTTGGTCAAGACAAATAAGAGGACTCTCCTGCACCAGATGCAATTGATGATACTACTCTCCTTCGTACTTTTTTGAAACCACAAGCCTCGGCAAATCTACAACTCCAAAGAAAGACAATTACTCAAACTGTCATCAGCGTTCAGTAATAAAGACAAACATTGTGGACTTTGGTTCATTCTTGCCGCCACTCGGTCAAGACAACCCCGGCACACGAGATAGGGGAGGCGCAGCTCAAGCAACTCCAAAGATATACATATACCCAAATTCTTGACGATTTGGAGGCCGGAGCGAGATGTCACTCAACATCAAAACAAGGACAAAGAAAGCAGAACTGCGAACCGGCTAACACAAGGCACAAACTCTCTCGGATGGCAACCGGCATTACAATCAGTAACTTTTGAGAAAGAAAGCGAGAGACTTGGTGAAGAATTGGAGCAGCAAGCCATGTATCTCAGATCCATGACTTCGGCATTCAATGACAAAAGTTCCTCCATTGAACACAAGTTTCAGGCCATTGCAGAATATATTGATGCACAAAACATTGTGGTTCAACAACAGGGAAATCGATGAAGCGACTTAATATAAATATCACTAACAATCTTTGGGGCTCGACAAAGCACATTTCCCAAGAAAATGAATCAATGGCGGTGGCATTTGGCTCTAAACTTCGTTGTGTAAATGAAAAAGCGCCTCGATCATCACCACGAGATATACTTCCATTGAATCAAAGCTTGACTCTCTCGATCGGCACAGCCACAGGCCACAAATAGCATCTTACTCCAAACAAAGGGAGGATCTTTGCCAAAAAAGGGAAAGTAAGGATAAGCCTGAACCTGAAGGATCAACTATCAAACCCCCTAATTTCACTGAAGAACAATTGAGAGCAAGAGACAGAGAAATAAGGATCAGAAATGAAGCAGAAGAGCAACAAAGAAGGATCAGAGAAGAAAGAGAAAAAGCCACAAAGGAACCCTGCATTGGATTTCCTCACCCTATGCAAAGAAGAGATGATGATAGAGAGACAGTCCAGCAGACAAACAAAGGCCTGGATCCGGCCAACAGAGAGGATCTGTCGGTCCAACATGGATCAAAGCACCGGAGGAAACACCACAGAGGCAAAGCAGCAGACTCAAATATATGGGTGAGCACAGAACTTACACTGGTCACCAAAGCAAAGCGAGAATATGATGCAGATGTCTTTGGACTATGTAAGAGAATTTTTAGAGTACAAGAAGGACTTTATCCTCACTCCTCACAAGATGAAGCTTGGGTGATTGGCTAAACTATCGAGGATGAAAGGATGAGAAGCGATATGGCCAAACTCTACAATGAAGTCAAAAGAGAATTTGCACTTCTCAAACATACCAACAACAAACCAAGTTCAGCCATACCACTATCTGCAAAGGGACCAGAAGACTTGCCAGATGAACAACAAGAAGATTTCAAATACATGGCAAGATTCTTCAATCCCATGGAGAAATTGGAGAAACAGGAACAGTGGGGTCTCTACAAAAGTCTCAAATTTGCAGACTCACACATTGCTGAGGCTAGGGAAAGACTTGAAAAATATTTTGGAGAACCTAAGGCCAATGAGACCATGCCTGATTTCAATAGACTTTTTGCAAAAAGAGTTTTTCAGGGTGTATCTGAATACACGACTTTGGCTTCTTGGAAGTGGAATTTTCAGAAATTGATTGGAAAGACATTGAAGAGGTTCGGACTACAAAGTTCAAAAGGTACAAGGCTGAATTAAGCAAAATGTAGTTTGTAAATGAGATGAATAAATTTTGGAACTCACTCGCCTTGATGGATGAATAAAATTGTTCTGTTGTTTATTATGAATATTTTTGATTACTTATGTTCAAGGCTTATGAGGTTTTGGCATCATCAAAAAGGAAATTATTGGAACATTTTATTATGTTTTGATGATGGCCATACTATTTGTTATAGCAATAAGTTAGAAATTCTCTGTATAAGTCTTTACTTAGAGTCGACATGTTGTATAAGTTGAGTCGGACAAGTATTGTACTAGTTGGTAGGACGGCAAAGCAAAAGCAGATATTCGGCAGAGGAAAGCCACCAAGCACCAAGCAGAGAAGAAATAAGACATTATGATCGACTTATAACCAAGGAAGTCCGTGATGACCTTGGATAAGTCTAAGTCATGTTTTAAGTGATGAAACTCAATAGTCAAAAATGGTGTACATTGGTCTCATCCAAATCAAGGATCGGTGAAGTACAAAGACTCTTAAATAACTAGAACAAGAAGAAAAGCAGTTGAATCGGCCGAGTACAATCGACTTTCGGCAAAGAGAAAACGACAAAGAAAGAATGAACGGCTAAGTCGGAAGGCTCACTCTACCGCTCTAAAAGCGCGAAGAGACATTCACAAGATCAAATTTGATATACGATGAAGATTCAGAAGATCATGCATTAAATGCACAATCATTAAAGGATCAATCAAGGACGGATTTTATGCTATACGTTTGAAGAAAGAATCCGATCTCTGAAAACAAGGAGAATACAATTAAGGGGGAATCAAGAATGAAATCAAGGATTATTCCCTCATTAATATAGCCAACGGACGGAATTACAAAAACCAAGGTTATTCAAGGCTATAAATAGAAGGCATTGACAGAAAAGAAAAAACAACGATTCAAAAAGAAAGAAAGCAGAAACTCTGTCAATTTGAAAAGCCTTCTCTCTGAACTTACAAGGATACATCTAGTGATCAACTCAAATATCAGAACTACAAAGTCATATTCATAACCGAGATTGATCAAGCAAGTGTGTGAATCACATTTACATCAATCTGAAGCAACTGAATCAGAGGCAATCTGAGAAGGAGTTGAATCTGTGATAGCCGTTGAAGGATTTTGATCTCAAGGAGCAGCAAAAGGAAGACTGAATCATTGAAGCTGTTGCAGTCAAGGAGTGATAGTCTTGCAGATTGTGAAGCTTGGGAAGCCAAGGACAATCATACTATTGTATCGTGAAAACAATAGTGAATTCCTCCAATCATCACAGGAGAAGAGTGGATTAAGGGATTACACCACCCTGAACCACTATAAGCCTTGTGTCAATTTAATTTCTGCAATTTACTTTACAAAGACTTACTTAATCGCCTACATCATAACTTATATCTGTGATTGTCTAAACTGATTTGAACAACATCATAGTAAGAAGGGACTTATCCGCTGCCCAAAAGCTTTTAAATAAAAAAAGTTTTTGAAACTCCACTATTGTCATTAACCCCCCCTCTGACTATAGTTTCACCCTTCTCTGGGACCAACAGAACGTCTTCGTCCAACAAAGGCAAACAGAGGACTGAGCGTAGTCCGCCTAGAGATACCCGCAGGAACACAGATCGGGAAATCAAAAAACCCGAGAGATTTAAGGAGGAGCACTTCACACCGCTCAGAATTTCTTATACCCAGATGTTGAATGAAATAAGAGATGAAATACCTGAGCCTTACCCGATGGTTCCCGACACACGGCGCGATGCATCCAAATATTGCGGCTATCACAGAGATAAGGGTCATACAACGGATGAGTGTATTCAGTTTAAACGAGCGATAGAGAAATTACTCGCTCGCGGGCATCATGACCACCTCAAACTAGATGCCGGTGGTCCGGACGGAAGGAATCGCTAGAACTTCGCAACCGATTCGGCAGAACATCGAATGATAACCGAGCCTCCTCCCAAGAACTTCATCGATCAAGAGCGCATAACGGCTCCATAAACAAACATGTGGAGAAGCCTATAGTTTTGCGAGGAAATGAGCAACCTCTGGCTTTTACTCGAAGTGAGCTAGTGACTTCGGTCAACACAGAGGATATGTTATTTGATTGAAGGATTGATGTCTAATATTGTTAATGAATAACAGTGTTTATATAGAGGCCTCAAACATTACGTGACTTCACTGTTGGGTATCCATCTCATATAACTTGACTTGGTAAAAACCGACTTAAAATCGAAATCACTAAACCCTAAATGACAAAGTGTGTTTATATACTCGGATTAAATAGCAATTCGTCAAGCAATTATATAAACTAACGACTTGTAGACACAAAAACCGACTTAAAATCATAGCTTAGATCTAAATCTGGACCTTACTAATGTATTAATGCTACATTGTAATGTATGTATTTTTGGACCTTCTGACAAAGTGTTTATATAGAGGCTGGACTTAAAATCGAAATCACTAAACCCTAACATGCTTTAACGTGGGTGGTGGCTCGGTCGACCGAATAGGTGGGCTCGGTCGACCGAGTGATCATGCTCGGTTGACCGAGTGTCTGGCTTACAGGCTTCTCTTTTCCTTCGTCTTGAAGCTTCGCATTTGTCTGAAATCTCTTTAATTCCTCTTCAAGTCCGTCGAGAATAACTCTTTGCATATATTAAATAAAAACATAGTTTGTAATACCAAATAATGCAATAAATCATCGAAATGCAGAATAACGAATCGTAACTCGGGGTATATATAAATTAGGCATATTACGACTTATTATCCCTACATTAAAGCTCTTTTAAACTAGAATCGGGGATAAAGATCATAGAATAACGGGTACAATTTGACCGTCATAAACTACCCCCCACTTAGCCTTTGATCGTCCCGATCAAAGTATCAAGAAGTTATTCCCTATATAATCATTTTCCAATGGTCAAATTATACTAACACAAGAAACTCGAATCAACTCATATTATTTATGCTCATAAGATATCCTTTATTCATTACTCACTATGAATCGAAGTGATGTGCGCATGTGCATTAGTTTTATATAAAAGTAGCAAGATTAGAGTTTATGCTAACTTCGAAATCTCAACCTACCAACATCAGCATTCCCACTTCTTAAGCCTCACAATGGTTAAAGCACTAGAACAATAAGCAAGAGCGTATCTATAAGGATTTTGGACTTGGAGACCGAGTACTACTCAAAGCCTCTTAAAAGTTGAATTTTTTTTTCAATTCTTCATATTTTTTCAAATACTACTAATCTCAAGGAAGAAAGCTTTTTAAAGTATCTCCCTATCTTAGATCAAGCTTAGCATCGAATATTACCACAAGCGCGAGGCTACTTTGGTAATGTTACTACAAGCCCAGTGTTTAACATTTTGCTAAAACACAGGTACGTCTCAAGCTTATTACCCCGCTTTTGTTGGCAAGAATATCAGAATACATCAGCAGATAGATATTGACACTAAGTTTACATAACCAATCATCTACACAATGTACACATAAAATTCTACATTTTTATTATAAGCGCAATATTCATCGATTCATTTATTGAGTAATTGAATAATAAATAACTACTCGCAACATATAACATGAATATCATTAAGTTTACTAGAATTATATCGCAAAAGTATAAAGTGATCACGTACTTATGAAGCATGGTTCCTTCCTTATTAAATACAATATTCGGGGACTTCACAAAAGTAAATGTGATTCTATGTTTAAAAGTTTAATTTTACTCATTTATTATATTATTTGATATATAGAAGCTTATTCGAGCAAGCTAAGTGAGCTAAGTGACTCGTACCCCCCACTTAAACCATGCATTGTCCTCAATGTATAACAATAAAAAGCAAGAATTGGAACTTAGCTCTGGATAAGCGCGGGAATGGAACAAGTCTTGTGAACTTCGGCAAATGCCAACAGATAAAACAACGGCCGATTGCAAGGAAGAAAAATAACCGCTGCAACATACATCTAATACAAAACTCGAAACTTGTTACAGGGTTAGTCCATGAAAAAGTAGTAATCATAAAAAGGGAATAATCAGAAAGTGCTGAAGGAATTTTGCATCCCTTGTACGGTCCCAAATCGCATGAATATATTGAAATGAAGCACAATTATCCAACACATTACATAGGAAAGAATTGAGGGATATAGTAATACAACTAAAGACAGACTCTATATAACACGACTCGATATAAAGGAAAATATACTAAATCGAAAGAAAAATAAACAAGCAACTAACGATGATAGTCCTCATCTATAACCTCCACCGCCTAAATACTCTTAAAACCGGGTGGAGAAGACAAAGATAAAAAAGCATCACCCCACGGGGGAAAACACGAGGTTGACTGGCTCACTATGTATTCAGTCCAGTATAAAAGAGAAACTTGATAAGGTATAACAGATTCAATGCGACCTATTGGCTAAAGATAAAATCAAATACTTAGCGCAGAAACTTCTCGCTTGCATTGGATATCAACAACTTAGGGAGATGTAGCACCTCCTCGAAATTACTAATCACCCAATGTATCACGCAGAAGGTCACACTGTCATCAACAATGTCGGATCAGTATGATAATGTAGAACAAAACTCATCATCTAGAAATGCCGGAATAGGCTGAAAAGTGTGAAATTTAAAACTTCCGGTAGAAAGATAAGTCGTATGTGATCGAACCAAAAACGTTTAAAATCTAGCTAGTTGAAAGGATACACTTATCCCAGCTAGGATCACGTAAAACCAAAATGATAAAAGATAATCATTAAAACATAGCAATATTTCTAATTCCGCAACACAAGAGTATTGTGAACAAGATGGAGGTTGAGAGTATGAATGGTTTAGAAAAAGATAGACAGAAGGATGGCAAGAAAAGATAAAGGATTGGAAGAAATTGTGTTTTGAGTGGGTTTAAATTGGTTATGGCATTTAGTGAGGGTGGGAGAGTGAAATGGATGGAAAGAAAGAGGGGCGACGAAAGAATGGTTAGAAATGTGAACCGTCGGGGTAGATTGGTGAGAGGATCGAAAAGGTTGAAGGTGAAAAGGTGTAAAGGGAGGATAAGGATAGTTGCAGAATGAATTGCACACCACTTTGGATTTTCACTTGGATCACCATTTTAAAAGGTTTTGGAAGTTGACCAAAATTGTTCTTGTTCGCACCAATCATTCTCTGTTACATTTTCAATAAATCTCAAGCTCTCTTAATGCTTCCATCTTAAGGTTGTTTGCTAAATTTCCTATTCTTTAGCAATTTCACGACTCTCCTACGGAACTCTAATTCACGTGGCCTATATTGAGTAAAAAAGTTATGCACATCCTTAGCCCAATGGCCATCAGAACACGGCAAAATAAAAAACCTCAACATATGTCACGTTACTTTTATTTGACTCAAAGAAAACAAAACCTAAAATCCTAAAAAGAAATCCTAAGGGTTTTAAAGAAGTAGTTCTGAGTTTAAAGTCCTCAGCTCGACTTTCCAAAAGTTTTCCTTGTCAGTCATCCTTCACGGCTTGTCGGACATTACCCTCTGAGCACTATAAGAGGTGGGCTCGTCACTTTTGCGAATTAATACCCTTCCCTTGGTAGTGAGACCTAGGAAACGACATTTATCCATACCATTTATACAAATCTCTTACCTCGGCTCTCGTTTTAAGAATTAGTGAATTCTAAGAAGATTAGTCCTAGGGACCCATTTTAATCACGTCCTTTATAGTGCTGCCTCATTATGCTCTCTCAAAACTCAACGTCTTCTTTAGATTGCGAATGCTTAAACTACACAATTTGTTGCTCCCATGGCCAGTAGAAGCAATCTCATGCATAGGACAATGAGATTTTAACTGAACTACGAGGAACTCTTTATTCACTGCTTCCTTTCAACGACTACATGTTTCCCTACACCATCTAGATGAGATAGCTTTGGGGAAAAACCTTCCACACTTAATAATATTAATCTTATGAACCAACTCCGGGCTAAGATTCTTACTAAGATTCATGTATAGGCTAACTTATGCTCAAAAAACCAAAAGGTAGTAAAACATAAGCAAAAAAAGGTAGTACCTTGCCTTCAACATTGTACCACGAAGAATTTAAGCCTTTAAATTTTTTCGAGCCATCTTTGTGCTTTAAAGGTATTGCTTCCATCGCTTTTCCCATCTTAGATTCGTAGCTCCACATGTTTCTTTGGGTTATTTTTCAAATACCGCGAAAAATTATTGACTTGGATTATTGCTTCCCTGGTTCCTGCATACAGAAGAAAAACAAAAACAAACAGACCGTAGACTGATTTTAACATGGTTTCCCATGTCGCTATCGACTCTACGGATTAAACATACTGAGGATAAAAGACACGCGAAATTCCGACACGAAAAACACAAATCGAAACCATGTAAGCAGTAATGTAACAAGAACAAAACAAAAAAATTATAAATTCTCAAATTCGACGAATGAATGAGGTCTCTCGGTCGACCGAATAAATATTTTTATATTTTTATTTTTTTTCTGGAATATTCAGATAGAGTAGACAACCAGAGGGACTCAAAACGTAAAAACTGACTCTAAACAGAAAACTCGACATGAATAAAAAAAATATTTATATATAAAATTGACCGTTGGCTCCCCGGCAACGGCGCCAAAAACTTGATCGGGGTCGATCAGGTTAAAATACTCGACCACCATAAACCAATACTAGCAAGAGGACTAGGCTCATCGTAGTATAGCTATAGTGAATCAAGGTCGATCCCACAGGGAACCAATTGTGGATCATTTCATATATAAACAATTAATCATTCATGCCAAGGACACAAAGGCGGTCTATGACCAACAAAGGACAAGAAAAGATAAACGACACGACTCAGACACAAAACAAATAACGTAATTAACCTCCCAATTATAGTCTTTATCGTTTGGACCTAGATAATTTATATAATAAACTGAACTTATTAACTGTCAATCCGTTTGTATCTATCTTAGATTGGCTACGGGAGTCATCCTCTTAAACTTGACTTAGCACCGGTTAGGTTACTAGATCACTGTGCTACATTACGTGACTTCACCTGTTGGGTATCCATCTCATATAACTTGCACGCTTACGACACTAAGGATGCCGATATTAATCGTACACCTCGTCTAGGCAACATTCCTATGGTTAGGCGTACTTCCTAAACGATCGCATCAGTCTCTGTCCTATTAACAATTACCTGCACGGTCTCATGTTAATCTACGATTTACGTATAACTAGGTGAGCTCAATTCCCAAATACAAAACCTACCTAGATCTCGCTGAAAGTCCCGGAAGATCATTCATGAGCCTACCTAGGAGCCCTATATTGGTATTTCCTAATCATACGCTAATTAAAGCAGACGAGCAACGAGCCGTAGCCATACCTCACGAGATGATAAATTCTATTGCGCTAACCTAACCATAAAGGCGTGGCGGATTAACAGGAAAAGGGCTCGGTCGACCGAGTGTGTAGGCTCGGTCGACCGAATGACACAATGCGGTCACCCAAACAATTTCAACTCCCAGATTACATCTCTGAACCTATCTCTCAGCGTTTCTCATACAATACGGATTAAATAGCAATTCGTCAAGCAATTATATAAACTAACATAGATACACGTTAATTAAGCAATACCGATTCATACATAGACACTAAGTAGATGACGTAGGGTATGTGATCCTCATAGACAAGGTATCGCCACCTCCCTAACGTCATAGCCTAGATCTACATCATCTAGCTATGAATAATCAACTAAAACGATAAATCATAATTGGGGGGATTAATTACGGAAAATAAAGAAGACAGAAAATATAAAGGCTTACATATTGAAGCCCCTACATTGTTTAGAAACCTTCAATGTATTAATGCTACATTGTAATGTATGTATTTGATTGAAAGATTGATGTCTAATATTGTTAATGACAAAGTGTTTATATAGAGGCCTCAGCTGACTTCAGAAAACCGACTTAAAATCGAAATCACTAAACCCTAACCGCCTTACTAATGTGCTGGACCTTCTGCTGGCCTTTTGGGTGGCTCGGTCGACCGAATAGGTGGGCTCGGTCGACCGAGTGATCATGTTCGGTTGACCGAGTGTCCTGTGCTTCTGGGCTTCTCTTTTCCTTCGTCTTGGGCTTCGTGACCGCCTCGAAATCTCTTTAATTCCTCTTCGAAGTCCGTCCAGAATAACTCACTGCATATATTAAATAAAAACATAGTTTGTATTACCAAATAATGCAATAAATCATCGAAATGCAGAATAACGAATCGTAACTCGGGGTATATATAAATTAGGCATATTACGACTTATTATCCCTACATTAAAGCTCTTTTAAACTAGAATCGGGGATAAAGATCATAGAATAACGGGTACAATTTGACCGTCATCAGCCCTATAGAGAGAGATGTTTTGTTTTTGTACTTAGCGGCTTCGGACCGGGCTGTTGCCGGCGTTCTTGTCAAGGAGGCCGGAACCCTCCAAAATCCCGTTTATTATGTAATCAAGGCTCTCAGTCCGGTGAAGAGTCGCTATTTTAATATTGAAAAATTAGCCTACTCGCTTGTCATTGCTGCCCGCAAACTCAGGGCTTACTTTACTTCACACACAATAATTGTCTTAACGGATAGTCCAATGCGCCAGATACTCCATAAACCGGATCTGTCAGGTCGACTCCTCAGATGGGCTATCGAAATCACTGAGTTCGACATACAATATCAACCTAGAAAAGCTATCAAGGGTCAAGCATTGCCAGATTTTATTGTAGAGACAAGTTTCAGCTCGCCACAACCTAGTTCACCATTATCGCAAGAGCCCGCTGCGGCCAAGACTTAACCCAATCAATGTTGGCATTTATATGTCGATGGGGCATCTAATCAAAATGGTTGTGAGGCCGGAGTAATTTTGATGGAGCCCGGAACGACGGAGGAAATCGAAAAAGCTTTAAGGTTCGAGTTCCCGGCCACAAATAATCAAGCCGAGTACGAAGCAGTTATAGCCGGGCTCAAATTAGCAAAGGAGTTAAAAGTAGAAAATGTTGAAGTCTTTTGTGATTCCCAACTCATCGTCAACCAAATCTCAGGGGACTATGACACGCACTGTGGTATTCTCGAGAAGTATGGTGAGATTGTTCGACGACTAAAAGCTGGCTTCAACTATTGAAAATTCATCAGAATTCGAAGAGAAGACAACGAGTGAGCAGACTATCTCTCCAAACTATCACTCAAAGAAGAGATTGCAGATCCTTCAATAATGATAGAGTATCTAGCCGTACCCGCTATAGAGGATACACAAATCATGGAAATCGACACACCAACGCCGACCACATGTTGGATTGATGAGGTCCAGGCTTACATTGAAACAGGCATATTACCAGATGGGGCGGACAAAGTTCGCGCACTTAAGAAAAGAGCGGCCAGGTATATTATAAACAACGGAATACTCTACAGAAGGTCCGCAACAAGGCCCCTTTTACGATGTGTTCGAGAAGAAGAGAGCAAGACAATCCTTATCGAACTTCACCAAGGAGTGTGTGGGGGGCACCCCACAAGCCGCTCCTTGGCTCAGAAGGTTATAACCGTAGGGTATTATTGGCCAACAATTCTTAAAGACTCAGAAAAATTGGTTAGAGAATGTCCAGAGTGTCAAAAGCATGCGGACATCCCCCGGATGCCATCTGTCGAACAGAGCATCGTGACCGCACCCTGGCCTTTCGACATGTGAGGACTCGATCTCATCGGACCTTTTCCATTAGGAAGAGGCGGATGCAAAGTTATCATAGTAGCTGCGGATTATTTTACAAAATGGATTGAAGCAAAACCTATGGTCAAGATAACCGCGAAAGCGGCGGGTTATTTCTTACACGATCAGATTTTTTCACGTTTTGACATCCCACGGGCAGTCGTATCAGATCACGGCCCACAATTTAGGAAGGACTTCTCAAATCTTTGTGAGGAATTCAAAGTTAAACACTGGCAGTCGTCCGTGACTTATCCTCAAGGAAACGGCCAAACTGAGGCCAGCAACAAACAAATAATCAAAATGTTGAAGAAGAGCGTGGACGACAAAGTAAAAGCAGGAGGGTGGGTTGATGAGTTACCCGATATATTTTGGCCACTCCGCACCACGATCAAAACAACCACGGGAGAAACACCTTTTGCTCTTACTTATGGATCAGAGGCCATGACTCCAGTCGAAATGGCTCTACCCAACATCAGGGTCGCCTTGTATGACCCAGCGGATAATCTTTTTAACAGGCAGATCGACTTGGATCTAGTGGAGGAAAAAATAATGGCGACATACCATCGACTCGCGAACTACAAGCAACTCGCCAAACAACAACACGACAAACGAATCCGCGATCACTCTTTCAAAGTCGGGGATTTTGTTCTTCGAAATAGAAATGCAACGGGTATGTAGCAGGACAAGGGCAAGCTAACGGCAAATTGGGAAGGCCCATATCAAGTCGCAAGGGAGATCAAAAAAGGGACTTATGTTCTTAGAAATCATCAAGGCTACGAACTCAATAGACCTTGGCATGCGGACAACCTCAAAAGGTACTACATGTAATAAATCGGTTAGGGTTATGGCTATCCTCTCATTTACAACGTTAGTGGTTAGGCTTTCTTATTTGCTTGTAATCTTCACTCATCTAGCGGGATGAGTTGAAATTAATAAGCCCGATTTTACATTTTCTCTTTGCATAAATTATTATGAGTATGCGCGGGTAGAAAAGAATTGTGTTCGAAAAATTTTCAACAAAAACTTCGGACAACTTTCAGACTTGTTCAAAATAGGGGCAATATTTGGGAAAATTTAAAGCGTCCACGAGAATCTAGCGAACAAGATATTTCAGATAAGATTCAAGGGGGGCATATCTCAAAGATGAGTCCGCACAAGATCGACCTTGAATCTTATCTAAAACAAGGGGGCCGGATGCTATTATCATTGGACTCAATTTAGTCAATAAATTTGAGCAAAACAGCAAGCATACATCAAGTAAACAGAAAACAAACTTATCAATAAAAATTATAAGTTGGACAAAAGAGCATACTAGTTATTACAGAAACAAATGTGCGGAAAAGAAAACAGTTATACAAAGGCGGAATCAAAATAATGTTTTACAAAACAGAGGAGCACAAAATTTAAGAATTCTCAGGCCGCATCTTTTCATTATGGACATTCTCTTCGCGGAGAGAATGGTGCAGCATCTGATCAGCATTGGTCTCTGACTCAGTGGGCTCGGTCGACTTTTCACCGGGCTGCTCGACCTCTTCTTCAACACGCTCGCCCTCTTCAGCAGCCGGCTCTCTCGCTTCAGTAGCCCGCCGCACACGCTCCCTTAAGTTCGTCTCATCCACAGCGGGAACCACCCAATCTGGATCATACATAGGGACATAGCGTTGAAGCTCAACATCGGAGAAAGGTATGCGAGGATGAATGTCTCTCAGATGATCGGAGAAGGGATGAGTGAGAATCCATTCTTCCAAGACGTCAAGGTCGGGAGTACCACCGTCATGAGCCAAGAGACACCTTGCGATGTGATAAAACCCTTGGTCATATCCCATCATTAAGCCATCATCAGCAGCGGCCTTGCTAGGGGCCTCAATTTGACCTTGGACACTGGAGCCCAGATCCTCCAATTGCTTTCGCAGGTCTGCGCACACTGCTTGCTCGGCCTCCCAATGAGCTTGAGCCTCGGATACTTTCTGCTGCATCTCCTTCATGGTTCGATCAACGGATTTACCCTGCTCCACGAGTTTAGAGTTGACCTTGTTAGCCTCAGCAAGCTGTGCTCTCAGCTTCTCATTCTCCGCCTCAGCCGCGCTTAACCGCCCACGAAGACCAGCCGACACTGCATTTACGGCGCCGAGAGCTTTTTTGGTGTCGACCAGCTCTTTTCCGACGTTGGCGCTCTTAGCTATGGTGTTCCTATAATCGTTGATGAACTGCGCCAAGCCAGTACCAACCTAATGGAGGGAAAATAAACAGCGGGGTCAATATTGACTTTACAAAAATGGTAGTAAAAGAGAATGAAAGACAAAAGCAAGAAGGTGGTTTACCATGCTCACCGTGGCGCCGTATAAGCCCCACAAATCGTCGATACTCCCGAGAAAGGCATGGCGGGATCAGTTTGGTCCGCCATCACAACCCTGTCCGCTATCCCGCGGCCTATCTCCAGCTGAATATCATTGGGAATACCCCATCTAAAGTGCCTCAGCGGGGGCACGTCAGCGATACCCCTTGAGATTGTGCATGCCTTGGGCAGGTCAAGAGGCTGTTGCCGCATGAAATCTTTGTCCAACCATGCGGCGGGAAATCCCCTAGGCCCAACAGGACTCCAGCAAAGGGCACCACTATCTTTGTGCCCACAGAAACGACCTCATCAGCCACAGATTTGCCTTGGTCAGCGGCCGGCTCTTTGCCTTTGTCAGTTCTGGATTTTTTAGGAGGAGGGACCTCCTGCCCGCCGCTGCCGTCTCCCGCGGGATCAATCTCTTCAACCACAGCCCTCTTCTTCTTTTCACCAGCAGGAGGCTTTGTCAGAGTGGTCTGCTTCATGGTTTTACCCGCCACGGATTTCTCTGCTACTGGCGGCTGGGATGATTTCACGACCTTAGCTCCAGAGGCTCCGGCCGTCATCGTCTGTAAGTCAACCATGGGAAAGGATGTTTTGATCCCCTTTAGCTCAGCGGCCCTCTTCACCTCGCCAATGGTCTTCTTCTTTGTCAACTGGCCGCGTTGAGCTAATTTGTCAATGGTACATGCGGTGAACAAGATTTATTAGCGACCATAAGACATGAAAAGAAACAAAAAGAGTACAAGTAAAAATCCTACTCGGGGCTCGCATGGAGGGGTCGCCACCGCAGATAACGCATTGAGACGGCATGCGCTTGCCGAGATGACACTCACCATACCAGTCTGGGTGAGTCGGCAGAGACTCGACCATAACCAAGGGATCGCCAACGCCGGCCCCAGAAAGTCCGGCCTGTCTAAGATAGGGCTGGCCGACGTCCAGCAACAACCTCTAGTTAAATGCTCGGGCTTGAGGTTCACCTTTGCGGGTATAGCCCAAATCTTCTTTCAGCTCGGATATAAAAGTGTCATCATCAAATTGAGTGTTTATTTTCACCAAGTGTTCAGTCTTAACCGAGTTCACCGGTAGCTTCTCGAACGGCCATCCTACCCGGGATTCAACCTTCATAAACCTCTTGTCCCAGTCCGCTACCTTGTCCGGAAGATCGAATAGTAAACGGGGCCTCCCATGGCTTGATCTACTACGTGGCTGAATTTGACCGGCCCCGCCTTTCCGGGAAAAAACTATAAAAGTATAAGAGCACCGGCATCGACGGTTCGCGTCCGCTCAACCTACTGATTATGATAAAAGACATAACCACGCGGAAAACCCCTAGGCTAAGGTCGCAGGGCATCACCTGCAGCTCCTCCATAAAGTTAACAAAAAATGGGTCAAAGGGAGGTCTGAGCCCGGCCGCGAAGTGGTCATAATGTAGCCACAGATAGTCTTGTTGCTCCCGACCACAAACCCACGACACGTTGGTCGCACCCATACTGACAAAACGATAGTCCGCTGAGATATCGTATGCCCCCAACGCCAAGGTATAATCTTCTCGATCTTTGAACTCCTTCCATCGAGATATAAGATCGTTGTCTGCTCGCTTTTGCTCTGCGAGTTCATTCTCAACGGCAGCGGACCTTTTCTTGGGAGCCCTTTTCTTCTTGGCGGGCTCATCAGCGGTTACGGCTTTTCTCTTGGACACAACTGCCTTTGGAGATTTCTTTGGTTTCTCCGATGGATCAACAATTTCCACGGCTTCCTTGAGCTTGCCGCTACGCTTGAAGGCTCCAGTGTGTAGAATTTTCTCCATCCTGGTGATAAGGCCGCTCAGTACTATATTGTAATCATCTTCGACCTCGCCTCCTGTAGCGCCCTCACCGATAACCGAGACCTCTGGGTCAGATCCTACATTAATGGGCTCTGGATTTCCATCCATCTATTCTTCAACGTCTCTGGAGCTAGCATCCTCCATACTCACCTCCTCTGACCCATAGCCCGCAGCGGCCCTAGCCTCTTCGTCTGATTGTGTGTGCTCTTATGACATTCTGGAAAAGAAAAAGGGCAATGTGGATCAGTTTATCACCCGGACATGGAGATCGGGCCGAGGTGAAAGCAATCACACCCCGACACCTCGCCCTTCCATCTTCCTTAGAAAATACAAACTCCCAGAAAAACCCCCAAACTCCCAGAAAACCCCCCCAATTTCTCAGATAAAAACCCTAAATTCAAACCCAGAAAAACCCTAAATACAAATTCAAAAGCATAGACACAAATACTTGGACATTAGCAAGCAACCATAATCAAGGCATACACATGCAATGGTTCTTCTGAGAGAAAAGAGCCATAAATTGCGGAAAAACATAAACGGTTTTGGCTCATCGCATTCATCAGAGGGAGGTAAAATTACAGAGGCAAAAATCACAGCATTCGACATTTTAGCAAAAAGAATGGGAGAAATAAGAGCATAATCGAATCGACAAACAATAAAGGAGTAAAGTTTCATGCCTGATTGATAATGAAGGTGATAGAGCGTTGAGCTTTGACTAGAAAGAGCACTCGTCGGAGCCTGCTTGCAATCGCCGGAGAAGTTTATCAGAGAAAAGAGAGGGGAAAAGTGGAAGAGTTGGGGGTGACTCCTCTATTTATAGAGGGAAAATTAGGGGGAACGACGCTTGGGCTTTTAAATTTTGAAAGTGGAACGGTTACCGATTTCTCTCCGCCAATCAGAGCAAAGGACGGTTCATTTCCAACCGCCGTATCAGTGCACGTGACTGATGTGACGTTTCGTGTACCGATACATCCGTTTACATTTTCCAACCGTTCAAATCCCTCCTGGCGACCATCAACTTATCCAAAGAAGAAGCGACCTCAGCATTTTTTACCTCCAAACATTACTTCAAGCGGCTAGTATCAATCAATGCCCGCTGTGGCTTATTTTGACAAAACATCTCTGATAGAGCGCTATCACTTGAATAAGCCCGACAGAAAGTTGTCGGCAATCAAGCCTGTCCGCTGCAATGCACAACATATAAATCGGTAATTCGTTGCGCGATACTAACACTGATTCAAGCCCGATAGAGCATTATCGGCGATAAAGCCTGTTCGCTACAAATGCATAGCATATAGCTAGTGGTTTTCACCGACACTGTTTCAAGCCCGATAAGACAGTATCGGCATGCCTCTGTCACGAGTGACCACAAATAGAGCTTCATCTAAAGTTCTTCTTCAAGTTCTACTCCCCGCCTTGGCGGACACGCCAGGCACAAAGTAGGGGGCCATTGATATACCCGGATCGGAATGGGGCCCTGTTCATCCATATTGGGCCTACCATCTTGGCCCATCAACATAGGTAATGGGCTTCTATCTCCGCTGGCCGCTGCCACAGCCATCTCCTGCCCGCTAGCTACAAGCCGGGTCCTGTCCGCCAACAGTAAGCCGGATCTTGTCCGCCAGTCATATGTCGGACCCATCTTCTCCATGTGATTTCTATCCGTATAGTCAAGCTTAGTTCAAGACAAGGCACAACTGAGTCCGCCGCTCGCCATACTTATCAATGGTCGCTGATCGTTGCCCGCCATCCTTATTGATCCAGCTGGCCAAAACCGCTGGCCACTCCTGACAGCTGGCTAGGACACTTGTATTACATGCATACTTAACTTAGCTATGTACTCTCAGTTGTCTTGTCAATGAACAGTAGACCGACTTACTTTTTAGCCTATAAATATGGGATCACATTGTAATAAGAGGGAGGTTCAATCTCTCAAGCTTTAAGCTATAATCTAATATAAGCAGAAACTCTGCAAATTTGTCGACTACTTCACTTGTTCTTCATAAAGCACTTATCCGCCACCACTGTTCTTAATCGCCACCGTGTTCACACTCTTGAAATCACATATATCAGCCGCATATCCTCAAGATAAAATCTGGTGCTCATCGCAACATCAGTTGGGGATCGATCGCAGTACATCGTATTACAAGCTTATAAGCATTAAATTCAAGTATGATTACGGTCAAGGGTCAATATTTTAAAAATTAACGGGTCAGTTAGTAGGTGTTAGTCGATAAAAATTTCAAATAGTGTAAAAAATACATAGAAAATTTCTTTTTCTTTTTTAAGTTTTTGGGGGTCAAGTGACCCATTTCCCTCCATTTGGAGCCGCCCCTGACAAGAATAATCCAACTAGCACATAATCACATAAATCCACTTCGACCATGCTTTCTATCAACATATTAGATATTTCTAATTTGTAAGACATATAAAGGGTTCATATACATATGTGCATTGTGTAGTCTTAAAACATGCTTTCTAATTCGTGGCATAACAAAAACAAATCAATTTGCCGATTACATGCTGTCAATTCAATTAACATGCTCATTTCCAACCTATAAAGTTCTCTAAATGGCTCAAAGATACATGCTCATTCTTTGTTTCTTTACCACAAAAAAAAACGAACCTATGAACATTCTTTCTATACCATACGAACATGTCTATCCTTTCATTTGCCAAGTTTTCTTCAACAAGTATCATAAATCAATTTTCATATATTTAGGCAAGTACTATGTACATTAATAAGTAAAATCCTAGAGATATGATATCTAGACATTGATGAGAGTCAACTCGGCTATCGTTTTCTATGTGATTATACCCCGTTTATATCTCGTTTTATATGTTTCCGGAGACATTTGGTTGTATTTTGATGCATTATAGACCTTTTTTGTCATTTCGAGACCTAGGACGTAAAGTCTAGAAATCTCGTTATTTTTCGGTGTTTTGATGCATTCTTGGTCACCTTAGTGTGTTGTAGGGGTTACGTGTGGTATTTGCTAGGATTTTTTCTACAGGTATTAGGTGTTCGAGATGACCGGAAGGCGATATACAGGTGTAGGAGCTTGTGCCCGAAGCTTAAACGTTCAAACGTATCAAAACTCATGGTACTACAACAATACCTTCCATTGATCTGCATTTTGATCCACTTTAGAGACATTTTCTGGGCTGAGAGGCTTAATTAATGTTGCCGACAATTTCATCAGCTTTTGTTAAGGGTGATTTTATACGATTTACAACGCTATATTTTATGACAATTTCCCTCATATCTGTATTAATTTGTATAAGAAACGAGTGTTTAGTGGAAATATTGAGTAAATGATATTCTAGAAGAGTTAATTGCAAAATAGGTTAATATATGTGTTTTAATTATGATTTTATGATTATTTGGACATTACTACGTTTTGCGATGTTTTATGTGAATGTAGATACATATTTGAGGCTCACAAAATGATCTAAAGCTGATCAAGTTCGAGGCAATTGAAGATAAAAGAGATAATGGAAGAATGAGATGGAGGATAAAGATAAAGATCAAGATTGATACGATCCTGGACTGGCGTCCAGGGAGCTTGAACTGGCGTTCGGATGGACGGGCGTCTGATTCAATGGATAAGCGTCCAGGATGACATCTTTTGTGGAAATATTACATCATTTCTGAGATTACTTCAAGAGATCTTGAAGTTCGGTGAGGTGCCCAAGCAGACCTCGGGGAGTTCGTACATGATATTTTGTACAATTTATTTAATTATAAAAGACATATTAATTGTGATACATATAAACAATTAATATGTAAAACTCTAGTTTACTTTATGTCATAGACATATTAATTGTGATACATATAAACAATTAATATGTCAAACTCTAGTTTACTTTATGTCATAGACATAGCTTTTACTTTTACTTTTGATGCTTGCCGCCCACATCTACATACTCAAGTGGCTGCCCAAGCTAGCTTGCTTGTCTCTCTCAATTGTATCTATTTATACACCTCTCATATCAATGAATAAACTAAGTTGAAGTTTACTCTTGTGTTTATCACATTCTCAAAACTCTCTTCATGGTATCAGAGCCTTACTGAGTTCTAAAATCCATTTGCAAAACTCGGTTCTTTTTCGGAAAAATGTCAACATTATCGAAGTTTCATCTTCTTGAGAGACTCACAATTTGCCTCGCAGATGGAATAATGAACACTCTTCTTTACAAATCATAAACTTGATGGTAACAATTACTTGCTATGGTCAAGGTCTATGAAAATGTATATCTCCGGCCAGGGCAACATGGGATATACATGCAGTTCCAAACTCCGCCCTGCTAAAGCCCGACCCCACGTTTGAAGCATGGGACACAGAAAATAACCAAGTCATGACCATCCTCACGAGGTCTATGACAAAGAGATCGATGAGAACTTCATGATGTATGACCGCTGCTAAGGAAATGCAGGACAATGCCGAGAGACCTTTACTCAAAAAAGGACAATACATCCAAGTCTATGAACTCAAGCTCAGATTCAAAATTGCGCACAGGGGATATGTCTCAGAACTCAATACTTTAATCAACTATCTAAGGCATGGCAACACCTAGATATGTTGGAAACTCACCCTGGAATGATGTTAAAGATCTTTGCACTCTTTAAAGACATTATCGAGAAAAAGAGATTATTCAAATTCCTTAGTGGACTGAATCCTACTCTTGATGATGTCAGAGGTAGAATTCTTGCTACTAAACCTCTTCCAAATCTCAAATCCATGTTTGCTGAGGTCAAACATGAGGAAAGCAGGAGGAAAGTGATCTTTCTTTGAACTCCCCGGTGACAACCCTATCGAAGGTACGCCTCTTTGAAGGTTAATGAGACTTATAGGAAGCCTACTGAGAAAGCTGGAAAGCTGTTCTGTGATCACTGCAAACGCACAAATCACACCAAGGACAATTGTTGGAAGCTACATGGCAAACCTACCCCCTCTAAAACCTCAAAACCAACCAGGGAAAGTCAAGGCAAACTTGTCAGTGAAGAGGAGAATGATGATGAAGTGAATGCTCGGTTCTTTGCCTTTAAAGCCTTTATTGCTCAAAGATCGGGAAGGTAGCTCCCCTACTTGAAATGGCCACTCATGCTAAAACAGTATATTTTACTCACCTCTTAGTAATGAGACTTGGATTGTTGATTAGGGCTTCTTCCTATATGGTAGTAATAAAACCTTATTACCCAATATATGCCATGCAACCAAATTCACGAAATTAAGGCTATTGATGGTTACATTTCTTATGCAAAAGGTGTTGGGAAGGTTAAACTTACTAATCGAGATATATCTGAGAATGTCTGTTTGTTCCAAAGTTAGATGTAACCTTATATCTCATCAGTAAACTCACTAAAGATCCGAATTGGATTTGTTGTTTTTAATAAGAATCGGTGCACATTCCAGGATCTTTCTTCTCGAGAAGTGATTGGGCAAGCTAAACCACCTTTCGGGGCGGTTTGTGATCAACCCTGTGAAGGCAGAAGATGAAGAAAGAATGCGCCGCCTCAATGACACTGCACTCAAAACCTAGACAATATCATGTTATGGCATTATAGACTAGGACATCCAAGTTTTGGTTATTTAAAGTCTTTAATCCTGAATTGTTTAAAGGATGTAATCTTAATGATCTTCAATGTGATATTTGTCAATTTGCTAAACTCACCAAATCTGTGTATGCTAAGTTACCTCACTTGCCCTCTTCCCCTTTCACCCTAATTCACAGTGATGTATGGGGACCCTCAAGAGTGAAAAGTATAACAGGAAAAAGGTGGTTTGTAACCTTCATTGATGATCATACCGAAACACTTGGTCGTTCTTAATGAAAGACAAATCGAAGTTGGACCTATCTTCCAAGAATTTTATCACATGGTCTCCACCCAATTTGATACTAAGATCAAGATCTTAAAGGCGATAATGCTCGGAATACTATGAGTCTAACCTCAGTAACTTCTTGACAAACAGAGGAATTGTTCATATCAGTAGTTGTGTGGAAACACCTCAACAGAATGGGGTTGCTGAAAGAAAGAACAGGCATCTGCTGGAAATGGCCAGATCAATCATGTTCACTACACATGTTCCTAAATACATGTGGGGTGAAGCTATATTGATTGCAACATATTTAATCAACAGACTTCCAGCAGAGTGTTAGGTTTCAAAACTCCTCTCCAAACCACATTGACCACACACTCTGCTCTCATCTTATTACCCAATTGCCTCCAAAGATCTTTACTTGTCTTGTGTTTGTTTATATCCATGCTCAACATGAAGTAAACTTGATCCTAAAGCTCATAAGTGCATTTTCCTTGGATATGCACACGGGACGAGAGAAAGGTTACAAGTGTTACTCTCTCTCACGAAAAGAAATTTTACAATTCTATGGATGTGAAATTCTTTGAAAGGACTCCATATTACAAACAAACCTCATGAGCGACCATCGATGGAAACCTGATTGAGATTGAACTAAGTCCGTTCCCTCAGCAAACCATTTACCCTCAGCAGAGTCCTAACCCTCAGCAGACTCATAACCTTCAGCATCCTGCGGATACTCACATTATCGACCCTCGGCGATCTGGCGACCCAGTCTGCGACCCGAGCTTCTTTGAACAGAACCTCGGCAACCCATCGGGCAGTCTGCTGGACCTCGGCTTATTGACTCTCGCCAGATCATGAAGTGGATGATGGACCTATTGCTCTAAGGAAAGGAAAAGATCATGCACTGATCATTCTATTCATACTTATTTATCTTATGATCGGTTGTCTCTGTCTTTGCCATGTTTACACAGGACTGGACTCTCACTCTATCCCTAGAAATATTCAGGAGGCCCTTCAAAATGATAAGTGGAAGGGCTCTTTGTTAAAAGCAGAGATGATTGCTCTCTGGATAATCTTACTTGGGACCTCACAACTCTTCCCAAAGGCAAGAAAACTTGATTAGCTGCAGATGGTTATTCACTATCAAATACAATCTTGATGGTAAAATTGACAAGTATAAAGCAGATTGGTAGCAAGGGATTCACTCAAACTTATGGCATTGACTATAAGGAAACTTTTGCACACCAGAGCAAAGCTCAACACGGTCAGTCATCTGATTTCCCACTATTTGTCCAACTTGGTAGCCTCTTCACCAATTGGACATCAAAAATGCCTTTCTAAATGGGGACCTCACCGAGGAGGTTTATATATTTGTACCCCTGGTTTTATCAATCCTTATACTCAAGGCAAGGTGTGGCGAGGAAATCTCTATATGGCTGAAGCAATCACCAAGGGCATGGTTTGGAAAACTCACTACTGTGGTTAAAGCTACTGGATATCATCAATGCAACTCTGATCACACCATGTTTGTCAATACAACCAACCAGAGGAGGTCCATTCTAATTGTATATGTGGATGATATCATCCTTCATGGAGATGACTTTTATCGAGATCCGAACTTGAAGACTCTCTTGGCAAAGGTGTTCCAAGTTAAAGATCTGGGCTACCTCAAGTACTTTCTTGGTATGGAAGTAGCTAGAAACACCAATGACATTTCGGTCTCCCAAAGGAAGTATGTCCTGGACCTCATGAAGGAAAGCGGCATCTTTGGGATGCAAACTCTTTGTATCCCCAGAGTAGACTTTAGTAACACCTCTTCGCATGGTGACATTCTTTGTCGAGGAAAGAACAATATCAAAGGCTTGTAGGTAAACTTATCTACCTTTCTCACACAAGGCCCGATATTGCATATGGGGTTAGTCTGCAGTCGGTCGGTTCATGCACCGCCCCTCTTGAGCAACATTGGGATTTCGTGAATAGGATCTTGAGATATTTAAAGTCCACTCTGGCCAAGGCCTGCACTTCACCAAGTCTCTTGATAGATCAATCAAGGTCTACACCGATCTTGATCAATTTGGATGTCACATTGATGACGATCTACCACAAAGCTATTGCTCATGTGTATGGGGAACTTGGTTACTTGGAGAAGCAAGAAACAACCTACTATGTCAAGAAGCGATCTTGGTGAACTCAGGGCACTTGTACTTGGCATTTGTGAAGCTCTATGGCTAAAAAGTCTTGTGATCGAACTTCAAAGAACCTCCTTCAAAGAACCTATCACTCTCTTTGTGATAATAATTCACCTTATGCATGGTGAAGATCACATCCATCATGATAAAACCAAGCATGTGGACATTGACAGACACTTACTACGAAGGAAAAGATTAATGCCAAGATTATTCAACTCCAAGTATGTTCCTCAAAGCAGATCGAATGTCGATATTCTTAACAAGTCTATTCCACCTCTTATGTTCGGTGAGACTTAGTAGCAAACTTGGTTGCATCAACATATCTGACCCGATTTGAGGGGTGTGTGTGGAAATATTACGGCATTACAAAGATTACTTTCAAAGATTCTTTGAAGTTCAAAGTAGGTGCCCAAAGACCTCGTGGAGTTAAGTATAGGATATTTTGTACACTTTATTTAATTATAAAAGACATATTAATTGTGATACATATAAACAATTAATATGTCAAACTCTAGTTTACTTTATGTCATAGACATATTAATTGTGATACATATAAACAATTAATATGTCAAACTCTAGTTTACTTTATGTCATAGACATAGCTTTTACTTTTACTTTTGCAGGCTTGCCGCCCACATCTACATACTCAAGTGGCCGCCCAAGCTAGCTTGCTAGTCTCTCTCAATTGTATCTATTTATACACCTCTCATATCAATGAATAAACTAAGTTGAAGTTTACTCTTGTGTTTATCACATTCTCAAACTCTCTTCATCTTTGATTCAGGAAGTTTGGACGCAGGAGTGGACGCTAGTGGACGGGCGTCTGGTCGTGACTCGGCCCGACTCAAAGAAGATTTCACAAGCTGGACGGGCGTTCACCCTTTCCAGACGGGCGTCCACGGCCGACTTTGTTGAAACCGACTTAGGAATCTATAAATAGCAGCGATTTTCTCACACAATAGGATACATATTCGAACCCTAAACCCTAGGGGCGGCCAAGCTGCGTTTTTCTTTAGTTTTCATTCAGTTTTTACTTAAATACTCTTATGCACTTTTACTCTAAACAATTCGATCTTCGAAGAGGATGCTAAGAGGCTAGGCCTCCATTGAACAAGCGTTGTGAAGCCGTCCGATTCAACAATTCAGTTTCTTTTCGTGATTATTGTGTGAGTATCTACTACGAGTTGTTCCTTTATCATGCTTTACGTTGTTATTGCAAATTTATATCGAAAGATGCTTGCTTTATTGATTGTTTAATTGATGAAAATTAAGTTAGACTTTAGATCACCACGATAAAGGATAGATATTTGATCTAATTAATGAGAGTTATTAGGTTAGATTTCTAGGTTAGAAATTGAGAGATTTCCCACCTTGAATTGAGAGCGTTAATCTTTAGACCGAAAGGTATAGATTAATAGACGAACTTTCCTAAGAAATTAGGGTTCATACCTTTGAATAGGTGAATCACAACTTGATTAGTAATCACGAAATAATCAGAATTGAAATTGAATGTTGATAGGATAGGTGGATCAATTGCTTGTTTGTTTCATAAATTATTGATTTAAAATCCCTTGAATCTGAATTGCTTAGCTTAGTTAGTCTTTTATTGCATATTTAGTTTAGTTCAGTTTAAATTAGTTCGAAACATATCTTTCCTGGCTTTAGATCATATCTTCCGTCCAGTTTTACGTTTTAGTTAAATCTGTCTTTTCAGTTTCGTTTAGTTTTATCCACTGTTTAGTTTAGAAATCGTGACATAGGTTAGTTAGTTAAACAAAATCTAGGGTTAGCAATCGCCAGTTCCCCGTAAGATCGACCCGGTATCAACCTCTTTACTACGATCCTTGCACTTGAGGTATATCGGATTCTAAAATTATTACTTGTTTGTTTTGTTAATAAAATCCGTGACAAGTTTTTGGCGCCGTTGCCGGGGAACCGGACGGTTGTCTAGTTTTTGTTTTTCGTTTTTTCTGTTTGCTTTTCCTGTTTTAGTTTCCTGTTTTAGTTGATAAACGTTTAGGTAATTAGTTAATTAGGGTTTTAGCTTAGAATTTAAGGTTATCTTGTGATTAGTTCTCCCCTCTATCTCTTTTCTCTGTTTCTGTTTCTATTCTTCCGTCCCCCTTATTTTCTGTTATTTTCTGCAAATTTCCTGCTTCTGTGCTAATTTTTCCGCTACCAAACGGGCGTCTGGGATATTGGACGCCCGTCCGCTGGAAAATTTCCAATACTGTTCTAGTTTCTTTAATTTAGACGAGCGTCCACAAAATTTGGACGCCCGTTCACGTCTTCTGAAGACCAGACGAGCGTTTGGGCACCCGAACGCCCGTCCAGTCCAACAGTTGAGCAGACGACCGTCCAAGACTTTGGACGCCCGTCTGTTTTATCTTTTCCTTAATAATCTTGTTTCTCTTCTTTTCTTTTCTTTTCTTTTTTCTTTAGGCTTTTAATTTTAGTTTAGGGTTTTAATTTCTTAGTTTTTAGGCTTCTTTTCACTTGTTTTTGGTCCGGTTTATGCAAACCCGGAGTCGAAAGGGACCGTTATTATACACTCCTGACCCCGAGCAAACCGTAGTCCGGCCAAACAGGCGGATTTTCCGTTCTGCGGTTCTGGCAGACAGAGCCGAGCAAGATATTGAAGATCAACTAGCAAGGGAGATCACTGATTTTGTGATAATGGCCGTGAATAATAGACGTACGTTGGCAGACTATGCCATGCCTGGCGAAGTCAAAGTCAACCCGGCTATTGTTATTCCAGCCATTACCGCACACACCTTTGAGCTAAAGCCAGGATTTATCCAGATGATGCAGCATGCATCAATCTTTCACGACTATCAATCAGAGAATCCGCATACCCACTTACATACGTTCTTAGAGATATGCGGCACTACACGCATCCAAGGAGTAAGTGAGGATGCGATTAAGCTGAAACTTTTTCCATTTTCTCTAAAAGGAGAGGCTAAAGAGTGGTACACCTCTCTCCCTTCTGAATCTATCACCATCTGGGCAGAACTCGAAAAGGAGTTCTTGAGTCAATATTTTCCACCTTCCAAGACGGCCCAGTGTTTAAATGAAATATTCACTTTCTATCAGAAAGAGAATGAATCCTTCTTCGAATGTTGGAAGAGATTCAAGTCTCTGCTTAGAAAGTGTCCCCACCATGGCTTGCCCATGGAACGGCAAGTCAACACATTCTTCAGTGGATTGATCGAGCTTACCAAAGGCATGGTCAATAGTTCATCGGGTGGGGCATTTCTGAAGAAAACGCCTGAAGAGGGATGGGCATTGTTTGAGGACATTGCAAAGTATAACTATGCCCCCTCTTATCAAGCAATCCAAGCACCTCCTCCTCCCAAGGTTGATGAAGTCAATTTGCAAAGTTTGATCGCCATGTTGCAGAAGCAGATGGCCACACCTCAAGTTTCCAATCCGGTAAATCAAACTTCTGCTTTTCCTCAGAACCCTCGGAGTTACGTATTTACAAATCTTTGTCGGTGGCCATATGAGTGGCCAGTGTCAATTTAATCCCCCTGCACCTTATCAAGTGAATGCTGTCCATGATTATGGACAGTACAATCAAGTCACATGTCAGAATTGTGATGAGGTGGGGCACACTTCTAGGTTTTGTCCTATGAACGGACATAATGCTGAAGTGAATGCATTCTATGGTCAGAACAATCAAAGGTTCAATCAGTTTACTGGCCAGAACAATTTTCAAAACCAAGGGTTTAATCCATCTTCAAGTTTCAATCCTAATTCGAATTTTAATTCGAATCAGAATTTCAATAGAAACCCTGGGTTTAATCAGAACCAAAACTCGAATTTTTCCAATCCTACGCAAAAATTCAAACAGAATTGGCCTTCCAATTCAAATTCTCAATTCCAAAGTCGGCCCACCAAATTTACTATTCTTCAAACTTCCGAACTCTCAAGGCCCCTCCCAACCTACCAATCTTGAAGCTAAGTTGGAGGAGCAAAGTAGATCAATGAAGAATCTTGAGAGACAAGTTGGGCAACCTGGTGAACAGTTAGCTTTAGACCCCAGGCGGTGCCTGGTTCACCGAGAAGAATCCGAAGGGTGGTCAAGTTGCTCAAGCCGACTTGAACAAAGGCCCATGTATCTTGACCTCGTGCCATCAATTCAATACGGTAAAGAGGAGGGCGGTCGATGAATTTGAGAAGTGGTACTCAAGTTAGTGGTCCTTCCCATCGTGAAAAACCACTAGCCCCTCTGCCATTGATAAGGCGGGAGGGAAGCTGAGCACTACTACACTCCCTCAATCGCAAGAGAAAACTCAGTGTGTTTGAACCACGAGAGGTGAAGAAGTTGGAGACCCTCAAGTGGCTGATCCCTTGAGAACTGAAACAACAAGCAAAAGTCAGGAGGCTGATCCCCTGACTATAAAGAAATCTGAAAAAGCTGTTCGTTGGAAGGATCTGGAAGACAAAGCTGTAAGTGCGTCCTGAAAGAAAGTCTTTTCCGAGAATGACCTTAAGAGACTTCCATTTCCGCCGAGAAAGAGCAACATTCCCTTGATTGAAGACAAAAAGTACCAAAAGGTGCTGAACCTTTTGAAAAATACTCAGGTGAATCTTCCATTATCAGATGTCTTGGTCGAGATGCCTAAGTATACAAAATTCATTAAGGATGTTGTGTCTTCGAAAAAGAAGTTAGCAGGCATGGAAAGGCAAATTGGTGAGGATTGTTCCATAATTAATTATGAAAACTTACCAATTAAAAGAGGTGACCCTGGCAAGTTCGTACTTACAATATTGATGGGAGGTCTAGTCTTCCCTAATTCTCTGTGTGATCTAGGTGCCTCTATAAGTCTTATGCCAATGTCTGTATGCAAACAGCTCGGTTTACAAAGCCTTCTAGAACCCACTACTATGAGTTTACAATTCGCTGATAGATCTTCTAAGAAAGCTTCAGGGATCCTGAAAGACGTTTTGGTTCAGATTGATAGATTTACCTTTCCAGTTGATTGGTATGTTTTAGATATAGAGAAAGATGAAAACGTCCCCCTGATTCTTGGAAGACCTTTCTTATCTACAGCTAGAGCCCTCATAGATTGCGATGGTGGGCAAGTGACTATCCGAGTTGGTGATCAAGAGGTGAGTTAAAATGTCTTAAAGTCCATTCAAGTACCCTCTGGCCCCCCAACCGGCTTTTCCATTGATTATATGACGGATGATTTTACCGATTATATGGATAAGCAAGTCATGGCTGTAGAAGCGGAATATGAGCGATTGGTTGATAATCTGAATACTCATGGTGTGGTTAATCTAGATCAATTAGCAGCTGATTTTGAGGAAGAATTGTTGGAAGGAGAAGCTTTGGCAGTGGGACCACAGAGTAAACTCAGTGATATTGAGTTGAAAAGTGGAGATCTCAAGTCGAGTTTAGAAGACCCCCCTGCAGATTTGGTGTTGAAGCCGTTGCCTAAACATCTTAAGTATGTGTTTTTACAAGAAGGCGACAAGCTTCCATTGATTATATCTGCCAAGCTGTCTCGACTAGAAGAAATGAAGTTAATCAACGTCTTGAATAAAAATGAGAAAGCTTTTGGTTGGCAAGTAGGAGATATCAGAGGAATATCTCCTGACATCTGTATGCACAAGATCAAGACGAATGAGGGTGCGAAATGTGTTAGACAGCCCCAGAGAAGGCTCAACCCTCATATGCAAGAAGTCGTTAAAAAGGAAATCATCAAGCTTCTGGACATGGGAATCATTTATGCCATCGCTGATAGTGAATGGGTTTCCCCTACTCAGGTAGTTCCCAAGAAAGGTAGAATTACAATTGAGAAGAATGAGAAGGGAGAGGAAATTGCATTGAGACTTGTCACTGGTTACAGAGTCTGCATCGATTATTGAAAGCTCAATGAGGTAACCATGAAAGATCACTTCCCCCTTCCATTCATTGATTAGATGCTTGAGCGTCTGGCGGGACACGCATTCTACTGTTTCCTAGATGGATATTCAGGATACTTCCAAATACCCATTGACCCAGCTGACCAAGAAAAGACCACTTTTACCTGCCTTTATGGTACATTTGCTTATAGGCGAATGCCATTTGGTCTCTGCAATGCCCCAGCCACATTTCAAAGATGTATGTTGGCTATCTTTGACGGGCTTGTAGAAAAGTGTATGGAGATTTTTATGGACGATTTTTCGGTCTTTGGTCAGTCTTTTGATGATTGCCTTGACAATCTTGATCACGTGTTATCCAGATGTGTGGAAAAGAACTTAGTACTTAATTGGGAAAAATGCCATTTCATGGTAGATGAGGGAATAGTTCTTGGCCACAAAATCTCCGTCAAAGGTATAGAGGTTGACAGGGCAAAAGTAGAAGCTATCGAGAAGATGAGCTACCCTAAGAATGTGCGTGAAGTTAGAGGCTTTCTTGGACACGTCGGTTTCTACAGAAGATTCATTCAAGACTTCTCCAAGATAGCCAAGCCCCTGTCCACTTTACTAAAGGAAGACGTTGAGTTTAATTTCGATGAAAGCTGCAAGCAAGCGTTTGAGGAGCTTAAGGATCGTTTAATATACGCTCCAATTCTTATTTCGCTTTGATCGAGCCTACCGTTTGAGCTTATGTGCGACGATCAAACTATCTTTGTTGGCTTTGTTCTAGGGCAAAAGATCAAGGGAAGTTCAGCCTATCTATTACGCCACCACACATTGAACCCCTCTCAAGTTAACTATACCACTACCGAAAAGGAGCTTTTGGCGTAGTTTTTGCTATGGACAAGTTTCGTGAGTTACTTGTTAGGAGCTCAAGTGCTTGTGTGGGGTGATCACGCCGCTTATGTTATCGATGACCAAGAAAGAGGCTAAACCGTGCTTACTACGTTGGATATTGACCTACAAGAGTTTGACGTTCAAATTAAGGACAAAAAGCGGCGTGAAAGCGTAGTGGTGATCACGTTTCTAGAATGTTAAGTGAGGAAAAGGATGATCCGGATGATATAGATCTTTAATTTCCTCTAGAAAACATTATGTTGATAGACGGTTGTCCTCCTGATGTTCCATGGTATTCTTCCATTGTAAACTACCTTCATGCCCGATATCTCGATCCAGAAATGTCTTATCAGGAGAAGAAAAAGTTCTTCTCTGATTTGAAATATTTCGTTTGGGATGAACCTTATCCTTTTAAGATCTGTAAAGATGGTTTGCTGAGAAGATGTGTTCCAGAATCCGAGCAACGGGATATTATTGAGCAATGCCACAGTGGACCCACTGGAGGTCACTTTGGTCCGTGGAAAAGCGTTGCTAAGAACTTTCAATCCGGTTTCTATTGGCATACGATCTTTAAAGATACAGAAGCTTTTTGTAAAGCTTGTGATAGGTGCCAAAGAACCGGTACTCTGACAAGGCATTTTGACATGCCTTTGAAACCCATCCTAGAATGCGAAGTCTTTGATGTGTGGGGTATCGATTTTATGGGACCATTCCCATCATCTTGCGGTAATAAATACATCTTAGTCTGCGTAGATTACGTGTCGAAATGGGTAGAGGCTCAAGCCACTCCTCACAATGATCATAAGACGGTAATGAAATTCTTAAAGAAGAATATCTTTGTGAGATTTGGATGTCCACGAGCCTTGATCTGTGATGAAGGGACGCATTTCTGCAACCGACCCCTAGAGAAAGTCCTTGAAAAGTATGGTGTTCATCATAAAACTAGCACACCATATCATCCGATGACTAGTGGTCAGGTTGAAAGGAGCAACCAAAGCATCAAGAAAATCCTGGAGAAGACGGTAAACAGTCATAGAAAAGACTGGAGTTTGAAATTGGATGATGTACTTTGGGCTTACAGAACTGCCTATAAAACCCCTATGGGTACATCTCCATATCAAATGGTCTACGGGAAACCATGTCATCTGCCTGTCGAGTTAGAGCATAGAGCTTATTGGGCTACAAAGTTTCTGAACTTTGATTCCCAATCTTGTGGAAAACATCGACTACAAGCGAGCTACATGAGCTAGGCAATTGGACTCCAGGCTTACGAAAGTGCCAGGATTAGTAAGGATAAGATGAAGCTAATCCACGATGCTAAGATTAAGAAGAGAGAATTTCAAGTCGGAGAACAAGTTCTTCTTTACAATTCTAGGTTACATTTGTTTCCTGAGAAGTTGAGGACACGTTGGTCCGGTCCCTTTGAAATTCTCCAAATTATTCCTGGAGGCGTTCTAGAACTACGAGGTTATGGTGACCAGCTGTTTCGATTGAACGGACAGAGGTGCAAACACTACATTGGTGAGCCTAAAGACAAGCCTTTGACTGTTCGGTTCCTCGATATCCTTGATGTGGTGCTACAACAGTCGAAGAATTAGACGAGTTTTCACCCGATCTTTTCTCTGAGGATGACGGTGATGGTCAATCTGAAGAAGTTCAAGCTGGTAGTTGGGATATGGAAGAATATTGGAAGGAGCATCAACAAGAATGTCATCAGAAGTTTCAGAAGACGAAGAAGTCAACCATGGGGAAGTTTAAACGTGTCTGGAAAGCTATAAAGAATTTAACCCCATGTGTTAGGTGTTGTTTCTGCGGCCACACTACTGATCAGAGCTTACACGAGGTAGTGGCTGGCAGAAAAGTCAAATGGCCTGATCCAGGCTAGACTTCAACAGTGTCGAGCTAACGACATTAACCAAAAGCGCTACTAGGAGGCATCCTAGATATCTCTTATTATATTAGTTACATTTTGTTTTAAATTTGTTAGTGTTATATTTATTTAAGTTTTAGTTTAATTAAGTTTTAGTTGACTCGCTTTTTTCTGTTTATATCATCCGGTTAGTTTGCTTTTTTAGATATGGATTACGGAGTTCTTCCGGAGGAGTTCCCCATCATTAGTCGGATCCCACTGATTACAGTAGCTGATGGACCAGGAGGCACTATAGTCTTGCACGTAGATTTTGAGCTTAGTACCCGTACGAAGACCATCACCTATGTTCTCATTGTCCCCCGCTGTTCGGGAGGTAGTGACTTCACTACTGAGGAGCTCCAGGAAGCTGTAGGACGTCCATATACGGTCCTAAATGACCCTATGTTGTGCATCTAGCGCCGGGTACTACTGAGCTTCACATTTTAGAGGTTTAGAGGTATTTGGAGATGACTGGGCATACAAGAGGCGACTATGATTTCCCTCCTGCTATTGATATGCTTCGTCGTCTCATCCGTTTGGTGGATTGGGACGAGATTTATGCAGACTAGCGTTAGTTAAGTTTGTTTCGTCGAGCCCCGACGTAAAACGGAAGCGCTTGGTGGGAGGCAACCCACTGTTTCATTCGTGTTTGTTTTATTTTCGAGTTCTTTTATGTTCGTAGCATTTCCGTTGTACTTCTGAATTTTAAATTATCATTAATAAAAATTTCGCATTTAGTTGTTTTATATGAGAATTTTATAAAATTTTGCATTTTTCTTGGACGACCGTCCGGTGCTTCTGGACGCCCGTCCGATCCTCTGTCTTCATGGACGGCCGTCCAAGTTTCTGGACGCCCGTCTGGACACAAAGCTTTCGATCTTGTATTCACCAGACGTTTGTCCACAAGGTCTGGACGCCCGTCTGGCCAATTCCCTCCAATCCTGTATTTGATTTTGGATCTTGGACGAAGCGTCTACTAAAGCCGACGCCCGCCCGGCCATTCTCGATTTCTCTGTGGACGCCCGTCTACTGAGTTGGACGTCCAACCTCTGTCTATATATACCCCTGCTTCGAGTGAACCTTCACTTTTCAGATTTTTCAAACGCCAAAAACGGTTTTTCTCCCTCCTTTTGCCCTAAAATCCTCAATTCTAAACCATTTTGAGCGATTCAAAGTGCTACAGGCCGCCCTTGATCGCCTCTCTTTGCTTTTCATAACCAAATTCCTCAACACACAATATTCTTGGAGAATCAGCACCCATTGTAGTCCGACTTTTAGAAGAAAAAAATCCGATTTTGGAGCTCATTTTGGTGTTGTTTGGACTAAGTGTCACCTCGATCAACATCTACTCATCTTACTTGGTAAGTTAGTAACACCTTTTCTAGTTTTTATTCACGTTTTCTCGAGTTCGATCTTTGGGTCGGTTCGTTCCCTTAAATTCCATCTTAATTCATTTTTGTTTTTCTGGTTTTGTGTTTCTTTCTGATCTGTTATGGTGCTATGGTGTGTGATGGGTGGTGTATGGGTTGTTTGGTGATGATTTTGGTTGTGGTTGTGGTTTGGTTGCTTTGAAATCCCGCTTTGGATGTTAAACGGGTATCTTGTTGTGAATTGGGGTTGTTTTGGCTTAGTCTAGGCTTGAAAATGGTTCATAAGAAGGTAGTCATGAAAAGACATGGTAAGGAAGTGGCCCGGGAGGCGGGGAAAAAGTGAAAAGAGTTTGATCCTACCTTGGTTGATCCTAACCGGGGTGTGAGCATTCGGGAGCAACCCCCTAGAGCCACCCAAACTAGGGCAACATTAAGAGGTGAACCAAGTTCAGATTCTGAAACGGATGAGGATGTGCCATTGGCACGGATGCCTAGGGTTCCCCGGGGTGGAGGATCATCTAGGGCTGAGGAAACCGTAGAAGCTACCCGTGAGGAGGAACCGGTTGTACCTAGGGCTTCCCAACCTAGGAAGAAGGCCAAAACCGTACCCCCTATGCCCTTACCTCGTAGGTTCGTGAACCCTAGAGCTCACGATGTGTATAAACAGCACTATTTCTCGAGGACGATGTTGATAGAAAGGGCCACTTTAGAGGCAAAGGTCGATCCGGATTTCGTTAAATTGCTTAAGGATCGGACATGGGAAGCTTTGATGACGATTCCAACTACCCCGGTCAATAGTTCCTTGGTTCGGGAGTTTTATGCCAATTGTTCAGAAACCGACTTGGAATCGAAGGTAGTTTTGGTTCGAGGAGTCCAAGTTCCGTTTACACCGGAGGTGATCAATGCGAAGTATGGGTTGGCAGTTTTTGAAGGTAGAGATTACAAGGAGGAGATTTTACATAGGCAGAGTTTGGGGCAGGATCCTTTGGAAGAGTTGAGACTGAGAGTGTGCCCGGATGTGGCCTGGACGTTGAGACCGGGAGGAGACCGGAAGGAGTTGGTTACCACGACTTGGACGGAGGATTGGAAGGTCCAGTGTCGATTCATTCAGAGTCGGTTGTTGCCTAAGAACAACCTGACATACTTTCACATTGGTGACCTAGGTATGTTGTATGCGTTGACGTTTGGCCTGAATGTGAATGTGGGACAAGCTTTGTATGACGAGATCTCGATCAATCAGAAGGTTTATACACGGGGTTTGATCGTCCCTCACCTGATCCACGGTTTGTGCCTCGATGCCGGTGTGCCTGAGTATGGAGCGGATCACAAGCCCAAGAACCCGAGGCCAATACTGAGAGAGAAGCGGTAAGACTTGGTCGGCCCGAGCCGGAGACACACCACAGAGCCCGGGTTCATCTTCGCACCGCCTCAAGCATCTACGTTTCGCTTTATCGCTTCCGGTCGGATGCGGCTAAGTATGGCCAACAGCAGTGGGATCGGGGTGGTTGGAAGACATAAGGACGTCGCAGAACAACATTTTGACGATCCTGAAGTGTATAAGTGAAGGCCGGCAACCAAGGGATGACAGGATTTTCAATCCGAGCCTCATTGATTTCCATTATTCTTCTGAGATTGAGCAGGCCATCGCAGATGTCCTTCACGAGTCATCGTCAGATGAGGAGCAGCCTGACTCAGTGGATAGGACTACAGCGCCACCTTCTAGACCTTCTTCTGATCCTCCGGCTGATGATACTCCGGCTCCGGGGCAATCTTGATTTCATTTGTCAATTTTTCGATTTGCACTAGCTATGGTGATTGTATATTTCTGCTACTTTTTACTTATATGGTTCATTGTAATTTTTGATGTTGCTACTATTTATTTTCGATGGATCATGTAAGCCATTAGGCACCGTACTTTCATTTCGACTTTGTTTATACTTTTTGGTTGTATTGGATGCTTTATCTCTTGTTAATCCTTGAATTTGCTATATCTTTTCATTTTGGTATAACTCCCCATTTTCCCCGAGATGGTTCCGTGTTTGTCAAGTCATGCAGGTATGTTTTTGGCGGTTTTGTCGAGCTACATTGTAAGGTTACGAGTTCTAAGTGTCACTATGTAGGCTCCGGCCTGACCGACGTTTGAAATCGGCTAAGTCTTTTATCTTTTCTTTCGTTCTGCACAACATGAGGACATGTTGTCGTTTAAGTGTGGGGGAGGGGAATGTTCGATATGTATCTACACATTTGCTTATATCAATATGTTTCTATGCAAAATGAGCTAAAATTTTCAAATTTTCCGACATTTTTGTTTTTTGTTTTGTCCCGAGTAGGCAATTCAATTCAATGTTCGTTATTTTTATAGTCATTAAAGATGTATATCACATGTTTGATAAGTTAGTTGTTTCACCTGATCTATTTTTCACGAGCCATAGTAAATGATGAGCTAATTATAAAGCTATACCCCTTTTCGACGAGTGATTTTTGATTATCTTATAAGTCATGTACTTAGTGCTACGTATATATCTTGAGATTTATGATAGTTTGTATTTAGATCCGGAGTATGATATACTGTGAATATCTGAAGGTTTGAATGTGATAAGTAACACGTAACTTAATGTCAAATGAAAAAGTTGAAAAATATGAATAAAATGTGTGTGTCGGAAGCTAGTCGATGATTTGAGTGCGATAGGGTATACCACGTATGTCCTATACCACTATGATGACTAAAAGCTCACGACAGTCAGAAGAAGCTGGCTTATGATTGGAGTAAGGTAGGGTATATCTCGAATATCCTATTCTGCTATGACAGGGCAATAGCTCATTCTGATGTGTGTTTAAAAGTGAAAAAGTTAAATAAACTAAAAGATTAGTATGAATGGATATAAGACTAAGTTATCGCTTCATCTTATCCCCAGAGAAACCGATGAGATATGTTGTAGGGATTATCCTCTCGAGTATTTCAAAAAGGCCCCGGATATATTAGATCATCTTTTCGGGATATATCACGTTTGTAGGGTACATCTTATGAGTGTCATTTATCTCTAGTTTGAAGGGGGTATTAGCTAGTTTTGCTTTGAGTTTCTCGAGTTTGGATTTAGTGGAAGTTTTCTGTGGCTATGCACACACACTGGTGAACTTCTGATTTATTGGATATGTGTTATATATGTTTAGACGTCTGATCTTTTCTCGAGCCTTTACTTTGTTTTGTTTTGCTCGGGACGAGCAAAAGCTTAAGTGTGGGAGAGTTGTTAAGGATGATTTTATACGATTTACAACGCTATATTTTATGACAATTTCCCTCATATCTGTATTAATTTGTATAAGAAACGAGTGTTTAATGGAAATATTGAGTAAATGATATTCTAGAAGAGTTAATTGCAAAATAGGTTAATATATGTGTTTTAATTATGATTTTATGATTATTTGGACATTACTACGTTTTACGATGTTTTATGTGAATGTAGATACATATTTGAGGCTCACAAAATGATCTAAAGCTGATCAAGTTCGGGGCAATTGAAGATAAAAGAGATAATGGAAGAATGAGATAGAGGATAAAGATAAAGATCAAGATTGATACGATCCTGGACTGGCGTCCAGGGAGCTTGAACTGGCGTTCGGATGGACGGGCGTCTGATTCAATGGACGAGAGTCCAGGATGACATCTTTGATTCAGGAAGTTTGGACGCAGGAGTGGACGCTAGTGGACGGGCGTCTTGTCGTGACTCGGCCCGACTCAAAGAAGATTTCACAAGCTAGACGGGCGTTCACCCTTTCCAGACGGGCGTCCACGGCCGACTTTGCTGAAACCGACTTAGGAATCTATAAATAACGGGATTTTCTCACACAATAGGATACATATTCGAACCCTAAACCCTAGGGGCGGCCAAGCTGCGTTTTTCTTTAGTTCATTCAGTTTTTACTTAAATACTCTTATGCACTTTTACTCTAAACAATTCGATCTTCGAAGAGGATGCTAAGAGGCTAGGCCTCCATTGAACAAGCGTTGTGAAGCCGTCCGATTCAACAATTCAGTTTCTTTTCGTGATTATTGTGTGAGTATCTACTACGAGTTGTTCCTTTATCATGCTTTACATTGTTATTGCAAATTTATATCGAAAGATGCTTGCTTTATTGATTGTTTAATTGATGAAAATTAAGTTAGACTTTAGATCACCACGATAAAGGATAGATATTTGATCTAATTAAAGAGAGTTATTAGGATAGATTTCTAGGTTAGAAATTGAGAGATTTCCCACCTTTAATTGAGAGCGTTAATCTTTAGACCGAAAGGTATAGATTAATAGACGAACTTGCCTACGAAATTAGGGTTCTTACCTTTGAATAGGTGAATCACAACTTGATTAGTAATCACGAAATAATCTGAATTGAAATTGAACGTTGATAGGATAGGTGGATCAATTGCTTGTTCGTTTCGTAATTTATTGATTTAAAATCCCTTGAATCTGAATTGCTTAGCTTAGTTAGTCTTTTATTGCATATTTAGTTTAGTTCAGTTTAAATTAGTTCGAAACATATCTTCCCTGGCTTTAGATCATATCTTCCGTCCAGTTTTACGTTTTAGTTAAATCTGTCTTTTCAGTTTCGTTTAGTTTTATCCACTGTTTAGTTTAGAAATCGTGACATAGGTTAGTTAGTTAAACAAAAAGCTAGGGTTAGCAATCGCCAGTTCCCCGTAAGATCGACCCGGTATCAACCTCTTTACTACGATCCTTGCACTTGAGGTATATCGGATTATAAAATTATTACTTGTTTGTTTTGTTAATAAAATCCGTGACAACTTTCCAATGCATTTTGAATCACTGGATTTGGAGGCCTACACACAAAGTTATGACCGATTTACTGAAGATTTGTCCACAGGCAGCCACCTATCTGATGCAGAGACTCATCCAAATTGGCTTAGTCGATAGGCGGCTCTATGGATCATAGGCAACCTTCTACCAATTTATACACCCACCAGCACCCCAAACTCTATAAATACCCCCCATATGTATTAGGTCTTCTTCTAGCTCGTTTTTCATCATTTTTATGTACTTTTTCGGCCCTTTTTAGATTCAAAACTTGATTGTAGTTAGTTTTAGTTAGTTTTATGATCAAATCATTGTAAGTTCAAGGCTCGTACTACTGGCTCGTTGTATTTTCATTTTGGATTTTGTTTTCGCTTCCGGTGTTCTTCGTCTCGATTTCTGGTATTTTCAATTTCTTCTTATTTCTTTGTAACTTATTAGCTTTAATGTTTGATTCTTGGTGATTTATTGTGATTTGGTTGTTATAATGAGTAGCTAATCGTTTTATGGCCGAGTTATGCGAAAATCTTCGAAATCGAACCATAGCTTGTTGATTGAGGTGTTCTTGATGTTTTGATTATTGATTCTCGATGTTACCATAGTTATAGAACTTATTCTAAATCATATTTGTTGAATTGATCACTCGATAATCGTATTTCACGTATCATCTTTATACATGTACTTTGCGAGAGGGTACGGGAACCGGGGTTCTAGGATCACCCTGTAAAATAGACTGAGTTATTTAGATTTGGTTTCGTGTGTGAGGTTTGTATCAACTCGTTGATCGTTGACCGTGTTAGGTCAGTTAAATCCGGTCAGCGGGTTGTTGAACCTGACATAGGAGGGTAGATTATTGAAATAATGTCTATTCTTAGAATTAGGAAACGACACCCTTCGAGTGATATCGAGAACGTTTAGGTAAGTCAAAAACACTTCCGGATCAAGCTAGGGTTTGCGAGTATTAGATTGGATCATAGCTCGGCTATCACTTTTTCATAGTTTAAACTCTTTTATTTTTTTTAAGGAAACTCTTTTATTTTATGTATAGTAGTTTGTAAAACCGGTGATCCGACAAATCACCATTTTCAGTAGTTGTGTTGGCTTGAACTAGGATCGATACCAAATTTGATACTTAACCAGATTCCTTATGGGATACGACCTTGCTCTCCATTTATAGTACAACTGACTCGGTACCCTGCCGGTTAGAGTTGGCTATGATATATAACGGCCATCAAGTTTCTGGCTCCGTTGCGGGGGAATCCGGTTGATATCTTTGTGTTAGTTGAGTTTTTAGGATTTAATCATTTTTTATTTTTCTTGTTATTTGTTTTTCGTTTCTTTGTTCTTTGAGTCGCACCATTTACTCCGGTAATGGTAGTGACTAGTTACCGAGATTCTGTTTGTGTTGTTTCCCTGATTTACAGTTAATGGATCCTTACGGCAATTACGGCTCATTTCCCTACTCATTCAGGGGCTACAATTATAGTGTTATGGGTTGGATCACAACCATTTTGTCCGTTCAACCCATACATCTTATCATACAACAATGAGTGGGGGAATGCCCTAAGTTACTTTGATCAACAACTAGATACTTCGCCATCTTTGGAATTAGAGACCTTAATGGAGAAAAAGACGACTCTTGAACAAACCGTTGAACAGTTGAGTAAGAGTTCCAAAATGGCATGACTATGATGCAAGTCGCAATACGAAACTTGGAGCATCAAGTTGAGCAACTGATCGAGAAGAAGAAGACTGAGAGGAAAGAACGAGAAAGTATGATAGAAGTCACCCCCGAGGAATTCTACGAAGAGGGTATGAATCTTGTTATTATTGAATCATCTTTTCCTTTTTCGTCGAGCCCTAGTGTTATACCAACGGGGGTACACCATATTGAGTTTGTTGTTGATATTGAGCCTATTTGTTATTACTTGATGCTAGTGTCGTTATTGGTTGGTGTATGTTTTCATTCAGGGAAAGTGAATTCGTTGTTCTGTGCAATGGATTTATCTAACTAATCTTGGTGGTGGGGATTGATACCCATGTTTCTTGTATTTCACTTTCAAGAGGTGCTCAATTCTTACGATTTTGGTAGGGAGATGCAATGGTTTGCTCTCCTTTGGTATAGCTATCCTTGATCTAGTTGGGGGTAGAAAGTCGAGTTGAGGACTCTAAACTCATAATGTGTTTTTATTGCTTTTCTTTCCCCTTGTATTTATTTAGTTTGTAGTAGGATAAGTTTTGTTGTAGTATAACCCGAAGAATTGTGTATCTGGGAGGGCTAGTGTGGTGTTTTTGGTGTTTTGGTTTTTGATAAGTTGTGGTGATCCGTTTAGTTTCGATTCTTTATCTCCATACCTGTTTATTCTTGGATGTTGTGTTGTTGTCAATATTAGCACAGGTACCCTGGGAGGACATTTACCGATTCCACATGATCGTACTCGCGACTTTTTTCGGTTGTAAGCTAACTTTTCTACTCTTATCATTCGTGTTGTGTTTTAATGTAGGGGGTGGTTGGTTTAGCTTCAATGTTTCGTTTTCATGTTGAATGAGTTATAGTTATCGACTATTATCCCTTTAGTGTAAATGAGTCGGTTTTCAAGAATTTTGATGCCTTTGACATTGGTTTTGATACATTGAGCCTTCAGTATTGTTTTGTTAAACATATAGTGATTATACGAATGCATTTCATTTGAGCTGGGATCTTGTTTTGAGAATGGAATTTTTTTCACGTTTGCTTCTACTTCATGAATAATCTTGACTAGTGAACGATTATAGTAGTTATTGATGGCCCGGTTACCTAGAACATATATTAGTAACTTCGAGGCGAAAAAGAAAGGTCATTTTTGGTTAAGTAGAGGATGGCGGTTATGGCGTTTCTTTGACCCGATCAGAGCCAAATGCCATCCCTTATGTATATATCCCTAGTTCTCCCTCTAAGCCTTTTGAAGGATGGTTAGACCGCCACCCAATCTAGCCTTTCGTGATGATTAGCTCGTAATTACCGGTACCCTAGTGATAGCAAAATACTTAACCGCTAACTTTCACCGACAGAGTATCGGGTCAACGGGAGTATAGTGGTCACAAGGTCGAATCCACAGGGAATAATGTCTATGTACCAAAGCTGACGTAGAACTTACTTCAAGACAAAATAACGGTTGAAGATATTATGCTAATGCAGAAATAAAGATTATACTACCGGTTTTACTTCTAAATATTAAATGGTATAGCCGAACTATGATACCACGAGCTACTTTTACCCCTAAGAAAAGACTTGACAGGGAGCATGTCTTACCTGACCTACCTATCCTATGTAGTTCAACGACATCCATGGGTGCCAACTCCTAATTCTAGTGATTGGACTGAACAACTCGATCTAACCACCCTATGTGAAGCTAACCGACTCTCCCTTTAGAAAACCGATTATCCTAACATGATTAAGGTCTAGAGTTGCTCGAACAACGATGACAAACCTCTGTATTAGAAACGGTTCTAACAACCAGGCCGAATCTACGCAACGATCCCAAAACCCCTTTTCCCATATCTTACCACAGAATACATCTATAGTTTCGATGTGTGTGACAGTGAACTAGGTGATCAATCTAATTCAACGACGTTATAATAAGTTTTAGGACGTGGATTAATCGTTAAAACATTAAATTACGCACTACACAACTCCCAATCTCATCCCCCTTAGGGTTTTCAGTCGCTTTCACATAATTCGGCTACACAACGGATTAGCTACTCATGATTATGCTAGAATAGAATTAAAAGCAGAATATAAACTATAGACAATAAATAGGAGAAAAAGCATTACCATCAAAATTGCCAGAAATCTGATCCAGAAAATATCCAAGTAGAAGGTAACCTAAAGGTCGAATTTTTGGAAGAGTAATGGAAAAACTAATCTATAAAATTTTAAGAATCAACGAAATTAATATATGGAATAAGTGGATCAAAGTACGATCAACCTACACTAAAACCGCACCAAGATCGCCCACAAAGTGTCTAAAGTCGGTCAGATATGTAAAAGTGCTGAATGAGCTGCGTATTTGTAGTGTAGGGTTGCAATTTCTGCTGCTGTCGGTACCGAACAAGAGTTTGCCTCATGATGAGCGCTCGTCTGCCTGGTGATCATGATGATTATTAGGGCTTGTTCTTCCACGAACGAACGTCTGGACTGCCTTGAACGCTCGTCTGAGCTGTATGAGCTTTCTCGAATTCGGGCCGAACCCATCCAAACGCCTGTCTGGGGTCATTTGGACGCTCGTCCGTCCTATGAGCCAACTATCAGTATCAAATTCCAAATTTCCAAACGCCCGTCTGGACTGGCCAAATGCCAGTTTGCCTGAGCTTTGCCGCAAACGCCCGTTTGCCTTGATTTCACTCCAAACTTGATTTTTCCTCCACTTTCATGCTACTTTCGTGCCACGACTATGTTTCTCACTACAAAACATCGCCTTCCGGGTCCTCGAGTCACCTAAATCCTGCAATAACGTATAAGAACAAACACCATGCGTAATTCCGCAAGACAAAAAGTGCTCAGAAAAGAGTTAAATATCATCAAAAAGGCGGAATTTTCTATCTATGTGACAGTTTAACTCCCCGTGAGTATAACTCTCGATATTACTCTTAATTAGGACTTATTCTACCCAAAACATGTCAATAAAGTGATAGACGGGGGTTAAACTGCACACCAAAGTACAGTAAAGTTGACTCCCATCACCTAGCCTTAATTTCGGTCTACGTTTCTTTGATCACCTTGCAAGTTTGAGCTTGATGTTTTTACATTTTTTGATATGGTGTGGGGTGGTGGAGTGACGTATCTCTCGAGTGGTGTTGGTAAAAATGAGTATATCCTGGAGAAGGTGGAATTATGTGGCTTTTCGGCTTTTGATCGTTTTTGTGGTTTTGAAAAAAATGAAAAAAGGGAAAAAAAAAAAAAAAAAATAGAAAAAAGAAGAAGAAAAGATTCATGATATATATACATACATAAGTGTTCATGGAATGCCAAATTTTGTGACTATGTATTGTATGTTATTGTGATGTTGGTGAATGGAAACTTCTTCTAATCTAGTACGGAGAAGGAAATATTGTTGTGTTCTATAGCGGTTTGTTCCTGGTTGATGAGCTTACGTACGAACTAGACCTGAATGTGACATACGTTTTCGACTTGTGGAATGATGCGGAGAATAAGAAGGTGACATGAATTATAGGTTGAAGCTAGGTTGATTGTTCATACTATTTGGACGAGCATCCTTGTGAGGAGTTGAATCTTCCGATACTACAATGGGAAGAGCTATGGTTTGTATATATATGGCTCGATTAAGCTCAGTTGTGTTCTCTTTTCTATTTTTATCGTAAATATCCCTTTCGTTAGCCCCGACCCTAGCCTAACATTACAACCTTTCAAGTCCTACCGGACCCTACTAGACTTCGATTGATCTCGATTAGTGGAGATGTTTATGAAGTATAAGCCTATGGTGTAAACTCGGTACGTTATATGTTGATGGCCAAAACAGTGACGTCCAACTTTAACCGGCAGAGTACCGGGTCGGAAGCACTATAGCGGCGAGGAAGGTCGTATCCCATGAGGAATTGGTCAAGTACCACAACCACTTTTGTATCTGGTTTAGGCTCACAAATATTGGTGAAGGTAATTATAACTAGAAAAAGATAAAATACTAAGTTTAAAAATATGATAAAAGAAATAGCTAAATTATGGTCAAGAACACTACTCTCAATACCGTTACCGAATCACTAGGGACGAGCCTTAACCTACCAGCCAACTATTAGCTTCAAATGAATATGTTGTGGGTGCAATCTCCTAAACTGGTCCCTAGGCGCTAATACCACAACCAAGTTACCCTATACTCGGTTCAACAGTCCCCTCTATGTGATTTAATTGACATAATATGCTTAAGAACTATGAGACGCTCCGCATCCACCGAGTTCACGGCTTAGCTAAGATAACCTTACCAAGGAACAGGCTGCGAAAAACTCGACTAGTTCGTGCATGGCAATCCTAAAATTCTAGTTCGCACATTCCCTCGCAAAATACATTTATAAAGTTCATGTGTTTAATCATGAATCAAGTGATCAAATTAATTCAAGCATTAAAATCAAATTTTAGGACACAACAATTCAAAAGATTTAATTTTTAAGCCCTACTCAACCCTAGATCATCATTTAGGCATCAATTTCGTTATTCCATCATATAATCTAGCTATCAAAAATCTAGCTACGCATAATAACAAGAACGAAACAAGAAATCATAATTAATTGGGAAGAAAACATGATAAAAGATAAGAAAAATAAATTATCAATAACGTAAAGCAATCCCCCAAATGGTTTGTCAATCCAAAGTGAAGAAATCGCGAAAAGAAACTAATAATTGTAGCAATTGATGGAAGAAATATAACATAAATCAAGAGTTTTGGGGGAAGAAAAATCTAAAAAACTGAAAAGAAAATTATTGTATGAAGTTGTGGTGAAAATTTGACCTAATTTGGCTTTTATATTCGCCAAATTCGACCCAAAATAGTGGAAAACTTGGAAATTCGCGACTGCTGACGTCATCCAGCGTATTGATGACGTCATCAGCGCTGCCAGCCAAGTATGTCTCTAGTAATTCGGTGATATCTTTGCGTGTAGAACTTCGATTTGCACGATTCAAGTTGCGTTGGAAATCCTATTCAATCCCCTACAACTTTGATGAAGACAACGTTTCCAGAAAATGCCTCTAAGAGAGCTCAAAATGCAGATTAAGTGACAGAAGCATGAAAACATCAACGATGCTTGATCGTTTCAAATCTTTAACTTCGGGCATATTTTTAAAGAGTGAAAAACAGTCTCCATCACACCCTAGGTGTGATACTTGCTGTTTTTTTCTCTAATTTTCTTATTCTTTTCTTTTTTCCTGAACTTCTGAACTTGAATCTCTCACCATATCTTTATACCAAATTCGTTTTGGATGATTTTCGTACCGTTGCGATCCTCGTCACGCCCTCTATCACGCCGCACCTATAACAAATAAAAACAAGAAAACCCAAGCGTGACAAATGCCAAAAAACGCACACAATTCACCAAAAATATGGAGATTTCGGACGTAAACGCCCTATCGTCTCGTGATTCAACTAGTGGTGAAATGTGCTATAAAAAAACTTAACTACCCCAAAAATCACATCGAATAAGCTACAAATATAGGGTAAAATGCACACGAAATTATAGCAAAGTTGACTCTCATCAACTACCCCCCACTTAGCGTTTGCTCGCCCTCGAGCAAATCAAGCGATTCAAAAAAATAAATCATGAGATCAACGTTGCGATCATACGGGAAACCAATATATTCAATGAGTAAAAACTAGTCAACAAGCGAATAAACACGAGCCAAAACAAATCTCATCATGGAAACAGAATGTGTGTGTAAATAGCTTCTCAATCATTAATTACGGTTAACCGGCTCAGATTATAGATGCATGACTAATGGCGTTACACCATAGGCTTATACTTCATAATCATCTCCACTAATCGAGGTCAAATCAAGGCTAACTAAGGTCAGGCAGGACTTGCACGGTTGTAACGTTAGGCTAGGAACGGGGTTAAATGAAAGGATAAAAGGAATATCAAAAGAGAAACACGAGTGAGCCTAATCAAAACATCTTGAATTTAGCTCATACCTCACCTTCTTAGCTTGATTCACGCAAGCATTCTCCTTCTTTTATTCCCAAATCCAAACATAATTCCATGAAGACTCATCCCACCAACGCCACTTTGCAAGAATTAATACATAGCCCTTTTTTCTCGGCACTTTGACTCACCTTTATTCAACACTTTATTCATTTTTTTTTTTTTTTTTTTTTTTTTCCATTTTTTTTATAAACCAACACCAACACTTTTTGCTACCCCTTCTCATTCGTAGTACAAAAGATCCACCAACCCCATAATTTGATACACATCTTCGCCACTGTTGAGAGGATTTTGCATCATTTAAACAAAAGAAAATTTATAAACCCTAACTTAGATGCAAAACTAACTCCTAACCGGCCAAACACCGGGTAGTTGATAGTATAGCGAGATAAGTAAGGGGTCGATCCACAGGGAATTGGGATGTTGAAACTAATTTCATTAATCTTTCCAATTGTTACTACTAGTTATTACTAGACCTAAACTAAAGAGGAGAATAAACTGGACAGAGGATTTTAGTCCAAAGCCAGGAAACACATAATTAAGAACAAACAAACAAGAACAACACAGAAGATAAAAACAGTCCTAAAGCTAAGGAAAACATAAAAACGACCTAAACTAAACAAACCATGTAATTTCAATCCTAGTTCACCTCATGATCTTAACTCGAATTGTGGTTTCACCTTACAAAGGTATGAATCCTACTTTCGTAGTAATTCGCCTATCAATCTCATCATCTTTCGATCTATAGAGATTAACGCATACAAAACAAGGTGTAAGATCTTTCAATCTAATAACCTAGATAATCAACCTATCAACTTTCGTTATGTCAAGGTTAAAAATCACATCTTTTCTATGGTGATCTAACCTAACAACGATTCTCATCACGTTAGACAACAGTTAGCAACCAATCTTTCGATCTAGTCACACAATAGCATGATAATTGCATAGAAAAGATACAAAACGAATCATAAATCATGAAGATAAAACAGGGACTGAATTAATTGCAGAACAAACTCACAGGGTTTGATACAATAGTTTGAGCTCCATGAATCAACAAGCAAAACAAAAGAAAGAAGCCTAATCTAACCCCGGGTCACCCGAGCACAAGGCTCGGGTGACCGGCCTTGAAGCCCAAAAGAAGTGCTGCGGCTGCTGCTCTTCCTTTAGAAATTACATATGTGGAATTCTGAGTTGTATTGTGAATGAATATGTTTTGGGGGCAGCTGGTATTTATAGAAAATTAGATCTGAGACTTTTCAACGCTGGTTTCATGCCCGAACGCTGGTTCTATGTTGTGGAACGCATGATTCCATTTTCGAACTCGATTCTACAAGCTTTTGAGCTCTCGAGATTGCTTTCAGCCCACTGAGCGCTGATTCTATATTGGAACGCCTTGATTCCATGCTTGAAGCGCTGGTTACGCCTATTCCTGAGCTGAACGGATTTGATCTTTGTCCTTATCTCTTAACAACCCATCCTTATCCTTTTGTAACAAACCTTATCTCTTGGATATTCTAGATGATTCATGACTTGCTCTCCTTGATCTTATCCCTTGCCACTTGTCAATTCCAAACTTCAACACTTGTGAGCTCCTAATTAATCAATGAATAACACCAAAATGTAATACAATTCCAAAATAATAATAAATCATCATTTAAGCACTAAATTTGATACATTTTGAAATTAACTCATTAAAAATATCATTTGCTCAATATTTAAATATAAATCTCTATTTCTATGAAAAACATAAGAATATGGGGGAAATTGATATAAAATATATCGTTAAAAATCGTATAATTTGACCCTGAACAACTCCCCCATACTTAGCTTTTTGCTCATCCCGAGCAAAACAAAACAAAAACATACTATCAAGAATCCACATAACCTGACACTAGATGTAGTCGTGCTCACGACAAGCTAGTATTCAGCAAATTGAAGTCACTCGGTGATTGTGTGTGCAGAACCTACTAAACTTCCACCGATCCTCTCTTGATGTATTAAATCAAGCACTAACAGTCATCCGGTTAAATAAACGAAAGTTTCATTCTGTCTACAGCACTTACCCTACAAAAATTACTTGTCAAGAATAAAGTAACTAACTCACATTTAAATTCTTTTACTTGGTGTCAAGAAAATACCTTTCAGGTCTCTACTGGGTTTAGATCAACTCGACTCAGAGTTCTAAAAACACAAACTTCTCGCGTCTCAAAAGTATAACACTCTCCCCTACTTTAGAGGCAGTCACCCTGAGATCACTCAAACCCGTACTGTCCAAGGTAAACCACACTCCCCAATTGGGGCAGTATCCAAATGGACTCGAGGTGAAATTTATCATATATATATATATAAGATATTATATTCTCGCCCAAACTCTTTGGAAACTCTTGATCAGGTATCTTTTCTAACACATTCAAGACTTTTAAGGTTCTCAAGAACACTAAGGTACTGAGATTCTAACTGTGAGTATAGTACGAATTCTTAACTTTCATCAATGCTAAATAAGTGTTATCTGCATCGAGAGTTGGCTATCCTTTAACTAACCGGAGACTATTTTATATTTGGTTCTTCATCTAATAGGTTCGTGAAATGAAATTCAAGTGAGTGTCGATCTACTAAATCTATTCTTAGAACATGACACGACTACTGAAAACAACTAAAGGTGCCAGATTATAAAACTAGCATGCAAGTGAAATGACATTACTCGGGACAAAAACAAAAATTTTGAAAAATTTATCATTTTTCATAGAAATATGACTAATATGGCAAAAGAATGTAGATACTAATCCCTTCCCCCACACTTAGATTGCAACTTGTCCTCAAGTTGTACAGAAATAAAAAGTTTAGGAACTTAGTGATTGTATTTCCAAGTGGCAGTGGAAAGAACCCTGAAGAACCAAAATTGCTTGACTATCCTTGGAAATGTGGAGCATCACAGATCCAAATAAGCTTGAATAGATCAGTAGACTTGTGGAGCATCACAGGAATACTGACATCGACGTGAAAGCGCACAACAGCTATCAAAAGTGTCCTTCATACTTGATCAGTGCAAAAAGAGTCTACGGGGAAAAAGAATTATACATTGAAAACACAAGGAGAATAAATCATAGAGATGTTTCAGATTAAGCTCAGATAAGGATGGAACATATACATGGACATTGCAAAATAGTAGGCTAGGTGCAACTACATTACAATGCAAACTACATGATATGTAATCCTAATAAAAGAAAACGCAAACAGGCTCAGGCTGAGCAGGTTGTGAAGACAACCCTACAGTGACTACGGCCCTTAAAGAAAAGAAAACAATGCAACTAGATGACATGCAACTAAATGAGATGCACAAATACAAGAAAATAAAAGGAAGAAAACTAGCCCCTTAATTTGCAACATGACATGTATAAAATAAACGTCTACCAAATAATGACAGGTTACGATAAACGACAGTGTTGTCCATTACATGCAGTGTAGACGCGCCTTAAGACTCATCAAAGGTGATAGCATTATGGAAAACCAACAGTTAGCTATACTAAACAGATATAACTCATAAGACGCGATGGTAGCATACGGAAAACCGACAGTAGCTACCCATATGAGTTACAAAATAACAAGAAAGCACATAAGTCTCAAAGCTTAAAAAGATTCATCACAGCGGTGTGTAGCATACGGAAACCGACATTAGCTACTAACAAACAAAAAGACCAGTTATAGCTTACGAGAACCGACAGTCACTATAACTTGCATAGATGAATCAAGTATAAGAGATAAAATCAATTATTTAACATGGATTCGTAGATGGAAAGATATGAATATGCAAGTTCAGGACATCTACGTAAAAATAAAAAGCCACAGAAGCTCAAATGAAACTACCATGTCAAACAAAAGCATTAAAGATCGAATCAAGGAAAATTCAGAACCTGGACTGCATTCCTTCAGACCGGACGGGCGTTCCACAATCAGACGGGCGTTCAACTGAAAATTTTTGCACTGAACGGGCGTTTCAGAACTCAACCGGGCGTTCCACCTGTAGATTTTAACCTGGACGGGCGTTCACTTACCTTGAACGCTCGTCCCACACCAGATATGCAACAGATATGCAGGAAAATAACAGCAAGTCCCAAAAACTCTAAACATACATCATATATCACAGCACCACAACCCCATCAAATTAGCACAGAGGGTTAGATTACACCTAAACATATAATTCACGTTTCATAAATTGAGTAAAAAAACTTTTTGCACTTTCTTAACCCAACGGTCATCGAAACATGGCAAAAATAAAAACTCTCAATTTATTAAACGCTACTTTTATTGAAAGCGATGAAATTGTAACAAAATCGAAGAATTAATTCAAGTAGATTCAACAAAACACCGATTCCCCGGCAACGGCGCCACTTTTGTTGAGAGGATTTTGCATCATTTAAACAAAAGAAAATTTATAAACCCTAACTTAGATGCAAAACTAACTCCTAACCGGCCAAACACCGGGTAGTTGATAGTATAGCGAGATAAGTAAGGGGTCGATCCACAGGGAATTGGGATGTTGAAACTAATTTCATTAATCTTTCCAATTGTTACTACTAGTTATTACTAGACCTAAACTAAAGAGGAGAATAAACTGGACAGAGGATTTTAGTCCAAAGCCAGGAAACACATAATTAAGAACAAACAAACAAGAACAACACAGAAGATAAAAACAGTCCTAAAGCTAAGGAAAACATAAAAACGACCTAAACTAAGGAAACATGAAATCAAACAATGCACAAACCATGTAATTTCAATCCTAGTTCACCTCATGATCTTAACTCGAATTGTGGTTTCACCTTACAAAGGTATGAATCCTACTTTCGTAGTAATTCGCCTATCAATCTCATCATCTTTCGATCTATAGAGATTAACGCATACAAAACAAGGTGTAAGATCTTTCAATCTAATAACCTAGATAATCAACCTATCAACTTTCGTTATGTCAAGGTTAAAAATCACATCTTTTCTATGGTGATCTAACCTAACAACGATTCTCATCACGTTAGACAACAGTTAGCAACCAATCTTTCGATCTAGTCACACAATAGCATGATAATTGCATAGAAAAGATACAAAAGCGAATCATAAATCATGAAGATAAAGCAGGAATGAATTAATTGCAGAACAAACTCACGGGGTTTGATACAATAGTTTGAGCTCCATGAATCAACAAGCAAAACAAAAGAAAGAAGCCTAATCTAACCCGGGTCACCCGAGCATAAGGCTCGGGTGACCGCCTAAGAAACCAAAAGAAGTGCCGGCTCTGCGCTCTTCCTTTAGAAATTATATATGTGGAATTCTGAGTTGTATTGTGAATGAATATGTTTTGGGGGCAGCTGGTATTTATAGAAAATTAGATGCAGACTTTCAACGCTTTGGTTTCATGCTGGAAGGCTGCTGGTTATGTTGTGGAACGCTTGATTCCATTTTCGAACTCGAGTTCTACAAGCTTTTGAGCTCTCGGTATTGCTTTCAGCCCCTGAACGCTTGATTCTATATTGGAACGCATGATTCCATGCTTGAAGCGGCTTTAGTTACGCCTATTCTGGTGAACGGATTTGATCTTTGTCCTTATCTCTTAACAACCCATCCTTATCCTTTTGTAACAAACCTTATCTCTTGGATATTCTAGATGATTCATGACTTGCTCTCCTTGATCTTATCCCTTGCCACTTGTCAATTCCAAACTTCAACACTTGTGAGCTCCTAATTAATCAATGAATAACACCAAAATGTAATACAATTCCAAAATAATAATAAATCATCATTTAAGCACTAAATTTGATACATTTTGAAATTAACTCATTAAAAATATCATTTGCTCAATATTTAAATATAAATCTCTATTTCTATGAAAAACATAAGAATATGGGGGAAATTGATATAAAATATATCGTTAAAAATCGTATAATTTGACCCTGAACAACTCCCCCATACTTAGCTTTTTGCTCGTCCCGAGCAAAACAAAACAAAAACATACTATCAAGAATCCACATAACCTGACACTAGATGTAGTCGTGCTCACGACAAGCTAGTATTCAGCAAATCGAAGTCACTCGGTGATTGTGTGTGCAGAACCTACTAAACTTCCACCGATCCTCTCTTGATGTATTAAATCAAGCACTAACAGTCATCCGGTTAAATAAACGAAAGTTTCATTCTGTCTACAGCACTTACCCTACAAAAATTACTTGTCAAGAATAAAGTAACTAACTCACATTTAAATTCTTTTACTTGGTGTCAAGAAAATACCTTTCAGGTCTCTACTGGGTTTAGATCAACTCGACTCAGAGTTCTAAAAACACAAACTTCTCGCGTCTCAAAAGTATAACACTCTCCCCTACTTTAGAGGCAGTCACCCTAAGATCACTCAAACCCGTACTGTCCAAGGTAAACCACTCTCCAAATTGGGCAAAAGTAACCAAATGGACTCGAGGTGAAATTTATCATATATATATATATATATATATATATATATATATATATATATATATATATATATATATAAGATATTATATTCTCGCCCAAACTCTTTGGAAACTCTTGATCAGGTATCTTTTCTAACACATTCAAGACTTTTAAGGTTCTCAAGAACACTAAGGTACTGAGATTCTAACTGTGAGTATAGTACGAATTCTTAACTTTCATCAATGCTAAATAAGTGTTATCTGCATCGAGAGTTGGCTATCCTTTAATTAACCGGAGACTATTTTATATTTGGTTCTTCATCTAATAGGTTCGTGAAATGAAATTCAAGTGAGTGTCGATCTACTAAATCTATTCTTAGAACATGACACGACTCATCGAAAACAACTAAAGGTGCAGATTATAAAACTAGCATGCAAGTGAAATGACATTACTCGGGACAAAAACAAAAATTTTGAAAAATTTAGCATTTTTCATAGAAATATGACTAATATGGCAAAAGAATGTAGAAACTAATCCCTTCCCCCACACTTAGATTGCAACTTGTCATCAAGTTGTACAGAAATAAAAAGTTTAGGAACTTAGCTGATTGTATTTCCAAGTGGCAGTCTGGAAAGAACCCTGAAGAACCAAAATTGCTTGACTATCCTTGGAAATGTGGAGCATCACAGATCCAAATAAGCTTGAATAGATCAGTAGACTTGTGGAGCATCACAGGAATACTGACATCGACGTGAAAGCGCACAACAGCTATCAAAAGTGTCCTTCATACTTGATCGAGTGCAAAAGAGTCTACGGGAAAAAGAATTATACATTGGAAACACAAGGAGAATAAATCATAGAGATGTTTTGATTAAGCTCGAGATAAGGATGGAACATATACATGGACATTGCAAAATAGTAGGCTAGGTGCAACTACATTACAATGCAAACTACATGATATGTAATCCTAATAAAAAAAAGCAAAGCAGGCTCAGTGAGCGAGGTTGTGAAGACAAACCTACGGTGACTACGGCCCTTAAAGAAAAGAAAACAATGCAACTAGATGACATGCAACTAAATGAGATGCACAAATAAAAGAAAATAAAAGGAAGAAAACTAGCCCTTAATTTGCAACATGACATGTATAAAATAAACGTCTACCAAATAATGACGAGTTACGATAAGCGATAGTCTTTGTCCATTACATGCGATTAAGAAACGCGCGCCTTAAGACTCATCAAAGGTGATAGCATTATGGAAAACCAACGATTAGCTATACTAAAAGCAGATATAACTCATAAGACGCGATGGTAGCATACGGAAAACCGGCGGTAGCTACCCATATGAGTTACAAAATAACAAGAAAGCACATAAGTCTCAAAGCTTAAAAGATTCATCACAATGTGTGTGTAGCATATGAAACCGACATTAGCTACTAACAAACAAAAAGACCGATTATAGCTTATGAGAACCGGCAGATCACTATAACTTGCATAGATGAATCAAGTATAAGAGATAAAATCAATTATTTAACATGGATTAGTAGATGGAAAGATATGAATATGCAAGTTCAGGACATCTACGTAAAAATAAAAAGCCACAGAAGCTCAAATGAAACTACCATTTCAAACAAAAGCATTAAAGATCGAATCAAGGAAAATTCAGAACCTAGACTGCATTCCTTCAGACCGGACGGGCGTTCCACAATCAGACGGGCGTTCAACTGAAAATTTTTGCACTGAACGGGCGTTTCAGAACTCAACCGGGCGTTCCACCTGTAGATTTTAACCTGGACGGGCGTTCACTTACCTTGAACGCTCGTCCCACACCAGATATGCAACAGATATGCAGGAAAATAATAGCAAGTCCCAAAACTCTAAACATACATCATATATCACGGCACCACAACCCCATCAAATTAGCACGAGAGGTTAGATTACACAAACATATAATTCACGTTTCATAAATTGAGTAAAAAAACTTTTGCACTTTCTTAACCCAACGGTCATGAAACATGGCAAAAATAAAACTCTCAATTTATTAAACGCTACTTTTATTGAAAGCGATAAATTGTAACAAAATCGAAGAATTAATTCAAGTAGATTCAACAAAACACCGATTCCCGGCAACGGCGCCACTTTTGTTGAGAGGATTTTGCATCATTTAAACAAAGAAAATTTATAAACCCTAACTTAGATGCAAAACTAACTCCTAACCGGCCAAACACCGGGTAGTTGATAGTATAGCGAGATAAGTAAGAGAGTCGATCCTGAGGGGTGGGATGTTGAAACTAATTTCATTAATCTTTCCAATTGTTACTACTAGTTATTACTAGACCTAAACTAAAGGAGAATAAAGCGGGAGGATTTTAGTCAAAGCCAGGAAACACATAATTAAGAACAAACAAACAAGAACAACACGAGAAGATAAAAGCAGTCCCTAAAGCTAAGGAAAACATAAAAGCGACCTAAACTAAGGAAACATGAAATCAAACAATGCACAAACCATGTAATTTCAATCCTAGTTCACCTCATGATCTTAACTCGAATTGTGGTTTCACCTTACAAAGGTATGAATCCTACTTTTAGTAGTAATTCGCCTATCAATCTCATCATCTTTCGATACATAGAGATTAGCGCATACAAAACAAGGTGTAAGATCTTTCAATCTAATAACCTAGATAATCAACCTATCAACTTTCGTTATGTCAAGGTTAAAAATCACATCTTTTCTATGGTGATCTAACCTAACAAGCGATTCTCATCACGTTAGACAACGATTAGCAACCAATCTTTCGATCTAGTCACACAATAGCATGATAATTGCATAGAAAAGATACAAAGCGAATCATAAATCATGAAGATAAAGCAGGGGTGAATTAATTGCAGAACAAACTCACGGGGTTTGATACAATAGTTTGAGCTCCATGAATCAACAAGCAAAACAAAGAAAGAAGCCTAATCTAACCCGGGTCACCCGAGCACAAGGCTCGGGTGACCGTATAACCAAAAGAAGTCTTTGCAATTTCTTTGCTCTTCCTTTAGAAATTATATATGTGGAATTCTGAGTTGTATTGTGAATGAATATGTTTGAGGCGGTGGTATTTATAGAAAATTAGATGAGACTTTACGAGCATTTGGTTTCATGCAGGCACGCTGGTTCTATGTTGTGGAACGCATGGTTCCATTTACGAACTCGAGTTCTACAAGCTTTTGAGCTCTCGGTATTGCTTTCAGCCCTGGACGCTTGATTCTATATTGGAGCATGATTCCATGCTTGAACATTGGTTACGCCTATTCTGGTGAACGGATTTGATCTTTGTCCTTATCTCTTAACAACCCATCCTTATCCTTTTGTAACAAACCTTATCTCTTGGATATTCTAGATGATTCATGACTTGCTCTCCTTGATCTTATCCCTTGCCACTTGTCAATTCCAAACTTCAACACTTGTGAGCTCTAATTAATCAATGAATAACACCAAAATGTAATACAATTCCAAAATAATAATAAATCATCATTTAAGCACTAAATTTGATACATTTTGAAATTAACTCATTAAAAATATCATTTGCTCAATATTTAAATATAAATCTCGATTTCTATGAAAAACATAAGAATATGGGGGAAATTGATATAAAATATATCGTTAAAAATCGTATAATTTGACCCTGAACAGCCACCCCACACTTGCACTAGCAAGTGTGCCCAAAATAAGATTAAAACTCACTCGTAGGGTGTCAAAGAAGCGTAGACCACAAATAAAGGCTAAGGGTTGGTAATCATGGGCTAATCAACGAATGGCTAAGTTCGGGTGGGGGTCTAACCGCCTTACAAAGGCTTAGAGGTGTTTCTGTGGAAATTATGTACATGGCTGGCTATTTGGCTCTGGTTGAATCAAAGAAATGCCAGGACCGTCATCCCTTAATCTACCAAGATTGATCTTTCTATTTCGCCTCGAAGTTAATGATATAAGTTCTAGGTAACAGATTACTGTCTATGGCATCAATGATCATTCACTAACCAACCACAATTAATGAAAGCAAAGCTATTATGTGCATAAGAATTCCATTTCCACAACAAGATAAAGGTTTGACTCGCATACATTCAACTCATGACTAATAATTAACCAAAGAACTCAATGAATTACATAGGATTCGCAACATCAAAACCATGAAAATTTTTAAAAATGGCTCAATTTCACTCAATAAGGACCAAAAACCAAGCATATGACTTATTCGATGCATAAAAATAAAGCACATGGTTGTAAGTGAAGCTAAGTCTACCAGTGAAGCTAAGTCTACCACCCCCCACTTAAAATGGAACACCGTCCTCGGTGTGTGAGTGATAAAGTAAAGAAAGAAAGACTTAGCTGAACTGGAAACATGGCACAACTATGCAAAGTGACAACCTCCAATGCATCTCCCAGGGTACCTGTACAATCACAACACAGAAACCAAGAATCCACTACGACAAAAGGCCGAAACCTTAAGTGTAGGTAAGCACAAGTATGGAGATGTATAGAACAAATAAAATATGGATGATCACAAAGCATGAAATGGAATTCGAAATGCGAGGTCAAATTTTTATCACACTCCTAAAAAAAACAAACCTAAAAACCTAAAGAAAAAACAATGTGGGTTGCCTCCCATAAGCGCTTGTGTTTATTGTCGTTAGTTCGACTTATTGAATTTCAAAAATAAGATAGGGTGCCGAGTTTATAGTCTTCGGCAAGACTCGTATCCCCCAAATTTTACATTCGACTCTACCTCCATCCTAGGGACTCTCTCACTACCCACACCCTCCTTGGGTAACTCAAAACTCATAGGTGTTTCCTGAAAAACTTCCAGCCTTTGTACTTCCTCACACATGCCCCAATCATTTCCCGGGTGCTTAATGGTTTTGTAGACTTTAAAGGTAATAGTCTCATCACCCGCTCTCATTGTAATCTCACCTTTTTGAACATCTAGTAAAGTCCTACCCGTAGCCAAAAAAGGTCTACCTAATAGAATCGGGGTTTGACTATCCTCATCCATGTCCAACACTACAAAATCAACAGGGAAAACTAGTTTACCCACCTGAACTAGTACATCTTCCACAACTCCCATAGGGCGCCTAATCAACCTATCCGCCATCTGCAAGGTCATATTGGTCCATTTAAGCTCTCCTACCCCCAAGCTCTCAAAAATCCTCCTAGGCATCAAGCTCACACTTGCACCTAAATCACATAACACTTTGGGGAATAACATGCGCCCTATAGTGCAAGGGATGGAAAAGCTACCCGGATCTTTTAAATTAGGAGGTAGCTTATTTTGAAAAATGGCAGAACACTCCTCATTTAAACAAACAACTTTCTCCATCTTAGACTTGTTAGACAAAATCCCTTTTAAAAATTTAACATAAGATGGCATATTAACAAGTGCATCGACAAGTGGGATATTTATCTCAACTTTTCTTAAAATATCAAGAAACTTGTTTTGCTTTTTCGAAATAGTAGGCTTAGTAGATCCACGAGGGGGGTAAGGTAAATTAGATAAATCAAAAGGTTTTTTCAAAGAATTCATACCTGAGTCGTTCATACCTTCCCGTGTCGTGTCTGCTTGCTTCTCCGGTGCCGCACTAGGCTTCTCCAACTCTTCCTCTATCTCCTCCTCTTCTTGCTCCTCATCGATCACCACCCAATCTTCATCTTTATTTTTATTCTTCTCGATTGTTTCCTTCTGCTGAACTTCGGGAACCTCAACATCGCTACCCATAGCTTTTCCACTTCTAGTAAAAATGGCTTTTACTTGCCTAGGATTCACCTGCCCCATTTGAGGCTCTAAATTCCTTACCACGGCTTGCAAGTTTACATGGGAATTTTTCATCTCTTTCAGCTCCTTGTTCAACTCCCTATTATTCTCCTTTATCTCCCTGTTATTTTCCTTCAGTTCTCTGTTAATTTGCTCCAACAGAAGGTCCATGGAACTTTTGTGTTGCACTGGTTCGGGAGGTGGTGGTGTTGATTGTGAGGCTGGGGCATATTGCAAATGTGCATTGGGGTGCATGTAAACACCTTGTTGAGGTTGCCTCGGATTACCAAAAATGTTTTGCGGTTGAGGCCTATACTGATTTTGTTGCGGTTGCACAATCTGTTGCTGAGTAGTTTGTCCGGTGCCTGTATTTCTTGCCCAATCTAAATTTGGATTGTCCCGCCAGTTCTGAAAATTCTAACCGATGTTCTGATTAGCTATAAACTTCACATCAGCTTGCTGCCAACCTCCAGTCAAACTTGGATCTACAGTTTGGTAGACCATGGGGCTTATGCATAACGGATTCATATCCATGTAGCTCGTGTTGCAAGGGTTCTCAATAGTCGGGTCAGTCAAAATCTGATTCATCGTCAACTGATTTACTTGCCTGGTTTGAGGACAGTTTGAGGCCAGATGATCACCACCACAGGTAACGCAAATGTTGGATTCCTTCTGCCAAGCTCTCATCTCGTTCACCTGTTTTTTAAGGTCCTGCACTTCCACTTGCATCCTTATAATCTCCTCACTCGGCCCGACTTGGTCAACTGAGCTAATTGGTTTTCTCGAAACTCTCCTGCCCGTCTTCCACTGCCTATTGCTCTCTGCAACTCTCTCTATAGTAGCCAATGCAACATCTGGTAGCACACTCATCATATCACCTCCACATGCCGCATTCAAGTTTGACTGATCAGTTTCTCGCAATCCACCATAAAAAAAGATGTACCTGATTCCATGCCTCTAACCCATGATGCGGACACTTCCTCAACATTGCTTTAAATCTATCCCATGCTTCATGCATGATCTCCATGTCCAACTATTCAAAGTTTGCAATATCGCGCCATATCAATGTTACGGAGAGGGACAATATTTCAACAAAAACCTTACAGTCACTTGATCCCAAGTGTGTAAGGAATCGTGGGGTAGTGACTCATACCAAGCTCTCGCGGCCTCATTCAATGCAAATGGGAATAAGAGAATCCTAAACGCGTCTTCAGAAACTCCATTCATCTTCACGGTCCGACAAACTTGCATAAAGTGGTTCAAGAATTGACTCGGGTCTTTAGTTGACTTACCCGAAGCTGTGCATTGTCGTTCGAGAGAGATACACATCTTTGTTTAATTTCAGTTGTTTCTTTGGAATAGGAGGCAAACGGATAGGGGTGTGTCCTTCACCAATAGTCGGTGCCGCATAGTCTCTCAAAATCCTTCCATGATTACCTTGATTTTTTGCACTGGTGGTTGTGCATAAAAGTTTTGTGCCTGAATAGGGCCGGCTGGTGGTGGATTCACATTATGTTGTTGATTTTGCAACATCATTTGCATCATTTGATTCTGGTCAAAAGGAATTTGACCAAATACATTTCCCTGGTTGTTGTTCTGATTCTGAGGGGCTTGTTGTTGTTGTCGGACTTGATTCTGCCTACATCCCTGATTTTGGACCCCAATTGGTCCCAGATTAAGTGCCCTCGGATTTTGAAGGGGTTACGTATTTAAGTTTTGTATTTCCCGCTCTTGGGAGTAAGCATTGGGTCTAACCACAACCCGTCTTGATCCCGTCTCCATCATGTAATTTCGTCAAATCTCCGCTTCCGAAGTCATTTTTATTCTTCGACTCGGAGTTCTAACTTTCGATTAAATGTTGTCGATGCTTTACGAGCAGACTTTTTCTTCCTCATTTGATTACGATGCCTTGCAAATGCTTCAATTTCGAGATCAAAGGAAGTAGAGAGTTCCTTAGAACTCCGGGTCATACCTTTGCAATCATCAAAACAACAAGAAAGCAGTAAAATAAAAATGACCTAATCTAAATACTTGAATGACTTCACGATATTGACCGATTCCCGGCAGCGGCGCCGAGGAAAACATGATGGCCAAAGCGGTGGCGTCCAACTTTAACGGCGAGTTATCGGTCGGGAGCTTATAGCGGGCGAGCAAGGTCGTATCCCATGAGGAATTGGTCAAGTACCACAACCACTTTTGTATCTGGTTTAGGCTCACAAATATTGGTGAAGGTAATTATAACTAGAAAAAGATAAAATACTAAGTTTAAAAATATGATAAAAGAAATAGCTAAATTATGGTCAAGAACACTACTCTCAATACCGTTACCGAATCACTAGGGACGATCCTTAACCTACCAGCCAACCAATAGCTTTAAATGAATATGTTGTGGGTGCAATCTCCTAAACTGGTCCCTAGGCGCTATTACCACAACCTAGTTACCATATACTCGGTTCAACAGTCCCCTCTATTGGATTTAATTGACCTAATATGCTTAAAAACTTTGAGACGCTCCGAATCCACTGAGTTCACGGCTTAGCTAGAATAACCTTACCAAGGAACAGGCTGTGAAAAACTCGACTAGTTCGTGCATGGCAATCCTAAAATTCTAGTTCGCACATTCCCTCGCAAAATACATTTATAAAGTTCATGTGTTTAATCATGAATCAAGTGATCAAATTAATTCAAGCATTAAAATCAAATTTTAGGACACAACAATTCAAAAGATTTAATTTTTAAGCCCTACTCAACCCTAGATCATCATTTAGGCATCAATTTCGTTATTTCATCACATAATCTAGCTATCAAAAATCTAGCTACGCATAATAACAAGAAAGAAACAAGAAATCATAATTAATTGGGAAGAAAACATGATAAAAGATATGAAAAATAAATAATCAATAACGTAGAAGCAATCCCCCAAATGGTTTGTTAATCCAAAGTGAAGAAATCGCGGAAAGAAACTAATAATCGTAGCAATTGATGGAAGAAATTAAACATAAATCAAGAGTTTTGGGGGAAGAAAAATCTAAAAAACTGAAAAGAAAATTATTGTATGAAGTTGTGGTGAAAATTTGACTTAATTTGGCTTTTATATAGGCCAAATTCGACCCAAAATAGTGGAAAAACTGGAAATTCGCACTGTGGCGGCGTCATCCAGCGTTTTGATGGCGTCATCGGTATTGCTACGGCACGATAAGTATGTCTCCAGTAATTCAGCGATATTTTTGCGTGTAGAACTCCGATTTGCGCGATTCAAGTTGCGTTGGAAAGCTTATTAAATCCTACAACTTTTTTGAAGACAACATTTCCAGAAAATGCCTCTAAAGGAGGTCAAAATGCAGATTAAGTGGCAGAAGCATGAAAACATCAACGATGCTTGATCGTTTCAACTCATTAACTTCGGGCATATTTTTAAAGAGTGAAAAACAGTCTCCATCACACCCTAGGTGTGATACTTGCTGTTTTTTTTCTTGAATTTTCTTATTCTTTTCTTTTTTCCCGAACTTCCGAACTTGAATCTCACGCCATATCTTTATACCAAATTCATTTTGGACGATTTTCGTACCGTTGTGATCCTCGTCACGCCCTCTATCATGCCGCACCTATAACAATTAAAAACAATAAAACCCAAGCATGACAAATGGCAAAAAACGCACACAATTCACTAAAAATATGGAGATTTCGGACGTAAACGCCCTATCGTCTCGTGATTCAACTAGTGGTGAAATGTGCTATAAAAACACTTAACTACCCCAAAAATCACATCGAATAAGCTACAAATATAGGGTAAAATGCACATGAAATTATAGCAAAGTTGACTCTCATCATACGTCTATAATCTAAACAGTCGTAGGTGACGAATGATGAAGAAGCTATACACACACACATACACACACACTCTTTTCTCGATACAAGGTAGAATTCAATTTTAATGCATTTGTTTAGTTTCTTGGGTTTTACCATTGCAATGCTTATAGACTAGATGTATGATAGCAATGTTGACTTCATTTTTATTTTTGGATCGCTTATCTTCGCTCGAAGGCCAGCAAACGTTAAGTAGGGGGTAGTTGATGAGAGTCAACCCGGCTATCATTTTATATGTGATTATACCCCATTTATACCTCATTTTATATGTTTCCGGAGACATTTGGTTGTATTTTGATGCATTGCTTTGTTGTCATTTCGAGACCTAGGACGTAAAGTCCGGAAATCTCGTTATTTTTTGGTGTTTTGATGCATTCTCGGTCACCCTAGTGTCCTGTAGGGGTTATGTGTGGTATTTGTTGTGATTTTTTACAGGTATTAGGTGTTCGAGATGACCGGAAGGCGATATACAGGTGTAGGAGCATGTGCCAGAAGCTTAAACGTTCAAATGTATCAAAACTCGTGGGTACTACAACCATACCTTCCATTGATCTGAATTTTGATCCACTTTAAAGACATTTTCTGGGTGGGGGTCTTCGTGAAAGTTGTAGACAATTTAATCAGCTTTCCAATGCATTTTGAATCAATGGATATGGAGGCCTACACTCAAAGTTATGACCGATTTACTGAAGATTTGTCCACAAGCAACCGCCTATCTGATGTAGAGACTCATCCAAATTGGCTCGGTTGATTCAGAGACTCATCCAAATTGGATCTGAGCCGACCTTTGCTAAGTTATACACCCACTAGCACCCCAAACACTATAAATACCCCCATATGTAATAACTCTTCTTCTAGCTCGTTTTTCATCATTTTTCTGTACTTTTTCGCCCTTTTTAGATTCAAAACTTGATTGTAAATTGTTTTAGTTGGTTTTGTGATCAAATCATTGTAAATTGAAGGCTCGTGCTATTAGCTCGTTGTATTTTCAGTTTGGATTTCGTTTTCGCTTCCGATGTTGTTCGTCTCAATTTCTTCTTATTTCTTGGTAACTTATTATCTTTAATGTTTGATTCTTGGTGATTTATTGTGATTTGGTTGTTATAATGATTATCTAATCATTTTATAGCCGAGTTATGCGAAAATCTTCGAAATCGAACCCTAACTTGTTGATTGAGGCGTTCTTGATGTTTTCATTGTTGATTCTTGAGGTTACCGTAGTTCTAGAACTTATTCTTAATCACATTTGTTGAATTTATCACTCGATAATCGTATTTCACGTATCGTCTTTATATATGTATTTTGCAAGAGGGTACTGGAACCGGAGTTCTAGGATCACCTTGTAAAACCGACTGAGTTGTTTAGATTCGGTTTCATGTATGAGGTTTGTATCAAATTTTTGAGCATTTCATTGATCGTAGACCATGTTAGGTCAGTTAAATCCGGTCAGCGGACTGTTGAACCTGACATAGGAGGGTAGATTATTGAAATAATGTATATTCTCGGAATTAGGAAATGACACCCTTCGAGTGACATCGAAACGTTTAGGTAATTCATAAACACTTCCGGATCAAGCTAGGGTTTGTGAGTATTAGATTGGATCATAGCTCGGCTATCACTTTTTTCATAGTTTAAACTCTTTTATATTATGTATAGTAGTTTGTAAAACCGATGATCCGACAAATCACCGTCTTCAGTAGTTGTGTTGGCCTGAACTAGGAGTGATACCGACTTTGATACTTTACCAAATTCCCTGTGGCATACGACCTTCCTCGCCATTTATAGTACAACCGACTCGGTACCCTGCCGATTAGAGTTGGCTATGCTGTAAAATGACCATCAAGTTTTCTGGTGCCGTTGCCGGGGAACACCGTTGATATCTATGTGTTGGTTGAGTTTTTAGGATTAGGTCATTTTTATTTTTCTTGTATTTGTTTTTCGTTTCTTTGTTGTTGTCTTTGAGTCACACCATTTACTCTGGTAATGTTAGTGACTAGTTACCGTGATTGTGTTTGTGTTGTTTCCTTGATTTACACTTAATTGGTCCTTACGGCAATTACGGCTCATTTCCCTACTCATTCGGGGGCTACAATTATAGTGTTATGGGTTGATAGCTTAGAGATGTTTGGGCCTATAATGTAGCAGGGTTTCCCAAGAACTTGAAAGAAAAGTAGGAATTGAAGGTTAGAATAGCTTGGTATTTATAGGCTCAAGTTTGAAGAACACGAATGCACTAGGTGTTTTTTGTCGTGCGATCAGAAAACCAAAGGTCATCATTATGGTTTCATTAACAATCTGGAGTTGCAGGAACTTGATAAGTTGTAGAATGTTATGAAAGAGCTGCCGTCTAGAAAGTACACCCTTCTACCGCTGAGGCGGTGCCGACTAAACTTATGGGACCCACTTGACGTATTTCGGGAGTTTGTAGGATATTTTTAATGTGAAAACAAATATATACTGAGATATAGTAATTAATGATGTCACCAGGATCCGAAAGTGATGTAGACGTCAAATTAGACTCGGATATCATACTTTGATTCGTTTTTAAAGTGTTGGGACAAAGGGTTTGCATGAAAACCAACCAACAACCCTCTAAGGTTGCTGGAAATAAAAAGATGCAACTTCTGGAAATCGAGATTGGAAGGAAACCGGTGGTGTGCCCACTGCTAAGCCGGTGGGTCCCCCATCTAGGGGCCACCAAATGTGTCCCGGGTGTTTTGGGTATTTATGGTGTTTCATATAATGTATTTTATGAGATGTGTGATTTTTATGATGTTACTTGGATCTGTAAACTGAAATATATACACAGCTAAATTAGATTCGTGATATTATATATATACTAGATGGGAAAGCATGTGGCCTTGCGTGAGCACACTGTATATTTCGTTGGATATGAAATGGGGATACATAATTGTGCTTCTTTGACATTTTCCAAATGTAATTAAATTGGAATCGGATACATCTTAGCACGTAATGCATAATAAGATTAAGAATAAATTAAAGCTAATGTGTAGATTAAAAATACTGATTGAGTCATACAAATGAAGCAATTTAAGCTCAAGCCAGCCCATGAAAAAAAAAAAAAACAAAAAAAAAAAAAAAAAAAAAAAAAAAAAAAAAACTTTTTTTTGGTGGCCGTCTAATGAACGATAAAAAAAAAAATCTTTTTTTAAATTTTGGGTGGCCAGATTGATGAAAAAAAAGAAAAAAAAAAAACATGTGGACACCCCTTTGCAGTTTCCCAACTGCTTATTATAAATAGGTATATATATATAGTTGACTTGACTAGAAAGAAGGTTTGTGCTTGCTGTTGCATAGTTCGATAGTCTGTAGATATCAAATGACGTTTACACTTGCCTTTCTATTGAAGTTAAGCAAACTGTTCATGCCGTAATTTACTACACCAAGTGTCGTTTACTTATTTAAAGAAGTTGATACATTAAACTTTATATGGAAATTAGGGATAAGGACATAATCTGGAATATTCTTAAGTAACAGGATAACTACATATTTTTTATAGGGAGAAGGACAACTGCATAATTTTTATAGCGAGAAGAATGACGGTGAATCAGAAATCGGTGAATTTTGTGATAAATTTAAACGATGAATCAGAAAATTAGTGAATTTAAATGATGAATTTTGAAAATGAATGAATTTCGACGGTGAATGAATTTGATGAATTTAAGCAGAAAATTTGAACACAAGTGAATTTGACGATGAATAAATAGTTTTGTCGCTTTATGCAAAAGTTTAAAAAATTGTCATTTCTTTCGATTGATGAAATATTTTTGTCCTCCTCCAGTCATTCACACAAATTTATATACGAGGAAAGGAAATCTGTGAAGTTAGCTTTTGATCGACATTTCACCAAGAAGAAATGCAGTGGGGTTTCTTGTATTTTTCTTTTTCATTTTCTCTCAATTTGTGTTTTTATTGGTTTTTTTTTTTTTTTACTAGTGGCCGATCTGTAAAGCAAATCAACGATAGCAAAATATTATTTAACAATGCAGAATATTATTCAAACCGAAGCAAGTATTTAACATTTGTCATAAATAAATACACGGCTTCATTGCGGAGTAGTACAATACGTTGATGGTTTTTACGGTACTATATTAAAATCTAGGGAATGAGGAGAAGGGCGAAATATTTAAATGATTGAGTAGAAGGGCGGTTTTAAAGCTTTTGCGTAAAGAATAGCTATTTATTATTGTCGAAATTCACTTGTGTTGAAATTCATTTATTTAAATTCATTGCGAAATTATTTTGTCGAAATTCACTATTTTCAAAATTCATAAATCGAAATTCACTATTTTTAGGGATTATTTGTCGAAATTCACTATCGAAATTCATGATTTGGGATTCACTAGGAGATTCATTTGATTTTAGGATTATTTGTTTGTCATACCATTATAAAAATTATCGGTTGTCGTCTTCTTTATAAAAAATATGTAGTTGTCACTTATTCTTAAAAATATTTGATTGTGTCGCTTATCACTAATTTTCCATAAAATATATATTATTAGAGAAAGCTGCTCCATCATGAAATTTTTCAAGCAAGAAAATATTGATAAGTGAAAATTTTTACGGTGTAAAACTGTCTTTCATTGTAAAGGGTATCAACATATATTATATATATATATATATATAAAAGGGGAATTGGAGAAAAAGCGAAATATTTAAATTCATTAGAAATTCATTTTGAAACTTTTCACTAATTTTCAAAAATTTATTATCGAGAAATTCACTTTATTTTAAATTCTTTGTCAAAATTCACTCTCGAAATTCACTAATTTTCAAAATTCATTGAGGAGATTCATTGATTTTAGGAATTCTTTGTTCAAAATTCCATTTAAAAATTATCGATTTGGGATTTCATTGATTTATCGGTGATTTGGAATTGTCATTTGTAATTAAAAATATAAAAATTATATTCATTGTCATTCTTTTTATATAAATATATATATATATATATATATTATATATATATATATATATATATATATATATATATATATATATATATATACTAGTGGGGAATCGTGTTCATACGATGTGCCCTCGAGTTGTTATCTTTATAAGCTTGGAATATTAGCCATCAAAACTAAAAAAGCATACATGCATGTTTAAAAGCGCACCGTGCGATGCACGGTTTGCCCTCATTTTTTTATACACGGTTATAGTTTTATATCTGCAATAAATTCACTTTAGCAAAAATAAAAAAATATGAACCTACTTCAATGCTTAGAAAAGCATTTAAACCCTAGTGAAGATCGAAATGCACCCGTGCAAAAAAAAGGCGAAACAAAGTTTGAGAGAACCAATAAAACTACATAACAACAAAATAAAAATTTCCAAACTCGAATCGAGAGAATTGATTGCTCCAAATCAAAACCACAGTGATAAACACGTTCTTTGTGATAACACCGTATCAAATCATCTGACGTCGTTTTGCCTACCCAAAAAAAAAAAAAGAGAAGGACAAAGCAGACGACCAAGGATGCAAATTTAATTAGTATACTAACATATATATATATATATATATATATATATATATATATATATATATATATATATATATATTAACGGACTAAACACGCCCCTTATGTCGACTAATTACAATCATATGTCAAAATTATATCTATCACATGTCAATATATATATATATATATATATATATATATATATATATATATATATATATATATATCGTAATATCTATCGTAATACTCAAGTGAGAGTGTGATGATCATGAGCATAACTTGCACAACAAAGATTGAAATTGTTGTTTCATGAGAGCTTTAGTAAAAATATCCGCCAACTGCACCTTGGTGGAGACGTAAGTAGGGTCAATCAAACCTACCGTGATATCATCAAACACAAAATGACAATCTACTTCAATGTGTTTGGTCCGTTCATGAAACACCGGGTTTGAGCAATGTATAATCTTGTTGTTTTGCGCGTGCCTTCGAGACTAAAGCGCCAAGCTCCCAAGTAAGCTGCTTCAACTACTTGTTCACGTGTGATTGCCGCCATTGCTCGATATTCGACCGGTGAGGAATGAGAGACCGTCTGCTGCTTCTTTGTTTTCCAGGAAACCGGCGAGAGCCCAAGAAAAACAAACCATCCAGTAAGAGATCGGCGCGTCAAAGGAGTGATCATCCAATCGGAATCACACCAACCTGCCAGGGTCAATGAACTATCAGCATGCAGTAAAATACCTTTACCGGGATGTAGTTTGAGAAATCTAACCACCCGTAACATAGCCTCCCAATGCTCTACTTGAGGTTGCTGCATAAACTGAGATAATATATGAACTGCATATGGCAAATCCAGACGAGTAACACCAAGATAGATATAAGGCGCCCAACCAAACGCTGATATTTGGCTGGATCATCAAACAGAGGACCGAAAGCAAGTGCAAGCTTATGATTACATTCAATAGGAAAGTCGACCGGTTTGGCCTAAGGAGTCCGCTCCGATAATTATGTCAAGGCATATTTCCATTGGGACAAGAATATAACATACCGCCGGGCCACTTCCAAACCGAGAAAATATTTAAGATGACCAAGATATTTCATCTTGAAACAAGTTCAAATTCTTGTTTAAAGATATTCATAAACACCCGATCATTACCGGGAATAAGCATATCATCCACATATACTAGCTGCTTGAGTTGAATATCCCTTTTTGAAGTGTAAGCAGAGAATAATCTGAGTATGGTGGTGAAAGCCATAATTTTTCAAAGTAGTAGCGAGCCGCAAACCAACACCTGGGTGACTGCTTTAACTTATAGAGCGACTTTTTCATCCAGCAAACCAAATGCGATTTATTCTCATCAAAACCAGGCAGAATTTTCATATAGTTTTCCTCGTCCAAGTCACCATGTAGGAACGCATTGTGTACATCCATCTCGTGAATTTCCCAATTTTTAATTGTAGTAACAGCCAAATAAGTCCGTACGGTCACCATTTTCGCCACAGGTGCGAATGTCTCATTGTAGTCAATGCCCTTCACCTGATGATTTCCAAAATCCACCACCCGAGCCTTTAGTCTCTAGTCTCTACAAGACCCATTGCTCATCATACTTTTATGCAAAACCCACTCATTCCCAAGTGCTCTCTTACCCGGGGACAGTGGTTGAAGTTCCCACGTCCCCTGTTCTTCCAAGGCCAGAATTTCGGAGGCCATGGCTGCTCGCCAGCAAGGGTGCTTCATCGATTCTTTAAAATTTCTTGGAGTAGTCCCTATAGAGATAGCTGCAATGTACCTCATGTGTTTGTTAGAAAACCGCTCATAATCAACAAAGTTTGAAAGAGAATAAGGAGTACCCGAGGCAATCGATGACGAAGATGAATAAGGGGATGGACCTTTTGATACAGAAATACCTCAAATTCCACGTACACGTTGGACGATCTAGAATTATCACGATTTTAAGGCTCCTCAACCTTCAAGAAACCTGTTCTTGAAAACCTTGGAATGATCAAAATCCCTTGGAGACCTGCCCAAGAAACCCTGATTTGTGAACGTTCAAGAATTGCCAATTTCTTGAATTTGATGTTCAATGATTAAGTTTATTCACAAACTTAAAAAAAAATGCATTTATCCTTGCCAATGCAAAGAAGAATTATTTTAAAATGATTTAGAATAATGTGTCCTTAGAAAAAAAAAACTCCTAAGCCTTATTTATAGGCTTACAACTAGAGAAATTAAAAACCAAATCCCGATGTGGGACAAAGAACCTAAAAACTCCTAAACTTTTGTTTGGCGCCACCATGGCTTTTTTTATTAAAAATAAACTAAATAGAATCATAAAAATACTCTTAATATGTGCCCCAATGAATCTAACCACATCCATCGGCAACAATGAGCAATACTGTCGTCTCACATTCAACCTTTCCTTCATGAACATCATCGAATGACTGCATAACCAATGTTGATAAAGCTTCATCTCTTATCTTGCGTTGCAATCAGTCGGTGATCCATCTCAATTATCAAAGGATCCTTGGCTGAATTGGTGACATAAGATCATGATGTGTGGTGGTGGTAATGGATCGAACTCACATCATTCCTCCCAGGTTGAGAAGGATGCGTCCTCGGATCATAAGGATTATCAAACAAAGACAACTCGTCAATTTGGAAAGGAGATAGATCGGCAACATTCAACTTTGTAGTAGACACACCCCAATCGGGTGGTAGATCAATCACGTAGCGTTGGGGTTGATTCGTTTGATGCTTTGAGCGGTCCATCACCTCATGATGCGGCTTGGTCTTCCTCGCGTGCGGGAAGCGCTCTTTCCTCATGTGTAGCCACACGTAATCTCTGGCTCGAAAATCACGGCTTTCCGGCCTCGATTAGCTTGCTTTACATATCTAGCGATCGCTCTTCGACATGCTTCCTAGCTTTCGCATGCATATCCTTTACCATAGTGACTTTCTTCTCACCATCCAAACTAGTAATTTCTCCACGAAGGCAAAGGCAATAGATCAATAGGAGCATTTGGATTAAATCCATAAACAAGCTCAAAAGGGAATACTTAGTTCTTGAGTGTGTAGCACGGTTATAAGCAAATTCAACAAAAGGCAAGCATGATTCCCAATTTTTGAGGTTCTTACGCACAATCACACATAATAAGCGACCCAAAACACGATTCACAACCGGTTTGACCATCGGTTTGTGGGTGATATGCGATGAAAATAGTAAATCGTGCCTAGCCTCATCCACAAATATCGCCAAAAGTGAGTGACAAACTTAACATCCTGTCACTAACAATAGACTTAGGCACTCCATGCAACCGTACAATTTCTTTCAAGAATAAATCAGCAATGTATGAAGCATCATTAGTTTTATTGCATGGCAAAAAGTGTGCCATTTTAGAAAATCTATCCACGACTATAAATATGGAATCCTTACCACTTTTTGAACGTGAAAGTCCTAGCACAAAGTCCATGGAAAGATCAGTCCAGGAGGAATAAGGGATGGGAAGCGGAATGTAAAGACCATGAGGCATAGACTTAGATTTAGCACGTTTACACGCAATACATGACTCACAAAATTTCTGAACATCCCTGCGCATATGTGGCCAATAAAAGTGTGTGCTCAATATGTCAAGTGTCTTTGCAATACCAAAATGACCCATCAATCCCCCAGCATGCGACTCTTTAATGAGACAATCACGAATTGAACATCTGGGAATACACACATGGTTTTCCTTATAAAGAAACCCGTCGAAGATATAAAACTTGCCATCTAACTTGTACAATTCATCAGTTATAGCATGTAGGCATTTCTTAAAGATCTCATGGAAATCTAGATCAGACAAGTAAAGGTCCTTAATATGCTCAAAACCTAATAACTTAGTCTGCATGTGAGTAATCAAGGTGTATCTCAGAGCGATGCATCGACTCTACGGTATTTTCTTGACCTTTCTTGTATTTAATCACATATGGAAATGATTCAATAAACTCAATCCACCTAATATGTCTAGCATGCAACTTATTACGACTTTTTAAGTACTTTAGAGACTCATGATCGGTATGAATAACAAACTCCGAGGTCTAAGGTAATCTTTGCCGGACTTGCAAACATCTTACTAAGGCATACTGAGTTCCTTATCATAGGTGGCATAGTTCAAAAGCAGACCACTTTTAATTTTTCACTAAAATAAGCAATAGAGTGTGCCTTCTTGAATAAGAACACCCCAATTCCCACACCCGAAGCATCACATTCAAGTTCAAATGTTTTATCAAAATCAGGTAATGCAAGAATAGGGGCTGAAATCAACTTACATTTTAAAGTTTCAAAGGACTCCCTTTGTTTTGAACCACATTGAAATGGGGCATTCTTCTTGATTAGATCATTCAAGGGTGCGGCAATGAGTGCTTTGAAATGCGACACGAATCTCTGTAAAATCCTGCTAATCCGTGAAAACTCCTCACTTGGAAGCATTCTTTGGCTAGGGCCATTCTTCAATTGCTTTTACCTTATCTTTGTCAACTTCAATGCCTGTGAACTCACATGAAACCCAAAAACACAACCCTCTCCATGCAAAAATAACACTTTTTAAGGTTAGCGTATAACTGGGCTTGTCTAAGGGTATCCAAAACAGCTCTAACATGATGTTAATGGTGATCTTATACGATTTATAACGCTGTACTTTATGATAATTTCCCTCATATTTGTATGAATTTGTATAAGAAACAAGTGTTTAATGGAAATATTGAGCGAATGATATTTTAAAAGAGATAATCGCAAAATAGGTTGATTTAAGTGTTTTAATTATGATTTTATGATCATTTGAGCGTTATTACAATTTGCGATGTTTTTATGTGTTATAGATACATGTTTGAGGCTCAAAAGATACTCGAGAGTTGATTAAGTTCGAGGTAATTGAAGATAAAAGAGATAATGAAGGAATGAGATAAGAAAAAGAGATAAAGTTCAAGAAATCAAGATTAAATTCGATCTGAACTGGCGTCCAGGAATCTGAACTGGCGTCCATGGTGGACGAGCTTTCCTGGGTTGGACGAGCGTCCAGGAATGGGAAGTTGATTCAGGAAGTTTGGATGCGAGAGTGGGTATTTGGTGAGGCAGGCGCGTCGATCATGACTCGGCCCGACTCGAAGAAAATTACACAAGGCTGGGCGGGCGTTCACCCTTTCCAGGCGGGCGTCCATCGGCCGACATCTTTGAAACCGACTTAATCTACTATAAAGATCAGCGCGTTTTTCCTCACAAGGGCGATTATTACAAACCCTAAACCACAAGGCGCTGAGATTTCATTGTTCTTAGTTTTCTAGTAGTTACAAACACTTTTTATGTTCTTTTACTTCAATAATTCGATCTTCAGAGAGGATGCTAAGAGGCTAGGCCTCCATTGAACAAGCGTTGTGAAGCCGTCCGATTCAACAATTCAGTTTCTTTTCGTGATTATTTTGTGAGTATCTATTACGAGTTGTTCCTTTATCATGCTTTACGTTGTTATTGCAAATTTATATCGAAAGATGCTTGCTTTATTGATTGCTTAATTGATGAAAATCAAGTTAGACTTTAGATCACCATGATAAAGGATAGATATTCGATCTAATTAACGAGAGTTATTAGGTTAGATTTCTAGGTTAGAAATTGAGAGATTTCACACCTTGATTTGAGGCGTTAATCCTTAGATCGAAAGATAGAGATTAATAGGCGAACTTGCCTAAGAAATTAGGGTTCATACCTTTGAATAGGTGAATCACAACTTGATTAGTAATCACGAAATAATCTGAATTGAAATTGAATATTGATAGGATAGGTGGATCAATTGCTTGTTAAGCCGTAAATTATTGATTAAAAACCCTTGAAATTGAATTACTTAAGCTTAGTTAGTTCTTTCTATTGCACCTTAGATTTAGTTTAGTTTAAATTGGTTGAACCATATCCTTCACGGCTTTAGATCATATCTTATGTCCAGTTTTACGTTTTAGTTAAGTTTTATTTTCAGTTTTGTTTAGTTTTATCCGCTGTTTAGTTTAGTAATCGTGACATAGGGTAGTTGGGAATAAAAACTAGAATTCACAATCTTGATTCCCGTAAGATCGACCGGCATTAACCGCTATTACTACGATCCTTATACTTGAGGTTAACGATTATTACTTGTTTTGTGTTAGATAAATCCGTGACAAGTTTTTGGCGCCGTTTCCGGGGAATCGGTACGGTTGTCTAGTTTATCAATTTTTTTGATTTTTTGTTATAAGTTTGTATAAAAGGGTTAGTTAGGGCACACGGTAGTATTTTGGCGTAACTTTCGGCTCGAGTGTCGATTAGCGCGCGATACCCCGGTCGGAAAGCTCTTTCCGGCGCCGACAGCGTGGTGATCAGCCTAAGGCCGTTCAACACCGTTTTCGAGTCAAAATCTGCTGTTTTCCCTTCCATTTTGGCCCCAAGAAGATTTCAAACGTTTTTTCTTGTTTTCTTTTCTTTTTTTTTTTTTTTTTTTGTTTTAAATTTTTAGTAGGTAGATTTTAATTAGGTAATTAGGGTTTTAGTTAGGGTTTAAGGTCTTCTCTTTATAGTTCCCTTGTGATTAGTCTTTCCTTTCTATCATTTCCGTTTTTCTGTTTTCTCCCCATCTTTTCCTCTTGTTTTTTCTCTGTTCTGCTTCGTTTTACGCTTCCAAGCGGGCTCTGAGACAGTGGGCGCCCGTTTGTTCTAAATTTCGACTACGAATCGTTTTTAACTTGCCGGACGGCGTCCATCAATTTGGGCGTCCGTCCGATTCTTCAACTTATCCAGGCAGCGTTCGGGTTATCCAGGCGCCCGTCGATTCATCCTCGGCGAGGCGCCCGTCGGGACCTTGGGCGCCCGTCGCCCTCTCTTATTTTATTTTATTTTTATTTTTTTTTTAAAATTTCTTCTCATAGGTTTTAACCTTTAGTTCTTAGTTTAACCTTTAGTTTTTAGTTATAGCTGTGCTTGAGGATCGGTTAGCTGAGGAGATCGAAGGCATAGTCATTATGGCTGCAGAAGATAGACGTACGTTGGCTGACTACGCCATGCCTGGCGAAGTCAAAGTCAACCCGGCTATCGTCTTACCAACCATAAATGCACATACCTTCGAGCTCAAACCCGGGCTCATTCAAATGATGCAGCAAGCATCAATCTTCCATGGTTTTCCTTCTGAAAATCCTCATACCCACTTGCATACATTCCTAGAGATATGCGGCACTACACGCATCCAAGGAGTAAGTGAGTATGCTATCAAGCTGAAACTTTTCCCATTTTCTTTGAAGGAGAGGCTAAGAGTGGTACACCTCTCTCCCCTCTGAATCTATCATCACCACAATTTGAACTTGAAAGAGAATTTCTAAGTCAATACTTTCCGCCAAAACTGACCCAGTGTTTGAGCGACATTTTCACGTTCTATCGAGAAGAGAATGAGTCGTTCTTTGAATGTTGGAAGAGATTCAAGTCTCTTCTCAGAAAATGTCCCCATCATGGCTTGCCCTTTGGAAGGCAAGTCAACACCTTCTTTAGTGGATTGACCGAGCTCACAAAGGCATGGTCATGATTCTTCACAGTGGGGCATTTACGAAGAGAACACTGAAGAGGATGAGCCTTTGTTTGAGGACATTGCAGTATAACTATGCCCCTCTTATCAAGCAATTCAAGCACCCCCCTCACAGGTTGAGGAAGTTAATATGCAAAGTTTGATAGCCATCTTTGCCAGCGGCGAGATGGCAACATCTCAAATTTCACATCGATAAATCAAACTTCTTCTTTCCACAGAACCCTCGGGTTACGTATTTGCAATCTATTTGCCCGGGTGGCCATATGAATGGCCAATGTCAATTTAATCCTCTGCACCTTATCAAGTGAATGTTGTCCATGATTATGGGCGGTACAATCAAGTCACATGTCGAATTGTGGCGAGGTGGGGCACACTTCTAAAATTCGTCTATGAGCGGACGAGAATGCGGAAGTGAATGCATTCTATGGCGAGAACAATCCAAGGTTCAATCAGTTTCCTGGCCAGAATAATTTCCAAAACCAAGGGTTTAATCCATCTTCAAATTTCAATCCTAATTCCAATTTTAATGCAAATCATAATTTCAATAGAAACCCTGGGTTTAATTAGAACCAAAACTCGAATTTCTCCAATCCTACGCAAAAATTCAATCAGAATTGGCCTTCCAATTCAAATTCTCAATTCCCAAGTCGGCATTGATGACCCTATTCTTCAAATTTCCAGAGCTGTCAAGGCTCCTCCCAACCTACCAATCTTGAAGCTAAGTTGGAGGAGCAAAGTAGATCGATGAAGAATCTTGAGAGACAAATTGGGCAACTGGCTGAACAGTTAGCTTCTAGACCCCAGGCGGTGCCCGGTTTCACGAGAAGAATCCGAAGGGTGGTCAAGTTGCTCAAGCGACTTGAACAAAGGCCCATATCTTGACCTCGTGCCATCAATTCAATACGGTAAAGAGGAGGCCGGTGCAATGAATCGAGGCGGTACTCAAGTTAGTGGTCCTTCCCATCGTGAAACCACTAGCCCCTCTTGCCATTGATAAGGCGGGAGGAAGTGGAGCACCTTCACTCCCCTCAGCTGCAAGAGAAACCTCGGTGGGTGACCCCCGAGAGGTGAAAAAAATTGGAGATCCTCAGTGGTGATCCTCAAGGATTTGAAAAAGCAAGCGAAAGTCAGGAGGCTGATCCCCTGACTAATAAAAAAGTTGAAAAAGTTGTTCGTTGGAAGGATCTAGAAGACAGAGCTGTAAGTGCATCCTCAAAGAAAGTCTTTTCTGAGAATGACCTCAAGAAACTTCCATTTCCACGAGAAAGACCAACATTCCCTTGATTGAGGATAAGAAGTATGAAAAGGTGCTAAACCTTTTGAAGAATACTCAGTGAATCTTCCATTATCGGATGTCTGGTCGAAATGCCTAAGTATACAAAATTTATTAAGGATGTTGTGTCTTGAAAGAAAAAGAAGTTAGAGGCATGGAAAGGCAAATTGGTGAGGATTGTTCCATGATTAATTATGAAAACTTACCAATTAAAAGAGGTGACCACTGGTAAGTTCGTACTTACTGATAGTAATGGGAGGTCTAGTTTTCCCTAATTCTTTGTGTGATCTAGGTGCCTCTATAAGTCTTATGCCAATATACGTATGCAAATAGCTCGGTTTACAAAGCCTTACAGAACCTACTACTATGAGTTTACAATTTTGATAGATCTTCTAAAAGCCAGGGATCACGAAAGGCGTTTTGGTTGATTGATAGATTTACCTTTCCAATTGATTGGTATGTTTTAGCTATTGAAAAGGGTGAAAACGTCCCCTTGATTCTTGGAAGACCTTTTCTGTCTACAGCCAGAGCCCTCATCGACTGCGATGGTGGGCAAGTGACGATACGAGTTGGTGATCAAGAAGTAAGCTATAATGTCTCAAGATTCCATTCAAGTACCTTACGGTCCTCCAACCGGTTTTCCATTGAAGATAAGTCGATGACTTGATGATTTCATGGAAAAGCAAGTCATGGCTGTTGCAACATAATATGAGCGATTGGTTGATAATTTGAATAATCATGGTGTGGTGAGTCTAGAGCAGTTAGAAGCTGAATTCAAGGATGAGTTGTTGAGAGGAGAAGCTTTGGCAGTGGGACCGCTAAGTAAACTCAGCGATGTTGAGTTGAAAAGTGGAGATCTTAAATCTAGTTTAGAAGACCCCCCTGCAGATTTGGTGTTGAAGCCGTTGCCTAAACATCTTAAGTATGTGTTTCTCAGAGAAGGTGACAAGCTTCCATTGATTATATCGCCAAAAATTTGTCTCGACTAGAAGAAATGAAATTAATCAACGTTTTGAAACGAAATGAAAAAGCTTTTGGTTGGCAAGTAGGAGATATCCGAGGAATATCTCCTGACATCTTCATGCACAAGATCAAGACAAATGAGGGTGCGAAATGTGTTAGACAGCCCCAGAGAAGGCTCAACCCTCATATGCAAGAAGTCGTTAAAAAGGAAATCATCAAGCTTCTGGACATGGGAATCATTTATGCCATCGCTGATAGTGAATGGGTTTCCCCTACTCAGGTAGTTCCCAAGAAGGTGGAATTACAATTGAGAAGAATGAGAAGGAGAGGAAATTGCATTGAGACTTGTCCTTGGATTTGAGTCTGCATCGATTATCGAAAGCTCAATGAGGTAACCATGAAAGATCACTTTCCCCTTCCATTCATTGATCAGATGCTCGAGCGTCTGGCGGGACACGCATTCTACTGCTTCCTAGATGGATATTCGGGAAACTTCCAAATACCCATAGATCCAGCTGACCAAGAAAATGCCACTTTTACCGCCGCCTTATGGTACATTTGCTTATAGGCGAATGCCATTTAGTCTCTGCAATGCCCTGAGCCACATTTCAAAGATGTATCTTTGGCTATCTTTGTGGGCTTGTGGAAAAGTGTATGGAGATCTTTATGGATGATTTTTCGGTTTTGGTCGATCCTTCGATGATTGCCTCGACAATCTTGATCAAGTGTTATCGGATGTGTGGAAAGAACTTAATCTTGAAGCTGGAAAAATGCCATTTCATGGTAGATGAGGGAATAGTTCTTGGCCACAAGATCTCCGCCAAAGGTATAGAAGTTGTGAGGGCAAAAGTAGAAGCTATCGAGAAGATGAGCCACCCCTAAGAATGTGCGTGAAGTTAGAGGCTTTCTTGGACATGTCGGTTTTTCTGAAGGTTCATTCAAGACTTCTCCAAGATAGCCAAGTCCTGTCCACTTTACTAAAGGAAGGCGTTGAGTTTAATTTTTGATGAGAGCTGCAAGCAAGCGTTTGAGAGCTCAAGGATCGTTTAATATCTGCTCCAATTCTTATATCGCTTTGATTGGAACCTACCGTTTGAGCTTATGTGCGACGCATCAAACTATGATGTTGGTCTTTGTTCAGGGCAAAAGATCAAGGGAAGTTCAGCCTATCTATTACGCCAGTCACACATTGAACCCCTCTCAAGTTAACTATACCACTACTGAAAAGGAGCTTTTTGCCGTAGTTTTTGCTAAGGAGCTCAAGTGATTGTGTGGACTGATCACGCTGCTTTGCGGTATCTGATGACTAAGAAAGAGGCTAAACCGCGCTTACTACGTTGGATATTGACCCTACAAGAGTTTGACTTTCAAATTAAGGAAAAAAAGGGCAGTGAAAGCGTAGTGGTGATCACGTTCTAGAATGATAAGTGAGGAAAAGGATGATCCGGATGATATAGATCTTTACTTTCCTCTAGAAAACATTATGTTGATAGGCGGTTGTCCTCACGATGTTCCATGGTATTCTTCCATTGTAAACTACCTTCATGCCCGTTATCTCGATCCGAGAGATGTCTTATCGAGGAGAAGAAAAAGTTCTTCTACGATTTGAAATATTTCGTTTGGGATGAACCTTATCTTTTCAAGATCTGTAAAGATGGAGTGCTTAGAAGATGTGTTCTGAATCGAGCAGCGGGATATTATTGAGCGGTGCCACAGTGGACCCGGCTGGCGGTCACTTTGGTCCGTGGAAAACCGTTGCTAAGATCTTTCAATCCGGTTTCTATTGGCCTACGATCTTTAAAGATCTGAAGCTTTCTATAAAGCTTGTGATAGGTGCCAGAAGAACCGGTACTCACGACAAGGCGTTTTGACATGCCTTTGAAACCCATCCTAGAATCACGAAGTCTTTGATGTATGCGGTATCGATTTTATGGGACCATTCTCATCATCTTGCGGTAATAAATACATCTTAGTCTGCGTAGATTACGTGTCGAAATGGGTAGAGGCTCAAGCCACTCCTCACAATGATCATAAGGCGGTAATGAAATTCTTAAAGAAAAATATCTTTGTGAGATTTGGATGTCCACGAGCCTTGATCATGATGATGAAGGGACACTTCTACAACCGACCCCACAAAGTACTTGAAAAGTATGGTGTTCGTCATAAAGCGGCACACCATATCATCCGATGACTAGTGGTCGAGGTTGAAAGAGCAACCAAAGCATCAAGAAAATCCTGGAGAAAGCGGTAAACATTCATAGAAAATTTGGAGTATGAAATTGGATGATGTACTTTGGGCTTACTGAGCGCCTATAAAACCCCTATGGGGACATCTTCATATCAAATGGTCTACGGAAACCATGTCATCACACTGCTGTTGAGTTAGAGCATAGATCTTATTGGGCTACAAAGTTTCTGAACTTTGATTCCCAATCTTGTGGAAAGCATCGACTCAATGATTACATGAGCTAGAGCAAGTCGGACTCCGAGGCTTATGAAAGTGCCAGGATTAGTAAGGATAAGATGAAGCTACTCCACGATGCTAAGATTAAGAAGAGAGAATTTCAAGTCGGAGAACAAGTTCTTCTTTACAATTCTAGGTTACATTTGTTTCTGGGAAGTTGAGGACACGTTGGTCGGTCCCTTTGAAATTTCTACGAATTATTCTGGAGGCGTTCTAGAACTACGCGCTTATGGTGACCAGCCGTTTCGAGTGAATGGACAGAGGTGCAAACACTACATTGGTGAGCCTAAAGACAAGCCTTTGATGGTTCGGTTCCTCGATATCCTTGGATGTGGTGCTACAACAGTCGAAGAATTAGGCGAGTTTTCACCCGATCTTTCCTCACGAGGATAGCGGTGATGGTCAATGCGAAGAAGTTCTAGCTGGTAGTTGGGATGTGGAAGAATATTGGAAGGAGCGTCAACAAGAAGGTCATCAGAAGCTTCAGAAGACGAAGAAGTCACCCTTGGGGCAGTTTAAACGTGTCTGGAAAGCTATAAAGAATTTAACCCCGTGTGTTAGAGTCTTTGTTTACGTGGCCACACTCATCGATCGAGCTTACGAGGTAGTGGCTGGCAGAAAAGTCAAATGGCCTGATCCAGGCTAGACTCCAACAGTGTCGAGCTAACGACATTAACCAAAAGCGCTACTAGGAGGCATCCTAGATATCCCTTATTATATTAGTTAAATTTTGTTTAGGTTGTTAGTGTTATATTTATTTAAGTTTTAGTTTAATTAAGTTTTAGTTGACTAAGTTTTTCTGTTTATATCTGTCAGTTAGTTTGCTTTTTAGATATGGATTACGGAGTTCTTCCGGAGGAGTTCCCCATCATTACTCGGATCCCACTGATTACAGTAGCTGATGGACCAGGAGGCACTATAGTCTTGCACGTAGATTTTGAGCTTAGTACCCATACGAAGACCATCACCTATGTTCTCATTGTCCCATTTGTTCGGGAGGTAGTGACTTCACTCTTGAGGAGCTCGAGGAAGCTATAGGGCGTCCATATACGGTCCTAAATGACCCTATCTTTGTGAGATCTAGCTTTGGTACTACAAGCTTCACATTTTAGAGGTTAGAGGTAATTTGGAGATGATTTGGGGCCTACAAGGCGACTATGATTTCCCTCCTGCTATTGATATGCTTTGTCGTCTCATCCGATTGGTGGATTGGGACGAGATTTATCTGAGACTAGCGTTAGTTAAGTTTGTTTAAATCGAGCCCCGACGTAAAACGGAAGCGCTTGGTGGGAGGCAACCCACTGTTTTATTAGTGTTTGTTTTATTTTTGAGTTCTTTTATGTTCGTATCATTTCCGTTGTACTTCTGAATTTTAAATTACCATTAATAAAAATTTCGCGTTTAGTTGTTTCATATGAAGATTTTACAAAATTTTGCATTTTTGTTCTTGGACGACCGTCTGGTGCTTCTGGACGCCCGTCCGATCCTCTGTCTTCATGGACGGCCGTCCAAATTTCTGGACGCCCGTCTGGACACAAAGCTTTCAATCCTGTATTCATCTTTTTAACCAGACGTTCGTCCACAAGGTCTGGACGCCCGTCTGGCCAATTCCCTCCAATCCTGTATTTGATTTTGGATCTTGGACAAGCGTCTACTAAACTGGACGCCCATCCGTTTCATCTGGTTTCTCAGTGGACGCCCGTCCACTGGGTTGGACGAGCGTCCAACCCCTGTCTATATACCCCCTGCTGAGTGAACCTTCACTTTTTAGATTTTTCAAAGCGCCAAAGCGGTTTTCTCCCTCCTTTTGCCCTAAAATCCTCCATTCTAAACCATTTTGAGCGATTCAAAGTGCTACAGGCTGGCCTTGATACCCTCTCTTTGATTTTCATAACCAAATTCCTCAACACACAATATTCTTGGCGATTCAACACCCATTGTAGTCCGACTTTTAGAAGAAAAAATCCAATTTTGGAGCTTATTTTGGTGTTGTTTGGACTAATTTTCACCTCGATCGACATCTACTCATCTTACTTGGTAAGTTAGTACCACCTTTTCTAGTTTTTATTCACGTTTTTGCGAGTTCGATCTTTGGGTCGGCTCGTTCCTTTAAATTCAATCTTAATTCATTTTTTTTTTCTGGTTTGGTGTTTCTTTCTGATCTGTTATGATGCTATGGTGTGTGATGGGTGGTGTATGGGTTGTTTGGTGATGATTTTGGTTGTGGTTGTGGTTTGGTTGCTTTGAAATCCCGCTTTGGATGTTAAACGGGTATCTTGTTGCGAATTGGGATTGTTTTGGGTTAATCTAGACTTTAAAATGGTTCATAAGAAGGCAGTTGTGAAGCGTCATGGTAAGGAAGTGGCCCGGGAGGCCGGGAAGAAGCGTAAGGAGATTGATCCTACCTTAATTGATCCAAACCGGGGTGTGAGTATTCGAGAGCAACCTCCTAGAGCCACCCAAACTAGGGCTACCTTGAGAGATGAGCCAACCTCAGATTCTGAAACGGATGAGGAAGTGCCATTGGCACGGATGCCTAGGATTCCCCGGGATGGAGGATCATCTAGGGTTGAGGAAACCGTTGAAGCTACCCGTGAGGAGGAACCGGTTGTACCTAGGACTTCTCAACCTAGGAAGAAGGCCAAGCTCGTACCCCTATGCCCTTACCTCGTGAGGTTCGTGAACCACAGAGCTCAAGATGTGTACAAGCAGCACTATTTCTCGAGGGCGATGTTGATAGAACGGGCCACTTTAGAGGCAAAGGTCGATCCGGATTTCGTTAAATTGCTTAAGGATCGGAAATGGGGCGCTTTGATGGCGATTCCCACTACACCGGTCAATAGTTCCTTGGTTCGGGAGTTTTATGCCAATTGTTCGGAAACCGACTTGGAATCGAAGGTGGTTGTGGTTCGAGGAGTCAAGTACGTTTACACGGAGGTGATCAATGAAAAGTATGGGTTGGCGGTTTTGAGGGTAGAGATTACAAGGAGGAGATTTTACATAGGCAGAGTTTGGGGCAGGATCCGTTGGAGGAGTTGCGGTTAAGAGTGTGCCCGGATGTAGCTTGGACATTAAGACCGGGAGGAGACCGGAAGGAGTTAGTCACCACGACCAGGACGGAGGATTGGAAGGTCGAGTGTCGATTCATTGAGTCGGTTGTTACCTAAGAACAACGACACACTTTCATATTGGTGACCTAGGTATGTTGTATGCGTTGACGTTTGGCTTTGAATGTAAATGTGGGACAAGCTTTGTATGACGAGATATCTATCAACCGAGAAGGTTTACACGCGGAGCTTGATCGTCCCGCTTTGATCCATAGTTTGTGCCTCGATGCGGTGTGCACTGAGTATGGAGCGGATCACAAGCCTAAGAACCCGAGGCCTATCTGAGAGAGAGAAAGGTAAGCCTCGGAGATGATCGAGATGGAGACACCTCTCAGAGCCTGGTTCGTCTTCGGCACCACCAGCAGTTCCATCCTTGTCTAGTTTATCTCCTGCGGAGAGGGCTCGTCTGACAAACATGGCCAATGATCTACAAGATTGGATGACCGATATCCGAGACGCAGAAGAACATAATGTACGTCTTTGAAGTGCATTGTGGAGGGCAAGAAACCGAGGATATGTAGATTTTCAAGGAGAGTGATACGGAGTTCCTCTTTTACGATGCGATCGGCGAGGTTATTGCCGATGTGCTTGAGGCGGAGAAAGAGAGCGATGATGAGGAGGTTGCGGGAGAGAGACCTCACTGGGCTATTCTTGCCCGGTTACACAGCCGGCACCTTCATCGACGACGTCTACGGCTGCTGTACCCTCCGCTGACCCTACTACTGCTGTTGATTATGATGTTCCTCCTCCGGCTGATGATACTCCGGCTCCGGGGCAATCTTGATTTCATTTGTCTATTTTTCCGTTTGCACTAGCTATGGTGGTTGTATATTTCTACTACTTTTTACTTATATGGTTCATTATAATTTTTGATGTTGCTACTTTTTATTTTCGATGGATCATGTAAGCCATAAGGCACCCGTACTTTTCTTTCGACTTTGTTTATACTTTTTGGTTGTATTGGATGCTTTATCTCTTATCAATCCTTGACTTTGCTATGCCTTTTCATTTTGGTATAACGCCCCGTTTTCCCCGAGATGGTTCCGTGTTTGTCAAGTCGTGCATGTATGTTTTTGGCGGTTTTGTCGAGCTACATTGTAAGGTTGCGAGTTCTGAGTGTCACTATGTAGGCTCCGGCCTGACCGACGTTTGAAATCAGCTAAGTCTTTTACCTTTTCTTTCGTTCTGCACAACATGAGGACATGTTGTCGTTTAAGTGTGGGGGAGGGGAATGTTCGATACGTATCTACACATTTGCTTATATCAATATGTTTCTATGCAAAATGAGCTAAAATTTTCAGATTTTTCGACACTTTTGTTTTCGTTTTGTCCCGAGTAGGCGATTCAATTTAATGTTCGTTATTTTATACTTATTTAAGCTGTATATCACATGTTTAGTAAGTTAGTTGTCTCACCTGATCTATTTTTTTCACGAGCCATAGTAGATGATGAGCTAATTTATAAAGTTATACCCCTTTTCGACGAGTGATTTTTGATTATCTTATAAGTCATGTACTTAGTGCTACATGTATATCTCGAGACTTATGATGGTTTGAATATCTAAGGTTTAAATGTGATAAGTAACACGTAACTTAATGTCAAATGAAAAGGTTGAAAAATATGAATAAAATGTGTGTGTCGGAAGCTAGTCGATGATTCGAGTGCGATAGGGCATTATCTCGAAATGTCCTATACCACTATGATGACCAAAAGCTCACGACGATCGAAGAAGTCGCCTTATGATTGGAGTAAGGTAGGGTATATCTCGAATATCCTATTACGCTATAGCGGGCAAGAGCTCATTTCGATGTGTGTTTAAAAGTGAAAAAGTTAAATCAACTAAAAGATTAGTATGAAATGAATATAAGACTAAGTTGTCGTCTATCTTATCCCAGTAGAAACTGACAGATATGTTGTAGGGATTATCCTCTGAGTATTTCAGAAAGGCCCTGGATATATTCGATCATCTTTTTTCGGGATATGTCACGTTTGTAGGGTACACCTTATGAGTGTCATTTATTGCTAGTCTACGAGGGGTATTAGCTAGTTTTGCATTGAGTTTCTCGAGTTTGGATTTAGTGGAAGTTTTACGTGGCTTTGCACACACCTTCTGGTGAACCGATTTATTGGACATGTGTTATATATGTTTAGATGTCGATTTTTTTCTCGAGCCTTTACTTTCTTTTGTTTTGCTCGGGGACGAGCAAAAGCTTAAGTGTGGGGAGTTGTTAGGGGTGATCTTATACGATTTATAACTTATTTGTATTTTATGATAATTTCCCTCATATTTGTATGAATTTGTATAAGAAACAAGTGTTTAATGGAAATATTGAGCGAATGATATTTTAAAAGAGATAATCGCAAAATAGGTTGATTTAAGTGTTTTAATTATGATTTTATGATCATTTGAGCGTTATTACATTTTGCGATGTTTTTATGTGTTATAGATACATGTTTGAGGCCCAAAAGATGCTCGAGAGTTGATTAAGTTCGAGGTAATTGAAGATAAAAGAGATAATGAAGGAATGAGATAAGAAAAAGAGATAAAGTTCAAGAAATCAAGATTAAATTCGATCTGAACTGGCGTCCAGGAATCTGAACTGGCGTCCATGGTGGACGAGCGTTTACTGGGTTGGACGAGCGTCCAGGAATGGGAAGTTGATTCAGGAAGTTTGGACGCAGGAGTGGACGCTGGCAGACGGGCGTATGATCATGACTCGGCCCGACTCGAAGAAAATTACACAAGCTGGACGGGCGTTCACCCTTCCAGACGGGCGTCCATCGGCCGACATGCTGAAACCGACTTAATCTTCTATAAATATCGGCGCATTTTTCCTCACAAGGGACGATTATTACAAACCCTAAACCCTAGGGGCGGCTGAGATTTCATTGTTCTTAGTTTTCTAGTAGTTCTAAACACTTTTTATGTTCTTTTACTTCAATAATTCGATCTTCAAGAGGATGCTAAGAGGCTAGGCCTCCATTGAACAAGCGTTGTGAAGCCGTCCGATTCAACAATTCAGTTTCTTTTCGTGATTATTTTGTGAGTATCTATTACGAGTTGTTCCTTTATCATGCTTTACGTTGTTATTGCAAATTTATATCGAAAGATGCTTGCTTTATTGATTGCTTAATTGATGAAAATCAAGTTAGACTTTAGATCACCATGATAAAGGATAGATATTCGATCTAATTAACGAGAGTTATTAGGTTAGATTTCTAGGTTAGAAATTGAGAGATTTCACACCTTGATTTGAGAGCGTTAATCCTTAGATCGAAAGATAGAGATTAATAGACGAACTTGCCTAAGAAATTAGGGTTCATACCTTTGAATAGGTGAATCACAACTTGATTAGTAATCACGAAATAATCTGAATTGAAATTGAATATTGATAGGATAGGTGGATCAATTGCTTGTTAAGCCAGTAAATTATTGATTAAAAACCCTTGAAATTGAATTACTTAAGCTTAGTTAGTTCTTTCTATTGCACCTTAGATTTAGTTTAGTTTAAATTGGTTCGAACCATATCCTTCCTGGCTTTAGATCATATCTTCTGTCCAGTTTTACGTTTTAGTTAAGTTTTATTTTCAGTTTTGTTTAGTTTTATCCGCTGTTTAGTTTAGTAATCGTTACATAGGGTAGTTGGGAATAAAAACTAGCATTCACAATCGCCAGTTCCCCGTAAGATCGACCCGGCATTAACCGCTATTACTACGATCCTTATACTTGAGGTTAACCGGATTATTACTTGTTTTGTGTTAGATAAATCCGTGACACATGATCAACATGTGAATCGAGATCTGGACTATAAATGAGTATTTCATCGAAATACATGACAACAAAGTGACTTATGAACTCCCTAAGCACCTCATTCATCAAGCGCATAAATGTAGCAGGGGCATTAGTGAGTCCAAATTGCATGACTAGACACTCATATAATCCATATTTGGTTTTAAAAGCCGTTTTCCATTCATCTCCTGGCCTAATTCTAACTTGGTGATAGCCTGATTTTAAATCAATTTTAGTGAAGTATTTACTACCCTTAAGCATATCAAGCATATCATCTAATCTAGGAATAGGATGGCGGTACTTTACCGTTATTTCATTAATTGCTCTGCAGTCTGTGCACATCCTCCATTCACTGTTTTCTTTGGCACCACAATGGACTGTACGGCACAAGGTGACATAGACTTCCTAATCTTCTCGTTGGCCAGCAACTCTTGCACTTGTCTTTCTATCTCAGTAGTCTCTTCTGGGTTGGCCCTATAAGCTGGGCGGTTGGGCAGCACAGCACCTGGGATGAAATCAATCTGGTGCTCTATTCCTCGAAGTGGTGGCAATCCCTTCTGTTCCTCCTCCGGGAAGAGATCTTCATATTCTTGCAAAACAGACATACCCATTTTGAGTAGACTCTACTATACAAATATATACAAAAAATTGTAAACAAAAAGTTGTAAACCCCCGTTTTGAGTAGACTCTACTATAATTATATATACAAAAAGAGTGCGAGATATTAAAATTTAAAATATTATTATTTTTATCAACCTACACGTGTCGGAGCGTGTCGTGTCGTAAATGTTTCGGACACGGCGCACGACGCCCATATCGTTTTGAGTAAACCCTACTATAATTATATATACAAAAAGTTGTAAACTGCCGTTTTGAGTAAGCTCTACAACAATTATATATAAAAACTTGTAAACCGCCATTTTGTGTAGACTCTAATATTTCGTTCTATATCCGTGTCCTTACCTGTCCCGTTGTCCCCCCTTGCTCGATCACTGTGGCCTTTCTGGTATCGGAGCCACCCATTTTGAGTAGACTCTATTACAATTCTATACAAAAAGTTGTAAACAGCCGTTTTGAGTAAACTCTACAACAATTATATATAAAAAGTTGTAAACCCCCGTTTTGACACGTTTAGGTTGATAAAAATAAAAATATTTTAAATTTTAATATGCGGCAATCCCCGACAAGGCAACGACACTCCTTGGAACCCCGATTAGCTCAGATATAGAAAGTAAACAAGGGGAAGGGAAAAGTGAGTGTGTGCTATCATCAAAGACAAGTGGAGATTCCTTGTAGACAAAGACGAATAAAACCTTACCATCAACAACAGGATTCTGTAAATCAGATTTGTGCTTTACACGCTTACATGGTCCTAACTAAATGACATCAGTGTCAAGGTTCTTAGGATCCGTAGGTTTCCTCTCGGCTACCCCTTGAGCCCCGGGTTTGGAGGGCCCTATGGCCTTGCTGCCCACGGCTTTAGGTGGCTTTGCCACGGCCCTTGTGGCCTTGCTCCTGAGCCTTCTTCTTCGCCTGTTCCCTAATTTCTCCAAACATCCTTTGATCTTTATGAATTTCTTGGGGAGATAAGGGAAAAAGTGTAACTTTCTTACCATTGTGAGAGAAGGAATATCTATTTAAACGGCCATCAAAAGAAGCGGATTTGTCAAGCGCCATGGCTTTGCCTAGTAAAAGATGAGAGACATGCATAGGCACAACATCACAAGCATTTGTATCCTCATATTTAGGTTTGGTGAAGGTAACCTTGCATTGCTTAGTAACTTTTAAGTCGCCGCTCTCATTCAACCATTGTAAATTATAAGGGCGTGGGTGTGCTTCCGTGGGTAAATTCAGATTTTGAACACACTCAAGGCTAACAACATTCGTGCAGCTACCGGAATCAACAATTAAACTACATAGTTTACCTTTGATTAAGCACCTCATTTGAAAAATATTACCCCGTTGATCAACTAGTTCATCGGGTTTGACAGCTGCATGCAATGCTTTCATGGAAACAAGGGACTTGCCACATGGAGCATATTCCCCAACATCGAATTGCTCCTCCTCTTCATAATCATCATCCTCCTGTTCCTCCTCAGACCATTCGCCTCCTTCATAGACCGGGTCAATAGTTAAGCCGGATTCTTTATCAATGTACAAACCTTCTTTGCAGATGAAGGCCTTCTTATTACCACACTCATTAGCTTTATGGCCTATCCCATGGCATTTAAAACACTTAATAACAGATGGTCTTCCTTTAAATCCGGGCGCTTTAGACTTACCCTTATCAGCGATTTGAGTTTTATCCTTGTTTTGCACCGGCGTAGAAGAGTTATTAATAACATTACCATGCCTAAAGAAAGGTTTATTACCATTGTTGCGGGGTTGGGAAGAATTGAACCGATTGGGTGCATGGGAGTTACCCTTGGCCGAACTCCATCACTTAGATTTGAGTTGCTCCTCTTTAGTTTGAGCTGCGTGGAACACATCTTCAAATGTGTCCAATCTTATGAGTTCTATAGCATCAGCAATATCATACCTCAAAGCACTAAGAAACCTGCGTATGGTATACTCCTCGGGTTCATTAGTATCCGTTCTAAGCATAAGCTTCTCAAGTGTATCTCTAAATTCGGCGACGGATTTATCCCCTTGAGATAAATTTTGCAACATCTTCACTTGATCCCTCATGTAAGAGGAAGGGACCCAGCGTTTATGCATTTCCTCTTTAAGTATCTCCCATGAATTAATTTCAGATTTTCTTTGTCTACTGCGCTTTTCGTTAGTACTAGATAGCCATAATAAGGGAAGTTCATCAAATTCAATAGTGGCTAAGTGTACCTTTTGTGCATCGGTCTTGACTCGACATTTGAAAACCCTTTCACATTTAGCTACCCAAACAAAATAGTCATTCGGATCAGTAGTACCTTTGAATGGGCGAATTTTGGTTTGATACCTCTAACATCATCGTAACCGTCATCACCGATATCATCTTGGTCAACCTAAGTTGATGCTGCCTCCTCCTTGGTTGTTCTTTGTACTTCCTCATCATTATCCAGATCTTCTCCTCAACTTCAAACCCAAAATTTTCATGTACTTGCCAAGTATCCTCTCTCCTAGGTGGTCTTATAGGCACACGGCCCCTGACTGCACCTCCTCTACCCCTACGGTTTGGACTGGTCGCACTAGGCGCTGCCACGTCCTCAGCTGGGTTAGGTTGCTTGGCTTGGGCATTTAGGGTAAGGGCTTCAATCCTGGCCATCATGGCTGTCAATTGATCCATTTTAGAGGCTTGTTGATTCTGTCCTTCTTGTAGTGCCCGAATGGTAGCCTCCTAGCCAACAATCCATCGTGTCACATTCCCATCCGTTGGGTGGGATCCATCTCCTCGGTTGGGCTGCCATCACTACGAACAAACACAAGTAGTAGAGAAAATAAAAGGAAAGAACTTGAAATCCACTAACCTGGAGAGATGTATTTGATCTCAAAGTGATCCTTCAGCTTTCAAGATTCTCGTAGTAGTGCTCCCCGAAGTTTTGCAATTTCCAAGGTATTAAGAACAAGTGTCCTTCGAATGTCGAAGCTCAAGGTAAAAAGGCTGGTGGTTTTTCTAAGAATAGGGTGCTAAGAACAGTGGTTTGGGGAACAGCCACCAAACTACTTAAATTAAACCACACTTTCAATTCAGATTGTTAAGATCTTTAATCCAAAAGTTCCGTTTGTAGTACTCGTAAAATTAAAAATCGATTCAAACGATGAATTTAAGATCACAACAATATAGCAAATTCAACCTTTTTCAACAATTTTCAATTGCCAAAGCGAACTTTAAGAGATTTTCGGTGGCGGTGATTGTTTTTATTTTTATTTATTTTTATAATAATTCACCAAGCATAACACCTCTATTAAGTTGAGAATGAGATTTACATTTGGTGAGTGGCTAAATCGAACCAAGCACACCTTGAGCATAACACCTCAAAATTTGAAATTGCTACCGGAGATTTACGGGGTGTGGTGGTTTTTTTTTTTGTTGTCAATATAGACCATGAGCATAACACCTCAAGTAACGATTTTTTTATTTATTTATTTTATTTTTATTTTTATTTTTAACAATAAATGGCATTTCCTTGAAGACTCTTGAAATCAGATTGCTAAGCTTATTATTATGTTCTTGTTCAATGCTTTAAATCTAATTTTAAATTTTCAAGAACACAATTCAAAATTTTAAGGATGTAAATATCCAAACAAATAGCCTTAGAACGTATGCTTTAACTTACGTATTTGAGGGCTGTTCCACAAACGCAATGTTGGATAAGGAGGAGGGGGGAGACAGGCGATTACTCTTTTTTCCTGCCAATTTACTCTTTTTTTTTTTGATAAAGCGAAAAAAAAAAAAAAAATTTGGGCTTCTAACGACCTAGGACTCGCGGACGGAGCTCGGGCGGGGGGCGACTGAGTAGGTCGGTGCACGACGGAAGAGAAGGGCGGGTATGCCGGAGATCGCCGGCTTCAAAGAGAAGAGATGATCCTAGTGTTAGCAGCAACACGCGGCGGTGCGGCTGACGTGATGATTCAACCGTCTCTGATACCAATTGAAATGGAAATACCTCAAATTCCACGTACACGTTGGACGATCTAGAATTATCACGATTTTAAGGCTCCTCAACCTTCAAGAAACCTGTTCTTGAAAACCTTGTAATGATCAAAACCCCTTGGAGACCTGCCCAAGAAACCCTAATTTGTGAACGTTCAAGAATTGCCAATTTCTTGAACTTGATGTTCAATGATTAAGTTTATTCGTAAACTTAAAAAAAAACGCATTTATCCTTGCCAATGCAAAGAAGAATTTCTTTTTTAAAATGATTCAGAATAATGTGTCCTTAGAAAAAAAAAACTCCTAAGCCTTATTTATAGGCTTACAACTAGAGAAATTAAAAACCAAATCCCGATGTGGGACAAAGAACCTAAAAACTCCTAAACGTCTGTTTGGCGCCACCATGGCTTTTTTTTTTATTAAAAATGAACTAAATAGACTCATAAAAATACTCTTAATATGCGCCCCAATGAATCTAACCACATCCATCGGCAACAATGAGCAATACTGCCGTCTCACATTCAACCTTTCCTTCATGAACATCATCGAATGACTGCATAACCAATGTAGATAAAGCTTCATCTCTCTTCTTGCGTTGCAATCTGGTCAGCGGTCCATCTCCACTTATCAAAGGATCTTTGGCCTGAATTGGTGACATAAGATCATGATGTGTGACTGGTGGTAATGGATCTGAACTCACATCACCTTTCTTATCCAAAATTAATTGAGTAACATAATCATGCAGCCGAGAGTTATGCAGTTTTGCTCGTTTGCCTCTGCCTAAATCATTATCCTCTACCGGGACTACAACCTCCTTCTCCGTGGGTCCAGTCCACTTACCACCGGATGGTACCACTAATGCAGACCGATCCCATCCACATCGGGAGACCCCCTCAACCGGGTCATCTATATTAGGGGGAGAACCGACCGGTGTGTCATCACATTCTTCAGTATACACCTCAGCCGATTATGGTGCATTAGGAGTGTCACCCTGATAATCTTTTCCCACAGAAAAAGGAAATACATGCTCAATGAAATGTACATCTCGTGACACAAATATCTAATGAGTGTCAAGGTCAAAACACACTTTCGACTCATACTCTCATATTTGTCGCCTTTATGATGTTGATTATGTGCGTAACATAGGCATCCTAGGAAACAAATCATATCTAGGTTAGGTGTTTTTTTCCAAATAAGACCTCATACGGTGTTTTAAAATCAAGACACTGAATGGTTTTCTATTGATTAAATAGCACGCCGCTAAGAGCGCACTCACCCCAAAACCGCACATGTAAATGTCCCTCAAACCGAAGGTCCCGTGTCACATTCAAAATAAGCTGGTGCTTACGCTCTAATTCTGTTGGGGTGTACCAACACAAGAGGTTTCAAAGATAATCCCATGCTCTCGAAAATATGGAAGCAAATGCTTAAATTCTGTCCTATTATCACTACGCACTCGTGAGAGTTTCTGATTAAACTGACGGTCAATCAATGCAACAAATTCCAATAAAGTAATTTCAACTTCCGCTTTATTATATAATAAGAAAACCCACACGGAACGGGAAAAATCGTCAACAATCGTTAGAAAATAAGAGGCTACACACATAGAGGGTGTGTGACAGGCCCCCCATAGATCACAATGTACTAGTTCAAATATCATACTGGCTCTATTCAGACTCAGTGGAAAGCTTTCACGAGACTGTTTTGCAGGGAAACTTTCTGAGAACCTTTTCCGAAGGGTGTCCCATCCTCTTGTGCCACAGTTCTATAGAAGCATCACCACGAACCGCTAACGCCTTCAGATGTGGTACTCCCCGAAAAAATATTAGTCCGTCTTCCCGCTCACCCACTCCAATCGGTGTCCTTGTCACTTGGTCCTATATCACACATAGAGAGTTTGTCAACTGAACCATATAATTATTTTCATCCATAAGTTGAATAAGAGACAACAAATTGCAATCTAACTGTAGAACAAACAACACATGGTTAAGGCATAAATTTTCTTATACAAACACAGTCCCCTCATGCATAGCAATTGAGGTACGGCCATCGGGAAACCCGATGGTGCATTGTTCAATTTTCCTTGCACCACTCAATAATTTTATATTTACCGTAACGTAGTGTGTTGCCCCGGTGTCAAGAATCCACGATTTTTCACCTGTCAAACGGTCTCGTGTTTTAGATAAATTTAAAATGTCCAAAATACCCTGCCACTGGGACGGAGTCAAGTGGGCTATACCAGCCTGTTCAGCCGAGGGCGGGGAGCCCGGATCATCTGCTGTGTGTATTACACAGCAGGGGCTGCTGTGATAAGGTAAAGGATTAAAACTATGCCGTTTTTGGTTCCGGGCTTAAAAAAACTCAAAACGATGTCGTTTTGAGTACTACACATGGTCACAACACCGCACAGCAGAGGCGAGCACAGCAGACGATCCCAATTGGAGGGCTGGTGAGTCACAAAAGATGGTTGACTAGCCGAGCCACCCCCAATATTATTTGCTTTCCCTGCGGGCGAGAGTAGAGAACTCAATCCCTGTCCACCGTTGCTTTTATTGGTTCTTCGACCTCCCGCCGGCCCATTCCGCTTGCAATGGGTACAGTAAGTGCCGGAGTTATCGCCAGAGATCGGCGACATTATCTTCTACCATATCTAATATGGAATTTATTCAACCTTTATTTTCGGAACTTGGTTAAGTATAAAGGCTCTATCCCGAAACGGGTAAGGGATACTTCGCATGGCTTGCGTCACACCTTTATCATATAAAGTGTTGTTTCCATTTTGGGAACACAATCTATATGCTTATCCGAAAGATGGTATCCTTCAAGGGAGAATCTGATTCTATTTCAGACGTCTTCTGAAACCCCCTACAGATATTAATTGCTTCAATCCAATTGAAGATTAATTCCTAAGCAGTTCATCAATCCAATTGAAGATTAATTCTACATGTGTATATATAACACATATAAATCTATATTTATATTTTAATATCCAAACATTGAAACATGATCAACTTAATTGGCATTCACGTGTGTCAACTACACACACAAATTTCGGCGCCATGTATAAGATATATATCTAATATTAATTTTAATTAAACTGCACAATCCAAGTGTATCTTATATACACATAACTTGCGCCACCTTAGCCAATAAATTGACATCCGGAATATTTTTTAAATAATATAATATTATTAATATCTTGTATTTAATTTATTCATAATAAATAAATACCACCATATTAATTTACCACTATAACCTTTATAGTACGAGATAAACTTTCCTTATTTGGTTATCATCTATAACCACATTTTAATCCGGCTAGATATTCATGTGTGTGACCCGATAGGCTTCCGAATATGTTGGCCGTTGACACAAAGTGTAAATTACGAAAATGCCCTTCATACCTAACGATCATGGGATAGCGTTTAGCAACACACCGTGAACCCCGATCATCGAAAGAGTCAAATTAATGCAATGACTACTACCTTTCATGTGAAACAGTAACCGTGTAACATACAATCCTATCGCTGTAATAATATCCATACAGTCGTACGTCGAGTGTCAAACATTAACGACCGTATCTTATAATCTAGATATCATGTATGCTCTCTCGAAGTAACTCATTTGCTCCCACTTTGGAAAGATTCACGAGATTAAGACATTCCTTATAAGAAGGCCATTTCGGATATTCACCCCTACTGATAGGGTACGCGATTCCCAGATGACCAAACACGTATACTCCGCATGTTTCAGTATCACACCCAATCACTACCGCGTGATCACCCCGTGGTTAAGGGAAACCTCAATAGTGTCAAAGCATGACAATCCACACCGTGATGCCATGAAGACTCCGGTCTTAAGGATAATTACACAACCGCCACATAGTGCTACACTTAAGGTAAGTGGGTCAGTCTAACGTACGCATTCTCTAAGACACGTCCACGTACAGTCCAAGTGTCTCTACACTTCGATAGACGAGATCTATCCCTGCCCTTAAAGACAGAAGACATCTAATACGTGCTAGCATGTTTATACTATCAATGCTCTGTTTAATAGTACATCATCCTAGAGACATTTAAGTATCAAACTTATTAAAGTGATTAGAGATCTCATCAACCATAATCGCCTATCATGGTTTCTCTATCACAGTTTAATACTAAGGACGTTATCATATAACAATTCATAATTGTTTCCTTAAAAGAACAAATATATGACAATAGAAAAGCCATTTAATCTATTTATAAATTTAAAGTAATAGTAGAAATGAACCGACCCGGTCGGATCCGGACCAACCCGATTGGGTTTAGGACACTATTCCAACAATGCTCGCCTCCCTACGCAACGTGTTCGCTCCATGTGAAGGTCCTTGATTGCTGCGCTTAGTCGGTGTAGCGGTATTATGTTTTTCCCTTGATCATGTTTTGACTAAGATATTTTGTTGGGATATTTGGCTAGTGGCTGGATATTTTTCTAACTCAAAATATCAATATGCAAGAGGTGTGATTTGGTAGTGGTTTCTAGTCAGGCAACCAAAATTTCTTTATTACTTGAAGATCTCAAGGCGATTGAGGTACACACACCAACTGGGTAATAAAGAGGACTCATGTATGCGAGTTTGAGATGGCGTTGAAGATGTTCCCTCAAGTTGAATTGATTCGGTGAGTTTACCCGACTTTCCTCGCGGGCGGCGTCGCCGTGAAATCTTCTTTGCGGTGGAGCAAATGATCTTAAGAAGCTGAATGATGATGAATGTTCCCGGTAACGGAGCCAACTGATATTGCAGTGAATACCAGATTTGCAGTAACAGAAGTATTTTGAGGATATAAGGCTATATATGTGTGATTTCTCCGGTGAGGACACGGTGGTGGACAAGGACAAGGCTGTCAGATTAATGCTTAATGAAGAACACGCAAGTTATTCCACAAATTGACAGAGTAGCTCTGTGTATATTAGTTCTTGGATCTCTTTCTATTACATTGTGATCCCATATATATAGGCTATGACTAAGTCGGTCTAATGTTCATGACAGGACAATTATAAGGATATAATTAAAGATAATCATAGGAAAAACACAAGTGGACCGGCCAACTGTCGGGATAAGTATGGCGGACAGCGGACTCGTCTGTAGGTTGGACTCATCTTTGCCTTGTCTTGATATCAACTTGACCATATGGGTAGGAATCACACGGAGTTGAAGGGCCCGACTTACGACCAGCGGGTAGGATCCGGCTTATGGTTAGCGGACAGGACCCGGCTTACGAACGGTGGGTAAGATCCAGCTTAGGAATTGAGGATTTAAGAGGATAGAGGCCAAAGATCTGCTATTGGGCCATGATAGTAGGCCCAATCTAGGTGAACATGACCCCAATCCGATTCGGGTATATCAGATGGGTCGTCAATCTTCTGTCAATTGCATCATCCGTCTTTCGTTTACCCAATTGTACAACACTTGGACCAGCATCTAAACAATCTTCAATACATGATCGATTTAGATAGTTTTTCACTATATAATTTCTAGTTTCGAAATTAAAAATCAAACAACTTACTATAATCAATTACAGGCTCTACAACCGATGCCTGGCTGGTGGCAGTACATGCCCATGTCGTAGCCTCGGGTGTATCCAAATATAATCGAGATCACCAATTAACGATAACAAACAATAAAATACCTATGTTAATAATATAAATTTCAATATAAATTAACTTACTATAAACAGTATGGAACTCCACATTTGAAGATTCCTGGACGGTAGCCTCGACATTAACCGGTCCAGGAGTAGTAGTCTCGCGAGTATCTGCATCAAAATAGGCACTCTCATCAATTAACGATAACAAACAATATCTATGTTAATAATACAAAATTCAATATAAATCAACTTACTAAACAATATTTATATGTAAATAACATAATGCTTACTCGAATCAATCGTAATCTCAGCCTAAGGATCGTCCTCCAAAAACTCGTCGGCCACATCCTTATATTGGTCCCCCTCCTCGACTCCCTTTTGCTGAACTCCCTCCAGCTGCACTCCCTCTTGTTGGGGTTGCGAAATTACTTCAAGAATCTTATTCCACCCGAACATCATCAGGTCATCAGTCGGGGTAGGCGATGGATGAGTATGTTGATGAGTATCTTGACAGTGCAGATCGTCATTATGATGACAGTGTAGGATCGATCGGTATCTTGATCAATATGATGACCATGTGTAGACCGATCGTAAGGGACCGAGAATATGTGGCCGGTCGAAGATCAGGTGGAGGAGGTGGAGGCCGATGAGGGTAGGATCGAAAAGATGTGGCTCGGTTAGTATCATAATACATACAACTAAATTTATCGCATAAAAAAGTTGACAATTAAATAATTTTTACCTAATCTCTGGATAACAGCGTATGCATCAACCCCTTAAGTTCGGAAAGTATCACCCCATTCTCATTCTGCCGCTGAACTACCTCTCGAAGTAATGGCCGGTTCTCTTCATTCTGCCGGTTAAATTTCCTCTCGAATCTCATTATGCCCATTATCTATCCTTCTCTTCACTGCCCAATAAAGACCAGCAGCTTCATCTTCTTCATCAGATTCATCTTCTTCCGCCTGTAGCATATCAGTGTAGGAACTGTACGGCATACGTCGTGAATGAGGAGGTAAATGTGACTCATGTGGAGAGGGATGTGAAGTAGAGGCTGACTGATGTGTAGTAGAGCGTGGTTGTTGTGCAGTAGATGGACGTCTATGAGGTGGCCGTGCAATTGGTGCAGGCCGAGTGATCACACGTGGCGGCTCAGTAATCTCCGCATCAGGGATGCCCCTAGCTGCCATCAATACCCTATCAACTTCCCTTGCAGTCATATATCCTACAACACGGCTCTGCAAACAATGAATATTTCATTAGAATTAACAATACCAAAATGTTCAACCATACCGGATATAATTAAAAGGAAATGTTTATTATGCTTATTACCTTCTTTGCCTTCGCCAACAACGTCTTCCACTGTGGAGGGGGATTCTTGCAAATCCATCTCATCATCCGAGGAGCCGCATCAGGAGTTCTGAGGGTGGCAACAACAGTCGGAATACCAATATCCTGGAGGGTCTCGTAAGCCCAAAACTGTAAGGCATGTATAACCCCTTGTACCATCACCCTTCCTTCTGTGATTTCCTTGTAGGTATTCATCATGTGACAAATCTTTTTAAAGGTGTGATCCCACAACCAAGTACCCCAAGGAAAGTCATTTAGGCCTTATATATTCTCGACCAAATAGAAGATCTCACGAGGTATGCCACTAGTCTCAACATAACCTATCATAATCCCGTGAATAAGGTAGACTAAACCTACACGGTAGAGAACTTCGGGACACTCGGCTGATCCAATAACCATCTCTCAATATCCAAAGTATGGTGATCGGTCGGGAGTGAAGCTCATGGATGTGGCCATGTGCCCCTCATCAAAACACACGGAATAAGGTTCGGGAGGTTCCGGAGATCCCAAACCTAAAACCGGTAATCATGCAAAACTCCCGCCTACCGAACTTCGCGGTCGTCTCACCAAATCTAAAATGAAGCTCATCGGGTACATTTGAATAAACGACATTGAAACATACATATTGCAAAACCTTGAGGAAAAGCGCCACTCCTGTACATTTCAATGAATTGTCCAAAAACCCCACCTCTCAATGTTTCCTCAAATCCGATTCTTCTCATGTGAATTTCAACAAGATCCCGGAGCTTGGTCTTTTCCTCTCTAAAAGTCCATGTCAAATTTTCCCTTTGTTTGTAGACATCAGAATCATGAGGGCCAATCAACTGTTAAGAAACAAATGGAATGGATTATTATCAACAATCAACAATGCAAATGAAAAATAAACCCTAAACCATGACTAAGTCTAAGTTTGTAGCCACAAATTGAATGTTTTTATCAAATTACAATCAAGAATAACCTGAACCCTAATCTAGAATAACCTAAACCCTGGAAATCTGCATACAAAACAGGAGAAAAAACAAAAAACTGCAGTTTTCTAAGTCTAAATGTAGGGTCTCTACATTTGGACGTAGGGACCTTACGTTTAAACGTATAAACTACACGCCTCTACGTCCAAACGTAGAGACTACATTCTTCTTCAAAAAACTCCCATTATTCAACCCAGAAAACGAAAATCAGGCTAAACAACATAAGGCTAAACAATATCAGGCCAACAGAACTAAACCACTACAAACCACTAAAAATTGGGAAATACATACAAGATAATAGGAAATATAAATTGCAGCCTAAAGAACTAAACAATGTAACAATAAAGCATTGTAAATATAAGATAATGGGAAATACATACAGTTTCTGTAGTGTGTTGATCCATTGTGCTTGAGAGATTGTGGCAAATCTCTACTTTTTTTGCAAAATCGCCGTCTAGACGTAAGGAAATGCCTTTGACGTAGGGATATGAACGTTTGAAAGGGGATAGAAGAGAGAGACAGTGTTATTCAAAACCTTTTAGATTCCCTACGTTTGGACGTAGATTCCTTACGTTTAAATGTTATGATCCTTATGTCTAAATGTAAGGTCCCTACGTCCAGTGCATTTTTTCGTATCAGATGGCATTTGAATTTCCTTACGTTTAAACGTAGGGATCCTTACGTTTACCTTATTTGCCATGTCAGAAAAGGCATGACCTGATTTTCAAGTGTCAGGTCTGACACAACCTGATTTTCCAATTTCTGCATTTTACCTTTGAAGAAATCCACGCAAATCGGATCATTTTTGGGGCGAAATTTGAAGCTTCTTCAAGCATTTCCAATGACTTACATACTTTCAAGACCTCATCTTTTATCTACTTTCATTAGCCGTTTGATTTTTCTTCTCTTCTATGTGGACAAAATTTTGACAATTTGGTGCAAAAAATTGGGTCTTCTACTAGGAATTCCGGCGGCTCAACAGGAACTCCGGCCACCGTTTACTAATCTGGTGAACTTAGCTGCCTAAGGTAAAAAGGCTTAACCTTTTCTTATTTTCACACCCCTTAATTCCAGTTTTTATTGTTTTTCTAGTTTACTATTTTGCTGAAACTGGAAATTTTGGTTGTCTTGGTTGTGGTCTTGTTAAAAAATGGTAAACCCTACCATTAAGGGTCCCCTCACCCCCGATCCCACAGGAAAGTGAGGAGAGATTAATCAGGTAACCTAGCAGATCCAACATGGGCTGCCTCTTATAACCTCTACACTGAAGGGTGTTATCAATCGGAAATCAACCCCTTTTACGGGAATCGAACCGCTGACCTCCAGCATAGGTACAAGGCATGCATTACACACCCATGCCTTCACCACTAGGCCATATCCAGGGGATCTTGGTTGTGGTCTTGTAGCTAAAATAGCAGGAGGTTGTAATAAGAGGAAAAAATTAGTGGTGATGTTGCTATTTTGAGCTTTAGTGGTGGTCGTTTGCCCAATCTCGAATGGACCCCGTGATAGAGTAGAAAATTTTGTCAAGGTCGTCTTGGCTCAACGGGTGGGGTGGTGAAGGAGGTGCCTTGGGGGGACTGACTTGTGGCTGTTCCGGTGCCCTAACGTGAGGCATAGTGAAGTTTTCGACAATGAGGGGTAAATTTTGGATGGCAGGGACATCAGTGGGGGAAGCTCGAACTCCGGCCGTAAGTGCCATGCCGTTCATATTGGCGAACCAAGCTGTAAGTTTTGCATAAACGAGGGGCTTGGCGTTGATTGGAATGTCACTTATGAAAGCATTAGCGAGTAGAAGCTGATAAGTGAAACATTTGACTGTTTGGGTGGTTGGGTGGAGACGAGACGCAATAAAATGCCACACGAGTTTATGGTTTTCAGCCCAATTTCTAGTTTGGACAAAGTGGTGTGGGTTTCGTTTTCAGTCATCGAAGGTGCCATTGGACAAACTGCTAGCCTAGCTGCCTCCTCAACGTCAACCAGCGGGTTTCGCTCACTCAATCGCTCAAGAACTTCCTGATATTCAATAGGAGGATCCGGTTCGTGCTCTGACACGACCAAATGAGGTGCGAATTTTCATCGATGATGCGGCATCGGCATTTTAATGGCAAATTTGGGCAGAAGGGTGTTTTGATTGAAAGGGGCAAATATTGGAGGTAGGCAATGGATATCCTTAACCCAAACAACCGTGAATCCACCCAAATTTTCAATAGTTCGGGAGAATGGTCGATCCAATTTTAGCACTTCCGACATTGTTCTAGTGAGAGGGTGGATGTTGATTTTTGAGTGGAGGCAATAGCGGCGCATCTAGGATTACATGATATAGAGGAGGGGATTGAATATCGGGAAGTTCTTGAGCGATTGAGAGAGCAAAAACCCATTGGTTGATGTTGAGGAGGCAGCTAGGCTAGCAGTTTGTCAATTGTCACCTTGGAAGACTCAAAACAGAAACCCAAGATACCAAAGTGTACGATTGACTCATTCCATACTAGAAATAATCCCAGGAAATCCTTTGATATGCCATTTTGTCCAAACTACAGACTGTGCTGAAAACCATAAGCTCGTGTGGCATTTTATTGTGTCTCGTATCCACCCAACCACCCAGACAGTTAAATGTTTCACTCAGCTTCTACTCGCTCATGCTTTCATAAGTGGCGTTCCCATCAACGGCTTGGTTCACCAAACCACCGACAATATGATCTTTCCCCACCTAATCACCGACATGGCACTTAGGGCTGGAGTTCAAGCTTCCACCACCACCGATGTCCCTGCCACCCGAAATTTACCCCTCATTGTCGTAAACTCCACTATGGCTTGGATTTGGGCACCGGAACACCCATAAGTCAGTCTACCCAAGGCACCTCATTCACCACCCCACCCATTGAGCCAAGACGACCGCGACCAAATTTTTTACTCTATCGCGGGGTCCATACGAGATTGGACAAACGACTTAAGAGTTGGGTACTTGCTTTAGGAGGCCCTGTTTCGGCCTGACCTTATCAGTGTGACCCAATGGTACACGACTATGTTCCCGGTTTTTCTACGGATAGCTTTTGCGGAGAATGAGGTGAACGGTATCAGGATGGATGATTTGATTGAGGGCGATGATGAAGACATGGCAGATGTGGTCGAGCTGGCGGGACTTGATGTGGATCCTTTTGTTAGTGTTAACAGGGACACGACTACACGAGATGTCTGGGATTTTGGCGATTGACCTTTTCTACTTCTCATGGGGCTGTTGGAAGCTTTTCTGTTGGAAACTTGTGGAAACTTTTTACTTTGGCTCGTACTTTGAAACTCTCGTTTTGTAATCTTTTGTAAGCCCGTTGGGGCACTACTACTATCATACTTTATTTTTTTTCTGCGTTTTTATTTTATCGGCTATTAATGGCCATAGTCGGCCTTACTTTGGTTTGCTTAGGCCACGTGTAGGCTGTATTTAATTAGTAAATATTTCGGATGTACTTTTGGTTTACTGCACTTTTGCTATGCCTGCATTTTGTATTTTGATGTCCCAAGTTTAATGTTAGTATATCATGGTGTGGTTGCTTGGAATTTTGGCTTTGTTATATATGGTATAAATATGCAGAATCAATTTTGGCATTTGTAGTATATTGTACATATACTACATATTACGTGGGTGATTTATCAAGTGTGGTATATAGTGCGCTATACATGTACATGATGTACATTATTTTCTGAAATGATACAAGCATGGTATTTTATCATTGTGGCGTTCTCGAGTTACTACTATGTACTCCGTACTTGTACTATTGGTGTTAGATCGTGTATATTTTATAAGTAAAGATACCATTAGAGTTCATTTTACAGATGCTACATACTGAAATTTCATCATTTGTCGGGTTTAAGCTAAGCCTGTAATCCCTTCGTTTTATTTACTTGAACGCCGAGGGCGTTGTTCAATTTTAAAGTAGAGGTGGGGGCTAATTAGCCAATTTTTCCGGTTTTGATTTTTACGAGTCGTGCTTTAGTTTTTAATTGTCTTTTAGTGAAATTTCGGGAAAATTTTCAAATTTTTATAGTTTTGACATTGTTTATTGTGTTACGAGCCTTCGAATCTCGTAGTTCGACTTGTGTTAATTACTCGAATACATTCTATTTTATAGCGTCGATCGTGTGTTGAAAATTGAAACAATTTCACGTAATAGCTTCGACGACACAATTACATGACTATTGAACGATTATAGTTGTCGTATAAACCAGACCTAGAACTTATATTAGTAACTTCGAGGCGAAATAGAAAGGTCGTCGTAGTTAGGTATGGGATGACGGTTTTGACATTTATTTTGACCCGATCAGAGCCAAAGGCCAACCTTAACGATTAATTCACTGTTAACCCTCTAGGCCTGTTGTAGGGTGGTTAGACCCCGAACTAGCCTTTTGTGTTATTAACTCGTAATTACCGACGCCCGAGTTTTATTTCGGTGTACGTATCCTTGACCACCTTGCATTTGAGCTTTTTAGTTCCGCACATTTATTTTACGATGTTGCGAGGTATTTTAGAGATGTGATTACGACATGGTATTGGGAGTTGCGAGTTATCCGGAACGAGGAATGTAACAATGTTTTGGTTTTGGTTTTTTTCTCAACAAAAAAAAAACAAAAACAAAAAATAATAATAATAATTAAAAAAAAAACAAAATAATAATAATACAAAAAAAATACAAAAACAGATTATATAGTATCTTTGTTTTAAGTCCAAAAATGGATTGATAATGTTGTATAGTAGAAGAAAAAAACATGAAGTTGGAGTTAGGGTTTGGTTCTTGGAATTATAAATAGTCGGAATATCGAAGACGAAGTTGATAACCGAGTTTCGTCTTTATATTTTTCGGTTAAAATTCTTTTGCAACATCTTTTTCTATTTTATCGTAAATATCACATCGTAGCCCGAACCCTACCCTAACGATATAACCCTTCAAGTCCTGCTTGACCGTACTAGACGACGATAGACCAGGATTAGTGGAGATGTTTACGACGTATAAGTCTATGATGTAACCTTGGTATGTTACGCGTCAATAATCTGAACCGGTCGTTAGTAGTTAATGTCGAATGAGCTAATCTTACACACACACACCTACTTAATTCAACACAAGGTAGAACCAAAATTTTATATATTCGTGTTTTTACTATTGTCTTACCTATATGATACGGGAGACTTGTTAAACAATGACACTGTCGACTCTATTTCTGTTTGAAATGCTCGGTTTTGCTCGGGGGCGAGCAAATGCTAAGTAGGGGGTAGTTGATAAGAGTCAACTTGACTCTATTTTCCTACGTGTTTTACACCCCGTTTTGACTCGTTTTACTTAATTCCGGACATATTTGGCTTGGTTTTGACACGTATCGCACTGTTTTGATGTTTATGAGATCCAGACATATAATCCGGGATTCTCGGTCTTTTTCGGTGTATTTATTATACTCTCGGTCACCCTAGTGTCCTATAGGGGTTATGTGTGTTTTTTATGTTTTTAAGGAACTAGGTGTACGAGATACCCGGGAAATGTGTTCCGGAGTTTTGGAATGGTGAAAATCCACTTTGGGAGGAAAAGTTTATAGGCCACCCCCCATGGATCATAGGTCATCGCCTATGAACAACAGTGAGTTGCCCAAATTGACTGTTTATAGGGTGGCTCCCATAAGTTGATAGGCCACCGTCTACAAAATGCTGGGAGCTAAGGAAATATGATGTCTGTCACAGGCCACCACCTTCGGTGCTATGGTCAACTTGACCAGCCCACTATAAAAGGCGTTTTGAGCGGATTTTCATAGAGATCTTCATCTCTTTCGACCTAGAACCCTGCAAAAATGACTTTTCACCTTCTTACACCATTAGAGCAGATTTGTAGCAAGTTTTAACATCTTTCTTATGTAATCAAGCTTGGATCGTAGTTAATTAAAGCTTTCCGGTGCTGATTTGTAAACTCCTTTTGGTTTTCTTTTTGTTGGATGTTCTAGCATTATTTTCAATAAAGGTGCCTTCTTTATATTCCTTTTGATTGTATGCTTATGTTCTTCAATTATTTCTTGTTTTTTTCTTAGTATAATGAGTATCTAATCGTTATATAAATGAGTTATGCAATAATCTTCGAGATCGAACCTTAGTTTGTCGATTGAGGTGTTCTTGATGTTTTGATTGTGGATTCTCGATGTTACCGTAGTTCTAGAATTTATTCTTAATCACGTTTGTTGAATTGGCCATTTGATAATCGTATTACACGTACCGTCTTTATAAATGTATTTCGCGAGAGGATACGGGAACCGGGGTTCTAGGATCACCCTGTAAAACCGACTGAGTTGTTTAGATTTGGTTTCGTCTGTGAGGTTTTCATCGACTTTGTTGACCGTTTCTTTGTACATAGACCGTGTTAGGTCAGTTAAATCCTATTAGCGGACTATGGTATCTGACATAGGAGGGTAGATTATTGTATGGTGTCTATTCTCGGAATTAGAAAACGACACCCTACGTATGACATCGGGAACGTTTAGTTAAGTTAAGAACACCTCTGGACTTAGCTAGGGTTTGGTAAGTAGCTTGATTGGGACATCACTTGGCTATCTCTTGTAATCGTTTAAAACTCTCGTTTTGATTTAGTCGTTGTAGAATAGCACTTTGTAGTTTAATAACCTTTCCAAAAATCGTGTTGATCTGAACTAGAGATGACGCTAGCTTTGGTACTTAACTAAATTCCCCATGGTATTACGACATTGCTCGCTAGTTTTATACTATAACCGACTCGGTATTCTGTCGATTAAAGTTGGTATACTATAAAACGGCCATCAGTTATCTAAGAGTTGAGGTCATACCAATTACACTTCTCGTTTCTATTTATACTTTTAATTGGTCATCGGGCAATTTTGGATCTGATTCGTTAAAGGATCACATCATCCAGCTACCTATTGGGAAAAATCCCGCGGTAACAAGAAAATTATCGCACACACCCACAAATATTTTCCCATTAGTAAGCGCAACGGAATAGAAATACTAGTAGAAAGCCACGAAGTGAAATAAAGTGGAATAAAGTAACACCAGAAGTTTAACGTGGAAAACCCCTCTCAATGTGAGAGAGTAAAAACCACGAGGCCAGAGCCCACAAAAATCTCCACTAGTCAGTAAATAAGAGTTACAAGTGTTCCACGTACAACAACTCAAACTACTCCAAAGTACCAATAAAAATACAAGAGTATAAGAGTTGTGGAAAGATGTCACCAAAATAAAAGCAGTCCAATCTGTGATGAACCGCATACAATCTTCCACTCTAATGTATGAACCAACAAAGCAGATTGAAGTAGAAGGAATCGAACAAGTACTGAAAAATATCACTCACTGTTGGACAATAATTTGACTCGCACTTTTCATTCTATTTTTCACACTGATAGTTGATTTAAGTTCTCAAATGTTACTAGCTATTTTCTTTACAGTACCATTCGAACTTATACATTTCCAATTCTCAGCTTCGTCCAATTTATAGGATGAGAATTGAATATAAAAACAAACAAAGTCATGATGACAAGAAACATCACCATTTCACCTTTTTGACTTCTACATTGCTTTGCCTTTACACAATATACTTATCTACTGCAAATAAAAAACTTGTAAGCAAACTTTCATGGTCCACAAAATAGTGACATGGACCAACAAATCTCCCCCTCACTGTTTTGTGGAGGAATTCGTCATTCCCGCAATAGAATGACGATATCTGAAGCTTTTCCCTTGTCAACACTATTGTCAACATATCCGTGCCATTATCATATGTATGCACTTTCTCGAGTTTCAACAGCTTACAGTCCAACACATCACGAATCCAATGATAATGAACATCGATATCTTTGGACCTCGAATGAAAGGCTGCATTCTTGCCAAGATGAATAGCACTCTGGTTATCACAAAGCAACACATACTGATCTTGCTTCAAACCAAGCTCTCGGAGAAACTTCTTCATCCACAACAATTCTTTGCACGCTTCTGTTGTTGCGATAAACTCTGTTTATGTAGTTGAAAGAGCAACACACTTTTGCAATCTAGATTGCCATGACATAGCTCCCCTTGCACACTTAATGAAATATCCTGAAGTAGACTTGCGAGAATCAACATCTCCTGCCATATCAGAATCAGTGAAACCAACCAACACAGGATTTTCACCACCAAAAGTAAGGCATAAATCAGTAGTACCCCTGAGGTATCTCATAATCCATTTCACAGCATTCCAATGTTCTCTGATAGGATTAGAGAGAAAACGACTGACCTTACCAACTACAAAAAGCTATGTCTGGTCTAGTACAAACCATGGCATACATCAAACTTCCAACTGCTGAAGCATAAGGAACATCTTTCATTCCTTCCTTGTTGTCATCTTTAGATGGACATTGTTTAATACTTAACTTGAAATGAGATGCTAGTAGACTAGTGACTGGTTTGGCATCATTCATGCCAAATCTCTGAAGCACATTTTTTATGTACTTATCCTATGACAAATAAATTTTACCGGCTGCTCTGTCACGAGTAATCTGCATCCCCAAAATCTGCTTTGCATGGCCCAAGTCTTTCATAGCAAAAGACTTACTTAATTGTTGCTTCAACCTGTCAATTCTTGAAGCATTCCTGCCAACAATCAAGATATCATCAACATAGAGTAAAAGAATGATAAATCATCATCTGAAAATCTGCTAATAAACACGTAGTGAGCAGAAGTGGTCTTCCGGTAGCCTTTCTCCCACATGACAGACTCAAACTTTTTGTACCACTGTCTAGGCGCTTGCTTTAACCCATAAAGACTCTTCTTCAACTTGCACACAGGATTCTCCTTTCCTTTTACTTGATAACCCTCTGGCTGTTCCATGTAGATATCTTCTTAAAGGTGACCATGAAGAAAAACTATTTCTACATCCATCTACTCAACCTCTAAATTAAGACTAGCTGCCAAGCCAAGAACAGTCCGGATAGAGGACATCTTCACAACCGGAGAGAATTTCTCACCAAAATCAATGCCCTTTCTTTGACCACTAATCTTGCTTTATACCGAGGTTAGAATTACGGTATTCGTTCAACCCACTTATTCTTCAGAGCTGTCTTCCCTTATGGCAGTCTCACCAACTCAAAGGTGTGATTATCATGCAAAGATTTCATCTCGTCTTTCATAGAATCAAGCCACTCATCTTTATGTTCATCATTCAAAGCTTCATCAAAGCTCTCAGGCTCGCCACTGTCTGTGAGCAACACAAACTCACTTTCGGGGTATCTAGTGAAAGAACGCCTCTCTCTGCTTGAGACTTCTTCGGGAATAATCTGGTTGAACCTCATCTGGTAGTGGTTCTTCAACCATATCATCATCAACATGATCAAGATCAACTGCATCAGGCTCACCCTGATGATTATCCTGCACATCAACTACATCATGTTCCTCTAGTGATGTAGGAGGAACTATCTCTGACATGGATGGATCATCATTAGCTCGAGGTGTTGAACTCTTCTTATCAATATCCTGCAAAGTCTCATTCTCTCGCAAACACAACATCTCGACTTCTAATTACTTTCTTATCAACATGATCATATAGTTTGTAGCCAAACTCATCTTGACCATAACCTTAAAAATACATTGTTTAGTCTTAGCATCAAGCTTAGACCTCTCATCTTTAGGAATATGAACATAAGCTTTACAACCAAAAACTCCCAAATAATGGTAAGATACATCTTTACCTGACCATACCTTCTGAGGAACCTTATTCTTCAAAGGAACACATGGAGATAAATTAAGTACATGCACCACTTTGTACTCAAAGCTTCACCCCAAAAGGATTTAGGCAATCCAGCTTGTGCAAGAAAACATCTGACTCTCTCCATTAGTGTTCTGTTCATTCTCTCAGCCAAGCCATTCAACTGTGGAGTTTTAGGTGGAGTCCTTTCATGTCTAATACCCTGTTGCTTGCAATAAACATGAAACGGACCAGTGTATTCACCGCCATTGTCTGTTTGAATACACTTCAACTTCTTTCCAGTTTCCCTCTCATCCAAGACTTGAAACTGCTTGAACACGTCTAACACTTGATTTTCTGTCTTCAAAGTGTAGACCCAAATTTTCCTCGAATAATCATCAATAAAAGTCACAAAATACTGGGAACCACCAATGGTCCTTTTTTTCATAGGACCACAAACATCAGAATGTACCAACTCAAGTACTTCTGACTTTCTTGAAGGTGGGTGAGTTTTAAAGAAACTCTATTTTGCTTCCCTGCAAGACAATGTGCACACTTCTCCAAATCCAAACTGTTAGAACATGATAGTAAGTTTTTCTTGGACAAGACAGTTATACATTTTAGGCTCATATGACATAACCTCTTATGCCACAACTCGGTCTCATCAGGTGACTCCACTGCATTGTCCATATCAATAATAACTTTTTCTTAAGTCAAGAAAAATGTAGAGGACTTCATACCTGATACGTCTAGCAACAACGTAAGACCATTTTGTGAGCTTTCATGTATCACGTGAAAATAAACTGTCATAACCATCATCTCACAGTCTGCAAACGGAAATCAGATTCAACCTGATATCTGGAATATGCTTAACTTTTCTGAGAATTACTATGGTACCGTTAGACATCTCCAAACTAATATCTCCAACACATGCACACTTTATAACAGAATCATGTGTCATCCTCACATCACCAAAATCACCTGTAGTGTAAGATGTGAAGAATTCTCTTCTCGAAGTAGCATGGACTGACACACCACTATCAACGACCCAAGTCATATAATCTGCATGATTGGCATCATCAACTTCCTGAAAAATAAAAAAATCACCAGAACCAGTATTAATATTGTCTTCTTGCTTTTCATCATTTTTCTTATCACTGTTGTCATTATTTTTGTTTTTCTTTTTCAATTTCCAACAGTATCTCTGGATGTGTCCTTTATTTCCTCAAGGATTGCACTCAAGGTCTTTGTATTTTCCTCTGGATTTGCTTCTACTATGACATTTATGCTTGGGTGCTCTACTATGACTTCTCCCCCTCGACTCGGCAATCAGAACATTTGACTGTGCAGAAATACCATGTGCTTTACTTCTGGTTTCCTCTTCCAGAGAATTCGTCTTGGCAAGATCAATGGTCATCATACCATTCGGAGTTGAGTTAGAGAGAGAACTTCTGAAAGTTTCCCACGACTCCGGTAAAGAGACGAGAAACATCCATCCCTGCACTTCATTATCAAACTTGATACCCATAGCAATAAGTTGATTTTGAATACTGATAAGCAGATTTTCTACGGTCCAGTCGATCAAGTAAAAACTCGAAACCTTAGCAAAATCTACTTTCTAACCGGCAGTGGACCGGGTCGATTGTAGTATAGTGCTTGAGGAGTCCGAGGTCGAACCCACAGAGATTGGTTTTTGAGTACCACAGTTGACTTAGCACTCAGTTCAGGTCAAACAGATAGGTGTGAAGTTATACTATTGCGTAAAAGAAAGATTACACTACTCGAAATTCTAAACAATTAAAAGAAGTATGGCCTAACTACGTTTCAGCGGATTACTTTACCCTCAGAAAGATTGCCCCGGAGTGTGCCTTATTCTACCTTGCCGTCTAACGATAACCCATAGGACAAACCCGTGATTGAGGCTGGACTTGATGACTAGGCGCCAATCTAGTACACGGGTAGGTGTCGACTACCTTTCAAGTCCAAAATCTCTACGGTCCCGAAACCCGCTCCCACACGTCGCCGCAACATACATTTATAAGCTACGTGTGTGAAACAATGAACAAGGTTGTCAATCTCATTCAAAGCTATTAAAACAATCAAAACAAGTTTCGTGATGTGGATTATCGATTAGAACGTTTATTTACGCACTACACTACCTCCCGGTTCATCAATCTAACGGCGTTTCACCCGCCTTCACATAGTTCAACCATACGAAGAATCTAGCTACTCATAATCAAATCTAAACAATAAAAATGGAAGAAAAACATCACAACAACAATAAAATAACAAAAGAACATACTTACTTTACTCAACTTGAAGGAGGTGCCAAATGTGCTTACAAAAGATCGAATTTTGACAATCGAAATGTAACAAATCGAAGTTCTAAGTTAGATAATCAAAGAGAGGATCGAAAAGACGATTCTAATGATATATAGCACTAATTCTAACTTCTAAGGATGAAGAAAATCGCCCAAAAGAGGCCCAAGTCGCTTAAAAACTCTCGGCACGGCCTGCGATGTTTGAGGTGTTTATATAGTCCAGGTACTTGTCCGTGCACGGATAGTTCATCATTTTTCGATCGTCCGTGACGGACGTAATGTGTCATCCGTGACGGACAACTCTCTGGTTTTGCCTCCAGATTGCTCCATTTTCGATGACTCTGCAAAGACTCACTTCATAACTTCTTCATCCGACCTCTCGATTGGGGTGATTCAAAACCATTAGAAAGATCTTTGAATTATATACAACTTTCATGAAGACACTCTGATTGGGGTGATTCAAAATGCTGATGAAATGAACATATGGTGAGAGCAACAACTATTTCTCTTCCTTTTCTTATTCTTTCTTCTTCCTTGGTTCATTCTTGCACCTTGATCACACTTATCATCATAAATCTTCGCCTTCCGGGTTCTCGAGACACCAATACCCTACAATCTCATGAATGAACAAGACACACAAACGATTCGGAGGGTAAAAGTGCTCGGAATGAGGTTAATATCAATAAAAGAGGTAGTAAACCATCATAGTGACGGAATTACTCCTCGTGCTATAAACTCACGATATTACCTCAAAATAGGGTCTAAACTCACCCGAAACATGCCGTAAATGTGATAATGGTGGGCTGAATCAGCATGTGAAATGTACTGTAAAGTTGGTTTCTATCACCACCCCACACTTAGCCTTTACTCGTCCTCGAGTAAATTAGGCGTTCAAACAATACCAAGGAATCAACTTTATGGTACATGCATGCATTTCAAAATATCGAGGTGAAAAGAACTTAGTTAAGTGAATGCATTACTTTGACTCTCATTGGATCATGACACGGAGTGAGTGTGTGTTGTGACGACGACTTATGCTTATACGATTTCGGGCTTGGAATACCGGACAAATGACTTTACACAATCTCGCTTCTTCCTGAATCTCCACTAATCGGGACTAACCAAGGTTACACACGGTCCAGCAGGATTTGAATGGTAATAACGTTAGGCTAGGGTAAATTTGGTTAATCGAAAAGGGTAATTTGGGAAACTGGAGAAAAGAAGTACGAGTGAACATAATCCAAACACGTACCACGTCTTCTTTACCAAACAAACCCACCAAACTCCTTTTTGATCATTTTCAACACTTTGGGAACTATAGGACACTAAAATACCCGAACTCACTGCCAAACTCGACTATGTTTCAAGTGTCGTGAGGTGAGCTCGAATACTTAGTACCTATCTGACTATCCCAACCCTAACATCATCATTGCTTTAAGCTCATTGCCTTTTTCAACCCTTTATTTCTATATACAACACAATTATTTGATTTGAAATATATATATATATATATATATATATATATATATATATATATATATATATATATATATTATTTTATTTTTTTGAAATGAAACCCGAGCATCCAAAGCCCCATCTGAGCTCCTCCTCTCCTTATAGCTCTAAAACCGAGGAAACAACAACCCGACTCAAAAACAACATCTCTCTCACCCCACACTTGTCTTGGCAAGTGTGGTTTAACAAGAGACTAAGTCCACTTGTAAGGTCAAATGAAGGGAATGTTACCAAAATAAGGCTCAGGGTAGGTTTCGACTAAGTAACTAAACGGCTATAAAGCGAATGATGGTCGTACTACCATTCTATCAAGGCCGAGAGGGCTACGAAGGTCAAACATTCGGCTCAGCTTATTTGGCTAAAGTAGGTCAAAAAGAACGCCAAACTGTCATCACGTGTTCCTACCAAGGCCAATCCTTCTATTTCGCCCGCCGAAACTAGAAGTACAGTGTGTAAAGTAATCGTGATAAGCAAAACGTCGTCAAACGTGTACTAAAAAGTGTTCCATATCATGACAATATAGACTCACCGTGAGACATTCACAAAACTAAAGACCTTTCACCACTCAATTGTGAGCAAGATGCATATAACGTGGTGTTAAAATCATGGAAAATTTTGAAAACGCCTAAAAATCGACTCGAAACGAGTAAAACCAAGTTTATCACATCACGGCATAATACTTTTAAGAACAAGCGAATAAGCTAAGTCGCCCCCCCTACTTAAGTGAAGCACCGTCCTCGGTGTGTGAACGAAGGAAAAAGAAAGACTTAGCTTATGAGCCCGGCAAAGCGGGCGCGATCAAGTCCCGTAACGGTCGCGGAAAGTAGTCCATCCCGAATCCCTAGTCATTGAAAAACATCCAAGAAATACATGCACGGGACATGGTCCACGTGCCAAAGCATATAATATGGGGAGAATCCGGGGGTGATAAAAATAAACGACCTCGTCACGTTAGAAGACTTGAACATATGGCATAGAGATAGTCAAAATACGAATCAACCATACAATAAACAACCAACACGTTTAAACGTGCTCAAAATAAAATCTTAACCCAAGTCAAAACCAGTGATATATCCGGACGGATGGGTATGTTTGTCCGTCCGGACAAGTGAATGCCAAGATCATTGTAAAAACCAGAGATCCATCCGGACGGATGGGTGTGTGTGTCCGTCCGGACAAGGATATAAATAGAGGAAAAGTGAATTTTAAGCATGAAGGCCCCTCGGGATCATCCGGATTCAATCCTCAACACCAAAACACAGCAAAACAAATTCAAAACCAGCAAAAACACAGGAAATGATGGGTTGCCTCCCACTGAGCGCCTTTGTTTTACGTCGTTGGCTCGACCAAGTGACACCAAAACGGACTCAAACCATAAAAGACTCAAAACAACAATTCAATTATTTCATTTCAAACAAGTATGATCAAAACCATCAACCAAAATCCGAACTCAAAAAAATCAACAACTCAAGAAGAATACAAATAACAAGCATCATGAAAACCGAGTTCGTTAGAAACTTACCTCTCATACCCCTCGATGCAACCTCCTCCCAACTCGGGAATCCTCTTCTGTCAAAACCTCTCATCATCTTCTTCTTGGAATCACCCCACCACCGTGGTTTTTCCTCTCTATCACCTCTACGTGTGTCTTCCACCCGGGACCCTTCGAACTTAACCTCGTAGAACTCATCCGCACAGAATGGAAGGGAGTAATAATCCGGGACCGGTATATCAAAGATGACCAATCTATCCGGGGGTGTCAACATAATGGGCTCATCCACATGACCTCGAACCACTAGCGAGCTAGGCGGCAGAATGAGCTGTCACATCTTCTTCTCCGTTTCTAATCCCACCGGATCGACGACCTCAACTAAATCTATCGCACCTCTCATCAAGGTGTCATGATGGTCATCGTCGGGATGTGGTATGATAGACAACAGTTCCACCTCCCTTACTTTACAATCATGGGTATCCTCCATGTCCCAGAGCATGGCAATACCAAAAGCTTCCGGCTCACCCAAAACTGAGGTAGGCTCCACTACAAGTGGCTTGGCATACTCATAAAAATTCTCCACCGACTCGAATGGTACATCATCAACTAATGGAGTGATGGGCGATCCCATATCAATCTCTTGCATCTCAATCTCTGGCTCAGAAATCTCCTCATAGAAAGCCGATTCATCAACCTCACTCTCCACCTGAACCTCTTCACTGACGACTTTATCTAGCCCTATTTCCATCGCGAGTTCTCTCTTAACAGTAGCTAACTCCCTTTTCCTAGCTTCCAACTCAGTTTGCATCACGGACTCTACCAAAACATCATCATTTTTCAGCTCACTATTCGGGAGTTCACTCGGGAGGACTTGGAAACTCATATAATCAAATACTACAATGGGGGGTGGCGGTGATAAAGCCAACTCAATCATTGAATCCTCGGGACGAGCACCTCATTATAGCAATTTGACTCGTCAATATCACCATCTACTGGACCGTTTGTGTGCAAGACTTTTCATTTTGATCCGGCATCCAGGCCGTCATGAGAGACACGATATCCTCGAGACATCCAACATAGCTCAGATCTCATATGGGGCCAATCTTCATTGGCTAGGCGCAGTCCTATACTCCCATTTGGAAAACTTGTCTTGCATCTCCCGACCCGCTTCAAAGCATCCTCGGCCTCTTTATATAACACGAGCATCTGGTTCAACCAATCGATCAATTGATGTGCCGACACTTCCTCATCCATAGCCATAGAAACCCTTTCCATCGACTCTCGAATAATACCTACTTCGTTCCTCTTCGGCATAGGCAAGGTCAATCATTGTAAGTGTTTGATTTTGAGAGCTCCAATTCCAAGGGTTGTTCGAGTCATAATTCGGTTATTCCCTTGTCCTTGATTTGGGCTCCAATTGTAGTCATGTTGGCTTTGATTGCCTCCCAGGTTTTCGGTTGATTCTCGGTTCTAATTTCCCCAAAATTACATCTATTATAGTTCCCCTCATCATATCGATAATCGTCGTCCATTCCACATCCCATGGACACACCCTGCTCTTGGTCATAAGGTTGATAATACTGATTTTGACCAAGCTCAGGTGCCCAAGGTTGGTAGGTGGATTTTTCTTCATAAAAGTTGTATTGTTGAGAGTATCCACCCATTTATGCTCAATCTGCAAATCACAGAAAACAACACGAAAACAATCACAGTGCCTCGTCACCACCACCTCATCAATAGGTGGTGTGGCACTTCAGCTGCAAGTCAAAACAAAGCAACAAGAAAACAATAAAAACGACCTAAGCCCAAGCTTTTCGGTCAACATTTGTGATATCAAAGCATTGCCAATCCCCGGCAACGGCGCCAACTTGATAAGCGGATTTTCTACGGTCCAGTCGATCAAGTAAAAACTCGAAACCTTAGCAAAATCTACTTTCTAACCGGCAGTGGACCGGGTCGATTGTAGGATAGTGCTTGAGGAGTCCGAGGTCGAACCCACAGAGATTGGTTTTTGAGTACCACAGTTGACTTAGCACTCAGTTCAGGTCAAACAGATAGGTGTGAAGTTATACTATTGCGTAAAAGAAAGATTACACTACTCAAAATTCTAAAAAATTAAAAGAAGTATGGCGAACTACGTTTCAAATGGATTACTTTACCCTCGGAAAGATTGCCCGGAGTGTGCCTTATTCTACCTTGCCGCCTAACGATAACCCATAGGACAAACCCCGTATTGGGCTGGACTTGATGACTAGGCGTCAATCTAGTACGGGTAGGTGTCGACTACCTTTCAAGTCCAAAATCTCTACGGTCCCGAAACCCGTTCCCACACGTCGCGCAACATACATTTATAAGCTACATGTGTGCAACAATGAACAAGGTTGTCAATCTCATTCAAAGCTATTAAAAAAATCAAAACAAGTTTCGTGATGTGGATTATCGATTAGAACGTTTATTTACGCACTACACTCCCTCCCGGTTCATCAATCTAACGGCGTTTCACCCGCCTTCACATAGTTCAACCATACGAAGAATCTAGCTACTCATAATCGAATCTAAACAATAAAAACGGAAGAAAAACATCACAACAACAATAAAATAACAAAAGAACATACTTACTTTACTCAACTTGAAGGAGGTGCCAAATGTGCTTACAAAAGATCGAATTTTGACAATCGAAATGTAACAAATCGAAGTTCTAAGTTAGATAATCAAAGAGAGGATCGAAAGACGATTCTAATGATATATAGCACTAATTCTAACTTCTAAGGATGAAGAAAATCGCCCAAAAGAGGCCCAAGTCGCCTAAAACCTACTCTCCGCTGCTGCTGCGATGTTTGAGGTGTTTATATAGTCCAGGGTACTTGTCCGTACGGATAGTTCATCATTTTCCAGTCGTCCGTACGGACAAAATGTGTCATCCGTACGGACAACTCTCTGGTTTTGCCTCTAGATTGCTCCATTTCTGACATCTCTGCAGTAAACACTTCATAACTTCTTCATCCGACCTCTGATTGGGGTGACTCAAAAACCATTAGAAAGATATTTGAATTATCTACAACTTTCATGAAGACACCATGACCAGAAAATGCCTCCATAATCGGTCAAAATGCTGATGAACTGAACATATGGTGAGAGCAACAACTATTTCTCTTCCTTTTCTTATTCTTTCTTCTTCCTTGGCTCATTCTTGCACCTTGATCACACTTATCATCATAAATCTTCGCCTTCCGGGTTCTCGAGACACCAATACCCTACAATCTCATGAATGAACAAGACACACAAACGATTCCGGAGGGTAAAAGTGCTCGGAATGAGGTTAATATCAATAAAAAGAGGTAGTAAACCATCAAAGTGACGGAATTACTCCTCGTGCTACAAACTCACGATATTACCTCAAAATAGGCTCTAAACTCACCCAAAAATGCCAGAAATGTGATAATCGTGGGTGAATCAGCATATGAGAAATGTCTTTGTAAAGTTGGTTCCTATCAAATACCAACAAAATTATTCAAAATGATCAGCCATAAGAGTTCCTTCATGATATCTCAAATTCATCAACTTATAAATCAAAAGCATCGTATTATTTCCAGTTTTCCGGGCATATAAATCTTCCAGTTTTTGCCATAAAGTTTTAGCATTTTTATCGCTACTTATATGGTTCAAAACAATATCATCAACCCACTGTCTTATATAACCACATACTTGCCTATGATTCAACATCAGTTTTATCTTTGGGTTTTTCCGCATCAACACAGGCTTGTAGTAATTTTTCAAATATGATAAGTCCTTCATTTTATCTTTCCATAAAATATAATTGGACCTATTTAAAGTGATCATCCTGTTTAGATTTGCTTCCATTTTAAACAAATCAAATACACCAAAATTACTTTATCCGATAACACTACTAACCAGCTCCGATACCACTTGTTGGGAAAAACGCCATGATAATAAGAAAATTATCGCAAACACCCACAAATATTTTCCCACTAGTAAGCGCAACGGAATATAAATACTAGTAGAAAGCTACGTAGTGAAATGAAGCGGAATAAGGAACACTAGAATTTTAACGTGGAAAACCCCTCTCAATATGAGAGAGTAAAAACCACGAGGCCGGAGCCCACAAAAATCTCCACTAGTCAGTAAATTAGAGATACAAGTGTTTCACGTACAACAACTCAAACTACTCCAAAGTACCAATAAAAATACAAGCGTATAAGAGTTGTGGAAAGATGTCACCAAAATAAATGCAACCCAATCTGTGATGAACCGTATACAATCTTCCACTCCGATGTACGACGAACCAACAAACCAGATTGAAGTAGAAGGAGCATCGAACAAGTACCGAAACTTAATCTTCCACTCCGATGAAATTATATATTAAAATCATTTTTTTTTTTTGTTTTATCCAGTGCTATATACATACTATTTAGATCACATGATATGAATTTTCATCCTTTGGCATATACCGAAACTTATTTGAATATTCTCAAAGTTCATTGCTTATTACCCTTTTTTTCCTACCCTAAACCAACATGTTGGGTCATATATTAAAATATAATTATCCCGATTTAACATCGGTCTAGTGGCGTTAATTGAATTATAATTTCTCCGGCTAGTCGTTACTCGTTTGGAATAAAATTGCTAACTCAATTTACCACTATATGATATCTTAATCATCTTATATGTTGTCAATGTTTTTCTCATATTTACAATATGGAATATTATATTCTCTCACTCGTCAAAAATTGATGTCCTTGCCAATACCCTAACAATGGTTTCTATATGTGGCATCTATGGAGTCTCATAATATTACACTTAGTTTCATATGATAGTCAATTTTGATGCAACTTGTAATGCCATGAAATTTGGGTCTAGCTAACAGCACTGTGAATGTATTACTGATCTAATAAATACTTATTATACTCATCGTTCTATTTTTGATTGATTTGGTTAATCCATTATGTATCAAACATATATATAAGTAATTTATTTTGTCCATTTATTCATAAGCACATCCTCTACAGGAGAACTCAAGCAAGAAGAATTGGACTTCATCTTTCATAAATCACATGTTCTTCTTTAGAGTGAAGTCGGGGTGTGTTGTCTGTAATGGGTTGGGCCCTTCCCAATAAGGCCGCAACTTAATAATCAGAGTCTTCTTCCATGACTTTCATAATCTAACCTTCTCTTTCTTGGTGAGCACAGTCGTGGGACCAAAAACGTCCTCATAGGAAGTTCATCATCATCAGATGCCTCTGAATCATCATCATAATTGGGCATAGAATTTGGGTCTAGCTGCGCTGGTCCTACTTGTCCCGACCCCCACCCCATCTTATCCCAACCACATTACTCCATTAACCTCACCTTACATATACACATTCTAACCACCCTACCCTTACCCCCATTCTATCCTACTTCACCTCATCCCACCTTACTCACATCAAACACCCCACCCTCACCCCTACTTACCTTAACCACCCTATACCCGGTCACTTTCACCCACCCTTACAATCTTACCCCGACCCCACCATCACCATCATACTGCCCCTATCACCCCACCTATCACTTTCGCACCACTACACCTAAATTGCTACACCCCACACCCACACTCGCATTACCTCACCCACCCCACCCCCACCCTCACGACCTTAATGCCCCCACCAACCCAACACCACCTTACTGCCTCACTTAGTTATCCTTACTAACCATCACTTACAGTGTCACACATTATATTAAATAAATTTACCAGTTTCATTCCATTAATTGCGTGCTAAAAGTTGTAACAGAACGAGTTAATTACGTTATATTACATTAATTCATTTGTTATAGTAAATTACATGTATCCAAAGATTTAACTGTGTGTCGCTTCACTCCAAATGGGGTGAGTAACCAAATTTTTTACCATGAAACATATTACAAACATGTACAATGATTTGATTAGCATAGATGTTTTTTTATATAATAAGATATTATGACTAATACGGTTTGTCATACAAATTATTGTTAAGAATTGAGATGTTGTAGTGTGCAGGGGTACTTTAGGTATTTTGTGTGAGTGCTACCTGTCCTTTTATCCGTTAATCTAAATAGTGTAGTAGCCATATAAGGCAAAGCTGTTGTAACAGATCCATTATTCAATCAAAGAAAGATTCTCTGCATTTATTACTGTTAAAGTATCTGAAGCTTTGAAGAGTCCACAGTGGAAGCAGGGTATGGTTGAAGAGTTTCAAGCCTTGAAGCACAGCCACACAGGGGACCTTGTGCCTCCAGGAAAAGGGTAGAATCTTGTAGGGAACAAAGGGTTTTCAAACTGAAATTGAAGCTAGATGGTGAAATTCTAAATCATAAGGCCAGACATATGGAGTGGATTACACAGACACCTTAACCATGTGGAGAAAAAGCCTCCACTATTAGAATAATTCTCTCAGTTGCTGTCACTTTCAATTGGTATATGAGACAAGTGGGCATCAACAATGCTTTTTTGAATTGACCTATTCATGAGGCAATATTTATGCCTCGACCAGAAGGTTTTATAGATGCTGCTAAACCTCACTTTGTGTGTTAACTAAGCAGAGCCATATATGGTCTAAAGCAGGCTCCAAGAGCTTCGTTTGGAGATCTTAGATCACATATGATTACTTGGGGTTTTGTTCAGTCCAAATCAGACACTTCCTTGTTTATTTTGCAGACTAAAAATCATCTACTTTATGTTCTGATATATGTGGATGACATTCTGGTGACTGGGAGTTCAGATAATTTGATACAATAGTTTGTTAACATACTAAATAAAGACTCCTACTTGTTTCAGGATAGGGTTTGATGTGTTCGTTAAGGATCATAAGCTAAGGCGCGGTCCGAATCACTTTCACGTTAGCACTATTCTGAACGGAATGAGTGAGAAAAGTGTGTCTCATGTGATATGGAATTCATTCCTTCCTCATGGGAAGTAGAAAGACAATCCCTTATTTGTTAATCCAAGAAGCGATCGATCCGTGGAGTTCGTATTGGTTATGAACTAATTGATCACTAGTGGGTTAATGGTAAATAAGGATAAGATGTATTGAAGTAGGTTTACAGAAATAATCCCGCATCATTACAGGTAGTCTATGGAGGGTTAGTCTGTATGTAATGATTATATCAATGGACACTTATCGACTCGATGTTTTGAGAATAATTTATATCTATAATCGATAGAGTTCAGTTTCGGATTTATGGTGGCGTAATTTTGAATTAATAAGTTGAGTAGAAATATTATGTTCGATGATTATTTTATTCAATTTATTGTAATTTCTTGGTATATAGGTCCATGGTTCCCGGGTAGGCTCTAACACGCGAGTGTTTTCGCTTTATGGAACCTCGAGAATAAATTAAATAGTTGGTCTATTTAATGAATATGCAATATTATTTATTTGGTAAATAATATGTAAAATAGAAAAGACATTTTCTATTAAAAAATAATGATATATGGCGCCACATGTTGTGATAATTTGGGAAAATAAATTTTTCTAGATTATGTCACATGTTTAATTAATTAATTATCTATTTGTTGGATAATTAATGGAAAAATAAGAGATTGATTTTTTTGGGAATTATCTCTTTATCTTTTGGCAAATATCTTTTCCTTATAGGAATAGGTAATTGTGGTGTGAAAATGATAACACTTTTGACTAGTTATTTTCCTATATAAACAGAGTTCTTCCTAACACAATTTACACACAAAAATTGCGCCACTATCAAATTAAAAAGGAAGAAAAATTAGTTTCTTGCCTTAGTCATAAAGAGAAGAAAAACCTTGGGTTTTTCTTGTGCATATTCAAGGAGGTTCTACGGCGAGGATCGACGTCCACCAGTCGTCGCTAGAAGATACAATCCGGAAGACTAAGGCATCTCCCTTTGGTCGACTATTTCTTCCTTTCCGTTGAGGTAAATCTACTAACCTTCTTGTAGATTGTTAATTAATTATGTGAATTAAAATCATGGTAAAATCACATGCGAATTTAATTCATAGCTTCCACTGTGCATGATCGAGCGTCTCGATCGGTGCTATGAATCAGATTTGACGATCCAGTCATGGATCGGATCCGGATTCGGGTTTCTGTATATCCAGCATGTGGTATCAGAGACAGGTTAAAGCGATTTTGCGATCATGATTGCATAATTAATTAATGAGGAGTGAATAGAATAAAAATTGCATCGTTTAATTTTATTTATGCGATTGAATGTTTTGGTTGACGAGATGGATTGGGGTTGGTACTTGTTACCGTTAGATCTATTCTAAACCCGTTTTTCCGGGTATAGGATGTCATGTAATTTAATTTGCACCATTAATTTTCTGCAATTTTTTATTTCGGCCGCATCACTTTTAAATTAATTCTGCGCGAAGACTTTGAAGAATAAAAGATGTAGCATAGTGGTCAATACACAAGTTCAATGGTGCACAGACCCAAGTTCGAATTCCCTTGATCGTATAAATTTCAGGAATTTTTTTAGTATTTTTTTTCTTTTCTGTTCGGAAGTTTTTTTAATTATTCAAAAAATTAAATTTTTTTTAACGATTCAAAAAAAAATACGACGGAAAAATATTAAATTCGAAAAAAAAGGGGACCAAAGGGATTCAAACTCAAGCGGTGATGAAGGAAGAAGGAGACTTTTACCAACTCAGCTGGAGCAGTTTTTAATAAAAAAACATGAGCAGAAAATCAAATACCTGATGTGGCTGAAGAATATAGTAGATTAATTTTTATTCTATGCTTAGGGTTTATTTATTTATAGATTAGATGCGGGAGTACTAACGGTCCATCTCAGTGGTTTACTTTTACGCATTTATTTTCATGTTTGATAATTTATGTGAGCTAACCATGTCATGACATGCATCATATTCATGAATTCCACTTCTAGCATATGCATACATGTAGGTAATTAATCGTGATATTAATTAGGCATGTATGAGACGTAATTAATTTAGATTAATTTAGGCAATTAATTAAATTAATTAAAACGAACGGAATTTTATTGGGATATAAAATTCACATGATAAAATAAAATTTACTCGGTAAATTTAATTTTGGGATCTAAAAATCATTCGTGGATTTTAATTATGTAGTGACTACATAAAAGAATTTTAATAATTGAAAATTTGGAAAATCCGAAAAAATTGGACACCAACTGAGCAAAAAGGTTCGAAAATTGGTTCGGGCGGACAACAGGGCTTCGGCTCGACTCGACTTGTCCGTCCAAGCGCGGGGTTAGCCACGGGGTCCGGCAAGGTCAAGCTATCGGTGGTGAGGCTCAATAGGGCAACCTTAGCCCAATTTTCAACCCAAAGACCATACGCATGCGACGTTAGCGTCGGGTCCGGCAAGGTCAAGCTATCCGGCGAGTTTCGGCTCAATGAGGCAGCCTTAGCCCGATTCATCCAATAGTCGTATATGAACCAACGAAGAGGACGGGTCGGCTTAGCCAATCCCGACACTGTTCGGTGAACTCGGTTAAAGCTCAGCCAGGGTTTAATACCAATAAGTTGGTGATTACTTTTCAAGATTTATTATTTTCAAATTATTGAGATAAAATTCTACGATCCTAAAATTTTATCATGACGATATTAAGACTATAAAATTCTTTTAGTGAATTTTAATTGTGTAGTGTCTACATAAGAAATTTCTGAATATTTGAAAAATTGGATAATCATGAATAAGGTATCGCTAGTTAGACGGTATTTGGAACCGATAAACTAGTGGGAGCTTTTAATTTTGTGACTTATTGTTTTTCGAATTATTAGAAAAATTCATAAGTGAATAAGTGACACTAGTTAGGGCACTCCCAGCAGAAGCCCTATACGGTGCCCTATCATTAAAATGAAGATAAAAAATAGAGTTTTGCCTCAAATAGCTCCTACAGCAGAGGCCCTATCCCTATTTATTTTTAGGGATATGAATAGTGCATCCCTATTTGTAGGGATGCACTATCCACTGCCTAAACATATTTAATTGTTAAAAATTATAGGGATAGGAATAGGGATGCTGCTGGAGTGAAATAATAAATATTTAATGTGTATAAATAGGGTTGTGAGGTAGAATATGTATTATTTAATATTATTTGAAATGTTATAGGGATAAGGATAGGGATGCTGTTGTAGAGGTTTTTGAATTGAGATGTTGTAAAATAGGGATATGTATTATTTTATATTATTTTAGGGATAAAATTTGGGGACTCTGCTGGGAGTGCCCTTAGACGGTATTTGGAACCGATGAACTTGTGGGAGGATTAATTTAAATATACATGATTTATTTTTTTTGGATTGTAAATAAATTCTTGAAAATCCAAATAAGAATAACAAATTTTCAAAATAACGAGTGGGAGCGGGGAAGGTAACAACCGACCCCACGGCCTCTACTATTGACACAAGCACGTGAGAGAATGGTGACGCCTCATGCCGCTTTGATTTCGGCCCCCTACGGATGGCCTTCACCTCCATCAAAATTCAAGGCTTGGTTTCTGAAAGGACAGGATTTTGAGTACTCGTCGGGTCACTGACCTACCCTACGGCGACATACTCGGGGCGTACTTAAAAATCTTAAACAGTACGTCACACTCACAAGGATATTTTAGGAAATATCTTGGCTGAAAAAGGAAGATAATCAACAATTAAATAGGAGATGTTCGATTCTTAAATGGTTTAATTGTTGAGAGAGATTGTCTCAATTTAATCGTCACCTCTTTGACCTACCTACTATGACCTTTGAGGTGTGAGTTTAAATCCTTGGAATGGTAGGATAAACTGCATGCATGACATCACGTTTATAATTCCTAAAATTATTATATGTTGTGGTGTATGATTTGATTTACATTTCTGTCATAATTTATTTTTGCAATTATATATCATCTCAAGGTATCTAAACTGCTAAACATATTATATTGACTAATGATGACTTCGTAAAAGTGGAAAAGTAACAAGAACGTTGAACTCACAAATCGAGAGTGCAAATTAATTTTTCGGAAGAGGATGTTCCTCCTAAGCCTTCAAACTTAAGTGACATTAATGAGTATGTCATTGCTGTCACTCGTGTTGAACAAGAGATAAACAAAATTTAGTTCAAAAATGACGAGAATGATTTGGTATCAATCTCACTGGACATCCCACAGTTCACGAGTAATGTCTACTCAAATGAATTGCTAGTTCACGGTCATTTCCTTTAAAGAAAGTCAAGAATGGGAAGATAAATGTCTACAAGTGTAAGTCATCTAAACTAAATAAGTTAAAGGCTAAAACGAAATATTAATAAAAGAAAGTAAAGGATAAGGAAAGTGATTTCGGATCACTAACCTATAAATCTTTAGAGACTTTCTTAACCGAGTAATTTGACTCATAAGCTAAAGTTCGTTTGTAATGAACCAGGTAGCTTGGCATTCATGATTAAAGAGTAGACAACGGGCAGTTATTTCAGCTGAGATAGTGGGAGTGTTAGAAGGAAATAAATTTCGGATTTTAATCCTTGAATATCAAAGAAATATAATTTCTATTTTCAGATTCGTTGGAACAAATGGATTCACTTTCACATCGATAATATACTTACCTTAAAGAAAGTGAATATGACATTTGTATACGTTTCTGATACTCGGACTTTTGTCTGATAAAGTCAAAACCACTAAGTAATGCTGAAAAGGTATATGTAACACATCATAAACTATTAAGACAAATGGTTTCCGTATTTAGATAAACGATTCTTCAGCATCTATTTATTAGTGCATATATCCTAGAGATAAGATCTGAAGACTGGCTAAGAGTGATTCCTAACTCTCAGCCTAAGAACACTATCTCAAAGGAAAAATGACTAAGTAAGCTTTCAATTAGGAAAGGTTAACAGAGCTAAAGAAGTATCATAGTTTGTTCATGTTGACCTTCGGGTCTTATGAAGGATACAAGCTAGTGGGAGCTTTGAGTAATAGACCTTCTTTGTCTAATGACTACCTCAAAGCGCCGATTAGTTTATCTAAATATTTGGAGGAATCTCCGATGTCACTGAGAGAAGAGAGTATTCCATGCTCGGATATAGGCTATAGCATAGTATTTGGACTCGATGCTCGGCCTACCTCCGAGTGAAATGATTTCCTTTGAAAGGATAAACCATATATTGTCTTGTATAGTTATTGATATGCTACAATACCTTCGCTTAACTCAATTAAGATATTGGTTGCAAAATAACGGTTTACATTATTATGTAATACCGAGAAGTCTACCTAGAAGATGCTTATGAATTTGTGGATGAAGAGTGAAGTGCATTTACTCCACTTCCGCAAATAGAGGCATTTAGCACTAGTGCTTGAAGGTAGGACTAGTGATTTTACATACACGTTCAGATGGTGACTCTTCGTGAAATATCTTGATACAATGAGTAAAAGTTGGTTATAAGATTCTTAAGATCGGATAGTGACGGTTACACTGTTATATCCTTTCCAAAAAGAATGTTTAAATAACAACCTTAGACCTTGAAATCTGATTACTCAAGGAGTTACTATTTGATTTAATCATATCACATCCAACATTGAGTGTTGGGGGATAACACTGATAAATACTACTGAACCAGATCAGAATATCAATCCATCCAAATGCAGTGGGAGTATGTTTTATCTATTGACTCGCTGTGATTATGCAGACTTTACAATCTGCTGGGGGTAATTGATAACCTATGGTCTTCTGGAAGAACTGTATAGGATTCTGATAAAATGAGGTTGGTTTAAAGCCATATACCTGTAAATGGAGTTTTGGTACTCCAAATGCGTTTCATACTCCTGTAGAACCACCTGAGTGTCTCAGGCCCAGTGGGAGAAATTGGATCTACATGGAAAAGAGTTGAATGAATGAGAAAGTTTATCTTTCTAAGCAAAGCCAAGTGCTTTTGGGGTAACTCACGAGAAGTAGGCAGTTAAGCAGGGTGATTCCACTGAAACTTTCTCACCACTCACTCGGCCTTGCTTGACTACATGGAAAGCGAAAGATTAACATGGGTGATGCCCTGAAACTTTCTTGCCGTACAATGGAGCTTAGATTCATTCGGAACATAAGGGTTTTAGCTTAAATCCAATGGCATATTGACTGACTATGCTGATATCCATTGGTGGATTAAAGCAAACCTCTAGGTCATTGAAAGCCACATGTTTGAATATGTAGGCTTGACCAGAATATTGATGAGTCTTTTGTAGACTAGAGAATCAATATTGGTAAAGAGTAGACGTTAGTGTAAATGAAAAGGTAACACTGCAACAGTTGGAAACAATATGGGGGTGTTATCTGAAGTAAAAAACTGACGAGCCAAATCTTCTTTGAATCAGAGAAGTGGACTATATTCTTAGAATTTTATTCGGTCGAATTCATGAGAACAAGTTGGTGGCAATATCCCATCCATCTTATTGGTTAAAGATGATAATGCATTTTCGAATGCAGAATTCAACGAGAGATTTCCTACCCAACCCCTCACGGAATATTCTCTCAAATCTTCGGATATAGAGAAAATGGGATAAATTCTCTTTTGGATAGAGAAAATCAGGTTATTAAAAGTCAATAACAGTCGAATCTTGGATTCGGACGTTGAGCAGCGGTATAGTGCATCTTCAAATACCTTTAGAGAACGAGGAGTTGTATGCTTGAGTATTCGGGTGCAAACCTGAGTATTGTTGACTACACTGTTTCTGTTTTTTGTCGGATTAAGGATGATCGTGAATCGATCTCAGGCTCAGTGTTTACTCATTGTTATGGAGCTACAGCCTGGAGCAATCCAGCACTGCCAATTTGACTCTGTTAGTCAAATACATAGCAGCTCTCGAGCAGCTAAAGAGGTAGTGTGGCTTGAGAAGTTCTTTGTTGGATTGGGAAGTGATTCCAGGCCTCGATGAGCCGATACCATTTTACTGTGAAAAAAGTTCAGAGGTAGCTCATGCAAAGCATCTTCGCAGTCACAAGAGGTCGAAAGCATATTGAAAGTAACTACCACCTGGTCAGACAGATCGAGCAGAGAGGCAAAGTTTCGGTCCTAAAGATCGCATCGAGCCGACAACCTAGCTGATCAGTTTACCAAGTCGCGTGGCATCTATTGTCACCGACAAGCGCTTAGCGGGTATGAAATTGAGAGATATGTCTCATCTGCTTTAGAGCAAGTGGAAGAATGTTGTGGATAGAAAGAATAAGGGTGTGGTGCTCTAAAAACAATTGTTGCTTGTCTTTACGGGCAAGTGGGAGATTGTTAGATGTAGAGTGCCCGAAAGACAATTGTTGCTTGTCTATATGGGCAAGTTGGAGATTGTTGGAAGTAGCGCCCGAAAGACAATTTATGTAATTATTTTTATATTTAATAAATGACAGATTTATTCTCATCTTATTATTTGCTTCGTGCTTATAAGTAATACACAACTGAAAACCCTAAGTCGTATCATATGTAGACATATAACTTAGTGTGTGACGCACGCGAGGATTAAGTTTATGGTGATACACTTGAAATGTTAGTCTTTGGTGAAGTTAATCAAAGTATGGGGTCTATTGATTAAACCACCATTAATGCGCCCATAACACTTTATGGTGTGACCGTCTTATCCAGACCATCGACATTGGTTGTCTAAGTGGGGCATTTATATATGATGAGAGTCATATACGATTGGACCGATTTAATCTGAGTTTCTCATATAATTCCATAATTGAGAAATCTTATTAAGTCACAAGATGATCATATATGGATTAACCTTAATCCTGAAGTGATTACAGACTCCTACTTGTTTCAGGATAGGGTTTGATGTGTTCGTTAAGGATCGCTAAGAGGCGCGGTCCGAATCACTTTCACGTTGGCACTATTCTGGAATGAGTGAGAAGTGTGTCTCACAGATATGGAATCCATTCCTTTCTACGGGAAGTAGAAAGACAATCCCCTTATTTGTTAATCCTAGAAACTGATCGATCCGCGGAGTTCGTATTGGTTATGAACTAATTGATCACTAGTGGGTTAATGGTAAATAAGGATAGATGTATTGAAGTAGGTTTACGGAAATAATCCCGCTTCATTACGGGTAGTCTATAGAGGGTTAGTCTGTATGTAATGATTATATCAATGGACACTTATCGACTTGACGTTTTGAGAATAAGTTATATCTATAATCGATAGAGTTCAATTTCGGATTTATGGTGGCGTAATTCCGGAATTAATAAGTTGAGTAGAAATATTATGTTCGATGATTATTTTATTCAATTCATTGTAGCTACTGGTTATTGGTCCATTGTCCCCGGGTTGACTCCTAACACGTGAGTGTTTTCTCGTTTTATGGAACCTCGAGAATAAATTAAATAGTTGGTCTATTTAATGAATATGCAATATTATTTATTTGGTAAATAATATGTAAAATAGAAAAGACATTTTCTATTAAAAAATAATGATATATGGCGCCACATGTTGTGATAATTTGGGAAAATAATTTTTTCTAGATTATGTCACATGTGTAATTAATTAATTATCTATTTGTTGGATAATTAATGGAAAAATAAGAGATTTATTTTTTTGGAATTATCTCTTATCTTTTGACAAATATCTTTTCCTTATGGGAATAGGTAATTGTGGTGTGAAAAGGATAACTCTCTTGACTAGTTATTTTCGTATATAAAGAGAGTTCCTCCTAACACAATTTACACAACAAAATTGCGTCACTATCAAATTAAAAAGGAAGAAAAATTAGTTTCTTGCCTTAGTCATTAAGAGAAGAAAAACTTTGGGTTTTTCTTGTGCATATTCGAGGAGGTTCTACGGCGAGGATCGACGTCCACCAGTCGGCGCTAGGAGATACAATCCGGAAGACTACGGCATCTCCCTTTGGTTGACTATTTCTTCCTTTCCGTTGAGCTAAATCTACTAACCTTCTTGTAGATTGTTAATTAATTATGTGAATTAAAATCATGGTACCGCATGAGAATTTAATTCGTAGCTTCCATCGCATGATGATCGGCGTCTCGATCGATCTTTGTGAATCGAATATGACGATCGATTATGGATCGGATCGGATCGAGTTTCGTATATCGGCATGTGGTATCGAGAGGCGAGTTAAAGCGATTTTGCGATCATGATTGCATAATTATTAATAAGGAGTGTAATAGAATAAAAATTGCATCGTTTAATTTTATTTATGCGATTGAATGTTTTGGTTTACGAGATGAATTTGGGTTGGTACTTGTTTACCGTTAGATCTATTCTAAACCCGTTTTTCCGGGTATAGGATGTCATGTAATTTAGTTTTGCACCATTAATTTTCTGCAATTTTTTATTTCGGCCGCATCACTTTTAAATTAATTCTGCGCGATGACTTTGAAGAATAAAAGCCGTAGAATAGTGGTCAAGACACAAATTCAATGGTGCGTAGATCCAAGTTTGAATCCCCTTGACCGTATAAATTTCTAGAATTTTTTTTGTATTTTTTTTCTTTTCTGTTCAGAAGTTTTTTTTATTATTCGAAAAATAAAAAATAAAAATAAAAAAATTATTTTATTTTCTGTTCGGAAGTTTCTTTTATTATTCAAAAAAAAAGAAAAATTAACGATTCAAAAAAAAAAAATTCAGGAAAAATAAAAGAACCAAAGGGATTCGAACTCAATTAATGATGAAGGAAGAGGGAGACTATTACCAACTTAGCTGGAGCAATTTTTAATAAAGAAACAAGAGCAGAAAATCAAATACCTGAAGTAGCTAAAGAATATAGTAGATTAATTTTTTATTCTATGCTTAGGGTTTATTTATTTATAGATTAGATACGGGGGTACCAACGGTCCATCTCAGTAGTTTACTTTTACGCATTTATTTTCATGTTTGATAATTTTTTATGTGAAATAATCATGCCATGACATGCATCATATTCATGAAAGGCAAACGTTGTATTATTATTAAGTTGTCTTTATGAACACGACTCAAACTCTAGGGTTCACTTCACTCCATCAATATGCCGTGCGGTCCTACTTTGTTTCTAGCTTAGATTATCTTTGTTACATCAAAAATTCAAGGGCACTATGCATGGTGCTACTCACCACGAAGCATCTGGTTGCAACCTGATGCACGGTCCAAGTAATAAAAATACTCGATACCTAAATAACACACTAGCAAGAGAACTAAGTTCAATCGTAGTATAGTTAGATAGAGTCGAGGCCGATCCCACAGAGACTCGGCTTAAACGAAATATGACTTATTAAACTAAAAAGCAAATTAAAGGCGGTCTACGACCAACAAATAACGTAGAATTAAAATTGACACAATAGAAACACAAAACCAACAAAAGACACAACGACACTAAAACACTTATTTTTATAGGTTTTATAAATGGTGATAAAGCGGTATTGATAACGCTAGTAGTAATTACTCCCCCATGCTATGTAGATTGTGACGAGACAAAACAAGACATTTAAGATTAATTATTCTGACTACGGGAGTCATCCCCTAAAATAGATCTAGCTCTGGTTAGGCCATCTAGATCATAGTGTCTCCATTACGTGACTTCACATTTTTAGTCTCCATCTCATATACCAAATTATATTTTATTAATCACATAACATTAAATAATAATTATAAACATGTGATTTATCATAAAATATATATTATTAATCTCGATTTAAGGATAATGTTGATGACTTTTACGGGTATAATTTGACCGTCATCACAACCTACTAGTGGTGTTGCACTAGCAACCACGGGCTAGTCCCGATAGTGTGTGTGTTCGGCGAAGTCCCTCCACTCCTGGTGCCCCTCAAAGGCCAGCAGAGTTATTCACTTTATACTGACAACAACACACATTGCAATGTTGTCTTGTGTCTTACCAAGAACGTTGATGTTTATGATTTTAACTACACATGTATATATGTTATTAATTGTTAACGAGCTACCTAAGTATTTTCAAGGAAGTGACTCACATACACTTCTACTCCCTCACTTAGACAACTAGACGTTAATAAAGCCTATCACATACACAGACATTGATGTATACTAATCCATCAAAGCACAAGGTCATTCATGCTCTTCCGACGGTCCGAGACTTCAACTCTTAGGAAGAATCTATTTGGTGCCAAAACTAAATGAACCAGAAGCTTAATCATGGCATTGTAATATTCCGTTAACTTGTTTTTATCATTATATTAAGGTTAGGAACCAATCTCAACTTACTACACTCGAAAATACGTAAAAACGGGCAAATCAGCATTTCTGGGCCATCGGCCCGCGCCCATGAATCATAGGCCCGCGCCTATAGCACAACATAATACTCTGAACTCTCTGTATCTGATAGGCCAGCACTTATGGCACCTGGTAGCATTTTCTCTGCATGTTTTTTGATCCAAAACAACCCCAAACAATGTACAATCGATTCTAACACATCTAATACACCAAAACAACAATATTCAAGCACCAAAACATCAGAAAACATGTACCAAACATGCTATATCATTCTATACTTCAATTAACATTTATAAACATAGATTATAGAAGAATTAGCATCAAGAATACTCATCATATTCCCAACATTTTGACAGCAAAATTTACACCAAAACAGCAACAAAATTTCACCAAACAACAACTAAACAAATACCAAACATTATAAAACACTAAAAGTTCAATAGGAAGACCCTCTTACTTGGATTCACACCAAAAGCTAGCAAAAACTCCAAGCAAACTGCAACTCTTGATCCTCAATCCAAAACCTAATTGATCAACAATTAAACCTTAATTAATTGTGATCAAAGGTTTCTAGATAATCTATTCTACAGATTGCGCAACTGAAACAACATAAAAGGTTTGGAACTTAAAGATTCAAAAACAACAGTTTTTCTATTACCTTTTCAAAACTCCAAACTTTTGGTACCAAAACGATGCTCTTCTCCCGTTGATTCCATTTCTAAACTTGATTCTGAAATCCGACAAGAACTTGATAAGAATTTGGGAAGATTCCCTTTGCCTCTTTGTTTTCTTTCTTTTCTTTCTTTTCACAGACAAGTAGAAGTTCGAACTATTTTTCTGAATCCGTGCTTTTCTGATAACTCCCTTGTAAAATGGGAAGTTTAATTTTCCAAATAAAACTTCTCATTATAACCTCTCTCTCTCTCTCTCTCTCTCTCTCTCTCTCTCTCTCTCTCTTAACTTAAATCCATAAATTAATATATATAATATTCAATTTTTTGTAAAAAGACACGTCTGTCTTTTTTTCCGAACATCGGGATATTACAATTATTCATGAAATCAATAAAAGCATATGTTGATGATGGTAAATCTCACACTATGAATTACTATATATAAGTTATTGCTACCTCCGTCCCATATTATAAGTCATTCTATCTCTTTAGATTTGTCCCACAATATAAGTCATTCTACATTAACAATGCAACATTTATTCTCATTTCTCAATCTTACCCCTAATTTATTATCAATCTAACAACTTTTCAATATTTAACAACTACTGCATTAATGATACTCAATGGGCATTATAGACATTTAAGCTTATGACATTCAACTGCTTTTTTAATCTGTGTAAAACTTCCAAAATGACTTATAATATGGAACGGGGGTAGTAGATATAATCACCTCAATAATTAACTTGTATTCAGACATTCCGACTTCCGTTATATTCATTTCATAGGCAAAAACTTTTTCAATCAAGCAACAACTTCAGCGTAATCACCTTTTAATTAGCACCGATCGGTGGTCTCCGTTGAGCTCGATCATGAGCGATTACATCTAACATCTTCATTTACAACACGTCGCAAATTGCCAGAATCCATCATATTGCTAAAATTGCGTATAAGGTGGCTATTCTACCGAAATTGTTCTGAGGTTCTCACTCGGTCTTCACCTATATAAGTATCATGTTTTTATCGTCAGAACGCCTTACGATTTTACATACGGCAAAGTTTATGGTGGTCAATAACCACCAAACTCAATCTTCTTCTTAACTGATAAGAAGTTGACACATATGCACACAATCACTCTTATTGTGGACATGTGTCAATTGATTTTGATGGTTATTGACCACCATAAAATTTACTAATACATTACAATAAAATTTGCTCATACATTTGTACTCCTCATTTGTTGCGTTGGACTTTTGAAAATCAATAGGCATGTTTTGATGCGATAAAAAAAATACACATATTGTACGACCCAATAGGTACCATTTTTAATTGTTTCACCATTGTTTTCTTTCAAATTTATCTATAATCCCCTCGTTAGAACAGCATAGCTATCCTCAAAAAAAATTAAATAAATAAATAAAGAACAGCATAGCTAAATTGAATAAATAATTGACTACTAGTCAGGCGCACCGTGCGATGCACGGTGGGCCCTTGTTTGTATATATATTTTCGTTTTGAGGTGGCCGTTTCGTTTGGGACGTAATGTATAAAAATCTGCAATGTGAATTGCGTTATGTCTCAGATGAACCGTAAGTTAGGTGACATGCTGAAAGTGGTAGCCCTAATATATGTTCCAAAAGTATTTTTACTTATGATCACATATTTGGCCACCCCTTCTTCAGCCTAGCAAAAGCTGTTGTACATCCAGAGTGTCTAATCACTACAGACATTCCTACCTGATAAACATTTCTAAGACTGTCATTATGATGCCAAAAAGAGACATTGCCATGCAAGTCTATTTTTCACGTTGAGTCACTTAATTTACTTAAGTCAATAGAATGGCATCATCCGTATTTACATTCCAAAACAGATTTTTAGTTCTTCATTTCTAAGGCTGTAGTTATGTAACAAAAGATAGATATTGCCCTGCCAAGTCTATACCGAAGTACGAAGTTCCATTTATTACCACTTGTCTGGAAATTCAAACTTCACCTTTTTCATAGGGCTGGAGTCTTTTGCATTGCCTGGCCTTTTTTCCTTGTCAGAGCAATAAGGCTGAGAAAGTTTATCAGAACACCAAGCCTTCATCTCATTAGTATTGATAACACAAAAAACATCGCAATCTGCAGAATATACATGTAAAATCAGCCACTACATTCTCCAGATCAAGTATATATAACAAGTAAGAGATCGTGCTTTTCCATGATCAGGCAGAAGGGAGTTTCAGAAAATGCACCTGAGATTTTGAGGATGTATTCTGAGCACCCCTGGAAAGTGCATTTTGAATAGTCATATCAGATAGAATGCTATTCAATGACCATATCACAAAGGAGTTAAGTCCAACATCTGAGTGTTTATCTATCCACTCAGCTGAAATGTGATTAACGTCTTTAAAAATGTGACAGATCGGAACCTGATTCAAACTTTCAATTCATCAAAATACATAAATGAAATATTCATGGCAAAAAGGAATCCACCAAGTTCCACAGAAGACAATGAGCCACCAAGCATATTCAAAATGCAAATACACATTATTCCAAGCATTGAGGGCTTGGACCGGTTCTATGTTTCAGAGACAACGGAGCTTCTTTTATCATCTGCATAATCAAATCAATTGCAAGAACTAAAACAATTAATTTATGAAACCTAAACGATAAAAAAATCATTTGCATAAATGATTCAAGTCCGATTCCATGAACTGAATTACTCCATGAGAACCTTCGTTCACATAAACAATACGACGAGGCTTCCGGATGACGATGATGTCGAGATGATGGCTTAACATAGACACTAATTTATGATTCATTATTTAAACAACATTTAATTAGTAAGATTATCAACCAGAAGTTGTTTTTGCAACACATATACCATCTAGCTAACCAGATTCTACTAACTATCCTTCCTTAAATCGAAGATCAAAAGAGGAAAACATCTTAAAACAGACTGGCTAGATTCTATTAGGTAACTCATAAACTCCTTTCTATCAATTGAATTACATAATCTCCTTGTCAAAATCATGCAACAATCCCAACTGCAACATTAGCAGTGAGCTCCACCAGAGCTTTTTTAAAGCAGTGCCTCATTAAAGAGACCCCCGAGGTATTCGGCACGAAATCAATCGATAGTTCCCCAAAACACACCATAAATCCAAAGACCTTTCTCGACTCCCGATAATCTTTTCTCTCGATTTTGATTTAGGTGTCTCGCCAATGATTTTTGTGAACTATACCACAAGCGAGGTTTGTCTATTACACTGTATCCACCTACAAAGCAGTCAAACCTATATCCTCATCACCACATTCCACATTTTGGACAAAACATGTAAGGCTAATCACCCAACAAAATATGATAACGAGGAAACAATACAAATACCCATACAAACTAACACATGCATAGTGTCTCTATTTGTGCATCCACTGTGAAAGCCAAAAGCACATTAAAGACATAATAACAGACACTCATTTGGCACAAGCAAGCCTGGTCAGACACACCATGCAACCCCAAAAACAGAAGAAACACACCAACCAACTCCAAAGACCAAGCAATTGATGCAAATACCCAAACTAGCAGACGAAACGACCATAAATCCAAACATGCATTACGAGGAGAAAAAAAAAGGGATGTTATCAAGAACCCAAAAATTAGAAAGCAGAGACATTTATACTCCAACTAATTTGGCATGCATACATGTCAGACTGTAGAATCTGATGCAAGCTGGATGTCCCATTAACGTCTAGTGCCAATTGATGTCTCATGAGTACAAATACCATAAATTCGAGACTCAAACCTATGGTTTTCATCTCCGTTAAGGCATCACCGGTTACCTTTGGGTTGCATTGATTTTCTTTCAATCTACCATCCACGTAACCGATTCACTGAAGAATTTTCGAGATAATCTTCATAGTCTCTTAACTTTAGAAGGAAAGAGATGGAGGTGGGGAGAGGTTTGGGTGAAGAAGAGAAGCATTCGTTGGATTCTCCGCCGCCATCGCAATGACCCACGACCCACGACCTCGAGCAACGAGGAATCGGACGAGAGAGGCGCCCAACCAAGAGAAGATCAAGGTGTAATCAATACCTCGATTTTCACGTTTACGTAAATTTAAGCCCGAAACATACTGAAACAAATGAAGCGGTGGTGGAGGCACGGAGAGTGTATCGCCACATTTGCATTCGGTTGCAAATAGGATGAAATTATTATTCAAAACCCCTCAACTCTTTGCCATACCGGAGCACCAACAAGCAAAAATGTCCATTGATTCTCAGCAAGTAAAATGGGTGCATCTCCATTTCAATGGAGATAGAAAAAGAGAGAGGCGGTGGGTGGAGATGAGAAATGATAGATTAGGCGGTGGTGGTGAGGATTTTGTCTGGGGATAAAAGTCTATACAATTCAGAATTATTACACCTGTCCAAGAATATACACGTGTTGGCTGCCTAGATAAAAAGAAAAAGAAAGAAGGTTGTTGGATTAAATACGGCGTCGTTTCTTAAAAAAAAAAAAAAAAAAAAAAAAAAAAAAAAAAAAAAAAAAACCACAAAAGGACAAAATGGTCGTCCCATTCTTGCAAAATTAATATGTACTCCCTTTTATGACTATACAACATTTATTTATTTTCAAAATTTATTTAGATTTCATATATATAGGTTATGCTTTTCAACTTCATTTAAGGGAACTTTTTCTTTATTTTCCCTCCATTCCCTTTTTGTCATACCTTTAACCAATCTCAGCGGCGTAATTGAGGCTGAGATTGTGGCCCCAAAAATACTTCATTTCAACCAACCAAAAAAAAAAAAAAAAAAAAAAAAAAAAAACCATTTAACATACATGATCGTCTTGATCTCCACATTTTTTATTTTTATTATTAGCAGCAGGATTGAGTTAAGTGGAAGTTCAATCTTTAGAGAAACAATTGCATATTTTAATGTTTTGATGGTTATGTAGGTATCCTTCATTTTGAAAGCTAATATTGTAGGTAGAATGAAGCATATTTTTCTCTAAGTAGTATGATTCCCACATCAAAATAATCATAAAATTATGATACAACTATCTTAGATCATTGATGATGATATGAAACATATTGCAAACTGTTGTGTTACATTATTATTATCATTTTGTTAACTATTTTCGCGATAAATAAGTAGTGCCAAATATGTATGCAAGTTTTGCTGTATAATCAATTGACAAGTGATCTTGGCAAACCTTTTGCTAGATAATATACTTGTGTACTTTGAAGGTTTTATTTTTTGTGTAATTAACAAAAAAACATTTTTCATGATATTTATTTTTTGTGCATGTACAAACTGTGTATAAAATTGCCTTCTAACAAATTCTTGTTTTTTATGTAATATATTCAATTAAAGATGATTTGTATTGTTTGTTATGGTATTTTTTTTTGTCATGATCATTGACAATTTCGCGGTCAAAAATAGACTTGAAAATCATTGACAATTTCGCCAAATTTTATTTGTGGACAAGGTTTTTGAAGTCCGTTTATATGTCGTCTGTTACATTGAATTCTTGAATACAAGACGTACATGTTGGTGTATGATCAATATTGAGAAACACAATTTAATACCATAATAGCCGATACATTGAAAAGATGATCATTGTGTTATAAAAAATGGGTATTAAATTTGGTATAATGGTAAAAGTCATTGCATTTTCTTCAATAGCCATAGTTCAATCCTCATCCATTTCCCGATAAAATAAAAATTCCCGTATCTTTTAAAAAAGGTGTTAATTATAATGCATTTTGTTAAAGTGTATAAGGAAATATAGTAGCATCTTTACTACTATCAATTGGTTTAGTAAACGGTAAGCTATTGATCTTAACAGCTTGATCGTAACATGGTTTCAGAGCGGAAGGTCTTAGGTTCAAACTCCGCTGAAAACATTATTTTCCCCCATTTATAATGTGCAAGTGTTGGGCTGGCCTAGTTGGCCTTTGTGAGCCTAATTGGCTCAAGCTTGTTGTGTGCCTAGTTGGCATAGCCTTGATATGGACCCACACTTAAGGGTCGTGTTAAAGTGTTTAAGGAAATATAGTAGCATATTTACTACCACCAATTGGTTTTAGTAGAACGGTAAGTGTTTGATCCTAACATGGTATCAGAGCGGAAGGTCTTGGGTTCAAGCCCCACTGTAAACATTATTTTCACCCTCCATTTATAATGTGAGTGTTGGGCTGGCCGTGTTGGCTCAGACCAAAATTTTCAAGATTGCAATACTTAAACATCATTGTTTTCCGTTTACCCTTATTTTAATAGGAGGATTACAATACATCATTAAGGAAGATTAATAGAAAGATTAGAATACATCATTAAGGAAGATAAGTCTACATAATAAGTTAAAGTAAGGGAGAATTCCCTCGAAAAATTTATAATGTGCAAGTGTTGGGCTAACCTAGTTGGCTCAGACCAAAATTTTCAAGATTGTGATACTTAAATGTCTTTTCATTTCCGTTTACCCTAATTTTAATAGAAAGATTAGAATACATCATTAAGGAAGATTAATAGAAAGATTAGAATACATCATTAAGGAAGATAAGTCTACATAATAAGTTAAAGTAAGGGTGAATTCCCTCGAAAAATTTATAATGTGCAAGTGTTGGGCTGACCTAGTTGGCTCAGACCAAAATTTTCAAGATTGTGATACTTAAATGTCATTCATTGCCGTTTACCCTGATTTTAATAGAAAGATTATAATACATCATTAAGGAAGATAAGTCTACATAATAAGTAATGTAGGGGAAAATTCCCTCGAATATAATGTGCAAGTGTTGGGCTGACCTAGTTAGCTCAGACCAAGATTTTCAAGATTGTGATACTTAAACGTCATTCATTGCGTTTACCCTAATTTTAATAGAAAGATTAGAATACATCGTTAAGGAAGATTAATAGAATAGAAAGATTAGAATACATCATTAAGGAAGATAAGTCTACATAATAAGTTAAAGTAAGGGTGAATTCTCTCGAAAACAAAGAAGGGGATAAATTCATGGAATTCTTGTATGAAAAGTCAATACCGTTGGAATTATCGGATCCTTATCCTATCAGCAACATTTACCGCATTGCATTGTTGGGGAGTGACATATATGTTAAAATATAAAACTTACTAAATCTGCATGAACAAATAACACATATCCTATAATTCAATACAATAAAGACATGATGTCACTTGGATGAGTGAAATATGCGTTAAAATACAAAGCTTTTTTAAAATTTCAAACAGATAATGTGTATCTGATGGTTTAGTGCAATAAAGACTCACCAGTAAGCATATACATGTGACTAAGAAATCCCTAAATTTTAAAACGGATTCCAATGACACCACAAATTGCTCTAGACACCATTTTGATGGTGTCATAAAATTATTTCATCACGTCACATGTTCGGAACATCACTAATGGACATTGGTAGTAAGGGTAATTCAAAAAGTATATTGTTTTTGTCTCTAGCAAGAATCGAATTATGGTTATTTATCGAGTTATAACATCTGCTGCATATCATTAAAGCAATCCTTATTTGTTTTTAAAAATACACTAAATATATCTTATTGAATTAAAATTTACTTTGGAATGCTTTAAATTCATAGATTTTGGAGAGGCTCAGGACCATCCCCTTGGCCACCCCGCAAGGCGCAGAGTATTTATTGGTAACACCAAGAGCACATATGTCATATGTGTAGTTTATTTTTGTTTTATTATGAAATTGCCTTGACAATATCAATTAATGTCCTGGCATTACTGCTGGCCCAACATGGAGGGGGAGGTCCCGAGGCCTGTTTCAATGGCTCAACATTTGACACTATGATAGTTACTTTTTTTTATTTCGTATTTTCAAGATGGATCGACAATAAAATGGTACAACGATTTTAATTAGAGGAATGATAGAGCTATTTCTTTAAGTCTATATTAATTTTATATCATCATCATCTTACCATATGTTTTTCATTTGTAAAAGAAATTTAAAAAACTGAAAAAATCACAATTACAAGATTATGTTGAAAATAAAAACGATGTAGATTTGAGAGAGTAGTTCTATCATTACCCTTTTAATTTTTACAATGCGGAAGCTTTGGTGGAAAACGGATGTCATTTTGCCCCCATTATATATCACCCTCAAACACACACACACTCTCCATCTTTTTACTAATAAAATACCACATCAACACTCTTTTTCCTTTCAAAATACCTTTTAAAGAAAGGAAAAAAAATTTGCACGATCTTTGTATTGTTCAAAGCCATCGTTGGTTACATTACAACTGAATATGGATCGTTTGCTGTGTTGTGGTGTGCTGTGATAAGGCTAAATAGCAAAACGACGTCGTTTTGTCCAAATATTTTTAAAAAAATTACAAAAACACCCAAAACGACGTCGTTTCGAATTTTTTACGTACATTGGAACAACATTGGGGACGACGGGAGTCACGACAGAGGATCTCAATTCCATTACAAATGAGATTGGGGATGTAATGAAATGTATATGCCATGTGGGATTTAGGCTATTTCCGGGACTCATGGGTGGCGATATTATTTAGACATATCATTGAGGTAATGCTTTATTTCGATCCGGGTGGATGTTCTTTGCCCCACAAGGTTTGTGATCTCTTTGAATTTAATAGATGATGATGTCGAAAATATCACCAACAAGTTTGAGAGGATTTAACGATGGATATCTAGCTAAAATGAATGATTTCTCCGGTGGTTGTGTGGCGGCGCTCAAGAACAACATGCAGAAAATATTGTGTTTTGGGGGGATTATGAGTTGAGCCTGAAAGGTTGCCTACGTACCCTTTGTAAGGGATCAAGCCATGCGTAGTTCTGGAAAATGAGAGAGAGAGCCAGCCCCTTGTAATGCAGGTGAAGGTGATATATACTGTGGCTGGAGGCGGCGGCGGGCAAAAAGAGGGGGCAATTTGGCAGATCATGAGCCAGAGGTGAAATCCCACAGACGACCCAGAGAGCCTACGGCCAGCAGAGGGCCTAGTGGCCTGCTGAGTGCCTTGGTGGGCAGAGAGCCTACGGCGTGCAAGAGCTACGGCGGCGAGAGGAACAGTGGCTCACTGAGAGAGCTTGGCGGGCGAGCGCTACGGTGGGGCGAGAGAGCCTACGGCTAGCAGAGGGCCTAGTGGCCTGTTGAGAGCCTTAGCGGGCAGAGAGCCTCCGCCGGGCAGAGAGCCCACTGCGGGCAGAGATCCTACGGTGGGAAGAGCCCACGGCGGGCAGAGAGGCGAGCGGGTCAGCCCCTTAGTGCTTTGTATCCCGTTGTCTTGGATAACGAGGAGGATCGTAATAGTGTGAGGTGTAGCTGGGCCGAGGACCCTATCCATTACTGGGCTTATGTCTCTTTTCTGGATTTGTCGGGGCTTTGCCGATTTTGGCATATCAATGCCCCCCTACGCCTTGAGCTTTTCACTGTACAAGTAAGAGACAAGGAGTAAAGTTGTAGATGACTTGATGTACCGTTTGCTGAGATGACTGTTGTAGAGTGATCTGTTGAGATATCGTAAGGCTCATTTAGGGTTGTCTGTTGGTGTCGTGCTTAGATGGCGAGCAGGTGGCGGCGAAGATCCGTTCGAGTCACGAGTTTCAAATATGATTCAGTGAGTCGGGCTTATAGAAGGTTCGCTTGAGGTGAGCTCAAGTATGATGCGTAAGCTAAGTCGATCTTATAGAAGGCTCGCTCTCGGCGAGTTCCAAATATGATGCCTAGCCGAGGTCGGTCTTATAGAAAGCTCGTTAGTAGGCGAGTTCCAAATATGATGCCGGGTTGAGGTCGGTCTATAGAAGGCTAGCTCGAGGCGACTTCCAAATTTGATGCCAGCCGAGGTCGGTCTATATAAGCTCCCTCGGCGAGTTCCAAATCGATGCCAAGCGGAGGCCGGTCTTATAGAAGGCTCGCTCGAGGGTGAGTTCCAAATATGATGCTGAGCTGAGGTGGGTCTTATAGAAGGCTCGCTCGAGGGAGAGTTCCAAATATGATGCCGAGCTGGATTCAGGTTTATAGAAGATTCACTTGATTGCGAGCTCCAAGTATGATGCCGAGCTAGAGTCGGGCTTATATAAGATTCGCTCGAGGGCGAGTTCCAAGTATGGCCGAGCTGGAATCGGGCTTATAGAAGATTATCTTGAAGGCGAGTTTTAAATATTATGCAGCGCTATGTATCGGATGGGCTTAGGCAGCTTTTATGGCGTAAAGCGACTCGTTGCGGGGGCCATGCTATGAAGCGGACGGACCAGGAGGCCACGCTATTAAGTGGACGGGCTTAGATGCCGCGCTATGAAGCGGATGGGCTTAGGCAGCTTTTATGGCGTAAAGCGACTCAATGCGGGGGGCGCGCTATGAATCGGAGGACCCGGAGGCCGCGCTATTAAGCGGATGGGCTTAGATGCTGCGCTATGAAGCGGACGGGCTTAGAAAGCTTTTATGCCGTAAAGCGACTCACTGCGGGGGGCCGCGCTATGAAGCGGACGGACCCGGATGCCGCGCTATTAAGCAGACGGGCTTAGGTGCCGCGCTATGAAGCGGGCAGGCTTAGGTACCGCGCTATGAAGCGGACAGACTTATTGTCGGTGAAGAGAAATCCCATTTTGATGACGAGTTGACCTCTGGTGAGTTCCAAAAACAAGAAGGCTCATCCAGCCACTTTTGGTCGGGAGAGGTCCATAAATAAGATAGCTCGAGTCACCACGTCCAGGGGGTGAGTTCCAAAAAATGAAGCGTAATCGTTCGAGTTGTCAGACAGAAATAAATTCCAATAAGAGCTCGTACATAGGGAGCTCGTATTCGAGATCTCGTACTTTTTGAGCTTGAGAGCTGAAGAGCTCGTACTTGCAGAGCTTAAGAGCTCGTAGCAAAGAGCTTGAGAGATTGAGAGCTCGTACCTGGAGAGATGGAGAGCTCGTAACTTGAAGTGCTGGAGAGCTTGTTACTTGGAGAGCTTGAGAGCTCGCAACTTGGAGAGCTGGAAAGCTCGTAACTTAAAGAGCTTGGAGAGCTCGTAACTTGGAGAGCTTGAGAGCTCATTTTGGCGAGCTCGTAACTTGAGGAGCTGGAGAGCTCATAACATGGAGAGCTGGAAAGCTCACAACTTGGAGAGCTAGAGAGCTCATTTTGGTGAGCTCGTGACTTGGAGAGCTTGTAACTTGTGGAGCTAGAGAGCATGTAACTCGGAGAGATTGGAGAGCTCGTAACTTGGGGAGCTTGGAGAGCTCGTAACTTGGAGTTCTTGGGAGCTTATAACTTGGCGAGCTCGTAACTTGAGGAGCTAGAGAGCTCATAACTTGGAGAGCTTGGAGAGCTCGTAACTTGGGGAGCTTGGAGAGCTTGTAACTTGGAGAGCTTGAGAGCTCATTTTGGCGAGCTCATGACTTGGCGAGCTCGTAACTTGGGGAGCTGGAGAGCTCATAACTCGGAGAGCTTGGAGAGTTCGTAACTTTGGGAGCTTGGAGAGCTCATAACTTGGAGAGTTTGAGAGCTCATTGTGGCAAGCTCATAACTTGGCGGCCTATTTCTAGGGCAAGTTGTACATGTCCTCGTTGCCGACCATATTGTACTATCTGACTTGCTTTTGCGCTAAAAAACAGATCGTGCTCTGACAGCTAATCAAGTACGGCTCTGACAGCCCTGACAAAGTGGTTGAACATGTCTCTGGCAAGCCGATGGCTTTTCCAATGAGAGTGACACCGGAAAATCCTAGAATCCATGGAGAGCGGTGATAAATCAAACGCAAACTCTATGGATTGTGTGTTTTTGCTCCTTTAAGTGCACTTAGATCAATGAAAAACTTGAAGAGTAGCCACAGATGTGTTTTGATGTTGATGAATGTCGGTCGGAAAACCAATAATGGGCGGTTTCAGGCCGTCGGAAAACTAAAAAATAGGTGAAGATCTTACTATTGGATGAAGATCTTAGAGATCTTGATGAGGATCTTGTACATCTGAAGTGAAATCATGTAGATCTAGAGGATGATCTTGATGAAGACTTGGAGCTCTAGATGAACTGGATGAAGATTCCGTTGGAGGTTCAACCGGAAAACAAAAACGGGTTGTTTTTGGTCACCAGAAAACAAAAAATGGGCGGTTCAGGCCGCCGGATCTGGAAAAACGCCTCTGTAAATAATAAATCGACCGGAAAAGATGTAGAAAATGTCGATTTCCGGTAATGGAGCAAAGCGATGATGTCGAAAATATCACCAACAAGTTTGAGAGGATTTAACGATGGATATCTCGGCTAAAATGAGTGATTTCTCCGGTGGTTGTGGTTGGCAAGTGCTCAAGAACAAGATGAAGAAAATTTTTGTTTTGGGGGATTATGAGTGAGTCTCGAAAGGCGCTCACGCACCCTTTGTAAGGGATCAAGCAATGCGTAGTTTTGGAAAATAAGAGAGAGAGAGAGAGAGAGAGAGAGAGAGAGAGAGAGAGAGAGAGAGAGAGAGAGAGAGAGAGAGAGAGCCCCTTGTAATGTAGGTGAAGGTGATATATATATATATAGAGGCTGGAGGCGGCTAGTCAAGTAGAGGGACAACATTGTGATCATGCGAGCCCAGAGGGTGAAAGCCCTTGGCGGGCAGAGAGCCTACGGCGAGCGAGAGGCCTAGTGGTCTGCTGAGAGCCTTGGCGGGCACAGAGCCTATGGCAGGCTGGGAGCCTACGGCGAGCAGAGGGCCTAGTGGCCTGCTGAGAGCCTTGGCGAGCAGTGAGCCTACGGCGAGCAGAGAGCCCATGACTGGAAGAGAGCCCACTGCGGGCAGAGAGCCTATGGTGGGAAGAGCCTACGAAGAGCAGAGAGCCCTTGGCAGGCAGAGAGGCGAGCGGGTCGGCCCTTTAGTGCTTTGTATCGAGCTAGCTGTTTGATGCTTCACTCCTATTGCCTTGCATAATGAGGAGGATCGTCATAGCATGAGGCGGAGCTGGACCGAGGGCCCTATTCATTACTGGGCTTATGTCTCTTTTCTGGATTTGTCGAGGCTTTGCCAATTTTGGCATATCAATAGAGAACAAGGAGATTATTGTTTGACAACAATCAGGGTCGATTTAAGTGTTAAGGATGTTACTCATATAATAAGAATTAGGATTGCTTTTGTTTGTGGGGTTGAAGTTTTAATTGATCGAGCAATTTCCGCAAATGGTCTACGTATGTTTGTTCAGATTGGAACGGGGCAAATAGGACACTATGTCAATGATTTTCCTGTGCATTATTCGTGTTATAAAACGGATGGAGATAACGTCGATGCAAGAAAGTAAATGAAGCAATCAAACATAAACAATCAAAGGAGATAATGAAACAAGAAGAACACAGATTTAACGTGGAAAACCCCTCGATGGGAGAGGTAAAAACCACAGGCGAGAAAAGAGATATTTTATTATGCCTTTGAATTTTACTGATTTCACCACACCCAGATAATGAGACAACAATTGTATTTATAGGCACAAATCCACAAACCCTAGCCGCTTGAGAATCTTTTATCGAATCGCCATAAATACCCTTACACGTGTCCTCCTTTTAATGACACTTTGTATAGTTTGTCACATAATGAATTAACAGATGTGGGACCTGTTGTATTCAGTACTCGCAGATTGTCACCTGGCGATAGTCACCTCTTTGAAGCCTCGAGACTCCACCCTACCGATGCACGTAATTGAATACACTTCTCATTTGTCCATCACACGGTGAGTCTTGATTGGTTCCACCCGGATCACGAGTTTAAGTCACCTTCTCGACAAATCTCCACCTTGACTTCAACTCTCACTAGAGTCAAACAGTTGCATAACCGGATGTACTTGTACCGGATGCATTCGTCAATGCTAGATGTACTTGTACCGGACTATCTCCACAAAGATCCACTCCACCGATCCGCCCTCGGTAGAGTTTCGAAGCAGATTACAAGCTTTGAATATTCGGTAAGTCCAGGCAAAGTGGAACTTACTCATTGAATCGGTTTAGTGAACATATCGGCAGGATTCTCCTTTGTGCCAATCTTCTTCACTACAACCCTCTTCTCATTTCTCGAGAAAATGATACACGACATCAATATGCTTGGTTCTCTCATGATGAACCCTGATCCTTGGCTAAACATATTGCACTTAGATCGTCACAATATATATCGGCTGATCTCGATGCAACCCCAAATCATTGACTAGCCCTTCAACCGGACACCTCCTTAATCGCTTCAAGAAGAGCCATATATTACCTTGATGAGTTGATAAGGCTCACTGTAGTCTGAAGAGTAGCTTTCGGTGACCACTTTGCATTTCCCAATGTAAACACATAACCGGTCATTGATTTTCTCTGTCAACATCACTGCGCATAATCAGCATCACAAGAACTTTCGTGACTGGACCAATATCACCACCATAAATGAGACCAACATCATTTGCACTCTCTCGGTACACGAATATCCTTTTAACAAATTTTTTCGGTGTTCCTTTCGAGTTGAGCCATAAACCTCGCCGACAACACCTTGACCGCTGAGAGCAGATCAGGCCTAGTGCATACCATGGCATACATCGATCGCCAAGCTGCACTAGCATAGGGAACTTTGACATATACTCCTTTTTTCTTGGATTGTGAAGCATAAGCAGACAAATGAACATTTGATGCCATAGGAGTATCTATTGGTTTTGAAGAGACATCCCAAACTTGGCCAATATCTTACGCACATAACCTGCTTTGAGACAAGAACAACTTCTTTCCGACTTCTATCTCTCAGGATCTCCATCCCCAAGATTTTCTTGGCAAAGCACCCAAATCCTTCATTTCAAATTCAAAGACGAGAGAAGGTTCTTGATTTTGAACATCAGACTTCCTTGCTGCGACTATCAACATGTCATCCACATACAGACAAGATAGATATATGATCCATCTTTCAAACAGATTGTAGTAAACACAATGATCATATGGACTTCTGTTATAACCCTTTGAAGCATGAAATCATCAAACCTTTTATACCACACGCCTTGGAGCTTGCTTCAAACCATACAATGATTTCTTCAACTTGCAAACATAGTTTTCTTTGCCGGGAACTTGAAAACCCTCAGGTGTGTCATGTATATCTCCTTATCCACCTCACCATGTGTAAGCGGTTTTCACATCTAATTGCTCAAGTTCGAGATCTGCTTTGTGCCTACCATTGCTAGTAACACCACGATTGAAGTGTGTCGACCTTTGGTGAAAATATTTCATCAAAGTCAACCCTTCCTTTTGATGAATCCTCTTGCAACCAAACGTGCCTTATACGATTCTTACGCCTTTGTTATTCCTTCCTTTTTCTTGAAGATCCATTTACAAGTCACAACTCCCTTGTCAGTAGGCTGTTTGACCAATTCCCAAGTCTGATTCTTCAATAATGACTCCATTTCATCTCCCATGGCTGCATGCCACTGAGATGCTTCTGTACATGTCACTGCTTCCCTGTAAGTAGTAGGTTCGAAGAACCCTACTTCTTCAAACAACTTGGAGTGCATATCCGGCCAAATCATCATATCCATATCTCCTTGGAGGTATCCCAAAATTAGATCTTCTAGGCTCTTTGGCGCTAGACTCTGTTGATCAATGTTTGTATGGACGCCTCGCCGAGGTCTGAGACCGGCTTGGATCGATTCGGTTCATTATCCGGTCGATATAGTGTTGATTTGGATCCACCGATTGTTGCATATCGATGAGACTCCACCTGAAGCTCCACCTGTTTCTCAACACTATCAGATTGATCAAGATCGGTTTCGGACTCGAGTGAGACCTTCCACCGATGAGTTTAACATAGAATTTTCATCAAACACAACGCGTCCTGCTGAGGATTACTCGGACTCTGCTTGATGACCAAATTCTATATCCTTTACTCCATCACCATACCCCACAAACACTCCCTTCTTGGCTCTTGGCTCCAACTTCCCTTCACTAACATGATAGTAAGTTGTACTTCCAAAACCCTTAGAATCGAGTAGTCGGCAGGCTTGCTCGACCACATCTCAAATGGTGTCTTGAGATTGATTCTCGTGTGAGGACTCTGTTGATTAAGTAGCAAGTCGTCTTAACAGCTACACGCCCAAAATCTCCTTGATAAACCCGCTTGAGAAAGCATACATCTTGCCCTCTCCGGAAGAGTTTGATTCATCCTTTCGGCTACACCATTCTCGCTGAGGTGTATTCACTACTGATATGATGTCCGGCAATACCTCGGTTGCACAAAATGAATCAAAATCATCGGTAATTCCGGACCATTATACATCTGAAGCTTCTTGATTTTCTTGCCTAGCTCGATTCTCCACTAGGGCCTTCCACGCTTGAAGTTCTTGAATGCATCATTTTTGTTCTTCATCATCACCACCCAAGTCATCCTTGAATAGTCATCTATGAATGACACAAAATATCTGTGACCACCCAATGACTCAACTCTTGATGGACCCCAGATCTGAATGGATATAATCAAGTGTTGCCTTTGTGTTGTGCAACCTCATTTGAGAATTTATACGTGCAATTTCCCAAACACACAATGTTCACAAAAGTCCAGATTCTTGACCTTATATCCCCAAGAAAACTCTTTGAAGAAGAAAGAACTCGCATACCCTTTCACCCATGTGACCAAGTCTCATGTGCCACAATTGAAGTCTGCTTTGAGATCAGTGAGCTCATTGAGGATGCAACGGAAGAAGTGCAGATCTGATGAGATCCTTGTAATATATACAAGGTTCCCTCTTGATGCCTTTGAGGACTACAATCGATCTTTGAAGACATTCAATTTGTCCACCTTCACCCTTGAAATTGAACCCCTATCATCTCAGAGTAGATCGAGAGATACCAAATTCTTGGTCATCTCGTGGAACATGTCTTACATCTTTTCGGTGTACAAAATTTACCATCCTCTCGCCCTTAACTTTCTTGAGCCAATTCCCACAACTTTGCAAACCTTTTGTTGGCCATATAGATTTGACCACCATCCATCGCCTTCATAAGTAGAAAACCACTCTCTGTTTGGACAAATATGGTAGGATGCTCAGAATCAAGTATCCACACATCATTGTGGTGTGTAGAATCCTCGCAACTAGAACCGGATCCTCATCAGTTGCTCAGTAGCCAAAGCTGCTTTGTGCGAGTGCCTCCTGTTTGTTTCTTCTTCCTTGGACAATTGGACTTCCAATGTCCACGCTCCTTCTGAGAATTACTGGACATCGTAGACTTAGGACATTTGGACCCGACTTCTTTTTCTTCTTCATCCATATCCTTTTCCACTATTCTTTGCTAACTACTAGCCCAAAGAACTGACTATCTGTTCCAGCAGACCTTGTGTCTAAGCTCCTGGCATGTAGCGGCACTCACATCCTCCAAAGCCATCGTGTATCCTTTCCAACTATGAAAGGCGCACAAAGTTTTCATATGATGCGGTAATGACACCAACAGATTAGGCTGCATCTTCATCTTCAATTTTAACATCAATATTCCTTAAATCAAGTAATATTGTGTTCATTGGTCCAGATGTTCCCTCAGTGGACTTCCTTCATGCATCTTCAAATGAACAACCTCTGTTTCAACAACAACTTGTTGGTCGGTGACTTGGTCATATCTGAGCTTTCAAGCTTCTTCCACAACTTGGTGCGGTGTCTTCCTCAAAGCAACCTCGGTGATAACATCATCGAGATAAGCACAACATGATGGTTGAATGTGCTTTCTCTTCCAGATCGGCATAATCTGCCGCACTGTGTATTTGGTTTGTCGGATAAAGGATTCCACAAACCCTCGTTGTTTCAACAAAGGCACGCATCTTGATTTGCCACAGACCAAAGCTGTTCCTTCCTCAGTAAATTTATCGATTTTTACGTTTCATCACGACATCTTTCCTTGCTAAAGATCACAACTTTGTCACGAGATCCTAGCACCCTGTGAAGGCCTTGGTGAAGACGAAGTTGATCGCATGCGATTGTTTTCCAGAACCTTTCTCGATACCACTTGTTATAAAGCGGATGGAGATAACGTCGATGCAAGAAAGCGAAAAATGAAGCAATCAAACATAAACAATCAAAGGAGATAATGAAACAAGAAGAACACATGATTTAACGTGGAAAACCCCTCGGTGGGAGAGGTAAAAAACCACGGGCGTAAAAGAGATATTTTATTATGCATCGAATTTTCTGATTTCAACACACCCAGATAATGAGACAACAATTGTATTTATAGGCACAAATCCCAAACCCTAGCCGCGAGGAATCTTTGTCTCGAATCGCCATAAATACCCTTACACGTGTCCTCCTTTTAATGACCTTTGTATAGTCGTCACATAACAAATTAACAGATGTGGGACCTAACAGATTCGGTACTCAGCGTTGTGTCACCTGGCTGATAGTCACCTGCTGAAGCCTCGATGACTCCACCCTCTTGATGCATGAATTGAATACACTTCTCACCGGTCCATCACACCTGGTGAGTCTTGATTGGTTCCACCCAGATGCAGAGTTTAAGTCACCTTATCGACAATTAAACATGAACAAGGCAATTAAAGAGATTCTAAAGTATACTCCATAAAAGGGACATTGATGGAAGCTCTTGTGTGGAACTTATCGCAGCTTTATGTGGCTATATTCTACATAATGGTGGGAGTGAAGATTCTTGCAGTGGCATTGTTGATGAGACTCTTGGGGGTTCTTTGATGTGGACTTATATGCATATTTCAATTGGCTGATGCTCGCTCGATTGGTACTCTTTGATACAAGTGAGATTGATTAATCTTGAGTGCATATAATGACTGAATCGCAATAGAAAGATGATGACCAATTCGCGATTAGGAGGGAAGGGGTGGTTATGTCAAGCTAGTGCAGCAATTCCAGTCCCCATACGTATTGTATTGTCTCATGAATGGTTTAGCGGATTTTTTGCAAACTCTGGTTTCGCCTATAAGATGTTTTGGGTGTGATTCAATTACTTTCCAAGTATGTCGGACTAAATTGGCTTTCATTTGGTTAAGGCTCTTTCTACAAATGGTTGTATGGTGTGTGGCGATTAACTCAATCATGACTTCTTGTATTAAGGTTGAGCTAACTTGGCCTGCTGTTCTTGTTGATTCACGGGAAAACGGGATTCGACATGTTCTTATTTTGTTATATCACGCAGAAGCCATTCAGCAAGAGAATTTGTTTCGATTGCTTTTCATCAAAGCTTGTCTCTCGTGTACCTAAAGCCAGTGCATCTTACTGTAAATCAATCCATTCTGGAGGCTCTCCTTGAAAATGGCTTTGTTTCTGCGATAGATTTTAGTAAGGAACAAAGCGTGCAATGGCCTATGTTACTTCAAGCATTTGCTTCAAGCCATGGCATTCCATTTAGTGTTCAATTAAGAGGAATTGATCATGAAGCACATTACCATGATAAATTGGTACGTGTATCTACGAGAGTTGGGTTGGAAAGTGGATATGAATGCCAATACCAAGTTTCTGTTCATTGTGCTTGTTGCAATTTCTCTTAGAGATCCTGATGTATTCATATTAGGCCTGATAGTTGTAAGGATGAAGCAGTTGCCTTGAATTCTACATTGAAATTGCATCAGTTGTCAGCATGCAACTGATGCAAGGGAATACAATATGTGATGTTTGTTGGATTTGTTGTTATAGTTAACGTGATAGTTGCAGGTTATTCCCTCGAAGCCACTGAAGATGCAGGACATGCGACAAATAATGGATGTGATTGCCAAACAAACATACACTCCCAACTTGTTGCCAAATTGAAGATTTTTGTTTGGGTTTCTCATTTCACCACCATGAGGACAAGGCGGTTGTTGAGGGGAAGGATATGTCATGTCCTGAGGTTAAAATTAGAAAGACGACTGGAGAAGGCGTTGGTGCCCGTTAGATACGAGTTGTTAGCCGTTAGTGATGTCATATGTGATGTCATTTACTTTATGTCTATTTTATATTATTTGAGTATTTTGACTTATTTCCCAAGTAGTGAAGGGCTATATAAATTATAGATGTAAACATGAATATCATTATAATGAATGTTCATGAAATATCTCCCTATTTTCTCTCTTAATTTCCAGTCTCTTTCTCTTCTCTTCTTCTCCCCCCCCATATAAATTATAGATGTAAACATGAATATCATTATAATGAATGTTCATGAAATAATTCCTATTTTCTCTCTTAATTTCCAGTCTCTTTCTCTTCTCTGCTTCCTCCCCCCAACCCCCACCCAAAATTCCCTTCAATCTCTGTATTACTTCTGCAATTGCTAGAAATTTGTAGCTCATGTTGTGACAGATCGGAATTAGCTTGAAAATTTCATTTTCAACTTATTTTCCATTTAATTTCTTGGTATTTAACAGACCATATTAATGGTTTATTGTTAAAAAGGACAATTTGAATATAGAAATATGTAAAGAGGACAGTGAAATATTTTTTTGGGTAAAAAGGACATGTCATTATTCCACTGTAATTTAAATTCTTTCGTATTCAACTACAAAAAAAGAATATATCTTTTGACCTGATTGTCGAAAGATGGTAATTCTTTCATCACAATTTTCCTTTTTTCGTCATCTTTATTTCGACCTCTCTTTTGATTTTTTTTCAACGTTATTTTTTAGGGAATTTTTGTAAAAAAAACTCATAAAGATTGGAATAAATAAACATTGGATTTGGCGTCACTTACGTAGAAGAAACAATGGATTTGAAGTTATTGATGATAGATTTGTCTTATTACCCAATTTATATTTTCACTATTTTGATTCCTATTTTTTTTTAAATCCTTTTAAACCATTCCCCCATATTAAACAGATTGCAGAGAGGAGAAAATGTGGGCTGTGTTGTGTTGTCGAAGAAGAAGAAAGTGTTTAGTAGATATAAAACAGTGTGTGAAATTCAAACAAATGCATCCAACATATAAATCACAGTAGTTTTGTAATGTTCTAGGTATACATGTCATACCTGTTTCACCGATAGTAGTTTCTAAAACAGGGGTAAATATGTAAATAAAATTTAAAAAATAAGAGACCCGTCACATTATCTAATATCATATTGATTCTGAATCATCAAATCATATTTTGATCAAGACCAGAATAAAACTTGTGTATAACACAAAACAACATATTCATTCACTACTCGATTACTATTGTGATGTATATAGGTCCCATCATTATCATTAATGCATTTAAATATAGTAATGAATGTAAAAGAAAGAATGTATCTTTATTCCTTGTAAACTTATACGGTGTTATTCTTTTCTACGACTATATTGTATTTAATTTTGTTTCCAATCTTAATATACTAAGTCAATCAAGCGAATATAAGGTCGATCTTACGAGAAGTTGAATACAAAAACTGCTATCGCGCATAGTATATATGGTCGAAAACTTGGTTGAGTAATTTTGAGTTTTTTTTCAAACGCAAAAGTAGCTATGAAATGAAGAATGTAATTAAACTATATAAGTTAACTAAATTAAACTACTCGGTGTATATAACTAGAAATGGTAGAAAATTTGATGATTCAACCGGTCATTTCCCGAGTATTTGGTAAAGATGATAGTCTACTAGTAGTTTATTATTTTCAAAAAAACTAGTAAACTATCATCTTTAATTTACCTAATACTCGGGAAATGACTTTTAGAGAGCAACATTCCTAAAGTGTTATTAGCAATTTCCATGGCTAATCAATTAGCTACTCTCATTAATCATGAAATTAAATCAATTAAAAGAAGATAATTCCATTAAAATAGTATAATAAGATAAAAACATATTTTATTATTAGTACTTAAAAGACGAAGATCTCAAGTAAAGAACAACTCTTAGCTTGAATATCATGAAAAATCACCCAAAAGTTGATGATGTACAATCCTAGAGTAAAGCCTAAGCAATTCTTTCTAACAGTTTTGGTGACATGACATCTAAACTGATGAATAAACTGGGGAAACTAATTTGGCGAGGGCGAGACCGATGATTAGTTTTAGTTAAGTATATTCAGTTCTGTGAAAATCTGTTTGATGAAGTGCATCTAAGTTTCTTCCGAAGTCAGCAGTCAGTTTTGGCCTGCTGAGTTCTACATCTAAGCAGTTGATTACAAGTCTGGGAGAGTCAGTTTTGAACTGAGTTTCATCTGGTGGATAACAGCTGGAGCTGAGGTCCATATATATCTGGGATATTTACGACAATTCCGACAAAGATCTTTGGCGGTTAGGGTTTGGGATTTGTGCCTATAAGTACCAATGTTGTAATCAATGCAAGTGTGTCTTTCAATAGTGTGTCTTTCACTTTGTGAGAAATACCTTGTAACTTTTTGCATAGTAAAATATCTCATTTTCTGTCCGTGGAGTAGTCGCACAACGCCGAAAACCAAGTGTTCTCTTTTGTTTCTGTGTTTTATCAATTTCCGCCATACTTTATGTCTGCATTGCTATTGTTTTATCTTTCTTAAACTGCAAGCTTCTCATCTGTGTTTTAACAAACAGGTATCGGAGCGTCAGGTTCAAGATTTAGAGAGTTGCAGGTTGAACGGAGTTGATCTTCCCCAAGACCAGCGACCGGTGCTAGGATTTTGTGATCAAATGTTTGTTCTTTAATTAGAAGGATGTCAGTAATGAACGTAAAGATTGATAAATTTACAGGGAGGAACAGTTTCAGTTTGTGGAAAATCAAGATGCGGGCCTTGTTACAGCAACAAGGATTGTGGCCTCCTTTATCTGATAGAGGGGATGCCAGTTCTGCAGATTATGATAGTCTGGAGGAGAAAGCACATTCAACCATCATGTTGTGCTTATCTGATAATGTTATCATAGAACTTGCTGAGAAAGACACTGCTGCGAAGTTATAGTTAAAGCTTGAAAGACTGTATATGACTAAGTCATTGACCAACAAGTTGCTGCTGAAGCAGATGCTATTCAGCTTGAGGATGCATGAGGGGACTCATTTGAGAGATCATCTTGATCAATTGAACACAATATTACTTGATCTCAGAAATATTGATGTTAGGATTGAGGATGAAGATGCTGCTTTGATTTTGCTGGTTTCATTACCAGCTTCCTATGAGAACTTTGTGCAGTCCTTCATAGTTAGGAAGGATACAGTTGCTTTAAGGATGTAAGGTCAGCTTTACATGCCAGGGAGCTGAGACATAAGGAAGCTGGGGCAGACAATCAGGCTGTTGGACTGATAGTCAGTAGCAGCAGTGGAATAGAGAATGGTCAGTCTAGGAAGAAAAATTCCAAGAAGACAAGGTCTATAAAGGCCCTAAATCCACAGATGTTTGCAATTACTGTAAGGAGCAGGGACATTGGAAGTCCAATTGTCCAAAGAGGAAGAAACAGCAGGAGAACAGTTCTGGCACAGCTACTATGGCAGCTAAGCATAACTTAGATGAGGATATGGTCCTAGTGGCAGGTGAGTCGGCACATCAAACTGATGTGTGGATTCTAGACTCTGGGGCATCCTTTCATATTTGCCCTCACATAGAGTGGTTCTCAAGTTATCAGCAGATAAATGGTGGTCATATATCTATGGCAAACAGCAAGGTCTGCAAGGTAGTTGGGATTGACTCAGTTCAGTTGAGGACAGAGGATGGAAGATTATGTAAACTGAGTGAAGTTAGACATGTTCCACAAAGGACCAAAAACTTGGTATCTCTCAGTTCTTTTGGGCGAGGGATTCGATTTTAAGAGGAAAGTGGAAAAGCGAGTGTCTATAAAACTCGCCGAGTTCTCAAAGGAGACAAGAAAGGGACTCTGTATATATTACAAGGGTCAATTGTTGTTGGTTCTGCTGATGTGGAATCAACTGAGATTCATCAGTCACAGTTTACAAAACTATGGCACATGAGACTTGGTCACATGGGTGAAAAAGGGATGCATGTTCTTTCTCAGAAAGATCTTCTTGGGGAGTGTAAGGTCAAGCATTTGGACTTTTGTGAGCATTGTGTGTTTGAGGAGCTTCTGTTGAAATAGTATCCTAAACCCAATCGGGTTGGACCGGATTCGACCGGGTAAGATCATTTCTTCTATTTCTTTATGTTTATAAATACATATTAAATTGTTTTTCTGTTGTCATATATTTGTTCTTTTAAAAACCAATTATGAATTGTTATATGATTACGGCCTTAGTATTAAACTGTGATAGAGAAACCATGATAGGCGATTACGGTTGATGAGATCTCTAATCACTTTAATAAGTTTGATACTTAAATGTCTCTAGACATATAATGTACTATTAATCAGGGCATTGATAGTACAAACATGCTAGCCCGTATTATATGTCTTTTGTCTTTAAGGGCAGGGATAGATCTCATCTATCGAAGTGTAGAGACACTTGGACTGTACGTGGACGTGTATTAGTGAATGCGTACGTTAGACTGACTCACTTACACTGTTTAGTGTCACACTATGTAGTGGTTGTGTAATTATCCTAAGACCGGAGTCTTCATGGCATCACTGTGTGGATTGTCATTCTTTGACGCTATTGAGGTTTGCCCTAGCCATGGGGCGATCATGCGGTAGTGATTGGGTGTGATACTGAAGCATGCGGAGTATACATGTTTGTTCGTCCGGGAATCGTGTACCATATCAGTAGGAGTGAATATCCGAAAGGGCCTTCTTATAAGGATGTCTTACTCTCGTGAATCCTTACAAAGTGGTAGTAAATGAGTTACTTTGAGAGAGCATGATATCCAGATTATAAGATACGGTCGTTGATATTTGACACTCGACGTATGACCGTATGGATATTATTACAGTGATAGGATTTTATTTATGTTAGAAAATCTACGCAGGAACGCAGCGGAATTTAAAATTTATTTCATTTTACCAGGATCGACTTCGTTTAAGCAACAAACATAATAAGCTTAGTAGGCAGTGGTTACCTTGCTTGATCTAAAAGATCGACGCTTTGACCGTCTAAGGAGAGTAGTGGTGCACGGAGCCGCCCAAGCATTCGGCCTCTACCGCCAGTCCACACGAAGAACCTGCCGGAATCCACCATTGGATTGCTACTTGAAAAATCCGGTTGCTAGACCGGTCTTTTCTCTCTCTAAATCTCTCTTTAAGAAGCTCTCTATTTTTCATAAGAAACTATTATTCTCTTGGAATTATAATGTACAAAAGATCTAGTCAACCCCTTCTTTAAATAGAGTGTGATGCGCCCCTATGACAATCCCAATCTGATTGATTTATCTCATTTAATATTCAATATCTTATATTAAATAGTTTTCCAAGATACATAATGACAATATCTTATATTGAATATATCTTTATCTTATTACCATAAATCTATTTTTCTAAAAATCAATTAATATCCAATATTAATATTATGGTAATCTTATTAATTAAATTTCACAATCCAAGTGTATCTTATACACCTATTATTGGCGCCACCTTTTGCCAAAGATTTGGCATCCGGAATATTCTTTAATTAATATAATGCTATGATTAATTAGTTTGCAAAATACATGTGTATCAATATACATATATATATTTTCGACATATATATATACATTATATGTATATTTAATTAATCAACATAATTAATATCTTGTATTTAGTTTATTCATAATAAATAAATACCACCATATTAATTTATCACTATATCACTTTATAGTCGAGATAAAACTTTTCTTATTTGGTTATCGCTATAACCGCATTTTAATCTGGCTCGATGTTCTTATGTGTGTGACCCGATAGGCTTCCGAATATGTTGGTCGTAGACACAGTGCAAATTACGAAAATGCCCTTTATACCTATCGATCACGAGATAGCATCTAGCAACACACAGTGACCCCCAATCATAGGAAGAGTCAAATGCAATGACTACTACCTTTCATGTGTGTTGGAAATAAAATTTAAGTTTTGATGATGATTCATCTAATTATTTGTTTACACCTCATTGATGAAGTGCTGAAGCTAGCTGTTATAGTGAAAAGCTAAAAGATGTCTAGAACTGAATGTATAGGATTTATTAGAGTCTGATAATTGTATAGGTTATATCAGACAAGCACTGTAATAGTTATTGTCGTAAAATTGAGAACTGGAAATCATCTAGAAAACTGGATATTGACTAAAATTGAAAGTGACACTCAGAAGCTAAAACTGAAGTTTACTCAGAACTGAAGAAGGTAAGTTCGTTGAGGGACACATACTCGGTTGACTTATCTAGAAGATGAAAAACTGAGGGAACAAACTCAGTGAATGAAGAACTGAGGGACACAGACTCAATTATTGAAGAATAAAGAATTGAGGGTTCAAACTCAGTTTTGAAGGATAAAGTCGAGACTGTAAAGTTAGAATTCAGGTAGGTCTGTGAAGGTCTGATCTAACTTTATGGATCTTGTATGAAGTCCTAAGAATCATAAGGACAATGATATCTTAGATGATTTATTAAGGATATGGTGTACTCTGATTAAGTCATATAAAATCTGATGAATAGAGTACTAAGTTTTGAAGAAGAGTAAAAAAAACTCAGTTAATGCTCTAAGTCAGTTGATAAACTGATAACTGACATATTCAGATTAAAACTGATCAAGATACTTAGTCTTAATGTCAGTCATCCAAAGAACTGAACTTACATTTGAACGTTACAAATCAAGAAATATTATTGGATGAAGAACTGACATGTCAGAACGGTCACTGACATCTGACATCTGAAAATATAGACGTTGATAGAATTTCAAATTCAAGCACGATGAACGTTGGACCACACAATATATATAGAGGACTTGGCATCAAGGATCAAACACACAATACAAAGAATCGAACGCGAGAATACAACAATTATTGTGCCTAAGTCTTTGTTCATCTGAATTGCTATTTGCGCTTTACAAGATCACATCCAGAATTCTTCAAGTGTTCAAGTTACAGAGAATCTATCCAGAATTCGACACTTAGAAGAACCACAAGCAAGAATCAATCAGCCAAACTTTGATTTTTATCAAAAGTTTAGACAGTGAAGCAATCCGGTTTAGGATTTGCCAAGGACAGTTGTTGTTTAGCAGTCGGGTAGACTGTGTTTGTGGTGGAGCTGGAGAAGAGGCAATACAAACCTCTAAGGACCAGTGTTTTAAGCAGTTGCAGAGTAGCAATCTCAACTGTTCTACAGTTGTTTAGATAGTGCTAGGGATTAGCCAAGGACTATCAATTATGACTTTTTGTAACCAGCTACCTCAAAAAGTTCTAGTGGAATTTTCCTCCTACATCACAGGAGAAGAGTGGACTGACAGGATTACACCACCTAGAACCACTATAATTCTTGTCTTACTTACTTTACGCATTTACTTTCTGTTATTCAGTAAATCAGTATTTGTGATTGTTTTTCATACAAGTTTTTCATACAGCATAACTGAACAAACTGATTGATATTCACTCATAGTTCACAAAATGACATTCACCAGAATTCAGTTTTGCATACTCATCAGTTTTTTCGTAGATACAACAAGATCTGCATAAAGGCTAAAACATATATGCTGCAGGTTGACTCAGTTTCAGCATAAATCAGTTTGATTTATACTCAGCTAAGTCAGCTCAACTCCACACAAGTTTACAACTGAACTAATCATATTTAAAATCTAGTTTTTGGTGACAAATTTATTCACCCCCGCTCCCCTCTAAACTTGTGTCAGCCTTTCCAAGGGACCAACAATTGGTATCGGAGCAATGTTCTTTAAGCACACTTGTTCTGATTACATTCTCTAGTTGTTCTCCTGAAAAAGCTCAGTTTTCAGTTTCCAGTTCATGCATAAACTCATTTACACTATGGATAACAATCAGTATGCCAAACAGATGCTTATGTGTAACATGGACCGCTTTGATGAATACAGACGTAGTTTGCAGGCTTTTCTAGGTGCCACTCATGATGAGATGATGGACGTACTTACTGATGGACCTATCCAAATCACTAACATGCAGACTGTTAATGGTGATCAAGTTAGACTCGCCAAGCCCAAAAGTGAGTGGAACAATGATGATCGAAAAAGAAACAAAAAAATCTCAACAATGTCGCCATGGATATCATCCTCAGAGCCTCGACAGCAATATGTATCTTAAAGTCAAAGATTGCACAACTGCAAAAGAAATATGGGAGAAACTTGGTGGTGTGTGAAGAAGGCTGATTCCATCAAAGAAAACAAGATCTCAGTTGCCAAACAGTATTTTGAGAATTTTAAGATGAAGTCCGGCGAAAAAAATGAACATATGGAAACAAGATTCAGCACAATAATGGATGAACTAGCACTACGCAAGATTGAATATACCAAGAAAGAAATTAACACTAGAATCTTGAAAGCCCTACCTATGTGCTGGAAGATGAAAGTTACAGCAATGGAAGAGTCAAGCCGACTTGATATAGAAGATCCTTCAAAATATTCTCAGATCTGAAAGCTTATGAATTCAACGAAGATTTCACAAGCACAGTAGCAATAATCAAAGCTCTGGAGGAACCCAAAACAACAGCTCTTACATCAGCATCCAATGACAATCAAGAAACTTCCTCTAGCAATCTCCAACAGTTAGATGAAATGGAAGAACATATGGCTCTCATGATGAATAGAATTCGAAGAATGAAAAGTGGACATCCAGTCACTCAGAAGTATATCAAAAAGACTCCTGAGAAAAGGAAAGTTGATGAATATCTTTGCTTTAACTGCAAAAAACCTGGACATTACAAAGCTGAATGTCCAGAGCTGACTGGTAAGAAGACTCAGCAATGAAGAACCGGTAGAAGGGCTCTCTTAGCTGGAGATGAGTCAAACTATGAAGCTGGCACTGAAAGACTCTCAGATGATACAGCTCTGATGGCTTACATGGAAGATTCAAATGAAGTATGTGAATCCAACTCTAAATATACCTCAGCACAAATTTCTATGCAAAATGCTTGTTCTTCAACTCGCCGACTCAATCCAAAAATCGAATTAGAAGAAACTCTTGATGAATTGATGAATCATCTAGTGACTATACAAGTGGTTATGAATCAATTAATGAAAAAGAAGCTCTAATTCTAGAGGTCAAAAGATTGAAAATTTGAATTGAACACGTTGGCCGACCAAAACCGACAAATGAAAGAATCAAGATTAGCTCATTGATCAAGATCGAGAATAAAGAACTAAATCTTTTGCTCAATCAAGTTCAGCTACTAAATTTAAATCTAGAAAGCCATATGGAGATAGAACTGGCCTAGGATTTGATACACATCAAACTTCGAAGGAAGGTACGAGCAAAGCTGCTGAACCTAATGTCAAAACTGGCGTTAAGTTTGTGGCTGAGGAATTTCCTCAAACTGAGAAGCATGTTGAACAAGTAAAACCAGTTCCACGTGAATCGACTTAGTCTCAGCATCAGTTTTCCAAGAAGTCAGTTGCATTCAATAACAAAAGCAAATCTAAAGCTAAATCAGCTGCACATCAAGGAAACAAGAATGGTAGATCAACTGCCAGATCTACAAAAGCTGATCATATGAAGAATCAGAAAACTTCAGTCGGAGTAAATCCAAGAATATTAATCATTCAAAGATTCACACAGTCAGGGGGAAAGGCAGATTATTTCCCACTGATGAAGATTGTAATTTCTATGAACCCATTATTAAAACTGATAGAAACAATCATTCAAGACATAAAACTTATCACAAGTTTCAGTCCAAGACTCAAAGACAGGACTTACCCAGTCCTCAAAGAAAAGTCTCGATGCGAAGTCAAGCCTGAGACCTCAAGATCTGAGACATAATGATGGTTACAATTCAGCGTTCAATAATAGAAAGCATCATGGAAACCAGTTTCAGCCAAAAGACTTGAGAGATCATATAAATAAGGCACAATCCGAAAAGCAGATACTATGGGAGTATGGCTTATATATATGAAAACAAGTGCAACAATTTCCAAAGACGACCGTATGGAAATATCCCCCGATTTGTACTTACAACTGGCCCATATGGACCCAAACAGAGTTGGGTACCTAAAACCTTTTAATTTGTCTTGTAGGATATTTGGTATTTTGACAGTGGATGCTCAAGACACATGAAAAAGAGCAAAGATTGTCTAGTTAATTTTGTTGCCAATGATGGACCTAAAGTCAATTTTTGGGAGTAAAGACAGACCAGGATATACAAAAGGTTATGGAACCTTGATCAGGAATGGACTTACAATCAAGAATGTATCTTATGTGGAAGGACTGCACTATAATCTTCTCAGCACCAGTCAATTTTGTGACATGGGATACATAGTCACATTTGATAAAGAATTTTGCATCGTTGTCAGCGAATCAGCTTATCAAGTAGTTCTTGCTGGAAGAAGAAAAGAGAATATGTATGTTGTAGATTTGTCAACAGCAGTCTCGAGACTTGTTTACTTGTGCATACCAAATCAGAAATTAGCTGACTATGGCATAAGAAACTGAGTCACCTCAACTTTGATGACATCAACACTAATTGGTCAAAAAGCGAGTTAGTAATTGGATTACCGAGATTTCTTACAAGAATGATAGCTTATGTGATGCTTGCCAAAAGGGAAAGCAAGTCAAAACCAATTTCAAGACAAAATCTCAGCATTCAACTTCAAGAGTCCTAGAACTTCTACACATCTTTCCTGCATGTATATGTGTGTATATCTTTGAACGATGAATCATTAAATTAAAACAAAATCAAATCAGTAATTGGTTTGAGGGAGAAAGAAAAATTAGTTTGTTGATAACAACAACAAATATATATAAATAACTTGAAACAAATCATTGAATTTCAAGATTCTTCGGGATATAATAATTGTGCAATATTTTGTACATGAAGTAATTATGAGGAATTTTGATAGAAGTGAGAAATTTATTAATTTTTTTAAAGTATCACACATATATTTGTACATTTAATTATATACATGTAATTATATAGTAAAAGATAAAAAAAAATATAAGAATCAATGCATAAAAATAAGAGAGTCAATTACATATAGATATATGTTTATAAAAAAAATTCTCAACTATTATTATATATATTTTTATTTTAGGGATCAGCAGCACCCCATTGGTCAAGGGTAAAGCCACCCATTTGTGTATACTTAGTGAAGTTAATATACTAATGTTCACTCTTCTTTTTCAATTTACTTAATTTTTGTTCTCCCCATTCATGAAGCACGGGTTATTAGTCTAGTTTATTATATTTTTTTTATTTTTACCTTTAATTTATTATAAATCGAATTACTTTATTCTAGACTTTTATCACTATAATTAATGACGTTTAATCGTTTTCTTAATGGATGTGTGAAAAGTCCTAAACGGACTTACATTTTGGACGGAACGGGAGAGGAGGTAGTAGTAGTACTACTGAAATGACACTCTTCAAAATGCTGCTCGAGCTCTATGCTCGGTTCGCAACTCCACACTCCATTCTGCTAGTTGATTAAAGATCGATAAAAATGAGCAAACACTAATGCAGGTTTACCTATGCAAACTGCAGAGAATATGTCATCGAAACTTCCATTACCTATGCATACACTCCGTCATCATTCAAATGCAGGTTCCCGTTTCTCCCTTTATTTACTTACTTCATAACTTGTAGACAAAATTCTGTTAATTGTTTGTCGTTTTAATTTTATAGATTTTGATTGACTTATACTATTCATTGCACGGAAGGTGTTTGCTTTAATGCCTAGGTATGTTGATAGTATTTTGAATTCTTCTTGGATCTATTTGTTCAGGTCATCATAAGCTCTTACAGCTTCTTGAAGCATGCAGACTCTCTCCTAATCTAAGCACAGCCACTTCAGTTCACGCTTGTATTATCAAAAACGGGTACGAGATGTATTCGTCTCTTTCGTCGTTATTATTGTCAATCTATATAGCCTGTAACTGCAATGCTCTTGCTTGTAAACTAGCAAAAGAAAAATTCAGCTCCAATTATGATATAATTTCTGCAAATACAAAAATTTCAAGCATTATGAAGACAGGACAAGTTAATGTTGCCAAAACGATATTCCAGAATCTACCTATCCGTGACGTGGTAACTTGGAACTCGTATATAGGGGGTTATGTTAAAATTGGGTATTTTCAGGAGGGATTAGCTTTATTTAGTGATATGATGAGACAGAATTTGAGCCAGACGGGTTTACGTTTTCATCGATTATTGCAGCTTGTGCTAGAATTGGTAGTCTTGATCATGCTAAATGGATACACGGTCTTCTAATTGAGAAAAGATTGAAGTGAATCATATTTTGTCAGCTGCACTTGTAGACATGTACGCGAAATGTGGAAAGATAGACACAGCGAAAGAAGTATTTAATGGTTCTCAACACGGTGATGTATCCATATGGAATGCCATGATTAACGGTTTAGCAGTTCATGGACTTGCTGCAGATGCGATTGATACGTTTTCTAGGATGGAGGTGGAGAATGTACGACCCGATTCTGTAACATTCATTGGTATCCTGAATGCGTGTAGTCATTGTGGACTAGTTGAAAAGGGTCGTAAGCATTTTGATTTGATGAGAGAGTACTATTCGATTCAGCCAGAAATCGAGCATTACGGTGCAATGGTTGACCTGTTTGGGAGAGCTGGACTGCTGGATGAAGCTTATAAACTGATTAAAGAAATGAGGGTGGACCCTGATATTGTCATATGGAGAGCGTTACTAAACGGTTGCAAAATCCATAAAAACTCCGAGTTAGCTGAAATTGCAATTGGGAAAATTTCGCGTCCCAGTAGTGGAGATTACGCCTTACTATCAAACATGTATTGCTCTGTCAAGAACTGGACTGGAGCTGGAGAAGTGAGACTCAGTATGCAAAAGAAAAACGTTCGTAAAAGAAAAGGAAAAAGTTGGGTCACGGTTTGTGGTATCATTCATTCGTTTAATGCTGGAGATAAGTCCCATCCGGATTCTGAATCAATATATAAAACATTGGAAAGGTTGCTACACAGAACGAAAATGGAGGGGTTTGTATCGGATACGGATTTAGTATTGATGGATGTGTCTGATGAGGAAAAAGAAGAAAACTTAAATAATCATAGTGAGAAGTTGGCTTTGGCATTTGGGATTCTAAGGTCGAGCCCGGGTAGTGAAATCGTGATATCGAAGAACCTTAGGGCATGTCCTGATTGTCATTCTTGGATGAAACTGGTTTCAAAAGTATTGACTAGGGTTATAAGATTGAGAGATAGAATTCGGTTTCATAGGTTTCAAGGCGGATCTTGTTCTTGTGGAGACTATTGGTAGTCAATCTTTTAGGTTATTAGTCGAAAAGACAGCACAGCAGAAGAAGCCTCCTGTGCTTTCGTGCTACCGCGCGTTAACAAATGTGCTGATTAAGAGTATGACCTAGGTGGGTTTCCATGAATATATTAGATGTAATTTCTGTGTCTATTATATAGGATGAAAACTGATCTCTTGTGGACACCGATGCATGTGGTAACTCTTAGTGAATGCACAATCCGGGTGATGATTGGTTTTCCTTAGCAAATCACACATGTAATGTAACGAAAAGATGGGACAGAAGGACGATAAGGATCAACAAAACTGAGGTTGTTGATCAAACTTCGGGTTAGGTTCGATTTTACAGAGGTCGAATGTCGGTATGGTGTCTCGAGAATCGATTCACTGTAGACTGTAGTGTCAATGACGGGAGAAACTAAATTGATACTCACCTTTTTCTTGGTATTGTTGTCAATGAAAGGGTAAATAATCTTCCATGCAGTCATAAATACATAAGGCGTACATGTACAAAGTACAATTTCCCTAGTCTTTCTGGGCAATAGGCCTGCACCTTTAAAAAACCAAAACGTTTAATATTTCTAGCTAATATCTTGAATTCGACTCGTTTAAGCTTGTATTTGTTAATATGTTAGCATAGACGAGTCGAGTTTAAACATTATATTATGCTTGTTTAATGAGCTTCTTCCAAAATAAAAAAGTGCAAATTAGTTATAAGGCCGTCGTTAGAGAATTAATGATCATTTGGACACTCAAATCTTATTTAGTTATAAGGACATTCTAATTTTAAGAAGGAAACTTATTTAGTTATAAGGGACATTCTAATTTCAAGTGGATAAAAGAAAAAAAAGGAAGGAAAAAAAAAAAAGAAAGAAAAAGATAAAGCGTTTGGAGAAAAAAAAAAAAAATCGATTTTTTTTTTTTTTTTTTTTTTTAAGATCTGATGGCATTGATTTACAAAGCGATGGCATTGATTACGCAAATGACATTGATGTCCGACGCGATGACATTGATATCCGATGCAATGACATTGATGAATGATGCAGGACATTAAGCTAAACATTCAAGATCGTGTTAAAGAATTGAGGATTCCACAATGAATCCAATTATCGGAGGGCACAAACAACATGTGGTCATTACAAGAGTCATATCAAGAGTCTTTGTAGTTTCACCAAACTTGTACTTTATCCATATTAAAAGCTCCACATTTGGAGAAATGCAAAACAAGAGCAAAGTCGATCGATGCGATTGTTAGGCTTTATCGCAGCATATCGATTTATTTACGCAGACATTGATGTCGATCACGGGGGGACATGGCGACGATTTTTGGTGACATTGATGTCTCAAGCGAGTGACATTGATGACTTTGCGCAAAGACATCATTGATGATCGTATTTATAATTAGATAAGCGATGCAATGATATTGATGTCACCGCATATACAACTTGATACACACATTTGATACTTTGTAAAGTAACTTTATTTCTTTGTTATCTTTAAATATTTGATTGATGTTGGTTTATTTGATTAGTGTTGGTTTAAATTTTCGATAACTTTGTAAAATAAGCGTATTTTTTTTTTTTTGGTTTAAATGCATATTTTTACAACCAAAGGTATGCATAAATTGTTACAATAACACGCCAGTGTATAATTCGATACAATAAGACATCATTGCATAGATTGCACAATAAGAAGTCATCGTGATAAATCGCTCTGATGAGACGTCATTGCAAAAATCGCTTACAATGAGATGTCACCGATCAAGGTTGCCAATGGATCGCGCGGTCAATACATCATGGTAGCCAATGAATCGCGGCGGTGAATGCATCGGGGTGGTTAATGGATCCGTGGCCAATGCATCCGGTAGGTGGTCGCATGCATGATGTTGATCAATACGTCACGCCGATTTTATGAAGAAAAAATTGATTTTATGAAATTTATTGAAAAAATATCAAATTTGATTTTAGAATAAAGAAGACGAAAAAATATGAATTTTAGTGAAAAAAGTATGATGATCCGAGTTTTAGATCAAAATATATGACATTTAGAATATGGTGAATTAAAATAAAAAATTAAAAAAAATTAAAAAAAATTAAAAAAAAACTGAGTTAACCCTTTCAGCGCTTCTTTTTTTTTTTTTTTTTTTTTTTTTTTTTTTCCCCTTCTTCCTCTTTATCCACTTGAAATTAGAATGTCCTTATAACTAAATAAGATTTCGGATTGTCCTATTACCCCTAATAAGTTGAAAATTAGTCCTTTTAAATAATTGGCCCAATAAATAAAGGTTATTATATTGACACCACCTAATTGTTTCGAGTATATAATTATTTAATTGCTTCGTGTATATAATTGTTTCAACACCTTGCATGTATGCTATTGTTATTATTACTGTTCGTTCGTTCGTTATGTATAAGAAAAACGCCATTTCAACTTATGTTGCCTATATGGCTATATACCTTGTCCTCCATGAGTGATGTTTGTATAAGGACAGAAACGTCAATATCAATAGTGCTCCTATCTTTATGCGAGAAAATAATCATGGTGTCTAAAATAATATTTTTGGGTACCCTAAACAATCATGATACTTGAAACAATTCCGTGGTGTCAATATCGTTTTTAATGACTTGAAAGGGTGTGGTGGTGTGGTGGGGGTGGGGTGGGGGTGGGGGTCGGGGTAGAATAATCTTGGATCGTGGATCATACGCTAGACTCAAGGCTAAATTACACAATTTGATCCTCTAACTAGACACGTTTTCGATTTTGGTCCCGGTTTTCTCCGCTAAAATTTTAGTCTGTAAGTGGTCTTTTTTTGCAAAAATAGTCCTGAGCGCCGGAAAGACCACTTACAGGACTAAAATTGGTCTTTTCCGGCGGCAATTTTAGTCCTGTAAGTGGTCTTTCCGGCGTTCAGGACTATTTTTGCAAAAACAGACCACTTACAGGACTAAAATTATCGCCGGAGAAAAATCAGAACCAAAATCAAAAAATGTATCTAGTTAGAGGACCAAATTTGTAATTTAGCCCTTGAACTCATATGGGATGGCTTTGTTTTTGAAATGTCTAGCACCGACGACGATGATAATGGGCCGGCCCATCTTATCAGTACCTTGCATTAGAACTTTTCTTTGGGCCAATTCATTCACAATATAATTAGCAGAAATGTAGCCGTTGGGTATGAATGTTTGCCTCCATTTTCGATATTTACGGTACATATACGAAGCTTTCTCAATGTTTAGGTCTCTAGCAAGAAGAAATCTTCTAAGGGTAGAATCGTCCACCTCCTGAATATTAGTAGTATTTTGTTAGTTAGTTACAAAGTATCTTCAAACCCAATTTAAATCTTAATAATCAAATTTGGACTCAATAAGAAACGAGTTTAAAATCTTAAAATTCTTGTTTGAGTTTGGTTCGCTAAACAAAACGAAATCACAAACACTAAAAAGCCGTACATAAGCTTCTTTAACGAAGGAATGTGTTTGTCTAACATGAATGCATAAGCAATAAAAACCTCAATCAGGAGAAATCCTTGTTGATTAATTAACAGTCAGAATTAAAATTAGAAAAGCAAAGGATCAATTAATTAATCAGTACGCAAACCTTGCAAGAAGCATCATCATCGTGTTTTTCCAGAAAAGACCTCATGAGCTGAATCTTGTTCTTCTCTTTCTCCTGAATTAATCGGACGCCATTAATTTGCAGCACTACATCCTTCTCTGCCTGCTGCAATATTTTCAGCTTCTCCATAATCACCAGATAGAAATGAATTGAAGAAGAAGAAAGACGATGAGCACTGAATTTATGATGATGATGATGGGTAGCTATACTTTCTAACTAACACTTGCATTTATGGGTGTTTCTGCGTCAACATATATATATATATATATATATATATATATATATATATATATATATATATATATATATTACGATAGTGCTCAATGTAGTTCGTAAACATTTCGAGTTAAACTTTAAAATGTTCGAGGTTGTCTCGTTAGCTTTGATGAACGGTTTGATTTCAGCTCACGTTCGGTTAAATCAAATATAAACGAGTATTTCACGAGCCGAGCGTTGAGTTAAGCGAACAGTTTAGATCATTTACAACCCTAGTCTTATTAGAAGATAACGTAAGAAATAATAGATTTCAGAAAAAAGTTGTAGTTTGAATAAAAGATTGTTTAATTTTTAAATTTAATTTAAGATAAGAGTTTATCTTAAATATTGTTTTATCTTATTTATTAATCTCCTATATAAAGAAGAATGCATTGTATTATTTCATCACGTCAAAAAAAAAAAAAAATTATGGTATCAGAGCTAGGGACGGGGATTCTGGTATCTTAATAATGGAAAACCCCCGCCGGTACTCTTTCGCTATTCCATCAAATCCCATGTAGCGAAAAAAAAAAGGTCAATTTGATCCATGATTTTTTTTTTTTTTTGAGAGATTTTATGGTCATGACGGTTGTAGGAAGGTTATACAAGTAGCATCATTAGCCTTACCGTTTTATTCTCTTTCACATAATACACTTTTATCGTGTGTGAGAGGTTAGAAATGAGTGGTTGTAATGTATGTCACTTGGTAAAACCTTCCTACAACGGTTGTATTTTAAAATTTCACTTTTTTTTTACATCGGCTATGTTTCACTACATCCTCCAGATTATTTCTTTTCCCCAAATAAAGATGGACTACGCCCATATTATTTTTTTCTCGAATAAAGACTGATAAATTTCCATGATTCCACCCTTTGTCTATTCTTTGATTTTTTTTATCATTAAAAATGCAGATCAAATTCAACAATGACTATGAAAATAGATCCCTCCGTCGAACGATGTAAATGGTACGAATGGTAGAGCATGTTTGCAGTACTCAGAGAAAATTGAAAAGATATTTTGACAAAAAATGAAAGAGCTACGGACTAAAAGCCAAGAGCCAGGAGCCAAAAGAGCCGAGTGCCGAGAGCTAAAAGCCGTGAGTGTCAAAAAGTCGTACCATATTCTTTGTTGGCTAAGACAAACGTTCCCTCCAACCCGGCAACGTTTGAGGGAGGGTATTAGAAGATAACCTAAGAAATAATGGAAGTCATACCTATCAGTGTTAGTGGAAAGAAGTACACACTGGTAGTAGTGGATGATTACTCAAGATATACATGGGTAATTTTCTTGTCAAAGAAAAGTGAAACCAAGCAACAACTCATAGAACTTCTCAAAAGACTCCAAAACCGAGAAAGGTGTAGCTTGTTGTCAAGATTATATCAGACAAAGGAACCGAGTTTTCAAACAATATAATCATTGAATATTATGGAGAAAATGGTGTGCTACATCGACTTTGCGACCACAAACAACACATCGACAAAATAGAGTAAGTGAAAGAAGGAATAGAACTCTCAAAAATTTGGGAGGACCATGATCCGTGAATCAAAGTTACCATAAAGGTATTGGGCAGAAGCAGTAAACACAGCTTGCTACACATAGAACAAAGCTCTCATGAACAAAAGACATGAGAAGACACCTTATGAGATTTGGAATGGGAGAAAACCAAATGTCTCATATTTTTCATGCCTTTGGAAGCAAAGGAAAGAATCAACTCAAAAATTTCAGCCCAAAGGCGATGAAGGAATATTTTTGAGATACTCAGGTGTCAATAAAGCGTTTAGAGTAGTGAACAAACGGACACTCAAGCATGAAGAATCAATACACATAGTTTTTTATGAACCAAACTTTCCTGGTGAAACAAATGAAGATAAACAAGAACCAATTTCTAGTCTCGATTTACTAATTATACGAGAATCGGTTTTGTCGATCTTGAAAGATTAAAATTTGAATCTTGGATCGGGATCAATCTCGATTTCAACAATTTGAACAATCTGGTGAACAACATGAAAGCGACTCAAAGTACAAGATAATCAAGCTCAAGGAAATCAAGAAGAAGCTCATGAAGATCCAGTTCAACAGAATGAAGACCTTCTTATGCAACCCCCCATACATCAATGGATGAGAGATCACCCTGAAGATCAGGTGATTGGTGATTTTCATCAAGGAGTTCGTACAAGACATCAGTTAGATGCTATGATTGCTTGCTTTTTATCTCAAACTGAACCTAAAGAGATAGAAGAAGCACTGAAAGATCCAGATTGGATACTTGCCATGCAAGAAGAACTTAATGAGTTTGAAAGAAATCAAGTATGGGAATTGGTGGATAAACCGGATCATGTCAACATAATCAGCACCAAATGGGTTTTCAGAAATAAGCTTGACGAAGATGGAAATATTGTGAGAAATAAATCAAGGCTTGTAGCCAAAGGTAAGCAGAAGGGATAGACTTCGATGAAACTTATGCTCCAGTTGCAAGGTTTGAGGCAATCAAATTATTTCTTTCATTTGCAGCTCACTAGTAGTTCAAAGTGTATCAAATGGACGTCAAAAGTGCATTTTTGAACGGGATACTTGAAGAAGAAGTCTATGTATAGCAACCACCAGGTTTTGAAATTAAGGATCAAGCTGATAAAGTCTTCAAACTGAAAAAAAGCTCTTTATGGACTGAAGCAGGCACCACGAGCTTGGTATGAAACTCTATCTCAGTTTGTGGTAGACAATGGATTTATCAAAGGAACCATTGACAACACTTTATTCAGAATGAAAGTTGAAGAAAGTATCTCCTAGTTCAGATCTATGTTGATGATATTATCTTTGGATCAGAAAATGAACAACTCTATGAAAAATTTGCAAGTTTGATGAAGAAAAAATTTCAGATGGGTATGATGGGAGAACTGAATTACTTTCTCGGTTTACAAGTGAAACAAATGAAGGAATATTCATTCATCAAACCAAGTATAAAAGAGAATTGATCAAGAAGTTTGGAATGGATAAATCAGCTGGCATTGCAACACCTATTGGAACCAACATCAGATTAGATGAAGACAAGGATGGCAAGGATGTTGATCAAACTCTTTACAGAAGAATGATTGGAAGCCTACTTTACCTCACATCAAGTAGACCAGACATATCCTTTGCAGTTGGCGTCTGTGCCAGATTTCAAACCAGACCCAAAGAAAGTCATCTCACAATTGTCAAGAGAACCTTGAAGTATTTAAAAGATACAGCATGAGTAGGAATATGGTACTCAAGAGAAGGAGAATTCAAGCTGATATCCCACTCAGACTTAGATTATACTGGATGCAAGGTGGACAGAAAAAGTACTTCAGGCACATGTCAGTTACTAGGAAATAGACTTGTGTCATGGTTCAGTAAGAAACAAAACTCAATCTCAACATCAACAGTTGAAGCTGAGTATATAGCAGCTGAAAGCTGTTGTGCTCAAGTTTTATGGATAAGACCACAGTTAAGAGATAGAAGAAGGACCGATTCCTATAATGTGTGATAAATTAAGTGCAATCGCCATAACTGACAATCCAGTTTTGCACTTAAGGACGAAGCACATTGATGTGAGACATCACTTTATAAGGGATCATGTAGAGAAAAAGGATGTTACAGTTCTCTATGTCCCAACTGAAGATCAGTTGGCTGACATCTTTACAAAACCACTGGACAAAGAAAGGTTTTCAAAGCTGAGAACTGAATTGGGAATTATCAAAGTCAATTAAGTCAGTTTAAGCTCAGAAATTCGTCAATGGGATTGATCTTTGTCATGCTGGGTGAGCTCACTTGATAGATCAGTCATTGACATCAACAATCTCAAACTGACCACTGAAACTGAAGGATGACGGAACTGAATTTAGCAAGGAACTGATCTCAGCATCAGTTTTTATGCAATCAAAGAAATTCAGAAGAGAAAGGATAAAACCGACAGAAATTACATCACATTTAATTACCACAGTTTTTGTCAGAATTTGTAGCGTGTATGTTAGATGGTACGTGCATCGGTTACAGAAACCACTCAGTAGAATTTGAAAAGTTGGCACCAAATCCTCAGAAGATCGTGGATTCAAATCAAAACCGTCAGCCTCCCCCTATATAATTTCACAATATCCTATCCCCCCACACAAAAAATTCAAACTTCATTTCTCTCTCAAAAATACCCAGAAACATTCTTACAATGGCCCCCTCTAAACACACTTTGGAATGCAGATTAATCGCTGTTGGTCCATTGGAAAGGCTAACACAAGTTTAGAGGGGGGGGGGGGGTGAATAAACTTGTCACCAAAACATTCCCAAAAAAGCGAAAGTACCCAGGAGGCGAGTTTCTATTAAACTCAAACTGAACTATCAAACTGATTTACAATATGACTCAGTTTAGTTTCGTTCTAGTCCTTTAATCCTGTGTAGGAGTTAGCTAATTCAGTTTAGCTAATGCTATGACTGAACTAACTTGTAGCGGATAAGATCAAGCCTTTTGTGCAATAGATGTGTCAATAAAGATCTAAGTCTCCTATGTATCGATTTCAGGTCTTTGACTCGAGTGTCTAATGTTTCTTTGAGTGTAGTGATAAAATGATTATGCAATAAATATAAATCGTAAAGTAAATCAACACGAGTTTGTTTATGGAAGTTCCGGGTGGTGTAATCCCGTACGTCTCCCCTTCTCCTATGGTGTAGGAGGTATCACTAGAATTTTGAGATAACTGTTACAAAATCCTAGCTTAATGACAGTCCTTTACGACACCCTAGTTTCACTGTCTACACATAATGAAGAAAGGTAAGATTGCTCCCTTCACTCTGCACAGTGATCCTTCGGAGGTGGAATGACTCCTTCACCAGCTCACCACTAACACAAACACGATCCATGATCGCACCTGCTTTTGTGGCAATCAAGATGCAACCGTATGAGGAAAGGTGGAGTTGCTCTCCTAAAACTATGTACAACCAACCCTTTTTCACAAAGGTTAGGTTTAGAATTAATCAAAAGATTAATTCGGTGGTATGTCTCGATTCTTACGGATATGGCGTTGCGGCTCAAGATGCCTTCTTCCCCCTTAATGGGTTACTGGATCTTTCTTTGTAATCTTCAAGGCAATTCCGTTGGCTTCCCCTTTTCTAGATATGAAATCTGATTTTCTGAATCTGGATCTTTAGATATATGCTTTGTAATGCTTCTTCCAGATCACTTCTCTCAAGTGCTTGCCTCTGTGTATTTATAGGGGCAATGTAAAGGTCAGATAAATTTTATAGCTGTTGCATTTCTTGTTTAGCCAACGTTCATATGTACGACCTTTTGTCATTTTGTTATTTCAAATTAAACAAGGCCTTAACTCAGTTTTCTACTCTTCTTCAAAACTGAGTACCTTATATAAATGACATCTGACTTTAATTGACTAAGTCATGGTACACCATTCAGTTTCTTCTTTTGCTGGTAACTGATAATCTTTGTCCTTAAGATTATTCACTTTACATGCTCTATAGTTCGCCAGTCACCACAGACTTGCACGAATCGACTTATAGTCACGACTTAATCGGCTTAACCGAGTTTGCCACCTCAGTTCTTGGTCTTCAATAAGCGATCTGTGTCCTCGGTTCTTGATCTTCTAGATAAGCCAACCGAGTTTGTGTCCCTCAATGAACTTACCTTCTTGATTTTCTTATGACCGAGTCTAATCCCTCGATTCTTCATATGTATACTCGGTTTGCTTGCGTGACTCATTATTCGCCTAGTTCCTATCTATTACAATGCTTACAATGCTTGTCACTAAGTCGTGGCAAAAACAACCTATAAAAGTTCGGACTCTAGATGGAACAATCGATGGTCTTTAATCAAAGAAGAAGAAGATCCAAGTGAAAGATTGGTGGTTGAAGAACTAAACAAGGTCAATAAACCTTGGACAATATGCTAAATCGAAAGAAGAGTACAATGCTCTACTTTCTAAGGATTTCGGATATTTGGATTACGAAGCAGAGCGGATGTCTCGGTTCATACAAAGTTGGACACTATCAAGAAGACAACTTAACTCGAGAGAAATAAGTTTTCGGTTTCGAAATTCTAAAGCTGAAAGAAAAGTTTGAAGTCACAACCATGGAGGATCGTGAGACTCGAAGCTCATAGAGAAAGCGAGAATGGCACTTAAATCGAAGAATTTATGGCCTAGAAACTCGACTTAAAAGCGATTCTAACTTCTCGAAAGGCATATCGAGGAAGATCATAAAGCAACTCATCTCTTGATCAATCAAATGTATGATGCCAAAAGAAGTAGAAGAACAAAAATTTGAAGTTACAAGGAGAAAAGGAGAAAAAGCTGAAGCTAGAAGTGAATTGTGAGAATTGAAGAAGGAAATCATCAACAACGAATCTGTATCAGAGAAACTATAGAACTCAATGGTGAACAGCACATTTTGAAATATGGTCAACCTGGAGATAAAAGAGCTACTTTTACACATGATTTGTGGATGAAATTTGTCAGAAATTACAACCATACCAAGACCAAGTACAAGTACAAGAATTATGAAGAATCTCGAATTACTTCTTGTCGAGATCCTGATCGAGAAAATGGCAAACTACAAGAAGATGAAGATCGAGAGAAAGAAAGAGCAAATGAAAGCATACATTCTTTGAATTTGAAGATTAATACCGTCATGAAAATGATCTTCCTAAGTTAGCTCTTTGGAGAAAATGGAAGCTATCAAATTAAGTTGATTACAACAAAAGCTTCTCAAGGAAGACACAAAGTTGGAAGATGAATATCATCTTCATGATAAATGAGAGAAAATTCTTTTAGTTACACAAAAGAAATTTGCTTAGCTTTTATTTGTGTTTTGATTAACAAATGTGTAATTGACTCGATTTTGTGAATTCTAATGATACATCAGTTTCGATTTTACCTTTTTGCATTGTTTTTATCTTTAAGCTTTTCTTTTTAAGGAGGTTTTGGCATCGGCAAAATGGGGAAATTTTAGGAAATAAAATTTACGTTTTGATGATGATTCATCTAATTATTTGTTTACCCAGTTGATGAAGTCTTTGAAGCTATTTGAAAAGCTAAAGTTATCTAGGCCCGAATGTATAGGATTTATTAAGTCGATAATTGTATAGGTTATATCGAGACAAAGCTGTAATAGTTAGAGTGTCGTAAAAGCGAAGCTGAAATCATCTAGAAAATTGGATATTGACTAAAAATGAAAGTCACACTCGGAAGCTAAAGTGAAGTTTACTCATGGCTTGAAGAAGGTAAGTTATTTGGGGACCTGGACTCGATTGACTTATCTAGAAGATGAAGAAGCGAGGAACAAACTCGGTGAATGAAGAAGGCGGGGACAAAGACTCGGTTATTGAATAATAAAAATTGAGGTTCAAACTCGGCTATGAAGGATAAAGTCGAGGCTGTAAAGTTAGAATTCGAACGCTTCGGTGATGGCACAGGCGACTTTATGGATCTTGTATGAAGTCTAAGAATCATAAGGACAATGATAACTTAGATGATTTATTAAGGATATGGTGTACTCACGATTAAGTCATATAAAATCGGATGAATAGAGTACTAAGTTTTGAAGAAGAGTAAAAAGCTTCGATTAATGCTCTAAGTCGGTTGATAAACCGATAACCGACATATTGATTAAAGCGATCAAGATACTTCTTATTAATGTCGATCATCAAAAGCGAACTTACATTGAGCGTTACAAATCAAGAAATATTATTGGATGAAGAGCGAGAATGTCGAGCGGTCAGCGACACATCACGAAAATATAGGCGTTGATAAATTGAAATTCAAGCAAGATGACGTTGGACCTCACACTATAAATAGAGGACTTGGCATCAAGGATCAAACACACAATACCAAGATTGAGCGAGAATACAAGAATTATTGTGCATCGAGTCTTTGTTCATCCCGAATTTCTATTCGCGTTTTACAAGTTCACATTGAGAATTCTTCAAGTGTTCAAGCTACTGAAGAATCTATCGAGAATTCGACACTTAGAAGATGAACAAGCAAGAATCAATTTATTGATTCTCATTAACTTTGATTTTATCAAAGGTTTAGGCAGTGAAACAATCCGGCTAGGATTTGCCAAGGGCAGTTGTTGTTTAGTAGTCGGGTAAGTTGTGTTTGTGGTGGAGAAGTGGAGAAGAGGCAATACACCCTCTACAGGATCGGTGTTTCAATCGATTCTGAGCGGCAATCTCACTATTCTCTGATTGTTTAGATAGCGAATCTAGGGATTAGCCAAGGACTATCAATTAGGACTTTTTGTAACCGGCTACCTTAGAAAGTTCTAGTGGAATTTTCCTCTACATCACGAGGAAGAGTGGTGCGAGATTACACCATTGGAACCACTATAATTCTTGCCTTACTTACTTTATGCATTTACTTCTACATTATTGGTATATCGGTATTTGTGATTGTTTTCCATTACAAGTTTTCATCTGAGAATAAGCCGAACAAAGCGATTGATATTCACTCACATTTCTGGCCCGACATTCACGATTTCGATTTTGCATACTCATTAGCTTTTCTTAGATACAACAAGATCTACATAAAGGCTAAAACATATCCGCTGCCGGTTGACTCAGTTTCAGCATAAATCAGTTTTGATTTATACTCAGCTAAGTTAGCTCAACTCCACACAAGTTTACAACTGAACTAATCAAATAAAATCTAGTTTTTGGTGACAAGTTTATTCACCCCCCCTCTAAACTTGTGTCAGCCTTTCCAATGGACCAACAATGTGAAACAGTTACCGTGTAAATAGAATCCTATCGCTCTAATAATATCCATACAGTCGTACGTCGAGTGTCAAACTTCAACGACCATATTTTATAATCTGGATATCATGCTCTCTCGAAGTAACTCATTTACTTCCACTTTGCAAAGATTCACGAGAGTAAGACATTCCTTATAAGACGGCTCTTTCGGATATTCACCCCTACTATTAGGGCACGCGATTTCCGGACGACCAAACACGTATACTCTGCATGCTTCAGTATCACACCCAATCACTACCGCATGATCGCCCCATGGCTAGGGGAAACCTCAATAGTGTCAAAGCATAACAATCCACACCGTGATTCCATGTAGACTCTGGTCTTAAGGATAATTACACAACCGCCACATCTGCGACACTTAATAAATTCGTGGGTCGAGTCTAGCGTACACATTCTCTATTACACATCCACGTTTAGTCAAGTGTCTACACGCCCGATAGGCGAGATCTATCACTTTGCCGCTAAAGGCAGAAGACATCTGTCGTGCTAGCTTGTTTGTACTATCAATGCCCTGTTTAATAGTACATAAGCCTAGAGACATTTAAATATCAACCTTATTAAAGTGATTAGAGATCTCATCAACCATAATCGCCTATCATGGTTCTCAATCACGATTTAATACTAAGGGCGTTATCATATAACAATTCATAATTGTTTCTTTAAAAGAACAAATATATGACAACGGAAAAACCATTTAATATATGTATAAACATAAAGAAATAGTAGAAATGATCCGACCGGTCGGATCGGAATAATCTCACTTGGCTAAAACCAATCACTCGCACACAAGACCAAGTTGAAACACAAGAATCTCATGCAATACTATAACCGACCTTAGCCATGAATGGATCGCTATCCGTGGGGACTCGAGACTATCTTCATACCATGCTCCAAGTGACCAAGTCAAAGGAACCACCTCAACACACACATGAATCTCGGCGAGACCACTGGTCCTTGCTTCAAGCAATGAATCCACTTCTTATATCGGCTATATAGAAAAGGTGGAAGAACCGTACAAGGTTTAGGAATGAACCTTCTCGATCCATATCTTTGCTCTCCCTTGCGCCTCAATTTTGATGAAATAAAGTTATTCTAGCTTTGGAAGAGTTATTTACGGTTTCCTCCCTTCTTCCGTCATCTACAGCTTAAGTAGATCGAGGCTAGATCACCATTTTGAAGGTATGAAGCTTTGAGCGTTCATTTTGTCTTCAATATGGTAGTTATGTTCGTATTTATGTATTTTAGTTAATCTGTATGTTTAAATACCCCATAATTTACTTATTTTAATCATAATTGAGCAATGTAGATCCAGGAATAGGAAAAGCTGACCCAGGTAACCCGGCGGTCTATACTAATTTACGAGGCATTATTTAGAAAACCTAAAAGCGGGATTCACTACAATTTCGTTGATCGGCGAGTTTAATTAACGATAGAGTTAGATTTTGTGTCTGCTTAATGTAATCGTAAACTTGCATGAAATATGAATAGTGAAGTGCTAAGTTTGGACATAGTCTTGAATGGACCCTAGGAACGTGCTGATCAATCTCGACAGCTATCTAGGAGGGTTAGCGGTATGAGTTAGCGCTCGATATCGGCAATTCTAGATCTTTATGCGTATGGGCTATTACGGATCAATTAAGGAGGGTAGCTTGCGTATAAATTGTCTACTACCATTGTCAGAGTCGATAGGAGTAGGAGTTGCGCCCGTTGCTGATAATGATAATTAAAACGAAATCTCACGATTAATTTAAGGAAATTATGTGGGAAAGTAAACATAACGATTAACTAATCCAAGTTGGTAGATCGGTGAGAAGAGGGGGAGGAATACCAAGTTTGTATTATGTTATTGTTGGTCAATGACCGCCTCTATGTTTATCTTAATTAGGTTAGAATCGTTTATACTTATAGTTGCATTATCTCCGTGGGATCGAGCCTTGACTCGCATTTACTATACTACGATGTACCTAGTATTACGGCTAGTAATATCGGCGTTAGTGACTTACAGCGATCGAGTATTTTAATGAGATCTTTGCTACTAAAGAATTTTGAAAGATTCTTGAAAGTCAATTGGGAGTAGTTGACTAGTGTGAGCAAAATCATAAACCGAAAGACCATTTTGATTTTGCGTGTATAGACAACAATACTCTTTTATCTTTATTTTAAATGTTGTAGTTTTTAAGCAAACTTTTGTATAAACCAAATTATGATTGTTAACTTTTGAAAGCGTTCTCAAATATGGTTAAGTAATTTTAATCCTTTTAAATAAGCAATGACACGAGCAACCCCTTTATAGTAATTCTGAGACAAGAAGCATATTTGATGCGATACTCAAGACTTTAATTATTAATGAAAAGCGGAAGCTCATGATATGATTGAATCACTTGAAATGAGTTTCAGCGAATTAATCATATATTGGATCACGATCAATATGATCATTCCGTCATACAATGACAATCAATTCAAACGTTGGATAGGAATGACCACATCGAATTTTGGAAAGGTTGTTTTCAAAATTGTAAGATTTAAATATCGACTTAATTCTATCATTGCCCAAAATTAATTGAATGGTTCATGTTTTGAATATGATTCAAAGGTTAAATAAACTTTAGATTTTCTTTCGAAAGAAATTGAAGACACAACTCTTGTGATTTCTCTTAAGCCTTATGAAGACTAAATTGAGAGATATTTACGAGTGCTTAAAGGATTAAAAAAGGAAAGATAGGGCAAGTGCTTAAGTAAGAGAACTTATCAGGTCTCTATTACAGGCAAGTGTGTTGAGATAAATCTGTATAAGTTCAAGTCAACTCTTAGATATATGATATCTTACGAGTGTGATTAAATTAGAAAGATTAAATATGGAATACATCAAGATCACGAAAAGTGAAGCAAGCGTTGCGATATTTTGGTTTTGTAATCGAATGTGAAAAGCGATAAATGAACTAAATAAGCGTTATTGTGTTCGGTTCTTATGAAGAACAAGAGTTGATTATTTTTAGGATTTAGTAGACATATTCAATTCTAAGGAATGAATGTTGTTCCGATAAGGTTGAGCAGTCCTTTGAATCTAACATACTAGATTAGTGTCACTATATAGTTGATATAGGTGATGAAATCTCAACTAAGTATTTGTATGCATTTGTAATCCTTAATATTTGGTGGTCGATTCTAGACATAGTCTACATGAAGGGAATCGTGTGATCGGATGTCATTACGATGGCGTCACGAACTATGTGGTTATGAATCATGTGGGTATCGTATCTTATCTAAAAATGACTAAAATACCCTTTTATGAAAAGGTTATAAAATCTAGAAAGTTGTCTAAAGCCTAAATATACCGATGTTTGTTGGCTCATGACAATTAATGCCACTAATAACTTTTTGATAATCTCTATGACTATTTTTAGAAATAGTCAACTGTACTCAGTGTCGTGCATAATTCGGAAAGCTCAAAAAATTTGAGCTAGCACGAATATGAGATTTATGAACTACTTAGGAATTAATCTTCAATTGGATTGAAGTAATTAATACCTGAAGGGTGTTTCGGAAGTTGTTTGAAAAGGAATAAGATTCCCCATTGAAGGATACTATTTTTGATACGCAATCAGATTGTGCTTTTAAAATGGAAACTACATTTTATATGATAAAGGTGTGACGTAAGCCATGCAAAGTATCCTTTCGTGTTTCGGGATAGTGCCCTTATACGATACATATACTTAACCGAGTTCTAAAGAATAAAGGTTGAATAAATTCCATATCAGATATGAAAGGCGATAACATCAAATCCATCTTAACCGATGATTTAGGGTGGTCGTGCTTCTAGCAAGCAGGCAATGTCTGAAAGGCTTGGAGCTTAGTATGACATATGCAACTCATGGAATATCTTAGCTACATATTTGGATATTATTTACATGTCCATGAGCAAAATGTTTGTCTCCAAACATCTTTGTCTTACAGAGGAAGTGTTTCTTCCAAAAGAAATAGTGGGCATAAATTTAGATCTCAAAGGTAGTTTGAGAACCACAAGGAGATATTCAACCATAGGAACATGAGTAGACGCCACATAGTGATGAGGTGTAGAACACTACTCAGTGCACACAAAAGTTACGTAAGTCATGGATAACCTCGAGCCTAAAAAATTTGCATTGGTATGTTCATCTTGAAGAATGAATATCTCACGACTTATGAAGGAATGTTTGAAAGGCAAGATTGAGAGATATGGCTAGGAGCCATAATATCTTAATTAGATCCTATCAGTGATAACCAGGTTGTGAACCTAGATGCATCTTACAGAGGAATGTCACTGAAAAAGGTGACATGGATAGTAATATGATTACCATAAGGCTAACCCGAGCGTGTAAAAATGCGGAGGATGAGACCAAGGGCCGTATGGCCATCCGAAGTTAAATTAGAGCTATCATTCAAGAGTATAGCCAGAATGATAGCGAGAACTCACTTTCATTCCCAGACCGCCGACGAATAAAATAATAGGTACCCCCACCCCAGGCAGAGTTAGTGAGCCGTGTAATAGGCGACCATTTCGCGCGGTTCTCCGGGCACTTGAGTCAGCCGCCTGCGCCCGACAGCGTCTTGACCCCATCCAATTTTTGGGCCAATTCCCCCTTCTCTAACGAGCATTAAATCCTCGCCGACAAGCATCGAGGGGACATTTCGCTCGCCCGTTGACTAGCCCATTCTTAACAACATAGGTAAACAACGTGCCGGGTAAGATAAGAGGAAGAAAGCCAAGTAAGGATACTTTTATTCAACCCGAGCTTTCGAGATAAGCGGTCCAGTGCGGTGTGAGCTAAGACTCCAACGCAAAAGGAGGATCGAAGCTATCTTGCTTAGACTATCACTTAATAATGCCAACCAACCCGGACGGAGTGAGTTCATATCTCATAAACCGGGGAACTTACGGATGGCGGCTACGCTTGATCACGCATACTGTGAAACCGTAACTACTTATGGCCTTGCGCCAACACTCTTTATTCTACTATTCCAAGCCTCGTGATCTTTTGGCCAAGATTCTCCCGTTCATGTGGGGACCACTGAGACCTCATTGTGGGCATCTTCCCGAATCTTTTCCTCTTGGCGAGCATTTAGAGCATCCTAGGCTCGCATCTTCCCACGACCACATCCGGCATGTCGATTTCCCACTCACGGAATAATATTTGGTAGCAAATGATGTTGTCATCTCCGTGCCCTAGGTATCCGGCTTTTACGATACAACCGTGAGACAAATTACTCATTATCGATTTGAGAAGTACTCGCTACGGCGTGTCTCATAGTAGTAAGAGTGCGAAGCATGACATTTTCTTTGGGCGACTCGCCGAAGCTATGAAAGCCAGGCGCGTCGTGTGGCGGACATTTAAGTAGAAACTCTCTCTCCCGATTCTCGGTGACACGAATTCTTGCTAATCCAGAAGCGCTTGGCGTAATCCGTCGTAAGCATAAAGGTCAGCATTCTAAAGCGGCTTATTTGTCATGGTATGTGTATTGGCTTGAAACTAGGCAGAAGAGCTGCTTGTGCACTCCTCGCCTCTGTACCTCTCGGTGCTGCGTTGAGTTTCATTTCCTCTCCTTCCCGCACTCCACAACATCCGATCTTGGAAGCTTACACTTCATGGTAGTTCGTTTGCCCAAGTCCATCTGTTTCCACGGTATGGCGGGAATATATCAATCACCCTATATTTGATTTGAAGCTAGTCTCACCCGAATCAAAAGCATCAAATGCACAAGCATCCGGCGATGTGGTGAAGGGTATGAGGTATAAACCTTGTAATTATCTTTATCTTGCCGGTGAGCCAAGTTCTATTCGGACTATGATTGTTATAACCCGTATCATGGCTATATGATAGTGTTGAAGACATTGGGAAAAGCATTTCGATGTTCATGAGCGATAACATGATATGTGATCCCACGAGATCCATTTATGGACTCAAACAAGTTTCTCTAGACAATTTTTTTGTTTGATAATCAAAGGAGTTTGATTTAGTCAAAAGAAGGGATATGCCCAATGTGCAAGAGAGATAGTAGAAGTGTGTTACGATTTTTTAGTAAGGTATTGGATATCTCACTCGGGAATTATCACCCTATGTCACAGTCAATTAATGTTTGGCAGTTCGTGGTCTTTACAAAAGCACTTGGATTAGCAGTTCTTATTTATTGAAATAAGAATCTATAGTGATAGATTTAACTCCTTTTAGTTTATAGTTTACCTATATAGATGTGATGCTAAAGAGTTTAGCATAGATCGCGACGAGGGGATCGCTGGCGGTGTTCTCAAGATCTATCTATGTTAGGGCGTTAGTCCTAAAGATAAGGTGAAAGATGATGCTTATGGAAGGTTTCCGTTGCTACTGCGATAGGAACCATCATAAAAGTAATGCCAGATGTACATGGTCCATGAAGAGTCATAAGCAAATATGAAAGTAAATCTGGTTAATGTCGAGAATATCCTTAAACAAGTTAAGGATGGTTTCCTTGTTTATCGAAACTTGGAATCAGATAAATATAGTTATACAGATGTATATACTGAGTCTTATGAAGGCAAGTGGGAGCTACAGTCTGGGTTTGCAGTCACTTTGATTAAGTGATACATTGAGCTGGAAATGTTCTTAGCAAGAGATCATTGTGAATTCTACAACTTAGCCAAAGCACATTGGAAGCGCAACGGGAGCGGTACATGAGTCTATAAGGTTCATTCCTGGACTTATCACGGTTCTTCCACATTTCTATATAGGTGATATAGTAAGTGGATTCATTGCTTGAAGCAAGGACCAGGGTCTCATCGAAGATTCATGCGTGTGTTGAGGCGGTTCCTTTCGACTTGATCATTTGGAGCATGATATGAAAATAGTCTGAGTCCCCAAGGATAGCGATCCGTTCACGACTAGGGTTGGTTGCGATTATTGCACGAGATTCTTGTGTTTCAACTTGGTCTTGTGTGTACGAGTGATTGGCTTTAGGCCAAGTAGGAGATTGTTGAAATAGTGTCCTAAACCCAATCGGGTTGGACCGGATCCAACCGGGTCGGATCATTTCTACTATTTTCTTATGTTTATACATATCTATTAAATGGCTTTTCTGTTGTCATATATTTGTTCTTTTAAAGAACCAATTATGAATTGTTATATGATAATGTCCTTAGTATTAAACTGTGATAGAGAAACCATGATAGGCTATTACGGTTGATGAGATCTCTAATCACTTTAATAAGTTTGATACTTAAATTTCTCCAGGCTTATGTACTATTAAAAAGGGCATTGATAGTACAAACAGGCAATCACGTATTAGATGTCTTCTATATTTAAGGGCAGGGATAGATCTCGTCTATCGAAGTGTAGAGACATTTGGACTATACGTGGACGTGTATTAGAGAATGTGTATGTTAGACTGACCCACTTACACTATTAAGTGTCACACTATGTAGCGGTTGTGTAATTATCCTAAGACCGGAGTCTTTATGGCATCACGGTGTGGATTGTCATGCTTTGACACTATTGAGGTTTCCCCAGCCATGGGGCGATCATGTGGTAGTGATTAGGTGTGATAATGAAGCATGCGGAGTATACATATTTGTTTGTCCGGGAATCGCGTACCCTATCAGTAGGAGTGAATATATGAAAGGGCCTTCTTATAAGGATTGTCTTACTCTCGTGAATCTTAGCAAAGTGGAAGTAAATGAGTTACTTCGAGAGAGCATGATATCCAAATTATAAGATACGGTCGTTGATGTTTGACACTCGACGTATGTTAAGGGTGATTTTATACGTTTTATAAGGATATATTTTATATCAATATTCCCCATATATGGATGTTTTAATAGAAATCGAGCTTATAATCGATTAATTGAGTAAATGGTGTTTCTAATAGGTTAAATTGCAAAATGTAACGAATTATGTGCTTAAATCATGATTTTATATTATTTTGGAATATCGTTACGCTTTGGTATGTTTTCTATATTGTAGATACACATTGTTGATGGAAAAGATGATTTTAAAGAGATAAATCGAATCAATCAGATTTATGGAAGAATAAAGAGAATAAGGAAGAAAATCGGAGTATTAATTGAGAGATAAATCAAAAGGAATCGGATCGGTGGCGAGAATGCGATGGGGAACAAGTCGAGACGAAAAAACATTTAAAGCGTGCATTAAAGGGCTCGATCGGCCGAGCCATGACATTCGATCGACCCGGTGGCGTCATTCGGTCGGTCGGCGGATTTTTACGTATTTATCTTTGGATCCTTCCTTATGTCGGTGAAACTCATATATAAGCGACATTCGGCGAGAAAAAAAACACACAATTTCTCTTCACATCAAAAAGCGAAGCGGCCGACTTTGGAGATTTGAAGGCGGTCACCTGAGCCTTGTGCTCGGGTGAACGAGGTTAGATTAGGAGTAGTTTAGATGCTTTTCGTTTTTCGTTCTTGGATCAATTCATGTATGAGACTATGTGAGTTCTTCTTGATTTATTCAATTGAGTTTTTCTTCATGAGTTTAGTTCTTTTGTATCTTTTCTATGTGTTTATGATGCCCGTGAGAATAGATTGGAAGATTTGTTTTCTATTGATGTTTATAATACGGAAGTTGCATAAGCGTTAGATCACCATAGAAAGATAGGATTTTTAATCGTTAATGATGACAAGTTAATCGATTAATTATCTAGGTTGTTAGATTCTAAAATATGAGAGTTAACTGAATCACACGAGTGTTGTATGGAAATCGGTTTCAACTTACGAGAGAGTAGAGATTGATAAATTGGATTCACTAAGGAATTAGGAATCCGTAGCTTGAGAATAAATTCACTAAGGAATTAGGGGTTTATGTCTCGTGAAAGGTGAAACCACAAATCGAATTAGAATCATGAGATTAACTAGTATTGAGATCACATAGGTTTGTATATTGGTTGTTTGATCCCATGTCTTTAGTTTAGATTGTTTTATTTTGTTTTCTAGGTTAGATTTATTTGATTTGTTCTGTGTTTTTATGTCTCTTTCTTTCGTTTATTTAGTTTAAGAGTAACAATTTAGGAGATTAGTGAAATTAGATTCAACATCCCAATTCCTGTGGATCGACCCTTACTCACTTCGCTCTACTATCAATTACCCGGTATTCGGCCGGTTAGGAGAGTAGTTTTGCATGGTAGTATAGGTTTTATAAATTTTCTTTTGTTTTAATGATGCAAAATCTCCCCGACAACGTCGACCGTATGGATATTATTACGACAATAGGATTTTATTTACGGTATTTGTTTCACATGAAGGTAGTAGTCATTGCATTTGACTCTTCCGATGGTTGGGGTCATGGTGTGTTTCTTTAGGCGCTATCCGTGATCGTTAGGTATGAAGCGCATTTTAAGTAATTTACACTTTGTGCCTACATTAATATATTCGGAAGCCTATCGGGTCACACACATAAGAATGTCTAGCGGATTAAAATGCGATTATAAGCGATAACCAAATAATAAAAGTTTTATCTCGACAATAAAGTGTTATAGTGATAAATTAGTATGGTGGTATTTATTTATTATGAATAAATATAATACAAGATATAAATTATGTTGATTAATTAAATATACATACAATGTATATGTATATGTCAAAATATGTATATATATATATATATATATATATATATATATATATATATATATATATATATATATATATATATATATATATATGATATACATGTATTTTGCAAACTAATCATTGTATTGTATTAATTGATTAAACATATATATATTTGGGTATATATATGTGGCGCCACTTTCCAAAGTATATGAGATATATTTGGATTGTGCACATCAATTAATAATATAAATAGTATTACCTTATTTTAATATTAGATATTAATGAATATAGATTTGCACATATGTGTCAATTGATTTATGGTAACAATATAAAGATATTCAATAGATATTGACAATATCTTGGAAATATATAATATAAGATATTAAATTAAATGAGATAAATCAATCAAATGTATTTTCCTTATTTTATTAGGAAAATATTTTCTTTCTCATCAATCTACTAGAAGCTAATCCCAATCAGTTGAGGACTGTGATGGGGTGAAGGTTACTCCTATAAATAGGAGGGCTTGGCTAGCTCTTTTCCATCACAATTCCAAGAGACTAATAGTTTCTTGTGAAAAGTAGAAAGCTTCTTAGAGAGAGATTTGTGAAAGAGAAAAGGTCGGTCTAGCAACCGAGTTTTCTAGTAGCAATCGAATGGTGGATTCCGGCTGGTTGTTCGTGAGGACTAGCGGTAGAGGCCGAACTTTTGGGCTACTCCGTGCACCACTACTCTCCTTAGATGGTCAAAACGTCGATCTTTTATATCAACCAAGGTAACCACCATCTACTAGCTTATTTGTTTATTGCTTAAGCGAAGTCGATCTGGTTAAAAGGAAATAAATTTTGAATTCCTTTGTCTTCTCGCATAGATTTCTAATGACTTCATAGGATCAAGTTCTCAAAAGTACACAACACAAAGTCGTCACTTGATTACATTACGATTGTTGGGGGCCATCAAAGGTGGAGTCATTGGGTGGTCACGAGATATTTTGTGCCATTCATAGATGACTATTCAAGGATGACTTGGGTGGTGATGATGAAACACATGAGTGAGGCATTCAAGAGCTTTCGTGCAATGGAAGGCTCAGTTGAAAATCGATTGGGGAAGAAGATCAAGAGGCTTCGTCTGAGATAATGGTCTTGAATTCTATTGGGTGAGTTTTAAGAGTTGTGCGAGAAATGAGGTATTGCGGACATCATACGATCGGGGAGTAATCCTAAGCAGAATGGGGTAGCTAAGAGGCCAAATCAAACTCTTACGGAGAGAGCAAGATGCATGCTCTCTCATCTTTGGTTTGTCAAGAAGATTTTAGGCGAGAGGCTATAAGCCACGACTTGCTACTTAATCAACATGAGTCCTCACACATGGATCAATCTCAAAACACTAGTTGAGATGTGGTCAGGCAAGCCTGTAGATTATTCAGTTCTAAAGGTATTTGGAAGCACAATTTACTATCATGTCAGTGAAGGGAAACTGGAACCAAAGGCCAAGAAAAGAGTGTTTGTGGGGTATGATGGAGTTAAGGGATATAGAATTTGGTCATCAGCAAAAAACAGAGTTATTCTCAGTAGAATCTGATTTTTGATGAAAATTCTATTCTCGATTCATCGATTGGGAGGATAATTGAAACCAATCTTTGGCGAGAAAATTGTGATAGATGGAGCTTCAGGTGGAGTCAGTTGGAATGCAACAATCATCTGATCCAAGTCAGTTTTATCGATCACAGTTCTGAACCAAAAGCGAATCAAGCCCGGTCGGTGAGCAAATGTTAGTTGAGCATCAAGCGAGAATATGGGTCGTGAGTATAGGTTTGTCGTGAGCTAGAAGATCCCATGTTGGGATACCTCCCAAGAGGTATGGGTTTGACGATATGGTTGGATATGCACTTCAAGTTGTAGAAGAAGTGGATGGATTTGAACCTTCTACTTACAAGGAAGCAGTGACATATTCTGAAGAATCTCAATGGCTTGCTTCCATGAGAGATGAAATGGAGTCATTACTGAAGAATCAGATTTGGGATTTAGTTAAACATCCAGCTGATTGGAGAGTTGTTACCTGCAAATGGATCTTCAAGTAGAAGGGAAGGGATAACTGAGGCATAAGGAGTTAAGTATAAAGCATGTTTGGTTGCAAGAGGGTTCAGTCAGAATGAAGGGGTGGACTTCGATGAGATATTCTCACCAGTGGTCAGACATACTTCAATCAGAATGTTACTTGAAATGGCATAGTAGGACTTAGAACTTGAGCAATTAGATGTGAAGACAACTTTTCTACATGGTGAGGTAGACAAAGAGATATACTGACTCAGCCAGAGGGTTTCCAAGTTCCTGGTAAGGAAGATTTTGTGTGTAAGTTGAAGAAGTCTTTCTATGGTGAAACAAGCTCTGAACAATGGTATAAAAGGTTTGTGATTACATGATCGGTTGGGTTTTAGCGAAGTCCTTATGATTCTTTGTGTTTACAAGATGATCGGTGGAAGATGGATCATACATCTATCTTGTGTTATATGTGGATGACATCTTTGATATTTGCAAGAAAGAAGTCGATGTTCGATATCTGAAAGACCTTCTCAGTGCTGAGTTTGAAATGAAAGATTTGGGTGCAGCCAAGAAATTTTTTGGGATGGAGATCTGGAGAGATAGAAATCAGAAGAAACTATTTTTACCTCAGTAGGGCTATATACAAAAGATTTTGTCAAAGTTTGGCATGTCAGCTGCTAAGCCAATAGATACTCTATGGCATCAAATGTTCATTTGTCGAGTTTTGCTTATGATCGTGAGAGAGAAGGAGTACAAGTCAAAATTTCCACTATGCTAGTGCGGTTGGAAATCGATGCATGCCGTGGTGTGCATTAGGCTTGATCTTATTCGAGCGATCGAGTGTTGTCGGCGAGTTTATGGCTCAACACTGGAAAGGAACACTAGAAAGTTATGAAAAGAATTTTCGGTACCTTAGAGAAGTACGGTGATGTTAGTCTCATTTATGGATGTGATACTCAAGAAGCGATCACGGGGATCTTGTGATGCTTGATTATCTGAGTGATGTGGGCAGAAAATCTATGGTGGTTATGTTTTCACATTGAGAAATTCAGTTGTCAGCTGGAAAGCAACTCTTCAGGCAATAGTAGCTTTATCATCTACTGAAGCTGAGTTTATGGTGCTTACTGAAGCAACCAAGGAGGGTATCTGGTTGAAGGGACTAGTCAGTGATTTGGGGCTACATCAGGTTCAAGCTGAGATTTATTGTGACAGTTTGAGTGCAATTTGTCTAGCTAAGGATCATTTTCATCATGAGAGAACCTAGCATATTGATGTGAGGTATCATTTTCTTAGAAATGAGAAGAGGTTGTATTGAAGAAGATCGGCACCAAGGATAATCCTTACGATATGTTCACTAAACCGATTCGTGAGCAAGTTTCGATTATTATACTGGACTTCTTTGAATATTCAAAGCTTATGGCCCGAAATCTAGATACACGGTTGAGGCGAGATCAACTAAGTGGATTCTATGGAGAAATGCAGTGCTTTGTAAATCTGGCATTGATGAATGCATACGGTACAAGTACATCCGATTATGCAATCGATTATTTGTGAATGAGAGTTCAAGTCAAGGTGGAGATGTGTCAATTTTGGTGACTTGACCTCTAAAGCGATGAATAAAGCGGGGAACTAATCAAAGCTGGCGAGAATGATGGCTAGTTTTAGTTAAGTATATTCGATTCTGTGAAAGTCGGTTTGATGAAGTGGCGAGTTTCTTACGAAGTCGTGATCGATTTTGGCTGCTAAGTTTCTTTGAGTATAGCCGAGTTCTACATCGGCGATTGATTACAAGTGCGAGAGAGTCATTTTTAAGCGAGTTTCATCGATGGATATGACTAATTTGAGGTCCACATCCCAGGGTATTTATGACAATTCCGACAAAGATCTTTGGCGGTTAGGGTTTAGGATTGGTGCCTATAAATACCAATGTTGTAATCAATGCAAGTGTGTCTTTCAAAGTGTGTCTTTCACTTTGTGAGAAATACCTTGTAACTTTGTGCATAGTAAAATATCTCATTTTACGTCCGTCGAGTAGTCGGCTGCTTGCCTTGGAAACCACGTTAAACCACCGTGTTCTCTTTTCTTTACGTGTTTTTATCAATTTTCGACATACTTTATGTTTGCATTGTTGTTGTTTTATCTTTCTTAAACTGCAATCTTCTCGATCATCTGTGTTTCAACACTTTCCATCAATATTTTTTTATCCTAAGATTCTACTTTTTGTTCTATTTTTGTTGAAGAAAAATGCAGAGAAAACACTAATTTTTCTAATCTGATCCTACTTTAAGAGAATAATCTAGATAATCCCTCTCCCAGCTAAAATTAGACTTTTTATAGTCCAGAAATCAGGTGCACAGGAATACTTCCACTAGGCGTAAGCGGGACCGCGTGTTCTAAGAACATAAAAACATTAAAATTGGTGACTAAATGATGAACACAAAAGTGTAGGCTTCACACTCATTGTCCGTTCAGAGCCCTGGCTCGGGTCAGGTTGGACACCTGCCTCCACTTCCTCCTCGGCAGCATCATCAAAATGTTCACCAAAGTTAGACACTGCAAACGACAATACAGAGCAGGGTTAGTACAGATGCAGTCATTCAATAAAATTGAAAACAAAACAACAAAAAGGAAAATCCTACAAATATTGTAGTCGGCTTCACTCAGTTCCTTATAAGGGTCAGGGCCAGCTAAGAAGAGCTGAGCTGCATTAATCAGCTCAGAGGAGTACTTCTTCAGTTTAAGCCAGGTACCACACTCTTGGATATCTTGTATCAGTTTCTCACTGACGTCCGTAGGACTGACATAACTAGACAGGTCACCCGTGCTCCACCAACCTAAGTTAACTCCACTTCAGGTTGGATAAAGAAAAACCGGCACTTCCAGTCCTTATAAGAGGACTCCCCCTTCTCCAAGATGGGGACACCATTCAGATAATCTCCCCGACATAGGAAGCAGTAAATTCCGGGCAGTTTCTTCACTTGTTTGCACTGATAAAATGTCTGGAAGTACCTCACAATGAAGGGGATGTTGATGCATCGGCACCAGATGGAAAAACCGATAATGGCTCTCATGCCTCAGGAACAACCTGGGCAAGTCCCAACCCATAGTGCTCTAGAAACGACCAAAGGCGGGACAAAGAGGAATCTCAAAACATAATCAATTTGCTCTTGTACCATGTATGATACCGCCGGGAGGTTGGTAGGCATAAGTACCAGTAGCAGGAAGTTGGGGGCCATACAACCTCTGACTATGCCATTCTTTTCACTATGTGAAATCATGGCTTCCCCAGTCAACATGGTGTTAATACCATGGCAGCCGATTTGTGATCTAAGGGCCATGTGTGTCTTCAAGGTTAAAACGAATGCAGAGGTCCCTGAAGAAGAACTGGGGACGAAAGATGGAGAAGCAAACTGGGAGCTAGGACTAAATGCTCCAAACCTCTACGATTAATTAAAGGCAAAGAGGCCAGAATTGAAAAAAACCCCTATTATTGGAATCATCATATTCAGATTTAAAAACAGACTCAAACAATCTCTCAATCGAACTATCTGTGAGGATAGGTTCACTCATTAACAACCAGAAAAAGTAAAAATGAGCAAATGTGCTTCCTTGTAAGATGGAGAAGAAGAAGAGCAATCTGCGTCTGGCCTCAACTTTCAGCTTTAATAGAAAAACAAACGTCAATGTCTGAGGAGACATGATACGACGGTGGTTATGAGCCCTAAGTTCTATCTAGGGAAACGATCCCACTACTCAAACGTGGACATAAACGCCTTGTTTCCAGGGACAATTATGACAGAGAGATAACGGTAACTCTGCCACGTGGCTGAGCATGTCCTTGTGAAATTCAGTAAGTGGGAGGACTAGAAATGAGATCCATCCATGACAGATCTGACCAGGCCCTCGGAGCTCAGGCAGATCTGGGGGCTTATGACGAGGGTCGGATCTAACCCTTACCACGTGTCATCCACAGAATGACTAGGTCTTAATTGAAGAAAGAGAAACAATAAATATTGGAGGCCAGGAGCCCCAAGTCTAACTAATGAAGCGGACAAGAACCCCAGGTGGGAGCTTAGCTCGACCGTCCTTAAATTACCACCGCGGGTCGACTCGGTAAAGAAAGAGGTCGGGTAACGCCGCTCAGGTCAGAAATGACCTAGGGAGGCTCAACCCAGGTCGGTCCTAGCTTTCCTTATCCGTTATTTAAACATGCTCCTATATTATAGGATAAATATGGAAAGAATCCTTTGAGATAATGACTCGAATCCTGTGATTCAAACATATCCATAATTACCCCTAAATTAAAGGGATTTACACGCAATAATCCTTAGGGGTTAAGAAACAAATCATTGTCCAACAAGAAAATAGACGAGACGTCCTGTATATAAACTATCCCTAAGGAACTACGAGAGACTTGATTCCAATTACACATATTGGATACGTAGGCAACTTGGGAAAATCTCAGGCTCAGTCTAAAATAAACACAAACCCCATCCCGTTTAATTGAATTGTTCTTGAATTAGTTCGTCATGAAAGTAGTTACGACCCGGATAATTGATCAGACGATATCCAGCATTGTCACCCACAACTAACAAAGTAAAACAACTAACTACCAAATCGGATGCACTACTGGTCTTTACCGTACTAGTGCTACCTCCTAATCCAATAGTGGAAAAGGGACCATCATGTTTCAAATTCAAACATCTTGACATGCCACTCAAAACCCGAAAAAAAAAAAAAAAAAAAAAAAAAAAAAAAAAGAAGGGTGTGTCATAATCAAAAAATCCCTACTGTTGCATGTGAAGAGAATCGTAAATAGAGAGTTATACGTTAATAGACAATTTATAAAAGTAGTTGGTAATTTTCTTTAACTTTTATATTGGGAAAGGCTATATACATGATATCATGATTGATCGAGAAAAAATTAATTCAAAAGAGCCACCGGGACAACTTTGAAAATGTATCGACGTCGAAACTATTAGAAGAGATAGATATGTTATTTTGTTATGATAAATTATGGTTCTAATAAAATATTTATAGATAGGTTTATTTTAAAGTTTTGAATTCAAAATTTAATAGGTTATGATACATCCTTAACATTTAGTTTTGGGATTTTGACACTTTTTGTCCGTCATGTTTTTAGATCTGTTTAAAAAATAATCCTTGTATTTTTGAATGACACTTTTGGTTTGTATTTTGTTTCAGTTTTAAAACATCTTATGTTTCTGAATAACACTTTTGGTCCCTTCTATTTGTTTTTTGTTTCAATTTTAGGACAATTACCTAATTAGCCGTCTAAGTTAATGTCGACAAAGCGTTTGATGATGCAACCTCTGATAGCCATGTATGCTTTCATATCATATCTAAACGATTAAACATCGACACTCCCCTCATTCCTCTTTCAAATCCCTAATTTATTTCCCTCAAATTGACACAATTGCACAACAACAAAAATCTTTATGAGGTATTTAATTTTTCTTAATGTCGATGTTTAATCGTTTAGATAGGATATGAAAGCATATGTGGTTGCCAGTGGCGGACCCAGAAATAATTTTCAGGGGGGTCCGTAATTTTTTGTCTAAGTAGAATAATTTTTTTACGATTATCTAAAATATTTTTCTATAGGTAAAATGTAGAGTTTTCTTTGAAATATTTTTAGGAAGTCCGTAATTATTTTTAAGTAGAATAATTTTTTACGATTGTCTAAAATATACATATATATAGGTAATAATTTTTTTTTCAGGGGGGTCCATGGACCCCCTAGTGGATCATGTAAATCCGCCTCTGGTGGCTGCCAGCTTGGATCAAACGTTTAGTCGACGTTAAGTTAGATGGTTAATTAGGTAATTGTCCTAAAATTGAAACAAAATACAAACTTAGGGGACAAAAAGTGTCCTTCAGAAGCATAAGGGTTATTTTTAAAACAAAGCTAAAACACAATGGACCAGAAGTGTTAAAATCCCTTTAGTTTATAGTCTTCACGTTTCTGCACGTGTGTAAACTAATTTTGAAGAAGACTAAATCATGTTAATACTAAAAGAAAATCTCGGATCTCAGTTGGGTCACATGACCCCCCCTTGTATATTCTGAGTTAACAAGACTAAATCATTTTAATACTAAAAAAATCTTGGATCTCAGTGGGGTCACATAACCCCTTAGATATTTCTGAGTATGCCACTATAGGATATGACTCTCACACATCAACTGACACAATGTACGTTATTCTTCTTAATAAATAACACATATGTGATAGTTCGTTGCAACAAAGACTCCATTGTCTCAAAATCTATATCCTCCAAGAATATGTATGTGACAAAGGATTCCCTAATTTTTAAATATTGACATGGGTATAATGGGAAGCTATATTATGTCATTAATACTAGGCTTCAAGCTGGTCAAAGAAGGTTAATGGTCTAGTTCAACGTAAGCCCGGAGTTGGGTCTTCGGTCCAAATAGTCAGCCGTCCTCACTCGGGTCGCTCCCAGAGCTCAACCGATCTTCATCTCATCATTAGTTAGCCGACTCGGCCATACAACTCCCTTCTCAGCAAAACATGCATGTCGTCCTGACTTCCAAAACGGTTATCCGGAATTAATGGACATGATTTCACGATTGATCCTCATTAACTACCCCAAATTCATTAGTGATCACATCCCACGATTTAGCCTAATTGAGCCATTAACGCCTCACGATTGAAATCACTGTTGGAAAAATTACTTGTCTGAATTCGTTTGTCGTAATCTGTTTTATATCGTTTATAGAAACTTTTCAGATATAGTAGGCAAAATTCAACAACACAGATAAATAAACACTTTGCATAACTTTTATTCATATTCATACAAATACACATATTCACATAGAATTGAATGACAGAAAGCAATAGTAGATGCGAAAACTTATTGTTTAGACTAAGGCAGCGTAGGGCGCTTTCCTTAAGACATTATTGCCCCTTTATGTGCACATGGATATGGCAACATGTCTCCCAAGAGACAACAGTCTCCATGTTCTGGTGTTGCACTTAGATGTGAACAAACGGCGAACTGATCCGGCCTTGAATATATCTGACTATGCACAAGTGTTTATGCAAAAATGGCTTTTAATTTGTGCAGAATTTTGGTATGTAGTATGTGCAAAAATTTGTGTTCTTTTCATTCAGAAATGGAGGGAATTTATAGGAGTAAGGAAGCCATTCACTACCGGTTGCATCCTTTCAAAAATGATTCAACCGAACAGGTGCAACCTTTAACCGAAATACAACCTCTTACGTAGCTGTTGTTAGGTGTAATGCCCGAAAGACAATTTTGTAATTGTTTTATTTAATAAATGAAATGATATTATTATTCATATTTATTATTCTCATATTCACCGATGTGACAATAGTATTTACACTCTGAAAACTCTAAAGTATATCGTTTATGCAATCACTTAACTTTCGGTGTATGGGATATACGGGAGGATTGAGTTAGTGAAGATGTACTTAAAATACAATTAGCATGTAGTGAAGTTAATCGAGTATCGGGTCTCTCCTTTAACGTGCTATTAATGCGCCGAGAACACAATAGGTGTGATTGTCTTATCGGACTTTTCGGTTAAGAGAACTAATGGGGCATTTATATATGATAGATATATCATATAGAAATTTGGACCGATTTGATTAGAATTCACGATATAATTCCGTAATCAAGAAGTCTTATCGAATCAATCGATGATCATATTTATGGATATATGTTAATCCTGAGGTGATCACAGTCAACTACTTAAATCGGTATGAGGTTTGACTTGACGGTTAAGGATTACACTGAGTCTGTGATCTGAATTACCCCATCTTGGCATTGTACTAGATTGAGTGAGTAGTCTGTGTTATCACATAGACGGAATCCATTCCTTCCATTTATGGAAGTAGATAAACGATTCCCTTATTTGTTAATACTAGAAACCGATCGATCAAATGCGAGTTTATATTACAGCGATTAGCTACCCGGTGAGTTGTATGAATTAATTGATCACTAGGGGTTAATGGTAATAAGAATAAGAGGTTCTAAAAGGGTTACTTGGTAACTTCCGATTTAGAATGAGCGATCTATGGATGATTAATCCATATGTAATGATTATATCAATGGGCGCTTATTATCATTCTCGTGAGGAGATAAATATAATCTCATAATCGGAGGAGTGCGATCACGGGATTATGGTGGCATATTTCTGTGATTGATTTATCGAATATAATTATTACTGTTCGTAAGATAATTATTTATTTGATTTATCGGAGCGATTATTAGTCCATGGTCCCAGCGTGCCTCCAATATAGCATAGCTATTCTCGGACGTCGAATCCTAATAATATTAATTTAGTTCTTATTAGAATTTAATTAAAACGATATGTGAATTAATTGTTTAGTGGACTATTAAATTAGTTGGGCTAAATAATTAAATATGTAAAAAAATATTTTTCATAAACTTGGCCCAATGTGTGTGTCATGGCCGAAATCCAACCCTAGGAGGGAGGATGAAATTTTCGCCTCCTCATGTCTTAGTGAGCAATAAATTGTTTTCTTGTGTATTAATAAGACATGTGCACAAAATATTTATTGGATAAATATTTATGGTAAAAAATAAAGATAAAGATTATTCTAGATTTGTTCTAGAATATTTTGGGATTATCTTTTATTTATTGGATTTATTTATTTGCAAAATAAAAATCCTTGGAGGACAAGGATTACTCTTCTATATAAAGAGAGTTCTCCCAAGCCTAACACACACACAAATTTTGACTTTCATCTCTTAGAGAGAGAAAGGTAAATTTCGGCTAAGGGGGAGTAAGAGGGAAAATCTTGGAGGTTTTCCGGGTAGCATATCAGGAGGATTCGAGACAAGGATTTCCTTCCACCGGGAGTTGTTTGGATCACACGTGCGGAAGATCGTGGTGCTCTTCACACCATCCTTTGTTCTTTCTATTGCGGTTCGTCTACTTGGATTTTGAGATCCAAGAGGTATGATCTACAACCCCCTTGTAGATGTAGATCTAGTTATTTTATTACGTGTAATTTATAGATCTAGATCCTTGAATCGCTTCCGTTGCGGATGATATTACTAACAGCTGTAACGTTTCACCGAACCGTTGTGGCCCTCCGTAATTTTAGAAATAATTTTAATTCAAATTTCTCCAACAATCCCCCACATGAATGAAATTTAATGCAAATGCAGTGCAGACTCTGAAGAGATATCAAATGGAGCTCTATTACATCGGGTGAGGTGGTTTGCTGCCTTGAACCTTCCCTAGTAGAATACCATCGGATATACTCGGCTAAGCAGTGAAGTAGGTCTTGAATTGCTCAGGTTTTGGTGCATGCCTAGACAATGATACCCACACAATAGACCCCCTGGTCTTCTCGAAGTTCTCATGGTTGTGTCCATTTTGGCCTGGAACACATTGGTTTCAGAAAGTGTGTTAGAGAATTCCGCCCCCAAATTCTCACAGAAGCGGCCCCACTTCCACTTACATAGGTGACCTCCCATGAAGAGTACTTTGCAATACCCCACTTGGCTTTACCAAGATATAGGAATCATTAAAAGCTTAATGCTTAACCTGAACCCTTCAGCAGATAACACTTTTGTTTTAACATAATAGGTAAGTGCTAACTGTCCCTCATAACTTAGTTGTCTCTTTTGAACCATTATCTTGGGATCTCCAGTCACTATGGTTGGGTTTCCATTATAAGGGAACATGTGCAATAGGCTTCAGTCCCATTCCGTTTGTCAAAAATTTGACACCCGATCTCTAGCTAAAACTTTTTATAAGCGGATCCGCAAAATTCTCCTTCGACTTTATACAATCGAGGAAATCAAACCATTAGAGATCATTCTTAAATGGTATTGTGTCTACGAGATATGAATCTTAACTTACTATTTTCCATATTACTGTGTGCTTGTTCTATCACTTACCGACTTTATTGCATGCTAATAACTGTTGCGGAGATTTTGCATCAATAAAAACAAAAGAAAATTTATAACCCTAACTACCATGCAAAACTAACTCCTAACCGACCAAAACATCGGGTTGTTGCTAGTAAAGCGTAATGAGTAAAGAAGTCGATCCTGAGGAAAAGGTATGTAGAATCTAATCCTAGTAATCCTCCCAATTGCTACTCGAAAAAAAACAAATAAGCGAAAAGCAAAAGCATAAAAGCAGAAAAACATAAAAGAACAATCAAAATAAATCTAACCTAAGAAACATGGGGACAACCAAAGTACAAACCTAAGTGATTTCAATTCTAGTTAATCTCATGATTCTAATTCAGGTTTGTGGTTTCACCCTTTCACGAGACACAAATCACTAATCTCTTAGTGAACTTATCTCTCAAGCTATGAAAGCCTACTTTAAGTAGTGAATTCAATTATCTATCTCTCATCTTTCGAGTGTTGAGGCGATTTACCAAACAAAACTCGGGTGTAGATTCAATTAACTCTCGTTTTAAAGAACCTAACAACCTAGGAATCTAACTCATTAACTTGTCATCATTAATGGCTAAAAACCCTATCTTTCTATGGTGATCTAGCGTTTATGCAACTTCCGTATTACAAACATCAATCGTGAACTAATCTTTCGATTCTAATTCACCACGACATACAAATCGCATAGAAAAATACAAGCGACTTAAAGCTCATGAAGATAAAGCTGGAATTAAATTAATTGAAAGAAATCAAACTCACATAGTCTCGATACAATGGTTGAACTCCATGGAAAGCGAAAAGAAAAGCTACATAATCTACTCTAATCTAACCTCGGTTCACCCGAGCACAAGGCTCGGGTGACCGGCCTTCAAACTCCCAAGTCGGCATTCTTTGCTCCTCGGAAAATTCGAGTATATAAAAAGTATATCCTTAGGGTTGAGGATATGGCTCTATTTATAGAGATAAGAGGCGGTTCATTGAAAGTCGGCGCGACGGGCGTTCATTATCATGGGCGCTCGTTCGGCTCTTGAGCGGAGGCGGGCGCTCGTTCGACTCACGTCTGGAGACTCGAATGTAAAATACGATTATGGACTATTGCATGGGCGCTTGATTCACCCTTGGGCGCTAAATGCGCTTCATATGGGCCTTTCGTCCATTGGCGATCAAATCTTGATTTTTCCATCTTTATCTTGATTGATTTCTTTCCTTATCTCTTTTAATCTTCCATAAATTCAATTGATCCTTCCTCAACTCGAAATTGGCTCTTTAGGATCACCTTTTCCATCATTAATTGGGTATCTAAAAATATCAAAACATACCAAAGCGTAATAATTTCCAAAATAATATAAAAACACAAATTAACACTTAAATTGATATGTTTTCATATTTAATCATTAAAAACACCATTTACTCAATATTTAACTATATAGCTCAATATCTATGAAAATAATCCATATATGGGGAAAATTGTTATACAATATATATAAAAAAATCACTATAATTTGGCCCTAAACAACACCCCCACACTTATCTTTTGCTCGTCCCCGAGCAAAACAAAACAAAGTCAAGCTCGAGACAAATAAACATCTATGCAAATATAAAGCATATTTAATAACTTAGAAGTTCACCCGTGTAGTGTGTGCATAGCCATAATAAACTTCCACTAAGATCCACAATTTGAAAGTTATTCAAACCAAAACTAGCCCGGTTTCCCATCTGAGTTAGAAATATTCAAAAATTATAACAGGCACTTTACAAAACATACATATCCCAAAAAGAAATAGTAGAGAATATCTAAAACATTTACAGCATGGACTCGAGAGGATAATCCCACAACATATCCTTGATTTATACTTGGGTATAAGATTAACGATAACTAAGTCCTTACTTATTCATAATAATATATTTCAATATTTTCACTTTTTCACACTTTCTAACACACATCGAGAATAAGCTTTTGCCCTCATGCGAGAATAGGACATTTCAAGATAATCCCTACCTTACTCCAATCATAAAGCGACTATAAAGCTGACTATCGTGAGCTATTGGTCATCATAGTGGAATAGGACATCGTGGTACACCTACCTCACCCAAATCATAAACCGACTTCCGACACACACAATTACAATTATGTTTAGTTAGAGATTTACTGGTGGCGAGTGGAAAAGATTATTTTCTAGTAGCACGAGACCATTTGAGCATAACACCTCAAGTCAACAATTTATTACTATTGCAAAGACTTAATCACGTTTCACTTATCACATTCAAACTTCTGAGATATTCACGGTATGTCATACTTTAATCCTAGAATACAAACTACTAAACTTTTCAAGAATTGTACATAAGCGAGAGAAACATGCTATAATCATCAAAAATCTCCAACTAAAATGGGGTAGGCTTTCAACATTTAGCTCATCATTTACTATGGCATGTGAAAAATAGTATCGGGTGAAACAACTAAAATTACTAAATATCTGAGAATATAGCAAAAATGATATAAACTCAAGCAAAGATATGCCTTTGTCTACTAAAGGATATAACAAAAATTTGAAAATTAAGCACTTTTCATAGAAATACTAAAAATATGAGCAAGCGAAAGTAGACACATAAATCATCTATCCCTTCCCCCCACACTTAGATTGCAACTTGTCCTCAAGTTGTGCGAAATAATAAATTAGAGAACTTAGGTGATTGGATCTTTGGCAGTGCGGAGGAACCAACAAGAACCAGGATTGCTTGCATAGCTCGATGAGAGCTGTGGAGCATCAAGGTAAAGCGAATACATCTTTAAAGTGCGCAATAGCTATCAAAAATATCCTGCAGACTTGATCGGTGCAAAAGAGTCTACGGGGAAAAGATTAGACTTATACAAATAAAGCACATAAGGAAAAGAATTTATAGAGATATTCAAATTATGCTCACATAAAGATGGAATACATATACATGAAAATATCACAAAACAGTAGGCTAGGTGCAATTATATGAAAACAAAGTACAATGCAATCTATATGATATGCAATCCTAAAAATAAAAACGAGGTAGTATTACGGAAACCGACAGTTAACTACTCTCAAGAAGAATAAAAGAAAAATAGAAAAACAATGCAACTAGATGACATGCAACTAAATGATATGCATCTATATGATATGCAAAAATAAAAGAAAATAAAAGAAACGAAAACTAGCCCACTCATTTGCAAAACGACATGTATATAATAAACGTCTACCAAATAATGACAGGTTACGATAAACGAAAGTACTGTTCATTACATGCAGTGTAGACGCGCTTTAAGACTCGTAAAAGGTGATAGCATTATGGAAACCAACAGTTAGCTATACTAAACAAATATAACTCATAAGGTTTCCGAGTTGTAGCATACGGAGAACCGACAGTTACTACCCAAATGAGTTATAAAAATAAAAAGAAAGCACATAAGTCTCAAAGCTTACAGGATTCATCATAACAGTATGTAGCATACGAGAACCGACATTAGCTACACTAACAATGATAAGAACAGTTATAGCGTACGAGAACCGACAGTGACTATAACATGCCTAGATGAATCATGCATAAGGAATTGATCAATTATCTAACATGGATTCATAGATGGAAAAGTACAAACATATAAGTTCAGGACATCTATGTAAAAATCAAGTAGCCACTGAAGCTCAATGAAAACAATCCAAATTAAATAAAGCATTGAAACAAGATCAAGAAGAACCTGGACCATGGCGGCGTTTAGCAAAAGCAGACGGGCGTTCACACGCAATTCAGCCCCGGACGAACATTCACTTAGCGTTGAGAGCGGGGCGGGCGTTCCTGCTGCGAGCGCTCAAATGCGCTTAAAAAACCGACCGGACGGGCGTTCGAAAGTATAGGCGCTCAAATGCGGTCTCTAAATCGAGCGAGATTGAAAATATTTGAGCGGACGGCGTCAATACTTCCTAACGCTTCGTTCACTGCAGATGAAGAAATGGACGGGCGTCCAAGCGTAAAAAACGCTTCGTCAAAACAATGATACATGCAGATTTGCAGGAAATAACACAAAGCAACCCTAATATTCCACTTCTAAACACCAATAACGGCGACCACATCAAATTTAAGCACAGGCAGTTAGATGAGGAAACAACTAAACATATAAACTTCACGTAAAACAAGTTGAGTAAAAACTTTTGCACATTCTTAACCTAACGGTCATGAAACACGGCAAAATAAAAACTCTCAACTTGGTATACGCTACTTTTATTAAAAGCGAAAAATAAGCGTAACAAAATCGAGAACTAACAAGACTAGATTCAACATGACACCTATTCCCGGCAGCGGCGCCACTTTTGTTGCGGAGATTTTGCATCAATAAAAACAAAAGAAAATTTATAACCCTAACTACCATGTAAAACTAACTCTAAGCGACCAAAACATCGGGTTGTTGCTAGTAAAGCGTAATGAGTAAGGGTCGATCCACGAGGAAAAGGTATGTAGAATCTAATCCTAGTAATCCTCCCAATTGCTACTCAACAAAAAAACAAATAAGCGAAAAGCAAAAGCATAAAAACATAAAAACATAAAAGAACAATCAAAATAAATCTAACCTAAGAAACATGGGAACAACCAAAGTACAAACCTAAGTGATTTCAATTCTAGTTAATCTCATGATTCTAATTCGGTTTGTTGTTTCACCCTTTCACGAGACACAAATCCCTAATCTCTTAGTGAACTTATCTCTCAAGCTATGAAAGCCTACTGTAGTAGTGAATTCAATTATCTATCTCTCATCTTTCGAGTGTTGAGACCGATTTACCAAACAAAACTCGGGTGTAGATTCAATTAACTCTCGTTTTTAAAGAACCTAACAACCTAGGAATCTAACTCATTAACTTGTCATCATTAATGGCTAAAACCCTATCTTTCTATGGTGATCTAGCGTTTATGCAACTTCCATATTACAAACATCAATCGTGAACTAATCTTTCGATTCTAATTCACATGGCATACAAATCGCATAGAAAAATACAAGCGACTTAAAGCTCATGAAGATAAAAGCGGAATTAAATTAATTGAAAGAAATCAAACTCACATAGTCTCGACACAATGGTTGAACTCCATGGAAAGCGAAAAGAAAAGCTACATAATCTACTCTAATCTAACCTCGGTTCACCCGAGCACAAGGCTCGGGTGACCGGCCTTCAAACTCCCAAGTCGGCTTTGCTCGCTCCTCGAAAATTCGAGTATATAAAAGTATATCCTTAGGGTTGAGGATATGGCTCTATTTATAGAGATAAGAGGCGGTTCATTTGAAAGTCGGCGCAGCGGGCGTTCATTATCATGGGCGCTCGTTCGGCTCTTGAGCGGAGGCTGGGCGCTTCGTTCGGCTCACGTCTGGAGACTCGAATGTAAAATACGATTATGGATGATTTGCATGGACGCTTGATTCACCCTTGGGCGCTAAATCGCGCTTCATATGGGCCTTTCGTCCATTGGCGATCAAATCTTGATTTTTCCATCTTTATCTTGATTGATTTCTTTCCTTATCTCTTTTAATCTTCCATAAATTCAATTGATCCTTCCTCAACTCGAAATTGGCTCTTTAGGATCACCTTTTCCATCATTAATTGGGTATCTACAAATATCAAAAACATACCAAAACATAATAATTTCCAAAATAATATAAAAACACAAATTAACACTTAAATTGATATGTTTTCATATTTAATCATTAAAAACACCATTTACTCAATATTTAACTATATAGCTCAATATCTATGAAAATAATCCATATATGGGGAAAATTGTTATACAATATATATAAAAAAAATCACTATAATTTGGCCCTAAACAATAACAGTGATAGACTTTAAGCCACACGCAATATCTTTTCATGGAACTTTGAATTAATTCAACTTCCTTTCCATTTATTGCTTTCGTTACATCACTTTGTTTAGGTAAATCCCTTTGCCATTCACCCCCACATTTCCAAGAATATGATGAAGTTTAAGTCCAGAAGATATTCTTCCCCCACAGGTTTTTGGTAAACCTCAAGTTAATCATCATTTCGCAACATTAACTGATTAAGGTACGTATAGTTCCACGATTTGATGAATGTTGTTGGTGCCAAAACAAAATTCATTAAATCTTGAATCACACTTTTCCACCTTTATCACCATGAATTGATTAACCTTTTTATTATGTCGATTTAAATGTATCAACAAATGCATAAACAACTTCATCCTTATATTCTGAAATGTACATCATAATACCGAAAGCTAATCTCTAATTAATATGAATATGACAACAACATATTGTACATATATTCATAATAACTTATCTTCATAACCATTAAGGTGTTTACATAAACACCTACATAAAAATTTATACAAATATTACACACAATAATAATGTATAAATTGTTTATTACAACCCATGAATTTAAATTAAAATTCATCAAAAAAAAGTTCATTCATCAAGTTCAAGCAATTATCACGCGGACAGATTCAATTCATCCATAGTCTCGGTGACTATTTCTGCCACGTTTGTTTGCTCAACTTTTTGAGACTTTCGCCATTAATTTTTCTTGGATTATCCAAAGTGCCCTCATTTGTCAAGTTGTCGGTTGTTCTCTTCAACACACAACTTTACAACCAACTTGTTCATCATTATCTCCTTGTTTTTATGCTTCAAATAATTCTTGAAATCTTTCCACGAAAGTGGTAGTTTTCGAATTATTGAAGCAATTTAGAATGATTCATTAATAACCAATCCGTCCTCATAACACTCGGAGATAATAATCTGCAATTCATTCATTTGGCGTACAACGGTTTTGGAATCCACCATCTTGTATTCCATAAACCTGTCCACAATGTACTTCCTTTTTCCAGAATCTTATGTTTTGTATTTCATCTCAAGTGCACCTTACAAATCTTTATGAGACTTGTACAAACAATAAACCGTATATAATGAATTTTCAAGACAATTCAAATATAATTTTTGCATAGAAAATCAGAATGTTTCCATGCATTTATTTCTGTCACAGAAGCCTTGTGATTCTCTCCCTCTTGTATCTCGGAGAGGATTTGGTCACCAACGAACTGATTCAAAGTTCTTAAATAAAACAACATTTTTTTATGCCACCGTTTGAAGTTACGCCCGTTGAACTTCTCCGACTTCGTGATGGGATGAACTTGTTCTTGGCATCGATGCAACAACAAAGTTGCACAACCGTTGGTGTTAGAACGCTTGACAAAGAGGTTCCTTCATTTCTGTTCTTTTCTATAAACAGAAGATCAACAATGAAAGCTTGCAAAACAGACTCTGTAATGCATACTTTTCTTGATAATGGTACATCGCAATTTTAAAAATTAAAAAACGTTTTCAACGCATAACATGAACATTTCTGTAATCTACAGCACCAAATAAACAAATTTCGTTCATTAACTTTTTGGAAACGAGCAAATAATTACAAAGTAATTGGGACTACAACACAAAGTAGATAATTTTTTTAATTTTTTCAAAAAGTCATGACTATATATTTATTTTTCGGCACAACAATTTTTCAACCAAATTTCAGATTTTTGTTACAAGGAAACTATAAAAACATACTTGTAGAATCATATTAACAAAGAATCATGTTGTTAACCAAAAAAAAAAAAAAAAAATCCAGAAAAGTATACAAGGCAACAAGTTGCATTTTTACACAAAATTATCATATTATTCCACAGTTTCATGTTGCAGATTTTTTATAGTCACTTCACATCTTAAAAATTGATACCAACACAATTTAGAAGATGTTTCAGAACGCACATATCATGTAAAATAAATTTACAGAAAGACTCGCACATAAGCATGTTGTTGTACGACATTTAAGAAATAAGTATCCGGTTAAACATGAATTTTCTGCTTCAAATTTTCTAAAGTTGTTTGAAAAATTCACGGACACTTTTAACAAATAATACCAACGTATTTGTACTTTATAACACCTTAGAAACAACTTTTACTTTTCGAGTTTTCAGAAAATAAGTAGTAATTACAAAGTATTTTAGATCAAAGTAGTTAGTCGTGCCAATTTTCTGAAAAATGTGTAAAATTGTTTATGTTACAACAATTTTTTTCGATGTTAGTTTTCCAGAATTGCAGATGCAGTTAAGCGTTCAAACATTTACAAAACTATATGCACACGAATCAGATTATTCACACGGGAACAATAATGTCTTAAGATTGCTGGAATAATTACCTGTCTGAATTCGTTTGTCGTAATATGTTTTATATCGTTTATAGAACTTTGCAGATATAGTAGGCGAAATTCAACAACACAGATAAACAAACACTTTGCAGAACTTTTATTCATATTCACACAATTACACATATTCACATAGAATTGAATGACACAAAGCAATAGTAGATACGAAAACTTATTGTTTAGACTGAGACGCGTAGAACGCTCTCCTTAAGACATTATTGCCCCGCCTATGTGCACACGGATATAGCAACATGTCTCCCAAGATACATGATCTCCTTGTTCTAGTCTTGCATTTAGATGTGAACAAGCGTGAACTGATCCGGCCTTGAATATCGACTATGCACAAGTGTTTATGCAAAAATGGCTTTTAATTTGTGTAGAATTTTCGTATATAGTATGTGCGAAAATTTGTGTTTTATTCATTCACAAATGGAGGGAATTTATAGGAGTAAGGAAGTCATTCACTACCGGTTGCATCCTTTCAAAGATGATTCAACCGAACAGGTGCAACATCTAACCGAAAGGATACAACCTCTTACATAGCTGTAACATTTCACCGAACCGATGCGACCCTCCGTAATTTTAGAATTAATTTTAATTCAAATTTCTCCAACAATCACAATGATCCTCGATCACAACCCCCCCCCCCCCCCCCCCCAATGAAGGGATTCGTGGAATAACTCCCTCGCCAGAGAGCCCTTTAAAAGGATCACTATCTTCAACTTTCGAGAATTACGTTATACGGTTTAATTGATCCCACGAGAATACTAGATATATGAGCGATTACAAGACTCGGCCATAATCCATCTCTAAAATCTCCAATTTCGATAGTTGGATTTGTCTCAAAAGAATTCAAATCTTGATTAAATTACCCAACGATATTCCAATACAGATTGACGACAACACTCGGCCGATCTTTTTTTCGTCATATAATCTCAAATAACGATAATGCTATATATATTCTTATGTCATGTGTAATGAGTAGATCCGTCCTTATCAACCACCCACCAGCATTCAAACATATATCATTATTATCCGAATTCCTATAATTTAATAAGAGCAACATGCATATATTCTGTCATCCTGGCTGCTAGATAAAGGGCCAGAGTTTGCATTAAATTCACATAGAGAGCAAAATCAAACAGAATTCCAGTGTGTCCTCCAACAGGCAACAGGATACATACCCATTGCCGATAAAGCTTAATTTGGATACCGACTGGACACTGATAAGGGTAGGCTGCCCCAAACAGTACTATATATTCAACAGGCAACAGTTACAGCATGTAGCATATAATAGCTTCTGGAAACAAAAGAAAAAAAAGAGAGAGAGAGAGAGATCACAATCCAATGATTCATTAATAATCTAATATAAATGATGACAAGTCGAAACCAAATGGAGATTACCGCTATGTGTTGTTTGATCAGTCATTATTATTCATTTCTCATTCCATTTGTTGATACATGTCCAACGTTGCGGGGGCGGATCCTCTGCCGTGAATCACACACAGCAGGCGCTGCTGTGATACAAAATGACACCGTTTTGTATCACAACGACGCCGTTTGGATCCGAGCTTTAAAAAAAAATTTCATCATCAAACAACAGCGCATTTGTGATACAAAGCGACGCGTCGTTTTGTATCACAAAGAAACAAGACATGACAGAGGGGGATACGGCAAACGATCCCAATTCCAACGTTGCTACCTTAAATGTATTATCACTGTTTACAGGAGAGAGGGGGACCAAGATTATTACATAACTATTACGATAAACAATAAATGTTGGACCCAACCGACCAGTAATTTTTTGACGGTCTTGTCACCATTTCATCAGTTTGAAAAAAAATATGTTTGGTTGCCTTTATTTATATACATTGGTCTACCAAAAATCGTTGAGCAAATCTTATTGGTTTGGTTTGAAACATAGAGTAGAATTTGATTCAAGACCATTGTAGAATTTGTGACAACCGAAAGGGTCTCATTGTTTTGTCCTTTTAGCGGGTTAGTATTCAGTGGTCACCTTATAAAAAGCTGAGTGTACAAATAAAAAATAAAAATTATTACGAGCAATTGTAATGGGTTTAAAATAGATGTCATCCGCATTAAAATCAATGATTTTAAAAGGGGTTGAAATTTTCGTAGTATTGTAATAACTGTCAAATAGATTTGAGAAAGATTAATGTCATCTAGATGGGCATTCAAAAATCGATTGATCTAGACTCCACTTATTCAACTACTCTATCCGTTCCAAAATAACTAAGCACTTGACAAAAACACGCATCTTAATGATTTGAGTTAATACTTTAATTTGAATGTCAAAATGACTAAAAAACTTTTAGTCTATAATTAATAAAATGTTGTATTTATTCTCTTACATCTTAATAAATAAGGATAGAGATAGGAAAAACACAATAAATATTGCAGGAAATATAACTGCCACAGTTATTTTGAAACAAATCTTGACGTTATCACTTTTCTCTCTCCAAAAATCATTCTTTTTTTGGTAATTTTATTTTTGCCTACACTATTCAAATTCTTTTTTTGTCATCACGTGTATTATCTTTTCAAATTTGAAGTTGTTGAAATGGGATAAAGTCATTCTTTTTTTGGTAGTTTTATTTTTGCCTACGCTATTCAAATTCTTTTTTGTCATCACGTGTATTATATTTTCAAATATGAAGTTGTTTAAATGGGATAATTCATTTTTTTCAGGAAACGAAATATTTTAACACACTTTTTACCTCTAATAGGGTTCGAACCCTGGTCTGCATGTCGGGTTATAGTCTATTTCATCACTAAACCAATGCACCTTGTGCGATAATTCATTCTTTTTTTTATTCATTTGGATAATTCATTTTGATACAGATAATTTTTTTATTTTTCCATTTTACTTAGATACAAGTCATTACAAGCAGTGACTTGATTTAATTATTTGTCAACTGCATCTATTTGGTGGCTCTCACTCTTAAACAGGGGCGGAACAACCCATAGGGTGGAGTGGTCTCAAGCCCCGCCCCCCCTCCCCCCCTTCCCCCCTAAATTTTGAAAAAAAAAATTTATTTTTATTATTGTATTTGTAGTAGTGTTAATATTAGTATATTATGTGTCTTTTACGTAAACAAAAGACTTTATATTCTAGTGGTTTAAGAACAATCCTTTTTAGTCTCCATAATTCTAGGTTGTAAGTTCAAATCCCACTACCAAGCATATTTTTTTCGGATTTTTTTAGGCTTTTATAGATACATATACCAAGATCACCCCATATTTCTTTTAGGATTTTTTTTTACTTTCTGGTTTATATTAAGGCCATATCGAAATTTTTTTAGTTCCGCCACTACCCTTAAATAGACTCCAATAAGAAAAGTCGATATTGTACTTCATTTGTCAACTTCATTTATTAGGTGGCTCTCACCCTTAAAATACTAAACATGATGTTTTATTGGATTGAATAAAAATGATTACATCACTTCTATTTATATAAGAGGGAAAGCAAAAAATAAATGAAATTCAAAATAAATAAAAAATGAAATCCCGCATTCAATTACTATTTTTTCTACATCCACCACAACAAAAAGCACCAAAAATTACTCGATTACGATGGTATCAACCACAATAATAATTTAGTAATCATGCTGCAATCAGGATATATGGGTAAAATTAACATTATTTTATGCATTGGCTTTTTCTCGTCTAAATGGATCAATGGGGGTGAAATTGACCTTTTCAAACCTACTTTACAAACAAGAATAGTGAAATGACATTTTTTTTTGTTTTTTTTGAAGGATGAAATGACATTATTAGGATCCATCCAAAAATATTGTCATCTATTCTTTTAAGGCAGCAATAAAGTGGACTTCTTTCTTTTTGAAATTTTGAATTAAAACATTTCAGGTCCAGATTCTCTCATGTGTTATCCAGCTAGCTAGCCTAGTCAGTGCATGTATCTATGTTAGATACGTATTGGATGCAAGATATGTATAATACAAAACAGAAATATTATTCATGAATCATAGGTTATACACGTAGAAAATGCTCAAATAATACACGATTAAGTTAAATGAAACGCTCAAATAATACACGATTAAGTTAAATGAAACGATCGATACTCGCAAATACTAGAGACTTTGATATTCCGCGTCTTTTTAAAGAAAAAATATACTACACGTAAGCCAAACTAAACTTCCCAAATGACGATATTCAATGACAGAAATTTGTACGCATAAAAAATAACATAGAAAATCATCTTAAACACCCATTTAAAGTAAAAATAAAAACGCTACAAGATAGAAACACTTGGTCGATTAATTGTTGAATTATGTGTGCTTTCCATAAATAAAGTTAGTAAACCTACACATTTTCAAAGGTTCAAAGATAACAATGTCTCTGCCAAACTACATAGTTTCTAATTTGAAGTCATATCCAACAAAGCGAAACCATGTTGTTACAAGATTCTTCCCTACTTACTTCATTTATACCATGAGTCTACGTGATTGAATATGAACCACACAGTAACTCACTCCTCAATTAGAGTGGGTAAGGAAGAATTTCTCGAGTAGGTGACCACACATTTATATTGACGTTTGTGTATCACAAGTGACGGAGATCTGGATCCCCCAACTCTCATTTTATATCTTCTTATATTATTAAGAGCATTTACGATGGTGGTGACGATGTTCCGCCCAGGTAACATTACGGATAATTTTGATCCCTTAGAAAGAAATTCAATTGCCAAATTATGGTGATTTTTTCAGTTGTGTTAATGATGACTGTCTACGCATCCAATTAATTTAAGACAAAACCAATAACACAACTCTTGTTGTTGTGAGGACAAATTGTCATTTATATAAGCGTTCCAAGTTGATTATGAAGCCTTGAGCAGTCATAACTCAATTAGTCGAGATTCAAGTAGTGGTATCAATCGTGGAATCATGTTAGTGTGCTTTAAAACAAGATTTGATGGTATATCTCATAATGATTCACGTAGATGACTGATTTAGGCACATAGTTTATGCATACAAAAAGTAATAAAAATTTAATCCAATGATTGATAATAAAAAAAATTGATGGTAAATATTGTATGATTTGAATTATTTATGTATACATTTTATATAGACAAATCATGTATACTATCTAAAAATTCGGAAATTTTAATATAGTCATCGCACAAATATGACTTGGTGATTTCCTTTAAAAAAAAATATGACTTGATGATCCAGGACTAAGAAAAAATTAGATAAAACTGATTTGTAAAATATATATTTCACTTATTTTCAGATTTGTACATATTTTAAAATATCTTACTGATGAAACATTTATGACATAGTATATCTGGACCACCATAAAAATACAGTTAAAAATTTCATCTATTTCATAGTATACCTGGACTTAATTTTTTTTCTCTTTATTTTACCTTTCATCTATTTAATTATGTTTTTTTCCTTTTTAAATAACTCAATTAAAAGCAAATGTTGGATTTCCCACGTGCATAAAGCCAGTCAGGCCTAATCTGAAAGGAATCAAACTTTAGATTTTTAGGGTACTTGTTTTTACTGATACAGTCAAACCCTATATTGTTTAGTATTTTTTTTTCCTGATATTGTGTGTGTGCTTGCTTTTTAAGTTCAACCATGCACAATTCATTCGATATAACCTTTCTGCCTTAACCTTTTTGTTACATCATTCCAAAAGAAAATTCAAAACTGCTTTCCACCGGTAAATTGTCGAAAGTTTGATCCGGATCGTAGCTGAAAAGTATGACTCTTACTCGGGGGGCCAGACCTGGTCTCTCGGTATATATAGTTTGGTATATATTTAGATTGAAGGTGCGCATGAAAGATCATTACAATGCGATTTACCCTTTAATTGTAAGATTGTGTTAAGGTGGAACACGGACTGATTCTTCTGGGCGCGCCCAGACAAGATGGACGATCAACCAACACCGTGCCACCTTTTCGGGATATGGAAAAATAATAAAAAGAATAAGTATAAAAGTATTTAGCAAAAAGTATAATGACCGAATCTAAACATGTAATAACACAAGTATTATCATTAACACCATATATGTTCAAGTAGCTCACTCCTTCTACTAGTCTCACTAGCACACATAGTCATCAAAGACATTTGTTACACTTTGATCCAATGACACTTTTAATTGTGAGTATACACCACGATATTTCCTCAAATTTTCAAAGGCACGGTATCTAACCATGTGGCGTATTACACAAATCCGTTTGGTATCCAACCAGATGGATGGGTAATAGTTCCAAGAATCGATATAAAAACGTGTCTTACCGAAGACCAATGTGTTTTAGCTTTTGAACACATCAAATATGTATTTATGTGATTTAGATAAGCGCATATATTCATTGCACATAAACAGTTAGCTACGGACTACTAGACCCCGTAGAGGGTCTCCTCAATGTGCTGACCAGCAACCGGACCCTTAACTTTGTCACATAACAAGGCAAGCACCATCGCGTAAGGCCAAATAAAAAGTGTTCCAATGCTCCCATGATTCACGGTACAGAGTCAATGTCACTAGCACATATACATTTCACTTTACAACACATAGCATATAAGGCTTTACAATAAAACATGCTCAAAATAAGAAACACAATTTTCCACCCAAAAACAGGGTCAGGCATGGGCTTGGCTCAGACAGATGTGTGCTGAGCTTACGGAAATCTCGCCTTCATTTCGCTTTGGCGAGCATGGGCTGAGCTTACGGACAACAAAGAAAACTGCAACTTTCAACTCGTTTCCATGACGATTTTACCTCCATTTTCAACACCAAAATCACACCAAACACATGCTAGAATCGCAACTAAATATTATCGTACATGTTCACATATCAAAAAGCTAGATTTAAAACACGAATTAACACAAATAGATTGCGTTTGAACATCCTTTAACCTCAAATATTTTGAAGAAATCTTATATTCAAGATCCAAACTTGAAAGACTCACGAAATTTAAGTTCTTCCTTTGATTCCTGAAACCTAAATAAAGATCTAAGGTTACTAAAACTTTCTAAACATCTAGAAACTAAGAAAGATCCAAGAAAATCTCTAGCTCTAGAAAATGAGTTTAAGATCTTATTACCATATCGAAAAAACTCTTATGTCAAATCAAAGCTCTCATCGCGCTGATTCTCATGGTGCGATTGATTGAAAATCCGCGCTGATTCTCATGGTGCGATTGATTTGAAAATCCCACCGATAGATGATTAACAAATGAAGAATCTCTTCCCTTCTTCTGTCTCTTCTTTATCTTTCTAAATTTTACCAACTTGAAAGAAATGAAAAGGTGAAAGGTTTATGTTTGGGTAGCAAGGCATCTTGGAAGTTCCCAAAATGCCCTTACTAAATCTTACCCTCTTTTTCTTAATTAACTTTTAAAAGAAAAAGACAATAATAACTCTCATTGATTCCTGAAATGACATATATGCCCTTACGTGAAAATGTGAGGTTTACAAATTTCCCTATATTAATTTTAAATTTTACTTCCTTTTAAAATAATTGATTGACAATATTAGTATTACACGATAATATCACTCTAAAAGTACAAGTGACGTATTTGAATGTGTCTTTTAATTATCCACTTCACTATTACACCCATCATACCATAGATTATCAAGTTTTATATATATATATATATATATATATATATATATATATATATATATATATATATATATAAGCAATAACTGCTAAACAAGTAAATAAACAACATTCATTGAGAACACCCCACGGAAACAACACCTAAAAACGACAAACAATGCTTAGCCAAAAGATGAACGAGTTACATTTCCAAGCCGTCTAACAAAAAGAAAACCTCAAAACAGAATTGGAGTTTAAAATTACACGTATACACATAATACGCGAGTGTGAGATTTTTGAAAAATATGCATGGAGGGCATATGTGTAAATAAAAAAATAAAAGGACCGATTCTTTCATTGCTTGTAGTTTTTAATCATTTGGCCATGGTGGTATTCATGTAATTTTCAATATGGTTTTTCATTTCAGAGATCCAAGGTATAGATATATATAAATACCAGCACTTTTATGGTGGTCATTGACCACTATGTCATAATTGTTTCTCCAATAGAATTTCTTAAAAGAGGAGTAAAATTGTAAAATTATGGCATTTATATTTTACGTGGTCGGGCCCGCGTGATCGGCCTTTTCAAAGTGTCCAATCACTTGGCGGAGTGCGGGTCAATGTAGCCTAGAATTGGTGAGTCCGTCGTATCCCATAGGGAATGCGGTCGAGTACCAAAGTCGGTCTCGATCCCTAGTTCAGTCAACACAATAATTGAAGCGTGGTGATTTGTCGATCACCGGTTCTAACAACTAAATAAACATAAGAGAAAAGATTTTAAACTAAGAAAAACAAGATAGCCGAGCTATGATCCAACCAACTACTCTCTAACCCTAACTCATTTCCGGAAGTGTTTCGACAAACTCTAATGTTCTCGGCATCGTTGAAGGGTGTCGTCTCCTGGTTCCGAAAATAGACATTAATTCAATAATCTACCCTCTTATGTTTAGGTTCAACAGTCCGCCTCGTTGTCACTCAAAGCGTGTCGTTTCCTAATTCCGAGTATAGACATTAATTCAATAATCTATCCTCCAATGTCAGGTTCAACAGTCCGCTGACCGGATTTAACTGACCCGACAAGGTCTACTATCTATAAGACGCTCATTAACAAAGATATAAACCTCACACACGAAACCGAAACTGAACAACTCAGTCGGTTTTACAGGGTGATCCTAGAACCCCTTACACGTGAAATACGATTATCGAGTAATTAATTCGACAAAAGTCATTTAGAATAAGTTCTAGAACGATAACAACACCGAGAATCTAACAATCATAACATCAAAACACTTCAATCAACGAGCTAAGGATTCGATTTCGAAGGCTATCACATATCTCGGCTATATAACGATTACCTACTCATTCTAACAACAAAAACAACAAGAAATCAACAATAAAAATAACATAAACAAGATTAAAAGCAAGAACAAGAAAGGAAAACGAATTACCAAATATATTATAGGCCGTCCAAAATCGATCCACCGAACGAAAACCCGTCAATAACGCGTCAATCTATCTTCGAGAATCAACGGATTACAAAAGTCTAAGTTTAATCTAAGCTAATATATCTACAAACTAATCTAAACTAAGGAAAAAGTGCAGAAAACGAATTGGGAAGAAGGTGGTGTGGATCTAGATCCAAAATGAGGGTATTTATAGTGTTTTATGAGTTTTGGACGCTAAAAGCGGCCAGATCTTGACAGTGACCGCTGTCGATTTTTCCTTCACAAAACCTATCAGCAACTTTCTAAGCCAAAAACCGCATTTTTAGGCGGGCGCCTATGGTTACATACGGCCGCCTATGGTGACACACCCTCATAAAAACAGCCATAACTTTGTCTGTAGACCTCCGTTTTGAGTGATTCAAGATGCGTTGGAAATCCCATTCAATTGTCTACAATTTTTATGAAGATGTCCAGCCCAGAAAATGCTTCTAAGGTGGATCAAAATGCAGATCAATGGAAGGTATGGTTGTAGTACCACCGCGTTTTGATCCGTTTGAGCGTTTAAGCCGGGCTGCGTTCCAATCCTCTTATCTCGCCTTCCGGACATCTCAAACACCTAAGTCCTGTACAAAATCATAACAAATACCACACATAATCCCTACAGGACACTAGGGTGACCGAGAGTATAGTAAATTACACCGAAAAAGACCGAGAATCCCGGACTTTACGTCCTAGGTCCCGAAATGATAACAAAGGTGTAAATACATCAAAATACAACCAAATGTCTCTGAAAACATATAAAACGAGGTATAATTACATAGAAAATGATAGCCAATTTGACTCTCATCAACTACCTACTTAGCGTTTGCTCGCCCTCGAGCTAAAATGAGCGATTCAAAAATAAAGATGGAGTCAACATTGCAATCATACATCTAGTCTATAAGAATTGAAATGGTAAAACACATGTAAATGACACAAATGCATAAGATTTAAGTTCTACCTTGTATCGAGAAAAGAACGTGTGTGTGTGTATAGCTTTTTCAACATTTATCACCAATGATCGGTTTAGATTATAGACGTATAATTTACCGAGGTTACACTATAGGCTTATACGTCGTAAACATCTCCACTAATCAAGGTCAATCAAAGTCTAGTAGGGTCTGGTAGGACTTGATAGGTTGTAATGTTAAGCTAGGGTCGGGGCTAACGAGAGGGATATTTACGATAAAATAGAAAGTGGAAAGTGCAAGTGAGCTTTACCGAACATCGAACACTAAATCCGAAGCTCTTCCCTTCGTAGCGACGGAAGACTCAACTCCTTATAAGGATGCTCACCTGAATAGTACAAACCATCAACCAAGTTTCAACCTATAATTCATCCAACCTTCCACTTCTCCTCATCATTCCACAAGCTGGAGACATACGTCATATCCAGGTCTAGTTCATACCTAAGCTCGTCAACTAGGAACAAACCGCTACAGAACACAACAACATCTCTTTCTCCATACTAGATTAGAAGAAGTACCCCTTCACCAACATCAACACAACAAAAATCAAACCCCAAAAAAAATTGGCATTCCAAGAACTCTTATATATATACAACTTTTTTTCTTTTTCTGTTTTCTTTTCTTCTCTTTTTTTCTCTTTTTTTTTCAAAACCACAAAAATGATCAAAGGCCGAAAAGCCATAACATTCCACCTCCTCCGGGATATACTCATTTTTACCGACACCACTCGAAAGATAAGCCACTCCACCACCCCACACCATATCAGAAAATGTGAAAACAATAAGCTCAATCTTGCAAGGTGGTCAAGGAAACATAGACCGTAATAAAAGCTAAGGGCATTGGTAATTATGAGTTAGTGGCACAAAAGGTTAGTTCAGGTGGCGGTCTAACCACCCTACAAAGGCTTAGAGGGGGAACTGAGGATATACATATAAGGGATGGCATTTGGCTCTGATCGGGTCAAAGAAATGCCATAACCGTCATCCCGTACCTAACAACGATGACCTTTCTATTTCGCCTCGAAGTTACTAATATAAGTTCTAGGTAACCGGGTCATTAATAGCTACCATAATTGTTCACTAGTCAAGGTGATTCATGAAGTCGAAGATAACGTGATAAAGCAATTCCATTCTCAACACAAGATCCCAACTCAAATGAAATGCATTCGTACAATCACTAGATGTTTAATCAAAGCAATACTATAGGCTTAATGTATCATAAACAGTGTCAAATCCATCAAAATTTCTAAAAACCGACTCATTTACACCAAAGGGATAGCAATCTCTAAGTATAACTCGTTTGCCATGAAAACGAAACATTGAAGCTAAACCAACCACCCCTACTTTAAAACCAAACGAATGATAAGGGCAGAAAACTTAGCTTACAACCGGAAAAATGTACGAGTACGATCACGTGGCATCCATAAAAGTCCTCCCAGGGTACCTGTGCTAATATCAACAAGTAACACAACACATACGAGATACACAGGTATGGAGATATTGAAATGAAACCAGACGGATCACCACAACTCATCAAAACCAAAAACACCACACTAGAACCCCCCAAAACAAACTTCTTCGGGTTATATAACAACAAAACTTGCCCAAAGTATCATAATACAAACTAAAGAAACACAGTGAAACACGAGGGGAAAGGAAAAGCAATAAAAACATATTCTGAGTTTATAGTCCTCAGCTCGACTTTCTACCCCCAAACATGTCAAGGATAGCTATACCATAGGAGAGCAAACCGTTGCATCTCCCTACAAAAATCGTAAGAATTGAGCACCCCTTGAAAGTGAAATACATAAAAACATAGGGCTCAATCCCCACCACCAAGATTGGTTCGATGAGTCCATTGCACAGAACAACGAACTCACTTTCCCAGAAGGATCCATTAACTGCAAATCAGGGAAACAACAGGAACACAATCACGGTATCAAGTCACTACCACTACCGGAGTAGATGGTGTGACACTTCAACAACAACAAAATAAAACAAACTATACATAAAAAAACAAAGAAGAAAAACGACCTAATCCTAAGAACTTAACAAACTTACAAGATATCAACCCGATTCCCCGGCAACGGCGCCAGAAAACTTGATCGGCCTTTTCTACGTGTCCAATCTCACCGGCAGTGTATCGGGTCAACTGTAGCCTAGAATTGGTGAGTCAAAGTCGTATTCCACAGGGAATCTGGTCGAGTACCAAAGTCGGTCTCGTCCCTAGTTCAGGTCAACACAATAATTGAACGTGGTGATTTGTCAGATCACCGGTTCTAACAACTAAATAAACATAAGAGAAAAGATTTTAAACTACGAAAAACAAGATAGCCGTGCTATGATCCAACCAACTACTCTCTAACCCTAACTCGTTTCCGGAAGTGTTTCGACAAACTCTAATGTTCTCGGCATCGTTGAAGGGTGTCGTCTCCTGGTTCCAAAAATAGACATTAATTCAATAATCTACTCTCTTATGTTAGGTTCAACAGCCCACCTCGTTGTCACTCAAAGGGTGTCGTTTCCTAATTTCGAGTATAGACATTAATTCAATAATCTACCTCATATGTCGGAGTTCAACGATCCGGCGACCGGATTTAATCGACCCGACACGGTCTCACGATCTATGAGACGCTCATTAACAAAGATATAAACCTCACACACACGAAACCGAAATCGAACAACTCGATCGGTTTTACTGGAGGTGATCCTAGAACCCCTTTTCCCGTATCCTCTCGCAAAATACATATGTAAAGAAGACACGTGACATACTATTATCGAGTAATTAATTTGACAAAAGTCATTTAGAATAAGTTCTAGAACGATAACAACATCGAGAATCTAACAATCATAACATCAAAACACTTCAATCAACGAGCTAAGGATTCAATTTCGAAGGCTATCACATATCTCGGCTATATAACGATTACCTACTCATTCTAACAACAAAAACAACAAGAAATCAACAATAAAAATAACATAAACAAAATTAAAAGCAAGAACAAGAAAGGAAAACGAATTACCAAATATATTATAGGCCGTCGAAAATCGATCCACCGAACGAAAACCCGTCAATAACGCGTCAAGCTATCTTCAAGAATCAACGGATTACAAAATTCTAAGCCTAATATAAGCTAATATATCTACAAACTAATCTAAACTATGGAAAAATTGCAGAAAAAGTGCCGAAAACGAGTTGGGAAGAAGGTGGTGTGGATCTAGATCCAAAATGGGGGTATTTATAGTGTTTTATGAGTTCTGGACGCTAGGCGAGTGCTGTCTTGACAGCGCGCCGCTGTTAGATTTTTCCTTCACAAAACCTATCAAAGAACTTTCTAAGCCCAAAACCGCATTTTTAGGCGGGCTTTATGGTTCTGAGCGGCCGCCTATGATGACACACCCCGTAAAAACGGCTATTACTTTGTCTGTAGACCTCCGATTTGAGTAATTCAAGATTCGTTGGAAAGCCCATTCAATTGTATACAACTTTCATGAAGATGTCCAGCCCATAAAATGCTTTTAAGGTGGATCAAAATGCAGATCAATGGAAGGTATGGTTGTAGTACCACCGCGTTTTGATCCGTTTGAACGTTTAAGCTTCGGGAACACGTTCCAATCCTCGTATCTCGCCTTCCGGACATCTCAAACACCTAAGTCCTGTACAAAATCATAACAAATACCACACATAATCCCTACATGACACTAAGGTGACCGAGAGTATAGTAAATTACACCGAAAAAGACCGATAATCCGGACTTTACGTCCTAGGTCCCGAAATGATAACCAAGGTGTAAATACATCAAAATACAACCAAATGTCTCAGAAAACATATAAAACGATGTATAAACGGGGTATAATTAAATAGAAAATGATAGCCAATTTGACTCTCATCACCCCGCGTGTTATTATTATTTTCTATTGGTACTGGATCACCAAGTCATACTTGGTACAAGACTAGGATAAAATTTGTGAAATACGAATTGCGTATCCAATTTTTAAAAATCACAAATTCACCATTAAGTATGTATCATAAGTATCTAGTAAGTATATGTGTTGGAAACGTAAGTAATATGAAACACGCTAGCAGACAAATGTATCTGCGCATTATAGGTCGTAATTAAGAATTTAAGACAAGAAAGAATCTTAGTATAAACAAGCATCGTCGGACCCAAGTTATCTTGGGGTGGTCTTGGTTTTAACTTTTTAAATGAATATACATATCCCGTAAAATAATGTAAAATAATTCCATTCATCGTATATCAAGTTACCAACATGTAGTATAGTAAAGTTTAGTCCTTTAATTGAAATACATATTAAGAAAAACAAGAGGATTTTTTTTTCAAAGGACTATAAGGATTAATAAGGTAGGGAGAAAATAATAAGGTAGGGAACTTGATATACGATGAATGAAATTATTTTGTATTATTTTAAGGAAAAAAAATCCTTCTACTATTTTTTCCAAGAGGATTTAGATTGTATAATAAGTTAGGGAAAAAATACTACTAGGATTTTATTTTTGAGGGGATTATAAGGATTTTAAGAGATATAAGATACTAAAAGAAAAAATAATGCTTCCAACATGTCTCGAACCTATGACCATAGGTTAACAAAAAAACATGTAGCCAATGGTTATTCCACTAAACTACCATCACAATACTTCAATTAAAGAAGCATTATGTAAAGAAAATATAAGATCATGTTACTGTAGCACCAGATATTTCATTTCAGGTCAAATCAGATCTGATATTTTTTTTTAAGTCTCACGTCAAAATTTGGACGCCTTCGTCAAAATTTATACTATCTCGTCCAAATGTAATATAAATCCCGTCAAAAATAAAATGAATGCTAAAAATAGATGGACCCGTTTAAATTAGGACGGATTCCGTCAAAATTTAGACGAATCCGTCCAAATTCTGACGGAAACAATAGATTTGGACGGGAAAATCATTGTATTATGATTCAAGGATGGCCTAATGATCATCTAGGCATGTACATATTGGCTTTGATATATATATTTGTGTTTCTACTCTCTTTTGCCGTAGAAGTACTTTCAATACTTATTAAAACCCCATCATCATCATCGTCCGATTCAAAACCAAAGAGCCCAGTAGTAGGTGGTTTGATTCATGTTGTTGTCAATGGTGTTAAGATGGCTCTTGCTTACATGGTGATGCTCTCCGTCATGTCTTTCAACATCGGAGTATTCATAGTGGCGGTGATCGGCCATGCTGCCGGCGGTTTTCTGGTCAAGTATTGGTCTCTTGTCAATCAGAAACAGCAGCAGGGTGTGGCTACTCCCACTGAACCCTTGCTCCCCTTATCAAAACCACTTCCAGAAGCTTGAGGTTAATTAGCATGATGGTATATATATATGGATTTAACCAAGCAAAAGGGTAGCAACAGATCGAAAATCGAAACCCAAATATCAAGCCTATGTAATTTGTTAATTCGTCCAAATCTATTGTTTCCGTCAGAATTTCGACGGAATCGTCTAAATTTTACGGAATCCGTCCTAATTTAGACGGGTACGTCTTTTTTGGCATGCATTTCATTTTTGACGGGATTTATATCACATTTGAACGAAATAGTAACGAAGACGTCTAAATTTTGACGTGAGACTTAAAAAAATGTCAGATCTGATCTGACCTGAAATGAAATATTCGGTGCTACAGTGACCTGAACTTATATTTTCTCCATTACGTACATACGCAAATACGATTACTTCTACAAATATACAAAACAAAATTTATTTTTTTCAAATTTTGGGGCAGTCTTCGACCTGGCGTCGCGCAGGTAGTAGCCAACAAACGCTTTATGGCGCCCACGCGAAAGTTGGAATTTTAAGGCTGCTTTTTTACGTAATGAAGTGTATTTTATGTCAATTTTTATTTTTTATTCAAGATAAAAAACCACTAAGACCCAAAATTATAATCGAATTCACTGAAAAAAAGTTTAATCAAATTCGTTACATATTTTATAACGTTAATCAACATAATATACCTAAAAAATAGTTATGACATATTATTATTTTCACACGATTGAGAACCCTAAAAAAATTTTGATCTAAAGTCTCCGATTTTACAGAGACGGTCCTTTTCGAACCACCCCACCTCTCTACTAGGTCCACCCATGAAACAAGTAAGATACAAGGGATAAAATATATTCTTTTTACATTTGTTTACAAGATTAATACGAATTAATGATAATGATGTGACTTCTGGTGCGTCTACGTCACAAAGATTAATGGAGAAAGAAAATGAAAATTTTGTTTTATATGTTGGATTCATTTGTTTGAACTTTGAATATTACTTTCACTCTCTGTTTATAAACTACTACACACATTCTTCTTCTTCAACAAAATAACCCACATTTTCTCCTCCTTGCTCTCCGTTTAATATGCTCTGTTAAATACCAAGAAATTAAATGGAAAATAAGTTGAAAATGAGAATTTCAAGCTTATTCCGATCATGCAAATCCAAGAAAATTAATACAGATGTTTTTCAACAACCAGTTTATTATTTTGCAAATCATCATCAACACCGTCAGCTCGTTCAGATTTTCTCCCCAAAACATCTTTCTTTTGGTTCTGTTAATATTGTCGGAGAAGAACCTGAATCGCTGGAAAGTTTTCCTCCGACGCGTCAGAGTTCATGCACTGCCATCAGAACTAAACTGTGTGGTGGCCGCCGGAGGGATCGTCATCATTTTTCTCAAGTTACTGAGGTAGAAAGTCAAATGTGCCCTCATGCTCTTCCCATCTCTACATTCCCAACCCAGAATTTCAGGTACTCAAGATACTAAAATTTCTTTATAAGGAAATGTTTAGTAATCAATTAATTATTCTGACCCACGTAAAAACATGTGAACTCGAACTATTTAAATATTTTAAAAAATTGGGTTTGATTTCAGGCGAAATGAAAAAGTGAAAAAAAGCAAAAAGGTTCGTTCAAGGAGTAGCAGAAGCTTTGGGATTAATTATTTTGAATTTCCCGTTTGCAATTTAAATGGATTATTTAGTAGCGACGAAGGTGAAGACGATGATGATGATAAGACCACATTTTTTTCATCAAGATCACTGTCTTCCGATTCCTCCGATCTTCTTCTCCGACGAACCAAAGACCGTCGCCGGCGCCGGAGCAAAAAAACTGCAAATCAAAAGAAGAAGAAGAATGATAGGAGGACATGTCCATTACCTGAAGATGGATTTGCAGTTGTGAAGCGTTCGAAAGATCCATACAGTGATTTCATGAGCTCCATGATTGAAATGATTACGGAAAAGCAGATTTTTGAAGCAGATGAACTGGAGAATCTGTTGCAGCGTTTTCTATCGTTAAATTCAGATCATCATCATAGGATTATTATTCAGGTGTTTAAAGATGTTTGGGATGCTTTGTTCACCAATTATTGATTAAGTAATCAGCCTTTTGCTTAGTTTTATAAATGGTAAAACGTTTATTTTAGAGGTATATCAAATGTGGTATAACGTGCCCGTGGTAATTACTGTCCAAGTATCTGGGTTCAAAGTATCTTGGTTCGAGTTTTAATTGGGACATGGACAAAAAGGACTCGTGATATTTCGTTTATAGCAGTATAGTTGTGACGCGGTCATTTCTAACACATGAACTATGTTACACAGGATTACTAAAAATACATCAAACTCGATCAATTAACGTACTCTTAAAAAAAGTGTTGAATGGATCTCAACAAAAAATATATATATATATGTTGAATGATTATTGCTGTGTTGTCTTTATTAACAATTTCAATTTTCCAAAAAAAAAAAAAAAAAAAAAAAAAACTATTTTAATGGCTTAGAAATAAATATATTGAACATAATGTCCATGTGGATGATACATTAATTATTCTTTTCAAAAGCACATGACATTTTAGAGCGTTAATATAGTATTTAATGATTAAAAAAGGTAAACAAAATAAAGATATAGAAGATTATAGTGAAAAAAAAAAATACTTCCACTTGGATTTTTCAGTTGATTATTGGTCTATGTAATGATTTGTTAACAATTTATAAAAGAAATGCTTCTAGTTGTTGAGAATTTATTTTAATTTCATTAATCAAGAGTTTTTCATTGATAAACAAGATAGCTTTAGGAAAAGGAAAATGTTATGTCAATTACAAAGTCACACAACACACGTATTACGTAATTGATTAAGAGGAACTCTCATCAATCTTATCAATAGTGTAAGATATTTTATGTATTTTTGTAATATTTATTTTATTATAGACATAACATTACCATTAAAGAACCTGGTATGGTTCACAAGTTAGCAACAAGAATCGGAGAAATCCTATTCCAGGCCATGAATAACAACAATGCATTAAAGCCTGAAAAAATATTATAAATTTTGAAAGTAAGTGATATGCCTGAACCGCAATACAACCCGCGGATCCACATTCGGGTCCGTCCGGCCATCAAAGTGGCGGATGAGCCCGGAGGTCGCCGCCGTCCGCAAATGCATAAGCCAACTCGGGCCAACAAGCCCTCGGCCACTCGCCTTAACGATCAACCCAACGCGTCATCAGTATCGGCTAGGGGCCGATTCGCATTTCCGTAAGGCCATTAGGCCCGCCAGCGGCTTGAGCCCATCTCCAGGAAGAGCACGCTATTAGAAAGGGTAACAAGACAGACTATGCAGACGACCAAGTATAGTCGGCACCACAAGAAAGTCTTAGCTTAGTCAGACCGTGTTGTAAATAACTACATCGTGTTGTCGATTAGTTAAATCCTGATACATAGTTTACCTATAAATAGAGCTCAATGTAATCATTTTAGATGAGGCGTTAAGACAAAAACTAAGGCAAACTCTGCCAAATTTACTACTCTATACTCTTTATTTGCACCACCATTCGCACCACCGGAATTCCATAGTACCACCGCGCACCACCACTTTCATACACATTTGTAGCCAGATATCCATCACTTTTACCACCGCGGAAACACCATGATAATTTTGACGTTATCAGTTGGCTCTGTTACCGGGAAAAAGCAAGCTCTCAGCTCTTTCCGGTGTACGGCACCGCCACTTTCTTCATCATCAACGGTGGCTGCAAGGATCTTCATCACCTTTATCAGGTTTTGCAGCAGTTCTTCATTAAAGGCTCTCAGATTCAGCCTTTTTACCAAGAAAACTTCACCTTTGACGTTAAATACAAGGTAAACTTCACGATTCTTGTTTAGAATCTACGAGTTAGCGTTTGAATCATCACCTCTCTCGTAAGTTTTTTTATCAAGAAACTCGACAGACTTATTCCTTTCATTTTCGGCTAAAGATTCTCAGTTTTGGAGCAGTATCTTGGTTGTTTGAAGTTGTTTATTTGTTAAAAAGAGTAAGAACACACGATCTTGTTGAGTTTGCATTTGAGAAATCGTCACTCTCATCATTTTCGTGTTAAGGACGAGCTTTCCAAGTTGTTCGTTGTTTTGGTGTAACCTGTACATTTTGGTTACATTTTTCTAGGTTTCATTTCGAGTTAAAGTCATTATAGCATTTTTCCGGGTCGGTTGTCTGCATTATTCTAGGAATTTTGTTGAGATTTGGGTTATAGTACGTCGGAATTACCAAAAATCGGTATATTCTTGGACTTCCCGGTTGAATCATCCCAGATGTCCGTGAATTTCCGGTATGCCATACATCGGACTGCCATTCAGCTCGCACAAAAGGTCACTTTCGACAACATCCTCAGGTAGCCTCCTGAAAATAAGATAGAACGACTTGTTCATTGCCAGAGGACAGAGTTAGTTAAGGAGCAGGGTACTTTTTGTCTTCTAGCGCAGACAACGTATCAGATTGTGACACATGGCAGGAAGTAAGGAATCGCAGTTGGCCCCTATCACCCCAGCTAAAGGGACCACCCAAGATCCACCACGTGGAAGGAACGTGGAGGACATGCTTGAAAACCCAACGGCTAATTGGGACCGATCCCAACAAGAAGAAAGGGTAAGGATCACTACGGAAGCTCGGGGTATCATATATCAGAGAACAAAGTCAAGGGAGGCCGCAGCGCACAGAAAGCATGTCCGCACCGGTCATGCTCGCGGGAAAAGAGCTATCGGAACATCAAAGCCACATCGTAGTTATAAAGTGATTCCAGAAAAGGTACTGGGCTTCCAGGAAGACCCTGATGTAGCCGCGATGAAGGAATATGCCAAGTATGTGGAAAAAATGTATCGAACCAATGCACAGTTGAATAGGTGTCCTAAACCCAATCGGGTTGGACCGGATCCGACCGGGTCGGGTCATTTACATACTATTTTAGTTCATGTAATAACTTTATTATGATTAATAAAAGCACTTTTGTTATTATATATTGTTTATCTTCATATTGTGGATTGTATATAGTAACGTCCCTAGTGTCAAATCGTGATAGAGAAACCATAATTGTGATTATGGTTGATGAGATCTCTAATCGCTTTAACGAGTTTGACTTTAAATGTCTCTAGTCGTATGTCTTGTCAAATGGGACATTGATAGTAACGATTAGACTAGCACGTATGGATGTCTTCTATCTTATTGAAGATAGGGATTGATCTCGTCTATCGAAGTGTAGAGACACTTGGACTGTACGTGGACGTGTATTAGAGAATGCGTACGTTAGACTGACCCACTTATATTAAGTGTCGCACTATTTGGCAGTTGTGTATTTATCCTTTAGACCGGAGTCTTCATGGCATCACGGTGTGGATTGTCATGCTTTGACACTATTGAGATTTCCCCTATCCACGGGGCGATCATGTGGTAGTGATTGGGTGTGATATTGAAGCATGCGGAGTATACATGTTTGGTCGTCCGGGAATCGCGTATCCTATGATTGGGATTGAATATATCCGAAATGGCATTCTTATAAGGAATGTCTAGCAAAGTGGGAGTAAACGTGTTATTCCGAGAGAGCATGATATCCAGATTATAAGATACGATTGTTAATGTATTGACACTTGAGATACGATCGTGTGGATATTATTACAGCGGTTGGATTGTAATTTACACGGTAACTGTTTTACATGAAAGGTAATAGTCATTGCATTTGACTCTTCCGATCATTGGGGTCACGGTGTGTTGCTAGACGCTATCCCGTGATCGATAGGTATGAAGGGCATTTTCATAATTTACACTTTGTGTCTACGGCCAACATATTCGGAAGCCTATCGGGTCACACACATATGAACATCGAGTCGGATTAAAATATAGTTATAGTTGATAACCAAATAAGGAAAGTTTATCTCAAGACTATAAAGGTTATAGTGGTAAATTAATATGGTGGTATTTATTTATTATAAATAAATAAAATACAAAATATTAATAAATTATATTAATTAAAGAATATTCTGGAAGCCAATTAATTGCCATTGGGGGCGCCACATATAAGTGTATAAGATACACTTGGATTGTGCACTTTAATTAATAAGATTACCATAATATTATTATTGAATATTAATTGATTTTGGAAAAATAGATTTGTGGTAATAAGATAAATATATTCAATATAAGATATTGGCAATATTTATTATAATAAAAAAGATAAATCAATAAAAGAAATTTTCCTTATTTTATTGGGAAAATGTTTTTATCTTTCATCTATGTTCTAGGAAGCTTCTCCTAATCAGATTAGGGAGACTTGGGGCGCCTATCACCCTATATAAGAAAGGGGTTGGCTAGCTCTTTTGTACATCACAATTCCAAGAGCTAATAGTTCTTGAGTAAAATAGAGTGCTTCTAATAGAGAGTTAGAGAGGGAGAAAAAGGCCGGTCTAGCAGCCGGATTTTTCTGATAGCAATCCAAGGAGGATTCCGGCGAGCAGTTCGTGTGGATTATCGATAGAGGCCGGACGCGTGGACGGCTTGCGCACAGTACTACTCTCCGTTGACGGTCAAAGATTCGATCTTGTAGATCATCCAAGGTATATACCGTCAAACTATTAACGCGTTTATTGTATTAAATGAAGACGATCTTGGAAAAGGAAATCAAAATTTTAAATTCCGCTGCATTAAATTAGTGATTCCTAACAGTGGTATTGGAGCCAACTTCGAGCTTAAGCAGTAAGCACTAATTAATTGCGTAGTAATTAATCAATAGATGCAAGATCTAGATTCACGATACGATAAAACAAAAAAAGGGAAATCGATGGGAGCTCGGCCGACCGGCGGCGGCCCCCTCATCCACGGCGGCGGGTGGCAGCGGCGGCGGCGGCCTTTTTCCAATGGGGAGATCGATTTGTTTTCGTTTTGTGATATTTATTGTGCATTGATATCTCATTTATTTAGTTGTGTCATGTGGCTACCAAATAGTTTGGGCCATTGGGATACCATAGTGGTGTATCAACCAAAATATTGGCATTTCCAAATTTTGTTTGGAATAGGCCTAGACTTTTTTCAAATATTTGATTTGGAAAAAGACCTAGGCCTCTGCCATTTTTAAAATTTTGATTTTGAAAAGTGGTCAGGTATTAACCAAACTTTGTTTGGAAAGATGCCTTTTAGTTTACGAAACCAAAGGCATCTCTTTTGGTTATGAACCAAAAGGAAATGAAACAAAAGAGACATTATAATTTTGATTTTAATTTTGAATAATTCCAAATTAATAAAATCGAAATTAGAATCGATTTAAAATTAAATGTTAATTTTATTTTCGATTAAGTCATTTAATTAATTAAAAGTTAATTAATTATTTGATATGATAAAATAAGACGCATAAGTACTAAAATTATAATTTGATCTTTTTCATAAGATATAATTGTATGGATTAGATGTATAGATATAATGTGATTATATGGACCCCGATTGATTATGAACTCGACCAATAGGATATATGAGAGTGTTTTCTTTATGTTGGTTTTTCAAAAATTGTCCTAGGCCGTTATGAAGAACGTGATCTAGTTTACTTTTTACATTTATCCCATTCTCGTTAGCTCCCCCGTGTGCGGGTGGTGTAATTATTTATTAGAAAGATTATTATGTAACAAGAATGGAGCAAGAAGATGAAGACCAAAGAGAGATAAAGAACCCAATGGCATACATCAATAAAGATCCTATTGGCGGTTGCAGTTATCCTTAGATTGTGACCCGCGGTTTCGTCAGTTTGTATTCGAAACCGCAACTAAGAAAAGTCCATGATCATACCGGTTATTTTTGTGCGCGGAATGTTGTGTATGTTTTACTTTATATGATATCGTAGTAATATTCTCATAGTAGATGAGACCACAATTAAATGAACTTAATTAAGATAATTAATTTAAAATTATTCCCACGCCAAAAATCAAGCCAAAATTGTCTCCTATTATTATAATGATGGTGAATAGCCTGTGTTCGGATCCAACTGATCGACCACCATCGGGTGTTGTCCTACCTCGGGTATATCATCGTTATTGAGGTATGATAGCATTAGATCTCGTGAATATTGAGTTACGAATCGAATGAAGTCTTTCGGTTATTGGCCACCGAATTTAGAGACAAGAGGTTGACTACCACATAGAGATGCGGACTGTCAAAGAGTTGACTGGTCAACCACTGGAAGTCACATAAGATGCGACTGGTAGGAGTACCTACCTTTCGAAATTGCCAAGATTGATCGACAACCATCGGGGATTGAAGCGACTAGATTGGATCACAGCCACTAAAGAATTAATTAAAATTCTTGAAAGCCAATTGAGAATAGTTGGCTAGTGGGGGCAAAACCTAATTAAAATTTTAAGTGCAATTTTAGGGCTTTGAATACATGAACTTTTACTTATTCTATCTTTATTTTTTGTTGTAGAAAATGTCAAACAAATTGAACCTTTGTTTTATCATCGACAATAAGCTTGACGAAACCAACTTTCTCGACTGGGAAAGAAACCTCAAAATCGTTTTGAGGCACGAAAATATTGGCTATGTATTGGACGAAGCCCTACCGGAAAAGCCCGCAGAGGGCTCGGTTGCAGATGTTGTCGATAAGTATAACAAGCATTGTTCTGACAGTACTGATGCTATATGTATCATGCTTGCTTCTATGACACCTAAACTGCAGAAATAACATGAGTCCATGGACGCCTACTCAATCATGGTTCACCTAAAGGAACTCTATGCTTCTCAGTCTCTCACTGAGAGGTATGAGGTCTCGAAGGCCCTGTTTGGTTGTAAGATGGCATCCGGGACTGCTGTGGGGTCACACATGCTTAAAATGATCGGGTACATAGAGAGGTTTGGGAAGTTGGGCCATAATTTGGAACGAGATTTGATTATTGACTTGATTCTACAATCTCTACCTGATTCACACTCGTAGTTCGTGATGAATAATCACATGAGCAAGATAGATTTCTCCCTTGCGGAGTTATTGAACATGTTGAAAACTGTTGAGGGCACTGTGGGGAAGGGAAAGCAAGTGTTGCTGGTCACTTCAAGCAAGGGCAAAGCTAAAGCCCAAAAGAAATCCGAGAAGGCAAAGGCTGCACCTAAGCCAACACCTAAGATAGCTAAAGATAAATCCAAGGATGCTTGCTTCCATTGCGGTGAGACCGGACATTGGAGGAGAAACTGCAAAGGCTTCTTGAGTACCAAGAAGAAGCATTCTGATGCTTCAACTTCAGGTATGTTTATGATTGAGATCAATAGTACTTCTTCTAATTCTAACCACTGGGTATTAGATACTGGTTGTGGTTCTCATATTTGTACGAATATGCATGCACTAAGAAGAACTAGAGAACTGAGGAAAGAAGAGGTGGACCTACGCGTTGGGAATGGAGCAAGTGTTGTTGCACTAGCCGTAGGAATTTAATTTCTTTCGTTGCCCAGTGGGCTAGTACTAGAACTTAAAAACTGTTATTTTGTTCCTGCTCATACGAAAAGCATTATTTCTATTTCTACATTAGATTTTGAAGGATTTTCTTTTGCATTCAAGAATAAATGCTGTTCTTTTTCACGTGATGGAGTTTTTTTATGGTACTGGCATGCTTAGCAATGGTCTCTACATATTAGATAGGAATGTTGACGTTCTTAATGTAAACAGCAAGAAATCCAAAACGGATGACTTGAATGAATCCTACTTATGGCATTGTAGACTTTGCCATATAAACAAGAATCACATTTCCAAACTCCATAAGATTATTGGATCACTTCAATTATGAATCGTTTGACACATGCGAAGCTTGTTTACTTGGCCAGATGACAAAGTCACCTTTTAGTGGCAGAGGGATAAGATCCAATGAGTTACTTGAGCTTATACATACTGATGTGTGCGGCCCAATGTCAATTCAAGCCAAAGGAGGATACTCTTATTTTATCACCTTCACTGATGACCATTCACGCTATGGTTATGTATACTTAATGAAGTATAAGTCTGAGGCTTTTGAAAAGTTCAAAGAATTCAAAAGTGAAGTTGAGAAACAACTAGGTAAAGAAAGAAACTTCGATCCGATCGAGGTTGAGAGTACCTAGATGGAGAGTTTCAAGACTACTTAAAGGATAATAAGATTTTACCTGAATGGACTCCTCCCGGAACGCCTCAAATGAATGGCGTGTCTGAAAAGAAGAACCGTACCTTGTTAGACATGGTACGATCCATGATGAGCTACGCAGTTCTCCCAAAATCATTTTGGGGGTATGCTCTAGAAACGGCATCCTATACACTGAACCGAGTTCCCACAAAGACGGTTGAGTCCACTCCCTATGAAGTTTTCAAAGGGAAGAGACCAACACTGGGTTACATGAAACCTTAGGGATGTCCTATTTATGTAAAACGTACTAGATATACAGAAACCCGAATCCAGATCTTATCCGTAATTGGATCGTCAGATCTGATTCACAGCACCGATCGAGACACTCGATCTAGCACAGCGGAAGCTATGAATAAATTCGCATGCGATTTTACCACGATTTGATTCGCATAAATAATTAATACAACAATAAGAAGGTTGAATATTTACCTCAACGGAGAGGAAGAAGTAGTCGACCAAAAAAGGAGAAGCCGTAGTCTTCCGGATTGTATCTCCTAGCGACGACTAGTGGACGTCGATCCTCGCCGTAGAACCTCCTCGAATATGCACAAGAAAAACCCTAGGTTTTTCTTCTCTAAATGACTAAGGCAAGAAACGAATTTTTCTTCCTTTAAATTTGTAGGTGGCGAAATTTTGATGTGTAAATTGTGTTGGGAGGAACTTCTTTATATAGGAAAATAACTAGTCAAGAGAGTTATCATTTTCACACCACAATTACATGTTCCCATAAGGAAAAGATATTTGCGAAAAGATAAGAGATAATTCCCAAAAAATCAATCTCTTATTTTTTCCTTTAATTATCCAACAAATAGATAATAACTAAATACACATGTGATATAATCTAGAAAAATTTCTTTTTCTAATTTATCACTAAATATGTGGCGCCACTTATCATTTAAATTTAATAGAAAATGTCTTTTCTATTTTACATATTATTCACCAAATAAATAATATTGCATATTCAATAAATAGACCAACTATTTAATTTATTCTCGAGGTTCCATAAAATGAGAAAACACTCTCGTGTTAGGAGCCAACCCGGGGACCATGGACCTATAACCAGTAGCTACAATAATTAAATTAAATATTCATCGAACATAATATTTCTACTCAACTTATTAATTCCGGAATTACGCCACCATAAATCCGAAACCGAACTCTATCGATTATAGATATAACTTATTCTCAAAACGTCAAGTCGAGTCGATAAGTGTCTATTGATATAATCATTACATATAAACTAACCCTCCATAGACTATCCGTAATGAAGTAGGATTATTTCCGTAAATATTCTTCAATACATCTTATCCTTATTTACCATTAACCCACTAGTGATCAAATAGTTCATAACCAATACGAACTCCGCGGATCGATCAGTTTCTAGGATTAACAAATAAGGGGAATGTCTTTCTACTTCCCGCAAGAAGGAATGGATTCCATATCACACTTCTCACTTATTCCAGAATAGTGCCAACGTGAAAGTGATTCGGACCGCGCCTCTTAGCGATCCTTAACGAACACATCAAACCCTATCCTGAAACAAATAGAAGTATGCAATCACTTCAGGATTAAGGTTAATCCATAGATGATCATCTTGTGATTTAATGAGATTTCTCAATCACGGAATTATATGAGAAATTCATATTAAATCGGTCCAGTCCTATATGACTTTCATCATATATAAATGCCCCACTTAGACAACCAATGTCGACGGTCCGAATAAGATGGTCACACCATAAAGTGTTCTGGGCCTATTAATGGTGGTTTAATCAATAGACCTCATACTTTGATTAACTTCACCACGGACTAATAGTTCAAGTGTATCACCATAAACTTAATCCTCATGTGTGACACGCACTAAGTTATATGGCTACATATGATACGACTTGGGGTTTTCAGTAATGTATTTCTTATAAGCACAAAGCAAATAATAAGATGAGAATAATCTGTCATTTATTAATTCTAAAAACAATTACATAAATTGTCTTTCGGGTGTTACTTCCAACAATTTCCCACTTGCCCGTAAGGACAAGCAACAATTGTCTTTCGGGCACACTATATCTAACAATCTACCACTTACCCGTAAAGACAAGCAATGATTGTTTTTAGAGCACCACACCCTTATTCTATCTATCCACAACATTCTCCCACTTGCTATAAAGCAGATGAGACATATCTCCCAATGTCATACCCCCCAAGTGCTTATCAGTGACATTAGATGCCACACGACTTGGTAAACTGATCAGCTAGGTTGTCGGCTCGAGGCGATCTTTAAGACCGAAACGCCACCTCTTTGCACGATCTGTCGGACCAGGTGGTACATTCTCTCAATATGCTTTTGATCTCTTATGATGGAGAAGATCATTTGCGTGAGCTGCCTCTTAACCGTTTTCATAGTAAAATGGTATCGGCTCATCGAGACCTGGAATCACTTCCTGATCCAACAAAAAACTTCTCAAGCCACACTACTTAGTTAGCTGCTCCGGAAGCTGCTGTGTATTCGACTAACATAGTCAAATTGGTAGTGCTGGATTGCTCCAGACTGTAGCTCCATCACAATGAGTAAACACTGAGCCTGAGATCGATTCACGATCATCCTTAATCCGGCTAATAATCAGAATCAGTGTAGTCAACAATACTCAGGCTTACACCCGAATACACAAGCATATAATTCCTCGTTGCCGAAAGACACATGAGGATGCACTATACCACTTTCAACAACCGAATCCAAGATTCGACTATTATTGACTTTTAATAATTTGACTTTCTCTATCCAAAAGAGAATCTATCATATTTTCTATATATCCGAAGATTGAGAGAATTATTCTGTGAGGGGTTGGGTAGGAAACCTCTCGGTGAATCTAGCATTCGAAAATGCATCAACATCTTAAACCAATAAGATGGATGGGATATTGCCAACAACTTGTTCTCATGAATTCGACCGAATCAAATTCTAAGAATATAGTCCACTTCTCCGATTTAGAGAAGCTTTGGCTCATCAGTTCTTGACTTTAGATAACACACCCATGTTGTTATCAACTGTTGCAGTGTTATCCTTTATAAACACTAATGTCTACTACTTTACCAACATTGATTCTCTGGTCTACAAAAGACTCATCAATATTCTGGTCATGCCCACACATTTCAAACATATGACTTTTAATGACCTAGAGGTTTGCTTTAATCCATCAATGGATGTAAGCATTGGCAGTGAATCTGTCATTGGTTTTTAAGCTAAAACCCTTCTGTTCCGAATGAATTCAAGCTCTATCGTACGGCAAGAAAGTTTCAGGGCATCACCCCTGTTAATCTTCATGCTTTCCATATAGTCAAGCAAGGTTGAGTGGTGATAAATTTTAAGTGCATCACCTCTTTTTAAACTATCTACTTCTCAGGGAATTACCCCTAGACCACTTGGCTTTGCCTTGAAAGTTAAACTTTCTCATCCATTCGACTCTTTTCATGTAGATCCAATTTCTCCCATTGGGCCTAATACACTCAGGTGGTTCTACAATAGTGTGAACAGAATTGGAGTACCAAAACTCCATTTACGGGTTTATGGCTTTAAACCAACCTCTTATTATCAGAATCTTATACAGTCCTTCAAAGAAGACCATAGGTTATCAATCACCCTCAGCAGACTGTAAAGTCTGCATAGGCACAGCGAGTCAATGGATAAAGCATACTCCCACTGCATTTGGGTGGATTGACATTCTGATCTGTTTCAGTAGTATTCATCAGCGTAATCCCCAACAACCAAAGTTGGATGTGGTCTGATTAAATTAGATAGCAAATCCTTGAGTAACTGTACTTCAAAGCCTAAGGTTGTTATTAAACATTCTTTTAGAAAGGATGTAACAGTGTAACCATCACCATCTGATCATAAGAATCTTATAACCAACCATTACTCATTGCATTAAGATATTTCACAAACAGTCACCATCTGAACGTGTATGTAAAATCTCCAGTCCTACCTTCAAGCAATTGTGCTAAATGCCTCTCTTTGTGGAAGTTGAGTAAATGCACTTCACTCTTTATCCATAAATTCATAAGCCTCTTCTAGGTAGACTTCTCGGTATTACATAATAATGTAAACCGTTATTTTGCAACCAATATCTTAATTGAGTTAAGCAGTGTATTGTAGCATATCAATAAATATTCAAGATAATCTATGGTTTATCCTTTTAGTGAAATCATTTCACTCGGAGGTAGGCCAAGCATCAGTGCCAAAACCATGCCATAGCCTATATCTTAGCATGGAATACTCATTTCTCTGGTAATATCAGAGATTCCTCCAAATATTTAGATGAACTATCGGCATTTCGAGTGTCATTAGACAAAATGTCTATTACTCAAAAGCTCCCACTAGCTTGTACTCTTCATAAGGCCCCGAAGGTCAATATGAACAAGCTATGATACTTCTTTAGCTCCATTACCCTTTCCCAATTGAAAGGTTACTAAGTCATTTTTCCTTTGAGATAGTGTTCTTAGACTGAGAGATAGGAATCACCCTTAGCCAGTCTTCAGATCTTATCTTTAGGATATATGCACTAATTAATAGATGCTGAAGAATCGTTCATCTAAATACGGAAGCCATTTGTCTTAATAGTTTATGTTGTGTTACATATACCTTTTCAGCATTACTTAGTGGATCTGACTTTATCAGACAAAAGTCTGAGTCTCAGAATCGTTTACAAATGTCATATTCACTTTCTTTGAGGCAACTATTTTTATCGATTTGAAAGTGAATCCATTTTTTCCAACGAATCTGAAAACATAAATTACATTTCTGCGATATTCAAGGATTAAAATTTGAAATTTTGTTTCCTAATATCACTACCACTATCTTAGCTGAAATAACTGCCCGTTGTCTACTCTTCATCATGAATGCCAGCTACCTTGTTCTTACAAAAGAACTTTAGCTTCCGAGTCAAATTACTCGGTTAAGAATGTCTTTAAGGATTCATAGGTTAGTGATCCAAAATCACTTTCCTTATCCTATAATTCTCTTATTAATATTTCGGTTTAGCCTATAACTTATTTAGTTTAGATGACTTATTCTTGTAGACATTTACCTTCCCATTCTTGGCTTTCTATAAAGGAAATGGCAGTGAACTAGCAGTTCATTTGAGTAAACACCACTCGTAAACTGTGGGATGTCTAGTGAGATTGATACCAAATCATTCTCGTCATCTTTGAACTAATTTTGTTTTGTCTCTCGTTTAACACAAGTGACAGCAGTGACATTCTTATCAATGTCACTTAAGTTTGAAGGCTTAAGAGGAACATCATCTTCCGAAAAATTAATTTGCATTTTCGATTATTGAGTTCAACGTTCTTGTTACTTTACCACTTTTACGAAGTCATCATTAGTCAATTTATCGTGTTTAGCAGTTTAGATACCTTGAGATTACATGTAGTTGCAAAAATAAATTATGACAGAATTATAAATCAAATCATACACCGAATAACAATAAAGCATGAATATTTAAATTAATCCTCCCACTAGTTCATCGGTTCCAAATACCGTCTAACTAGTGTCACTTATTCAAGACTTTCCAATTTCTCGGATTTTTAAATTCTTTGTGTAGACACTACACAATTAAAATTCACCAAGAATTTTATAATCCTAATCCATTAGGACTTCATGAATTTTCTAATAATTCGAAAACAATATAAAATTTAAAGCTCCCACTAGTTTATCGGTTCCAAATACCGTCTAACTAGTGACACTATATTCATGATTTTCCAATTTTTCGAATCTTTAGAAATTTCTTGTGTAGACACTACACAACTAAAATTCACCAAAGAATTTAAAAAGTCCTATTTTGTCATGATAAAAATTTGGGATCGTAGAATTTTATCTCAATAATTTGAAAACAATAAATCTTGAAAAGCAATCACCAACTTATCGGTATTAAAAACCCTGGCTGAGCTTTAACCGAGTTCACCGAACGGTGTCGGGATTGGCTAAGCCGACCAGTCCTCTTCGTTGGTTCAAATACGACTTCAGGATTAATCGGGACTCGCCGGATAGCTTGACCTTGCCGGACCCCCGTTGCACGTGTGCGGGTGCTGGGTTGAAAATCGGGCTAAGGTTGCCCCATTAAGCCTCAGCTCACCAGATAGCTTGACCTTGCCGGACCCCCGTGGCTAACCCCGCACTTGGATGGACAAGTCGAGTTGAGCCGAAGCCCTGGTGACCGCCGGAACCAATTTTTGAACCTTTTGCTCAGTTGGTATCCAACTTTTCCAGATTGTCCAAATTTTCAATTATTAAAATTCTTTTATGTAGTCACTACAAAACGGACCATGTCTGACAAACTGGAACTTAGATCTGACAAATGTCTGTTTGTGGGTTATCCTAGGGAAACCAAATGGTACCTTTTACCATCCTGAGGAACAAAAGTTGTTTGTTGCCAGGACTAGCCATTTTTTGGAGAAGGAGTTTATTCTGAATAGGGTCAGTGGGAGTAAGATTGATCTTGAAGAGATTCAAGAACCACTTACAGATAACAGTCCATTGATGGAAGTAGAGGAAACGCCACACACAGATGTGACGTCAGCTTCTACTGTGGACACACTAGCACCTCGAATATCCACCAGGGAACGCCGTGAACCCGGAATGTACATTGGCGTGTATCTCATGGAAGATGAGGACCCTAGAACTTATGAGGAAGTGCTATTAAGGCATGGCAAAGAGAAATGGATGGAAGCCATGAATTTTGAAATAGAATCCATGAAAGGCAACCAAGTTTGGAACTTAGTTGATCCACCTGAAGGAATAGTTCCTATAGGGTGCAAATGGGTCTTTAAGAGAAAGACCGCCATGGACTGTAACATGACTACCTACAAAGCTAGGTTAGTGGCAAAAGGTTATAAGCAAAGATAAGGAGTTGACTATGACGAAACCTTTTCGCCTGTTGCGATTTTAAAATCCATTATAATTTTGCTTGCTATTGCAACATACCATGATTACGAAATCTGGCAGATGGATGTGAAAACAGCTTTCCTTAATGGGAACCTGTTTGAGGTGGTGTATATGACACATCCTGAGGGTTTCACAACCAATGACGCCAGGATGGTGTGTAAGCTGCAAAGATCCATTCATGGATTAAAGCAAGCTTCTCGGAGTTGGAATCTTCGCCTTGATGAGATAATCAAACAGTTTGGTTTCATCAAGAACAAAGATGAGCCCTGTGTTTACAAGAAGGTTAGGGGGAGCGCCATTGTGTTCCTAGTGCTTTATGTAGACGACATATTGCTCGTAGGGAATGATGTGCCTATGTTACCATCATTCAAAGCTTGGTTATCCGAGAACTTCTCAATGAATGACTTGGGTGAAGCAGCCTATATTCTAGGAATCAAGATCTATAGAGATAGATCTAAAATGTTGCTTGGTCTGTCGCAATCCACCTATATAGAGAAGATGCTGAAGAGATTCAGCATGGAGCAGTACAAGAGAGGATTGCTGCTCATGTCACATGGGTCTACCTATCGAAGGGAATGAGTCATCAGAACAAGAAGGAAAGGGCACAAATGAGTAGGATCCCGTACGCTTCGGCTATCGGGTCCATCATGTACGCCATGTTGTGCACTAGACCAAATGTCTCGTACCCCCTTAGTATGACTAGTAGGTACCATTCCAACCTAAGTGATGGTGGTCACTTGGATTGCAGTCAAGAATATTCTCAAGTACATAAGACGTACTAGGGATATGTTCCTGGTTTTCGGGAATGATGATTTAGTATTACGAGGTTACACAGATGCCGATTTTCAAAGCGACAAGGATGACTTTAAGTCACATGCTGGATTTGTTTTAACGCTTAACGGGCGGAGCAAAGTGAGATGGAAGAGTTCCAAGCCAGGAGACTACCTGCAGACTTTACAAAGGAAGCCGAATATATAGCAGCCTCGAAGGCGGCAAATGAAGCAGTTTGGATGAAGAAGTTCATTACTGAACTTGGTGTGGTTCCTCCATTGAAGGTCCAGTGCCACTGTATTGTGATAACAATGGGGAAATATCTCAATCAAAGGAACCAAGGTCTCATCGTGAAGTCCATACACGTTCTACGGCGTTATCACTTGATAAGAGAGATAGTAGATAGAGGAGATGTAAAGATAGAGAAAGTCCACACGGATGATAACATAGCTGATCCGTTAACCAAGGCATTGTCACAAGCAAAGCATGAGAAACATGTTCACATGCAAGGGCTTAGGCATATGGGTGATTGTCTTTAGGCCAAGTGGGAGATTGTGAATAGGTGTCCTAAACCCAATCGGGTTTGACCGGATCCGACCGGGTCGGGTCATTTACAGTCTATTTTAGTTCATGTAATAACTTTATTATGGTTAATAAAAGCACTTTTGTTATTATATATTGTTTATCTTCATATTGTTGATGGTATATATATATATATATATATATATATATATATATATATATATATATATATATATATATAATAACGTCCCTAATGTCAAATCTGTAATGTCTCTAGTGAGTATGTATGTCTTGTCAAATGGGACATTGATAGTGCGATTAGACTAAAGCACGTCTTCGGATGTCTTCTATCTTATTGAAGATAGGGATTGATCTCGTCTATCGAAGTGTAGAGACACTTGGAGTGTATGTGGATGTGTATTAGAGAATACGTACATTAGAATGACCCACTTACAGTAAGTGTCGCACTATGTGGCAGTTGTGTATTTCTCCTTTCGACCGGAGTCTTCATGGCATCACGGTGTGGATTGTCATGCTTTGACACTATTGAGATTTTCCCTATCCACGGGGAAATCATGCGGTAGTGATTGGGTGTGATATTGAAGCACGCGGAGTATACATGTTTGGTCATCCGGGAATCGCGTATCCTATGACTGGGATTGAATATCCGAAATGGCCTTCTCATAAGGAATGTCTAGCTCTCGAGAATCTTTGCAAAGTGGGAGTAAACGTGTTATTCCGAGAGAGCATGATATCCAGATTATAAGATACGATTGTTAATATATTGACACTTGAAATACGATCGTATGTATATTATTACAGCGGTAGGATTGTAATTTACACGGTAACTGTTTCACATGAAAGGTGGTGGTCATTGTATTTGACTTTTCCGATTATTGGGGGTCACGGTGTGTTGCTAGATGCTATCCCGTGATCGTTAGGTATGAAGGGCATTTTCGTAATTTGCACTTTGTGTCTACGGCCAACATATTCGGAAGTCTATCGGGTCACACACATATGAACATCGAGTCGGATTAAAATGCGGTTATAGTTGATAACCGAATAAGGAAAGTTTATCTCAAGACTATAAAGGTTATAGTGGTAAATTAACATGGTTGTATTTATTTATTATGAATAAAAAAAATACAAGATATTAATAAATTATATTAATTAAAGAATATTCCGGAAGCCAATTAATTGCCATTTGGGGCGCCACATATAAGTGTATAAGATACACTTAGATTGTGCATTTTAATTAATAAGATTACCATAATATTAATATTGGATATTAATTGATCTTGGAAAAATAGATTTATGGTAATAAGATAAATATAATCAATATAAGATATTGGAAATATTTATTATAATTAAAGAGATAAAACAATAAAAGTAATTTTCCTTATTTTATTGGAAAAATGTTTTCTCTTTCATCTATCTTCTAGAAACTTCTCTAATCAGTTAGGGAGACTTGGGCGCCTATCACCCTATATAAGAAAGGGTTGGCTAGCTCTCTTTGTACATCAAAATTCCAAGAGCTAATAGTTCTTGAGTAAAATAGAGAGCTTCTAATAGAGAGTTAGAGAGGGAGAAAAAGGCCGGTCTAGCAGCCGGATTTTTCTGATAGAAATCCAAGAAGGATACCGGCGAGGAGTTCGTGTGGATTATCGATGGAGTCCGGACGCGTGGACGGCTTCCGCACAGTACTACTCTCCGTTGACGGTCAAAGCTTCGATCTTGTAGATCATCCATTGTATATATCGTCAAACTACTTAACGTGTTTAATGTATTAAACGAAGACGATTTTGGAAAAGGAAATCAAAATTTTAAATTCCGCTGCTTTAAACTAGTGATTTCCTAACATGCACGTCTGGCCGCGTTGGGTCAGCCAACTTTTCCAATTTTGTACTAGCTCCCGGTTGAGGTCGCTGCGGACATTGGGGCTCTGTAGAAAAGTCATCATAGTCTGTCAAGACCTATTGAAATCTATGAGAGCACACACTTATCGGACGCCAAAGGCCGCAAATAGGTCCTAGAAAAGAGTGTTGAGAGGAGGTATGTTCTTGAACGTTAAGGAAATGCAGAAAGGGGTCCGGTTTTGTAGCGTCTAGGTCAAGCTCAATCAGAAAGAAATGTTGTTCCACGACATGAGGGCCGGGACAACCGAGATGACCGCCAAATCATAAGAGAAAGGCAAGGCGAACAGGAGGGCGAGTCGCGATATCACACTCACTCCGAATAAATTGTTGGACGCGCTTAATCTGTTGAAGATGATCGACTCGAAGATGCAAAGGGAAATTGAGGAGTTGAAGAGGTCAAGGCCATCGAGACGAGACCAAACCGACCTCAAGAATCAACGTGCGCTCTAACAATATTTTGAGTTTGTTGGAGAAAGTCACTTACCCGCAATATCATTACTATCAGGAGACCGCCTACCCATACGACTGGATGACTTCATTTGAAAGCCACATCATACTTGCAACACCAAACAAGTCCGTATGGTGCATTGCCCTGGTAGGAAGTATGCAGGATCGTGCGGCATCGTGGATCCGCGGTCTGCCTTAGGGGTCGATTCAGAGTTGGAATGATTTGAGAAGCAAGTTCTTGACTAAGTTCGAAAGCTATTATGACCGGTTCATGCGAGTCTATGACTAGACAAGGAATATCCTAGATTCCGAAGTCAAACAGAGTTTCCTCACCGAAAATGCTAAAGGCCCCATGAAGACTCACTTTTCCATCAATCCTCCGAAGAGCCTACGCAATTTACTAGATCAAGCTCGAAAGTATGGATTGACCAAATCGGCTCCCTCACCCCCAGGAAGGGTAGAACGAAGAGAGACCATGATCAGGAGTGCAAAGACGATCATAGAGAGGATCACATAGAAGATCACGGTAAGAAGGATGACCGTGACATCAAAAAGCTTGTCAAGTTTGATGAGAAGGACTTCATTCCTCTGAATACGAAATCTTCACAGATTCTGTTTGAAATCCATGATAGGATAGAAAAGCCGAGGCCTATGATGGCCGACCCAAAGCTTCGTGATTAATCAAAATACTGTGATTTTCACGAGGACCACGGTCACATAACAAATGAATGCATCACCTTGAGAAGGATAATTGACGAGATGATCAAAGAGGGTTCTTTGGATAAGTATAAGAAGAACGGCAAAGCAAATAGAAATGAGAGACAACCCCACAAATATGCAAATGAGATCAGAGTCATTATCAAGGAATTCCCCAATAATAATCAACTCAAAGATCAGATCAACTCTATCAATGTAGGAATTTTGAAAAACCCATCATTTTGGGCGAGTCCGAACAGACAATAACTTTTAATCACAGAGAGCTAGTGGGCCCACCAGGGGAAATGGAGTTACCCATTATGATTCAAGTAGGAATCAACCACTTCGGGGCGAACAGAGTTTTGTTGGATATGGGGGCTGGTAGAGACATCATTTACTGGGATACACTGCAAAAATTTGGTTATGGAAAATCAAGGCTGAGGCCATATCTCGGAATGTTTGATGTATTCTCCAACGATAAAGTCAAGGTTACAGGAACGATCGATCTGGACGTTGAAATCGGGTACTTCGAACCAACCCGCACCGAAAAAGTAAATTTTCTTGTGGTTGACTTACATTCTCATTACACCATGATCCTAGGAATCCCCGCACTTTGAAGATTTCACATGGTTGTTTAGTTGCCGCATCAATGGGCTAAATTCTACACTGATAGTGGAATTGGGATCACCGTAAATCGGCCACACTTTCTACTCGACCACAAACCAAAAATCAGACCGACTATGTGACCCAAGGACAATATAAAAAGCCCAATCCGATCACGGATCTACCTCAGGATCGCGCCAAACCAACGCAGTAAACAAAACTGGAATCAATGAGGTCTTAAGTCCGATGAACGGAAAAAAAGAAGTAGAAACTGAGGAAGGCTTAGACTAACTTGAGATGGTGAGCGAGGTCGGACCCAGAAGGTCATATGCGACACTCTGCAAATGTGGGATGAGCCAGACTTCACTGCCCAAGATGAATTAATCGAGGTAGTCATGAACGAAGCCTATCCAGACCGAAAAATAAAGATTGGGGGTCATCTGGATAAACAAGAAAAAGAGAATCTGATATCGTTGCTAAAGGAAAACCTGGACGCCTTCACTTGGATTGTCGTCGATATGAGAGGTGTTGAACCCGAAATTGTGCTGCACCACCTTAATGTCGATCCAAATTTCTCACCCATCGCAGAGGGCCCGTCAATTTTCCAAAGAAAACGAGATCACCATTAAGGTCGAAGTTAAAAAGCTAGTCCAAGCCAGAATCATCAAAGAGCTCCAATACCCCACGTGGCTTGCAAATGTTGTCATGGTTGAGAAACACAATAGGAAATGGAGAATGTGTGTTGACTTCACCGACTTAAATAAAGTTTGCCCAAAGGATCCTTACGAGCTGCCGAGGATTGACAGAATGGTTGATAGAATTGCTGATTTTGAAATATTAAGTTTATTGGATGCTTACTCAGGTTACCATCAGGTGTAAATGGCGGACAACAAAAAAGAAATAATGGCCTTCAGGGCTGCCGGAGGAATGTATTATTATGAGATGATGTCTTTCGCAACTATACGTAGATGGAGCCGCGAACCAAAATGGTTGTAGGGCCGGAATTATATTACTTGAACCAGGAACTTCCGAGGAGATTGAAAAGGCACTAAGATTCGTCTTTACAACATCAAACAACCAGGAAGAGCAGAAGGCCGTCATCGTGGGTCTTGAACTCGCAAAGGTGATGAACGACGAGAACGTAGAGGTCTATTGTGATTCACAGTTGGTAGTCCATAAGATAACGTGTTCAAATGCGACCAAGTGTGAAATTCTGCAACAATACCTCGATCTGGTCCAAAGGCTAAGAAATGAGTTCGGCTATTGTGAATTCATTAAGATACCCGTGAGAAAAACGAGCGGGCTGATACTTATCAAAGCTATTGGAGCAAGAGGAAGTCAAAAATCCATCGGTCATGGTCGAGTATCTCTCTGAGCCCACAGTAAGTCGGACCGAAATCATGGATATCCAACCCACGACTCCATGTTGGATCGACGAGATCATGGCTTATATTGAAAATGGAGTCCTCTCTACAGATCCAAAGCAAGCTCGGGCTTTATAGAAAAGTCAACACGTTACATTATCGTGAATGGAATTTTATACATATGATCTTTCTCAAAGCCTATATCGCGATGTGTGCGACCCGAAGAGGTCAAAGGAATACTGATGGAATTGCATGAAGGAGTGTGCGGAGGCCACCCTGCAAGCCGCACGCTCGCTCAGAAAGTTCTTTTGGCCGGTTATTATTGGCCCGAGCTCACCGGCTACGACGCGCAAAGATATGCCAAGACTTGTGACAAGTTCCAACGCTTCTCTGGCATACCATGATTACCTTCAGTCGAGTAGAGCATCGTTGTAGCCGCTTGTCCCTTTGACATGTGGGCAATTGATCTTATCGGCCCGCTCAAGAAAGGATGGTCCGGGTGCGAATATGTTGTCGTCACAGTTGATTATTTCACAAAATGGATCGAGGCAAAAGCCCTCGCAAAGATCAATTCCAAGGGTATCATCAACTTTTTGCTTGATCAGGTATGGACTAGATTCGGGGTCCCCAGAGCGATCGTATCCGACCATGGCCCACAGTTCAGAGATGAGTTCATTCAGTTTTGCATGGAGCACAATGTGAAACACTTGCAATCGTCAGTATGCTATCCACAAGAAAATGGTCAAGCCGAAAATGCTAACAAACAAGTCCTCACAGTGTTGAAGAAACGTTTGGATGAAAAGGCTGAAAAGTGGGTAGATCATCTGCCCACGGCCTTGTGGGCACTCCAAACCTCGTGAAAGACAACGAAGGGAGAAACTTCATTCGCTTTGACTTATGGCGCTCCCATGTCCGAGAGTCTCACACTTTAATAAGACCAAAAATCTGAGAACTAGGCACTCAACGGCTGGTCAATCGCAAGCAAGCCGCCAAGCGACACCATGACAAACGGGTCCGCGATCATTCTTTCGCAGTTGGCGACTTCATCCTACTTAAAAGGGAGGCCGCTGGTCACAAGGCGACCAAAGGAAAGTTGTCAGAAAATTGGGAAGGCCCTCTGCAAGTCTCGAGGATAATCAAGAAAGGTACTTATGTTTTGAAGGACAAGGAGGGCCGCGAGTACAACAGGCCCTGCATGCAGATAACTTGAAAAAACATTACATGTACGAGCAACGCTCTCTTCCATTTTCTAGACAAAATCATGTTTTGTACAAGGCTTTACGCCACTCTTATTTGAAATTTTTTGAATGAAATATCTACTTCGACATTCTGAGTTAGCCTTATAAAAATTGTACCCAGCCACTTTGTTTCCGATAAGCCCACGGGCCTAGAGCCCTATGCTTGTCCAAAACAAGGAGGTCCGGATTAAAATTTTCAAAGACTCAACCAAGCTCAACCTTACTCAAAGCAAGGGGGCCGGACATCGGAATTTTTGATCTGAGACCGACTCACACCATAAATAGGTCCGATCCTATGATTCCATTATTTTGGCGAGCTCAATATTTTGCATTTCTGAATCCGCCGAAAACAAAGGGGCCGCATGCATAAATTTTAAACTTAGGAGCATCAAGTTCGACAAAAATAGGTCATATTTTAAGTTCAAATTGTTTTCAACGAGTTCGGCGTCAAGCACTTTCGACCTTGCCAAAAACAAGGGGGCCGCATGTATATATATAGCAGACTCGAAAAAAGGGAACATTTCGAGCAAAAACATAACAACGAAAATCGAAGCGAGAAGAAAAAAAATGTGAAGCCAACATACTTGAAGAAAAATAACAAGATAAACAAACTATAGATAAAGGCCAAAAACGGCCAGAAAACAAGTCTAAGGACAGGAAAGTAAAAGTCATAATTATTATAGATCATAGTGCAAAAACCGAGGCCAAAAGAGTTTAACGATTACGACAACAAATTCAAGATTATCCACCAGAGGGTTGAATTGAAGCATTAGAAGTCTCGGCGCCAACACCGGACTGGTTCAGATAAGTGTACGGGTCGACCTTAGAGCCCTGAGGATCGCCACCTTCAACATTTTTGGAGGTTCCGCCGCCGACCTCACCACTCTTGGCAATTTTCTCAGCATCCTTGGCAGCCTTTGCGGCTAGATCCTCCCACTCCTTCATCATAGCATAGAGATTATCCTCGTTAACCTAAGGAGGGTCCCATACCGGCTTGCCCTTCTTGATGTAGTTCTCCCAAAAATTAGCCAGCTGCGCCTCTGCGTAAGGGAGATCGGAGTGAAAAACCTTCAGCACAGGACCGACTTTATCCGTTTTCAGCCCATCCCGCAAGGTATCCAAGTCAGGGCCTCATCACAATAAGCCCTGGTACACCTGGCTATATGATAGAATCCCTGATCGAACCCATCCAACAATGCCTTCACTCTCTCATCAGCATGCTTAGCGATGACAGTTTCGGCCTCATCCAGCTCGATCCTAAGTCTGTCAGCATGCTCCTGAATATCCCCCACTTTGCAAGAGCTCTATCTCTCTCATACTCGGTAGGCTTTTGCAGATCAACGGCTTTTTGAGCCCTCTTAACACTGGGCTCACCCTCCTGAACTTTCTTAGAGAGGCCTACATTCTCAGATCGGAGCCAGTTGACTTCAGCTTGGAGAGCCTTCTTCTCTTTTTCCCCGACCCATTGAGCTTCGTCTACCAATTTCTTCGCAGATTGAAAACTAAATAAATGTGCGATTTGTCTCCGCGTTGCAAGCCCACTCGACCTGCTTCAACTTAGTGGCGACCTGAAAGAAGAAGGAGCTTCTAAATCAATTCACTATCAGGAAAATAATGCAAAAGGAAGACAATAATTAAAGAACATCTTACCGCACTGGTGGTGGACCTGTACAACCTAAGGCGCTCTGCCACTAATAGGGCCGTCCGCATCATAGCGCGGCTCGAAAGGCTAAGGCATATTCGCTACTTAAGGCCGTCAAAAGGCTAAGGTGATTCGCCACTCAAAGCCATTTTAAGGCTAAGGCATAGGCTAAAGCGATTCGGCACTCAAAGCCATTTTAAGACTAAGGCAATCCGCCACCTAAACCACTAAAGGCAATCAGTCCGCGAGCAACTTTACTCCCTGCCTAGCATTTCGAGAAAATACATAAGGCATGGAGTAAGGGGTCATTGATATGCCTGAACCAAATTACAGCCCACGGATACACATTCAGGTCCATCCAGCCATCAAAGTAGCAGATGAGGTCGGAGGTCGCCGCCATCCACATATCCATAAGCCAACTCGGGCCAGCAAGCCCTCGGCCCCTCGCCTTAACGATCAACCCAACACGGCATCTGCGTATCGGCTAAGGGGCCGATTTTCAAGCCCGTAAGGCCATTAGGCCCGCCAGCGGCCCGAGCCCGTCACCAGGAAGAGCACGCTATGAGAAAGGGTAACAAGACAGACTGAGCAGACGACCAAGTATAGTGGATCCGCCTAAATCGTCACTACAAGAAAGTCTTAGCTTAGTCGGACCGTGTTGTAAATAACTAGATCGTGTTGTCGTTTAGTTAAACCCTGATACATAGTTTGCCTATAAATATGGCTCAATGTAATCACTTTAGATGAGGCATTAATACAAAAACTAAGGCAAACTTTGTCAAATTTACTACTCTTTACTCTTTATTTGCACCACCATTTGCACCACCGGAATTCCATAGTATCACCGCGCAACACCACTTTCATACACATTTGTAACCAGATATCCATCAGTTTTACCACCACTGAAACACCGTGATAATTTTGACGTTATCAGTAAGTATTCAAAATAAGATTTAATTGTTAGTAACGTGGAAGTTATAAAATGATAAAATGATTTTAAATTGACGATAAATTAGGGTTATAAATAAATATTCAATTGGTATTCTGAAATAATTTATACGAGGGTAAGAATGCCATCATGTTATAAGTCAACATGACACAACGGACGACACAACTTACTTTTCTACATTTGATTATGATGAGTTAAATCAAAATCAATTAATCATTCATGATGATTAATAGTGTATATAGTTGGTTATGTAACGAGTCATTGTGACTGAAGCATTGCCAATTTTTATATTATGAAATAAAATTTTAAAAAAATAACAAAAAATACTTATATATGGGATTGATCGAAGTACATTTTGCATATCAAGTATTGATTTGGACCACACACATTCTTTTTTTTTTTTTTTTTCCCAAAAACAGTGTCGTCCAAATGCTGTAAATGAATATAGTACCTAAACATTCCACAACCATCGCAAGACAAAGCAGATTTTCCCGCAAGGAATCTGATGCGGTATTACTGTATTATAGTGAAGGGGACCCAGCTGCAGAATATATGACATGTTTCAAATTCAAACATGCAGCTGAAAGAGTTTTTATTAGTGCTTAAATTTTTTTTATAGAATGATGCATGCAAGTGTTTAATTTGGAGATGAGACATGAATTATTTATTATTTTCTTTATCGGGCATTCACACGTTCTCGCATTAATTTTTTTGGAGCTTGAAAAGTGAAAACACAGGATCCTTAACTTACACGAATGATTGATTGGATCATATATATAGGCTCAAGAGACACATGATCCTTAACCCACACGACCCTCGTTCTTATCAGACGGGCCGCGTCAAGTCTATCCAACTCGCTTTGCCTCAGCGATATGCACCATTAGGGTAAAAAAAGCGTCGACATTAAAGAGCCTTTTCCCGCTCTGGACGGGCTGGCGAGAAGCTCTGATGGGCGCCCAACTCGTCCATCAGCACACCTGTCTGACCCACGGCTCGGACCAAGCCCGCTAAAGGCGACGACAGTTGGAGCATGAAGGTTTCCGGAAGTCCAAGAATCCACGACCAGTCAGAGTGTGACACGTCATTTACCTTTAGCATAATGTTGTATTTTCGCCTATTCATAGCGACATTTTGTACTCTTTAAAGGACACTTTTAAGGACAATTGCAATAAAACTCTGTCAATTTATAAACTAATTTCTATTTTTTTTATCTTATGGTATTTTACACAATATCAACATGTTAGAATAACGTAGCATTTTGATTTTGGTTTTTGTTTAGCCAGTTTTTGGATTAAGAGGAAAGGAAGGGAAAGAAAAAAATATTATTTGATTTTAGATGTATAGTAAATTTTAATAGGAGAACATGGAGGGGGAAATGGAGGAAAGCATATGTATGGATTTAAAGAATTAAACGGAAAATAAAATAGAGGACTGTGATTGAAGATGAAAGAGCAAATGAGTGATTTCAAACGCTACTTGTACTGCTTGGAATAACAAAGACAAATATACCAGAAATATTTAAAAATGTGTTCGGAAAATCAAAAGCAAAAAAGAAAATGTTTAAGAAATATACCTTATCCTTCAACCAACTAGAACCTAGAAAATAAATATCATCCGAAGCTCTTTAAATACTTTCGAGGATGGAAAAATTATATTGATCCATCTATCATATCTCTGAGTCGTTCAGAAGATAAACTCATATGGCACCACTCTAGCTATGGGATATACATTGTCCGCTACGGGTACCGTCTTGCTTTCAATCAAGAGTCTCTTGAAACCGAAGGTACCACAACTACCCCATCTACTTCTTCGAAAAGCTTTTGGAATAAACTCTGGAATCTTAATGTTAAACCCCGCATCACACACTTCATTTGGAAACTCATTCATAATGCGTTACCAACTAAATGTTGTTTGACAACTCGAGGCATTGGAAACGGAGTGTGTAATATACGCAATGAGAGAAAGTAAACCACTTTGCATTGTTTGTTTGAATGCCACTGAAGAAAAAACAGAAACATAAATGTATGAACTGAGTTTTTGTATTAACTTTCTTGAATTATTGTTGTCCGGCAGCTTACATCTTTATAGCCATAGGCTTTGTTCTGGATAAATACTTTGAATTACAGGTAAATGTTTGAATTGAGATAAACATTTGAACTAAATTATCACTACATAAGTTAACAGATAAATCCTAGGAGTCCTAGTTACTTCAACCATCCACTGCTCTGTATGTGGTCAAAACAATAGCTGTGAATTCATTTGTGCCGCCTTATCTCTCCTTTCACAGTTATCTGACTTTGCTCAAACTCTTGTGGCATCTTTATTTTGAATTTCACTTGAATTTAAATGTCAACAAAACAATAGTTGTGAATTCATTTGTGCCGCCTTATCTCTCCTTTCACAGTTATCTGACTTTGCTCAAACTCTTGTGGCATCTTTATTTTGAATTTCAATTGAATTTAAATATCAACATTATCTGCCTTTCAAGTGTTTGAATAAATGCTTGATCGAGTCTGACTTGCTGCTTGCCTGTTTTTTTTTGGTAACTTGCCATTATTGGTGGCTTCCTTTTTTAGTAATACTTGTTGTCTTCTTTGTATATCTCATTAATACCCCCTCAAAGCGAGGCTAGGGCTAGGGACCAAGCCAAGTTTGGAGTCGAGCAGCGTGTGAAGTCGAACTTAGCGAGACTTTGTTAATATATCTGCCAGTTGAGCTTGAGCAGGGATATGTTTGGTGACCAGGAGTCTTCGGCCTACCTGTTCTCTGACATAGTGATAATTTAGTTCTATATGTTTGCTTCTGGCATGAAAAACTGGGTTAACTGTCATGTAGAGAGCCCTGAGGTTATCACAAAACAGTGCTAGAATAGAAGGGAGTGAAATATGGAGCTCTCTCAGAATGTATGTGAGCCAAGTGAGTTCATCTGATGTGTGTGCCACGGCTCTGTATTCAGCTTCTATGCTGGACCTGAAGACTGTAGGTTGTTTCTTGGCACACCAAGAGATTAGGTTGGGGCCTAAAAAGATGCAGTAGCCTGTAACAAATCTTTTAGTGAGGGGGCAACCATCCCAATCTGCATCTGAGAAGGCATAGAGCCTGAGATAATGAGAAGCTTGCAAGGATATGCCTAAGGTGAGGGTGCCTCTAACATATCTAAGTAATATGTGTGCCCTTTGTAAGTTTGCCTGACTTGGAGCTTGCATAAATTGGGACAAGTATTTGACTGCAAATGAGATGTCTGGCCTGGTGAAGGTGATATGTTGTAGTGACCCCACTCGGCTTCTGTATAATATGATATCTGCAATTGGAGGAGAATCATCTGGATCCTTGAGTTTAGTATCCATAGGTGTATTCATAGGCTTGCAATCGGTCATGCCAAGATTGTCCAGGATAGTGGTAGCATAATGAGCCTGACTGAGGTGGAAGCCTGTACCTGTGTGCTGAATTTGAACCCCCAGGAAGTGATGAATGAGGCCAAGATATTTCATAGAGAACTCCTTGTGTAGCAATGTTATGAAAGTCTGCATTAGGACTTCACTGGAACCTGTAAGAAGTATATCATCCACATAAAGGAGAAGGACTAGAGTGCCTTGATTAGAGTGATAATAGAATAGTGATGGATCAGAGAGACTGCATGTAAAGCCATAATGTAGGAGAAAAGCACTGAACTTATCAAACCAAGCCCTAGGGGCTTGTTTTAAGCCATACAGTGCCTTGTCCAATTTGCACACATGAGATGGGAATTGAGAATTAAGCATACCTGGTGGTTGTTCCATGTAAATGTCTTCTGTAATGTGTCCATGCATAAAGGTATTTTTGACATCTAGTTGCCTAATTGACCACTGATGGGAGAGTGCAATTGTGAGAACCAGTCTGATGGTACTAGGCCTTACTACAGGGGAGAAGGTTTCAGTATAATCAAGACCATCTTTTTGGCTATATCCTTTGGCCACTAGTCTGGCCTTTAACCTTTCTAGAGTGCCTTCTGGTTTTAGTTTAGCCTTGAAGACCCATTTACATCCTATAACATGCATATGTGGTGACCTAGGGACAAGGTGCCAAGTGTGATTGTGGTGCAGGGCATCTAATTCATCCTTCATAGCTGCCTACCAACCCTCATGTTTGAGGGCGGACTTGACTATTTTTGGTTCTGTGGGAATGGAGGCATAGGAAACTGTAAGAACATACTTGGGGTAAGGTTTGAAAATTCCACGATGAGCCCTAGTTGTCATAGGGTGGTAAGTGTGGGATTGAGGTGGATCTGGGGAGTCTGGGGTAGAAGTAGGCCCACTGGATGTGGGAGATGGAGGTTTTAGGTCTTGTTCATGTGGAGAGTGATCTGAGATTGGTGAATCACGAATGGGATTAGACTGAGATGCAAAGGATGGTTTTGTGTTTGACATAGGTTCTGGAGATGGTACTGCAGGGGTATCTACTAGATCTGAGGGGATTGGTATGGATAAGGTCTCAGGATCTATTGGTTGTGTTGAGGATTCTTGAACAGGTTCTAGTGTGGGGATGGTGGACTTAGTGGAGGGTAGCCAGAAATCAAATATGTTAAGTACATAAGGTTATTGATGGTAGATGCAGATAGAAAGGGAAGGATGGTTTCATCAAAAGAAACATGCCTAGAGACGTAGAACCTCTTAGTGGGGGGATGATAGCATTTGTAACCCTTATATTGGTTGTTGTATCCTACAAACCCATAGGGAAGAGTCTTAGGTTCAAACTTGTGTTTCTTTGTGTCCCAAGTGTAGGGGTAACACCTAGAGCCAAAGACTTTGAAACTGCTATAATCTGGGTTTTTTGTTGAAGAGGACATAGTAGGGATATTGAAATTGTATGGAGGATGATGGTACTCTGTTAAGGATATGGACAGCTGTGGAGATGGACTCAACCCATAGGTGTAAGTGTGTTCTACTATGAAACATCATTGTTAACCCTAGTTCTCTGATACTCCTATGTCTTCTCTCAATGGCTCATGTCTGCTGTGGAGTGTATGGACAGGATATTAAGTGAATTGTGCCTTGGTGAGTGAAGTGTGTAGCTAGTTTGTGGTTTATAAACTCACCCCCCCCCCCCATCTGAGTGAAACTGTTTAATCTATTTTCTAAACTGTGTTTGAACATATTTTTCAAAAGAAACACACACATCATAGAAGTCTGATTTATGTTTTAAAGGAATGAACCACATATATTTTGCATAATCATCAAGAAAACAGGCATAATATTTAAAACCACTGAAAGATTGAACTGGGGCAGGGCCCCACAAGTCACAATGTAATGATTCAAAACTACTAGAACTAACATGTTCAAAATGATTAAAGGGGAGTTTGCTAAGTTTGCCAAGTTGGCAACTTTCACATAAATGCTCCTGTTTATTCTTCCCTAAAACCTCAACAAGGCCTTTATTCTTCAAAAACTAAATTGTAGGAAACTGGATATGCCCTAGTCTTTGGTGCCATAACTTAATAGTGCATGATCTGAATCTGTGTGAGAAGTTGGCCTCCAAGTTGCTAGGGATGGTGTAGAGGTCCCCTTTAAGATGCCCATTCACCAATACCTGACATGTTGTCTTTCCCTTGAGAGCACAATCAGTGTTAGTGAACAAACAATTTGTAGAGTATTGTGTGGTTAATTGTCTGATAAAGATAAGATTTTTTTTCAGGGCAGGAACTAAGAGAACATTTTTAATTATTATAGGATTGGAGTCAGTGTTATGTACATGAATTTCACCTATGCCTGTGATATGTAAATTTGCTCCATTTCCTAGTTGCACTAAATCTGAGCCATGATATGCTGATACATTATGTAGAATAGATGCATTACCTGTCATATGGTTGGAAGCTCCTGTGTCCATGATCCACTCAGTGTCTGCTATGGTATTGTCCAAAGTGAGGGCTGAGAGTGCTTTTGGTATGCTGCTGTCCTGGTTTTGATTTTTCCACCAGCAGATTTGTGCAATGTGTCATGCTACTCGACAATATTGGCAAGTCTCAGTCTTGTACTGCTCCCTTTCAGCTCTTGTCATCCTTTTAAACACCTTACCTTGGGTAGTAATTCCATCATATCTGCCTTTGGATTGCTGAGCTTAGAATCCTCTTCCTGTGGAGGTAAATCTAGGAGTGTTCTGAGCCTGCTAAGGTGATTTTTGACCATAGAAGGCCATATGAGATAATGGCTGAGTGTCTGGACCCTTGACTGAGAACCAAAATCTCCTTTGTTCCAGGCTCTGCAACTGTGACACTAATTCTGTGTAAGTAGGCCTTGGAGGTTTGAGCATGGTTGTAGTAAATGTTTCATACTGGGGGCCAAGGCTGGTGAGTAGGAAGTAAACTTTTTCATCTTCAGGAATAGGTTTTTCTATGGCAGCCAAACTGTCACATAGGCCTTTAAAGTATTGGATGTGCTCATCAATGGATATGTCATCCTCCTTCTCAAATAGGTAATTTGTTGTCTGAGATTGAACTCTCTTTCCTGTGAGTTTTAAGCATATGCTCCCTTGAGAGCCTCTCATACAGCATGAGCAGAGTCCAGGCCAATAACCAATCCAAGAGACTCTTCTGATAGTGATCCAATAAGCCATCCACGAAGCAACCTGTCAGATTTCCTCCAATTTATAAATTCAGAACTGAATTTTGTGCAGTAGAATGACTGCTATCTGTAATTTGTGATGCAGTGTCCCTGCCTGGTGTTCCTGTTGGTGTTGCTGATCCTGATGGATGGTATTTTGCTGGTGTAGGTGTTTCATTGGTTAGATGGCTGATTAGATCCTGTCTTTCTGCTAAAGCAAGTGCTTGCTCACGCCATAAGGGGTAGTTTTTGGATGTAAGTTTCAGGGATATGAAATTTGAGACATTTAGTGATAGAGTTTACATGGTATTCTATAGTATGGTTGGTGATCAAGCACCAATAGGCTTTGATACCATGAAGAAAAACATAAACATAAAGGTATGAATTGTGTTTTTGTATAAACTTTCTTGAATTATTGATGCCCGGCAGCTTACATCTTTATAGCCATAGGCTTTGTTCTGGATAAATACTTTGAATTACAGGTAAATGTTTGAGTTGAGATAAACATTTGAACTAAATTATCACTACATAAGTTAATGAGATAAATCCTAGGAGTCCTAGTCACTTCAACCATCCTTCGCTCTGTATGTGGTCAAACCAATAATTTGTGAATTAATTTGTGCCGCCTTATCTCTCCTTTCACAGTTATCTGAATTTGCTCAAACTCTTGTGGCATCTTTATTTTGAATTTCACTTGAATTTAAATGTTAACATTATCTGCCTTTCAAGTGTTTGAATAAATGCTTGATCGAGTCTTACTTGCTGCTGACTTGCTGCTTGCCTATTTTTTTTTGGTAACTTGCCATTATTGGTGGCTTCCCTTTTAGTAATACTTGTTGTGTTGTTGTATATCTGTTAATAGCCACATCCCAAAGGCCATGTGGGAGGCAAAAGAGGAGGGTGGTCTGCTAGACTCTGCCACTCTGAATATCTCCTTTTATGATTTTATGGATGTTTTTATCCCCAAAGAAGATGATTTGGAGCAAGCTAAAATCGTTTGTACCTTCTAGCACGTTTGGAAAAATGAGACCTTATTTGGGTTATATGACAATAAAGCGGTTTATATATCCTCCTCCTACATCAAGGTGATGTAGAAGCCTCGAGTACATGAGCGCAATTATGGGTGTGAAGCATAATACACCTATTGTTCGCCATGAAAAGAAACCTCCTCCTCCGGGAATAGTCAAAATAAACATTGATGCGGCCGTCAAAGATCATATGAAGGCTGTAGGCTTTCTTGCGCGCGACAATCATGGGAATATCTTGCATATTTTCTCAAAAAACACTTTTTATTACGGGACGAAAGTAACACTGATTAAAAAAAGGTGGGCCCAAACCTAAAAGTCTGACCGTATCAACAGTTATTATTATTTTTACCACTGAGTCATGTCCTTAGCATCCGGGACCAGGGGCGGCGCCATGTATATGGATTTGGGTCACCCGACCTACTAAAAAAAATATTACAGTGAAATTTTTTTTATATACACATTTTACATGTGTACCGATCCTTATTTTTATATATTGATCACTATTGGCCAGTATTAAACTATAATATGTAAGCATTCTGACAGTAATTGTAAAATATAACAAATTTCCGATATGTATCACTAAATTCCTGAAGCCGCCCCTGTCCGGGAGATAAGTAATACTAAACATAAAATACATGTGAGTTTTCCTTATTTTCATGATGAGCATCTTGAATTAGAGAAGCTTCCAATCACAGAAAACACAATTATGTGTACTACTACACTTACACTGGCCGGCATTTCTCTTTAATTAATTGATATATAGGATCAAAAATAAAAAACAAAAGCTACAGTACAGATCTTGCATGCATTACAATACGGATTCTCTTTTTCGAAGAGGAAATTAGCTACACGACATGCCACCACAAAACAATACCCCTTTTTTAGGTTTTCCTAACGTTTTCTTTGTCTTTGCTCTTCCATATATATATATATATATATATATATATATATATATATATATATATATATATATATATAATGGCTCTGAAAATTAAGTGCCTTCATGACAACTTTTGAAAGCAGTGTTCAAGTGAAGCTTGCAAGTAGTGCGTGAGTAGTAATAATTATTTATACTACATAGTAATATATGGAAATGAAATGAATACTCAAGTGTTTCTTACTATTGGAAAATCATATAATTATGAAGACATTTTTATCCAGAGAATCTTGATTTACATGAATAGCTGGCATGTGAATAAGAAGATAAAATAATATTTGTCACAAACATATAAAGTATTTAAGTGTATAATGTAAATACGAATTGTGCGAGTAAGAATTTCTCATATTTATCCCTAAGAACTAATACTTTCACAATTAGATTGATATTATGAATATTACAATATATTGTATCATCTGATCTGATGTAATAGTAGAATCGCATTTTTTTAGATCATTAAAAAATGTCATATCATCTAATTAAGGCTAAGATTTAGGACACCTCACTCATCATAATTACTTAATTAGCTTAACAATAATCCAAAACTATTGTTTGTATATGATTTTAGGGAGCTTTGCCGATCTACCACTACTTTGCCGGGCCATTTGTGCGACTACCACTGGCTCTCTTGTAAATACCACTCCCATTTTCGCGTTTTAGGTGTTTTTTTAACCAAACTAAACCCTAATTGGGAAGGGAACCCAATAGGGAAGGGTCCCTTAAGATCGTCTTGCACAAAGTGAAAAAAGCGGGAGAAAATCGCGAATCAAAATTGGTATTTTTGCATGCTTGCCAGATTCTCATGATTTGTTCAGAAAGTGCACAGAAAGCAGAAAATATCCCTGATTTTATTTTCTGTGTATATATATTGTGGGGTACAGTACTGTTGTTGATTAAGCTACATTTTCCTCCAGCTATCTTGTTAAAAGTGGTTCAATTAATCATTTCTTTAATTAATTCTATATTTATAAAATCATTTTCCCTTAGATATATGCATTAGTTCAAACCATTCTTTTGTAATAAATCCTTGTCTTCTTAGAAAATTCCACGTGCCAACAGACACTAAAAAACCAGAATATCTGACATTAATGGCAAAGAAACTGCACCTCAAACTAATCATTTTATAAATGTTTTATAAAATCACTTCCCAATACTCTATTTCTATTATTATATACAATGTCAAGGCTTCACCTTCCTTATTTTCAAGAGAATCTTGAAATTCAAGAAAAATTCCAAATGCACAAATACAAAAATAGAAGAAAAAGTCTTCACGGGACTTCTTGATTTGTCAAATCCCTCCAAAAAGCAAATGGACAGATTATTTGTAAGCAAGCATGGATTCATCTCTCCTCCTAGCCTAGCGTTGATGTGCTTGAATTTTGAATCCTTCGATTAAGTTAAGGATTTGATTTGCTCTAGTCCTGTATCCAACGGTTCGTTCATGTGCTTACCATATTTATATGGCCACACCCTGATGACATAACCTGCGTTTTTCATATTTTATTATGATGTAACTCTAATAATCATTATATAAACAATAGTAACGATAAATATTTATGCCATAACAAAATAAATCGTAAAGTATCACTTTCACTTTTGCACCATTGGTTTTATGGGAGCTCACATGAATCAATATGTCTCATATTATAATCAATGATATAAAAATGTGTTGTATTAATGATTTTTGAAACCGCTACAAATTGAATGGCTTAAATGATTTTTATCATTATGAAAACTGAAACGATAAAAAATCGAATGAGATAATTTGGATTGGTTAGATTTTGGTTTTAAAAGGTAAGGACAAAAAAACCGGAATCAACAACTGATATATATATATATATATATATATATATATATATATATATATATATATATATATATATATACGTACGTACACACGTAAATATAGAAGTTCAACGTAAATATTATATCAAACAAGTAGATTTGCTTATTTACTACGGGTGTAGTATATTGAAATTTATCTAAGTCTTGACACATTTTTATGATTGGATTTTTTATAGTTGGTTTGCGGTTATTTTTGTTTTGATAGAAATTTGAATGTTGTCGCTTTTGATTACATATATTTATTTTAGGGTAAAAGAGAATTTTATTTCATTACATCAAAAGAGCAAGCAAAAATTACATGAGAAGACAGTCTAGTGTCCGATTGTTTAAATATCATTTAAGATAAACATTTCTTAACCAAGAGATGAGCCGGGTTGTTAACAATTCTCTTAACTAAAGAGAAACTGTATTTAGAAAAAACATGAAGTAAAAATTTACAATCCTTAATGACACTACTTAAGTAAGATAATTTTTCCAAAAAAAAAAAAAAGAGAGAGAGAGTAAGATAAGTCCTCTCTTTTGTGTCAATTTGTGGTACACCGCCAAGAGTTTCCTTCAAAGACTAAACTGAAGAATCCTCAATTAATAGTAATGACTATGTCAATCAATGGGGCTGCTGAATGGCAAGAGCCTACATATAACTACCTCGTATCCACCATCCAATTTCATATTTTCATTGGGAAGCTCAACGAAATTTTGCCATTATAATTGCGCATATACATTCCGATTTAATGTTTTCCTTTCTTTGTTAATGCAAGTTACCGTTGAATTTCATGTAATGACATAATGAACAAAATAACTATATACACATAAAATTGTCTATCATTGTGTAATTATGCGTTATTATATCAAAGTAGTTATTATATTTGATTTGCGATAGTCTTGTATTGTAAACCGAACCAAACCGAATATAACTAAATTGAATTGAACGTGATTGATTTTGATTTCTTATTTCTCAACTTAGATTGATTCGCTCAACAAACAAACAAAGAAAACCATAGATTGAGGTATGTGGGAGCATATTCCCACTTTAACTAGACACATGACTTTCAAGTTCACTAGGCGGCTGAAAATTATATCAATCATGAGACACATATGGGTCACCATAGTTGTAATTTGATTGATCGGTTCATCCTGGATTGTACACGTGGGCGTAATAATTATAGCTTCATTCGGATGGTTCGGCTCACCGGAGTAGTATCTAAGCCAAGAACACCCCCAATTTGACGGCACTAATTCATTACTTTCTTGACTAAGGTTTTTATATTTAAATTTAAAGTTAGCATTGATACATCATCCGTTAATGATTATGATAAACCAATATCAATCAACAAACACCACGGTTTGATTTTAAAAATGATAAAAATGAACTATAAATGGAATGAATATATAAAGATGAACTATCTAAGACCACGTGTTTTTATCTATCACTTTTTTTCCGATTTACTTCAATACACCACTAAATCTCTCACGGCACCCTTTATTTTAATAACTTTTAAAAACTTTAAACTTTAGTCCTTCATGTTTTAAAATTTATAAACTAAAACTTTTAATACTTTAACACTCTTTAATTCATTTAACTTCCCCCTGCCTTTTAATACTTACTTCTCTTTTTTCTTTTCATTTGAAACAAAGCGAAAACACAACCCTAAGAATTTATTTGGAGATTTTCGTTGGAGAAGGCGTCGGAGAAGATAAGAATTTCACCGGAAAACCGCAAGTGAAGCATTGGTTACAAGAATCAAGCTTAGAACAACATCACGTAAGTATCGTGTTTTGTTTGCATTTCGGCGGTAATTTGGTAAAAAGCAAAGGATTTAATGGTTGGGTTTTGATTTTTTTTTTCCGCCGAGAACGAAACGTCGCTGCGTTTTTTAGGAGGACCACCGGTAGCAGGCACTGACGTTGGTTGTGTGTGAACAACGTAAAGACAACTGACGTTATGAGCTACCTGGAAAAAATGGGGCAAGTAATTTAACGTTGCAAATATTGACATTTTCGTAACAAATTAACCAACGTTAAGTGGCTAACGTTCGCGTAACGTCAACTTCACCGACATTGTTTATTTACTTGGAACGTTATTTTGGCTGACGTTGCAGTTTTCTCTGTGAATTTTGAAAGAAGTATGCTAATGTGGGCAAAGTTTTGCGTTTCTTTAGCATTCAAACCTCAGGATCACTGACGTTCATGACAACGTCAACAACTCTAACGTTGGTTTGCATCAACAACGTCAGTGTCACCATCATCTAAAGAACAGAAACAAAATATCAATTTATTCATAAAGCGTTATGAAAAAGTGGACTGAAAAGTGTTACGAGAAGTGTTTTGAAAGAAATGATGATGTGAATAGCATTGTATGTGTGATTGGCTTGAGTTGTGTTAGTGTGTGATTGGCAATATGTATGGGAGAATTTTGGCCATGTAAGTTTGTTAGTTTTAATGAAAAGTATACTTAGGTGTGTTTTGCCAATCTTTGAAAATGTTATGAGAAGTTCTACTTATTAAGTGTGTTGAGTGGACCCGATAATATAAAAACGTTGGATTTCTTTGCTTTAACAGATTGTCATCTATTTATGAAGCCTTGGGATCTTTTTGTTTTTTTGTAGACTGACTTACCTAAATCAGTTCCATTAAGAAATGACCAAGGATGTCCATTTGATAATAACTTTCATAAGTTGATATGCCAAGGATATTCATTTTTAATGGGCTGATTCAGGCTAACCATTATCTACGTAAAAAACATGATGTTTACCTCACGTTGAAAACTAGGGGTCTGTCGACGAACAATTAAAAGAATTCACAATAGAAGAACTTCAGGTATTAAAGCAATACATGTTGATCGTACAAGAATTTAAGGTATGTAGTATGGATTAACGTACCAGTCCTCTCTTGTGTGATTGATGATGTTTGACTTGAGTATCTATGTTGTTTTATTTTGGAATGGCATGCGGACTGCTTCTAATTCAAATTCCGAATCCTCATTCCTTTTTAATCTCAGAGTGAAGGAAAATGGAGCGTTTCTTCAAAGTTCTTATGGGCGATTTCAAAACAAGTTTAGTACGTCATTATTAATTAACTTACATTTTTATCGCTCATATTACGATGATCTAACATGATATGTTTCTTTGTTTATAGAAACTACCTCCATCATTCGTTCATAGTTTGAACGACGCGTTGCGGGATGTTCTCAATAGCCGCCCGCATAAGGACATGGGAAGTGAGCGTTGGAGTGACCGACGATGGACTTCTTCGTTTCTTTAGAGATAGTTGGGAGGAATACATAGCGGCTCATGAATTGAAAGAGCGGGAGTTCATTGTGTTTGAACACAAAAGGAGTTTCAAAATTTCGATACTACAGTGTTTAATGACACTTCACTGTGAGAAGAATTTTCTACTTCCGAGAGTTAAGATGATGATGCGGGGACGATCTAACCAAAATCTGAATCCCTGCTTTGAGAAGCACTAGCAACCGGGCTTTTCACATGGTTATGTTGTGAGATATGTTAAAATCTTTTAGTTGTTTTCTTGTTTTATGTTTTCCTTATTTCACTTTCAACACTATTTAATTATGTTTGTGATTGGTAAAATATTCTATATCATTTGCTAGATCAAATGACATGCTGCGAGGCAAGACTGTAGAGCTACGAAGTACTACGGGGGATTCATGGCCGGCTAAACTTGTAGCTTGTGTTGCACCCCATCAACAAGCTCCCCTAACAAGGTTAAGTGATTTCTTGAGGGACAGTGAGCTCAAAGTTGGAGATACATGTTGCTTTGAACTCGATGATCGGCCTATAGAAGATCATATCGTGTTGAATGTAGGGTTCTTTAGATGTTGAAGATCATTTTTTAGGGACAGTGTCATTAAAACTCGTTACTTTTTTGTTTGGGCATTTTGAATCATTGTATTTATGAATGTTTGAATTACGTTTGGATATTAGTCTTTTATCACTGTTTGAATCATGTTTGGACCATTGTTTATAAATGTTTGAATCATGTTTGGATTACATTTTGGATATTTGTACTTATCATTGTTTGAATCATTGTCTTTATCAATGATTGAATCTTGTTTGGATATTTGTCGTTATCATTGTTTGTATCATGATTAGATCATTGTTTGACTCATGTTTGGATAATGAAAATATACTGACACAAATATTTTCAGTACCGGGGTCCAAAACGTCACCCGATATGACGTTCATGTTGCAAGACCAACATCAGGTTTGCTGACGTTTTGAGAATAGAAGAAATTCTGTTTTGTTGAGAAAAACGTCACCATGTTTGACGTTTCTTTTGCAAGACCAATGTCAAAGTTGATGGAGTTTTAAAAACAGAGCCATATTCAAATCTGGAGTCCAAAACGTCACAATATCCGACGTTTATCTTGTAAACGAACGTCAGTCACACTAACGTCTGCTGGGACACCGGAGAAATCCAAAAGCCGATCAGAAAACTCTAAACAACTTGATTTTTTTCATAATTCATGGTGTTTCAAGCCATTGAGCATGTTGTTTCAGTGTTATCTTATGACATGCTCAAGATTATCAAGTTTGATTCCATTTGTGCTTCCATATAGCTTCAAAATGATATGGCTTTTGATGATTTTGAAGTGATGAAGAAGGTTGTAGTATTTGGGTTAATGTGAATAAAGAAATGAATTTTGATGATGAAGATTAATGTTGATGATGATGATGGATTTCTTTTTTTTGGAATGAAGAAATGAATTTTGATGATGATTTGAATGAAAATCGAGTTTGTGGATTGTTGTGGATGTAGGTTAATAATTGTAAATTATGATATTTCTTTTTATTTATCAAAGGATTCAATTGTATTTTTTTTAAGATTTGTGGTATAAAAAGTATTTTTATTTTTTATTTTTTTGGTGGTGTTTGAAGTAAAATAAATAATAAAAATATTATGGAGGTATCAAAAGTAATTTAAAGAATATCGAGAATAAACGTGGTGTCAAAAGGAAAATATGATGCCGATAAACACCTATATAAATTTTCGTTCTATAAACCCTGAGTTTGATTTGATCTAAAAAATAGGCTCACAAAATCCATGTGATTTGCCCAACTCTATTGAAAGGAAAAAAGAAAAAGAAAAAGAAAAACCTACACATGGGCAGTATACATAGGTAACGAATACAAGACCATAGCCCATTGGGTTTGGGATAAGATATTCGAGAATCATGCACCAAAATGTAAGTCCCGTTGACTTAAGCTTAAGCACATTACGAATTTACGATAATGACGTTGTTAGTGACATCACATTTCGAGTTATGTTTAATTTTATAGAAATTTATATTTGATATTCGACCTCTGTAAAGTCAAATTAACGTACAACTTATAAGTAATTTTTTTTCTCTTTTTGTTTTACCTTCAAAAAATTAATAATCGATTTTTAAGATATCGAACGTCTATGTATGTTGTGTCTCAATAGTTATGGTGTCAATAACAACTTTCTCAAAGAAACTAGTTAATTATGCTAAAGTTAACATATTCACAACTAAATGGGATCAATTTATGTCACATGCCATACATGCTTCTTATGGGTGTTAACGATCTAAGTCGAATTGAGAATTGAGTTTATCAATCGAGCGTACATCAAATTCTATAAACTCGAGTCCAAGCACGAATTTGACATGACTATCAAATTCAAACATGATTTCAAGCATCTTCGAACTCGAAACAAACTCGTGCTTGGACTCGAGTTTATAGAATTTGATGTACGCTCGATTGATAAACTCAATTCTCAATTCGACTTAGATCGTGAAACAAACTTGAGCTAAATTTAAGTTGATCTAAGTTAAGTAAAACATGTGCTTTTAATTAAAAAATGTACGACCAATATAAAATAATTTTGATAAATTCTAGTCTATAAATGAATATGCTAAAATAAAATCATCTCTTAAATAAAACATCTAAATTATCAATTTAAATCACACATACATATAAGAGTAGTAAAACATAATATCTGACAAATGTTTATTCAGTTTATACATAAATTTCACACATATTTCTAATCCAAGCGTGATCGCGAGTTAACGAGTCGAGTATGAGATTCCCTTAGATTGGCTTATTTAGTACTTGAACCGTATTCGAGTTGAGCCTATTCGATTCCTAACCGTATAGAACCAAACTATTCAAAGCAGACGCGTCAAACTTGAACTCAGGCTCGCTCACGAATCGCTTGACTCATTTATGCCTCTATTTCTCATTGTATCATATACTAACCTCAAGAAAGAGTTTTGGAAAGCAGGAGGAGTGTGGCACAGGGACGGACCCAGCATGGAGGGGGGGGTGCATGGCCCCCACTCAATTTTTGGTGTGAAATTACTAGTATATCCCTCCATTAATATTAAATGCCTGTGTATGTATATATTTTCGAACATCTCTAACAATACTCTTCTTGTAGCTCAACTGGTATGGTTTCTAAGTATTAAGCATGTAGACAAGTGATCAAATCACGAGAATTATTTTGCATTTGAAAAAAAAATCCTGGTAAAAGTACCTGGTGTGGCGTTGAACTAATAAAACTATGCTTTTGTTTCAAAAATGGTCAAGAATTCTTAAAATTTTAGATATTCTAGCAATCGAGTGTACCTAAATAAAAATATTTTGTTGTGTAAACGTTATATAAATTTTATATCAAGGGATATATGACATATATTTTTCTTCACAAAGACCACCTACAGCCTAATATATATATATATATATATATATATATATATATATATGGGAAACTTGGAAAAATATACTCCAAAAAAATAACATTCCTGAAAATAACATTTCTCATATATATTTCACATTGTCTTATCTTTTTAATTATAACGGTTATATTAAAAATAAAAAATAAAAAGAACATCTAGTTATCACCAGTGCTATCCATAAGACGAACACCTAAAATCCGAAGTTCATGCGGCCTGAAAGAAAAAAAAAAAAAAAAAAAAAAGAAAATTGAAAAAGAAACTGGAGAATTTAAAAAACAAGAAAGAAAGAAACTGGAGCAGAAAAGTTTAAAATACAATTTGGAAAAAATAAACGTCGCCTGAGAGATTCGAACTCTCGCGGGGAAACCCCATGTACTTAGCAGGCACACGCCTTAACCACTCGGCCAAAGCGACTTGATGTTTACTATAGCGAGTGTTTGTGAATATATACAATTGCACCTTACTACAACGGTGAGATAAATTAGGGGCGCCGGCTTATTTAGTCTTCTTGTTGGTAAAGAAATGGGCTTTATTTAGTCTTTTTTTTTACAGAAAATGGTCTAAACAATCTTTTAGACCATTTTCTCAAATCAAGGCCACCGCGTTTTAGGTGTTTTTGATCCAAACTAAGCCCTAATTGGGAAGGTGAGCGATAGGGGATTTGAGGACCTTAAGATCGTGCACATTTATGAAAAAATGGGTGAAAATCGCGGTCAAACTTTTTTTAAGTACAAACAAGAATGTGATTATATCAACCATTTCTTTTCCAAAAGAAATTATATTTCGCCATTTTAAGATAAATTAGTGTCGTTATTCACTTCCCTGGTCCATCTATGACAATAGTAAAAAATCGATTCTTAATTCAAAAAAAAAAGTATGGAAAAGTTGATTATGGCATTGATGCCATAAATAAATTTGATCATTTTAAGAGAGAGATTTGCAAATATGTATGAAACAATGATTTGGTAGAACAATATTTCCGGATGGACGTGCAACTAATACACGAGAGCAGTTTGGCAACACCGAATTGGATGACTTTACAAAAACTATGATAGATATGCATCTCAAAATCAATCTTTTTTGTTTTTATTGTATTATATTTTATGGTGGTATCTCATCACAACACCGTAAAGTCACAATAGATGACGTGATTAGAACACAATCAACATCCTACATTTATAGTAACTTGTATATATGTCTGACCCTTATAAATTTGTGCCCCTGAAATGATAGATGCACACAATAAGTGTATAAAAATGTGCACATAAAACCAGATTTTGTGATTAAGATTGGTTCCCTCTTTTTTTTAATTTTTTTTAAGGTTGAATACATGTGAAAAATGAGATGATACTTTATATGTGCATTATAAAGTAGAAATTCGAGACCCTAGATAGTTCCTAATACATGTGAAAAATGAGATGATACTTTATATGCGCATTATAAAGTAGGAATTTGAGACCCTAAGACAGTTCATATATAGGTTTGTTAATCAGATTAGAGTCATTTTTTAGGCCAAGGGCACGTTCTAGGCTCGACCGGTGCTTGAAATTAAGTTATTCCGGAGTGTACTATACTTAGAGGCCACGAGCAGGTCTCTAGCTCGAGTTTAACAATTACTCTTCTTATTGGCTTCGTCGTTTACTTCTTATTTTACTTGCGCAGGAGTTATGTAACAATTAAGCCTCGATCGGCCCTCAATTATTTATTTCACAACTGGAATCATGAGCCATGTTCTCCATTCCTCTTCCACAATGGCTTATATATATACCTTGCCATTGAATACCATTGGAATGAAACCTACCCAACATTGCATCAGTCTTCTATATTAAAGGGGGAAAAGAAAGAAATTAAAGTGAAGCAGCATGAGAAAGAAATTAAAATGGAGTTAAATTCAACAACAAAAATGCACTTTATCAATTGACTCCGGAAAAACGAATTAATGCAGGATATATGGCTTGACAATTAATCAATTACCCTTTTTCTTCCTTTATTGTATGTATGTGTTTAATTTATGACTAAATCAAACTACAAATACATGCAAGAACTTTCTTGAAATTTGATCTCATTTCCCCTTGTATAAGCTACCTTTAAGCTGCAAGAAATGTGAGCATGATGCTTTGTCTTTACCAAACTGCCCACCAAATTACCACAAGATTCCACAGTGAAATCCAACTTCAATGGAACCCCTTCATTATTATCAGATATTGTTAAGGCTGCTCCAGCTCCATACAGTGGAACTTCATGTCCATCAAGGTTAATTGACACTTTCCTTGAGCTTTTTCTTGGTTGAAAATATTTCTTTAGCTGTATAAGAATATACATATAGCATAAATCAACTTACCACTGTATATTAGACTTACTTCAGTTTTTTTTTTTTTTTAAATTTTTTTTTACAGACTCAAACATTATTTTTCTCTATTTTACAGAATTTATATTCAAACTGAAATGAATCAGTATCTCTGTAATACAGATTCATCTTGTTTTAATGTATCTACTACAAGTACACTTACGGTATCCAGTGTAAGTGCTCTTATAGTATAAATATACCACCTGCATTTTTACGATATATATCTACTGCAAATGCTCTAAGATATCATATCACCATTAATTGTAGAGAAGTGAGCGTACCTCGCCTGTGGCAACCGTTATCTCAGAGAAGAAAAGATCAACCGGTGCGAGCTAACATAAATGCCGAAGAAAGTTGCAGGGTTATGAACAGACATGGTTGCTGTACAGTTTACTTTCATCATCTTTGTTGGCACTCCTGTTCTATCAGTCCCTACTCCCATGTCGAAACTATGAATACTCAACCTCTGCATAGCATAATTAATAAAGGCCTAATGTCCCGGTGCATTGCATATATATATATATATATATATATATATATATATATATATATATATATATATATATATATATAAATTAAAACGAGATAGTTTTATTGTTGTAAAAATAATACAAAAGCCCCTGGTGTATTTTTGAATTTGTTCTAGGTGCCCTTACTGCCAGTAAATATTAAATGTATTGGAACCAAACTATATAACAAAATTGTAAGGATCAAAGTACAGATACAAAAATCATAAAATAAAGCAATTTTAGTGAAATTTCAATATTTTGGCTACCTTTTCATGAATTTCTTGGTGGTAAGTGGTCAAATTCCAACATGGTTCATCATTTTATTTTATGTATATCTTAGTTATGAATATACATATCCAAATCACCTATCATACTTTTTAGAAATTAAATCGCAAATTTACCCTTGTTTATATGATGTACTGCATGTCCGGCATATATAATGTTGGATACATATCGAATACAAGACATGTATCCAAACATAAAATGTCCAAGCATCATACATATTCATAAACGACTATTGAATAGTGTGATTATGATAATCGGCTTTTTAAGGTCGAAGATATAAAACTCAAATAGGTATAATGTAGCAAAACAGATTTTAAGATTACGTTTGTGGGATTTTGTTGTGACAGTATCGGTTTCCAAATTTTAAAAGGGTAAAATTGAGAATGAAACTAAACCTCCATGATGATATGAGTCTTGAAAGGTCTGCTAGCACCCCAAATGATCAAAGAAAAAGCACCAAAAACCAAACAAAACCCAAAAACAGCAACCCAAAAAACAGATCTTCTTTCATCTCCATCATCTCCATACATGTCATCAGAATCATTCTCTTCTTTAATCACATGCCAATTCTTTGGGCTTCTTTTTCGGTTCAATCTCGTAAACGACCAACCCGAAATTCGGCTCGCCGAAGAAGACCTTGGATTTGAAGGCCTTCCATAATAAGTAGAAGAAGGATGTGAAGGCGAATCCATAGGACTGCTGCTCGAATAAGCCGGAGGAGTTTGTGCAGATGCGTAGGATGATTTATCATGGGAATCTCGAGGACTTTGTACGAAATAAGTGTGTCGTTTTGGAGAAGCAGGGGATGATGATGGGGTTATACTTGTAATATCCCATTCTGTCTTGGCTGCCACCATTGCAACACACACACACTAACTTTCTGCGAGAAAAAAAAAAAGCTTTTTCAATCTGATTGATAAAAACAGAGATGAAGGACATGCAGCATTATCAAAAGAAGAAGAAATGTGTTCTTCAAGAAGAGAAGAGCGAGAAAGGATGGAAAACTGAAGTAATAAAAAGTGATAAGTTACGAGTTTTGTGCTTATCTGTTTTGTGTGTGTAACGGCCGAACAGAATGCTTTAGACTGGTTCGGATCCTTCTGTTTCATAGGCCAGATTGTTGACTCAGCCCACTGTAACCGATGTTACCTATAGACCAGGTAGCTGCACATCAAGAACGGGGGTAAATATGGAAATCACGCCATGGCTTTATTTTTTATTTTTTTTATTTTTTTTCAGGATAAGGGGAATTTGACGTTACGAAATCGGGTTATCCGAGCCTAAAATCTATGGAAAAAAAATATATTTCTCTGATATGTTGGAAAAATTGACGCTAAGGGATAATAAATTCACCAAGACACGCAATATGCCTTGACTTTTTAAGAGATATTTCGTCTTACAAAGTCATTTGGGTTCACAAGAAAATAATCAGGATACATTAGAGGGGATTTGTTTGAATCAACTCGATGACACTCAGAAAATTCTGATGATGCTTTCGAACTTAGAAAATGATTTGCATCTGGTGTATTTTATAGGTTAAAGGTACCTCATAAATGAAATGATTTACTCCTACAAATGGTAATGGTCATCTCCATTCACAGGTGCATGCATTCGCTTGTACATGTACACCACTTCACAAATGCATGAATTCAATTGCATCGTTTCACAGGTGCATGCATTCGAATTGCATAGCTGCATTAGATCGACTTTTGCAGGTCGAATCTCATTTTGTTACGGCAACCCCAATGCAAACGATAATAAATATTTAGTTTATCAAAGAAATATCTAACACTATATAATATATAGTGATAGAGTTTACCCAAATATATATTCAAATGCTAATTATCTAAGTGTTTCCTGTAAAATGTATTTGAGTGAAGAGACTCGTCACCACATATTTTGGGAAAAAAATCGTCCCTTAAATAATATGTGAGGGACGGGTATCTCTTATATATTATATATACGAAACAACTTTCTCTTAAATAATATACGGGGCATGAGTCTCTATCTCACATATTATTATCGGAGTGAGCCTCTACAATTAGATATATCTAAAGAGCGAGTCTCTTACACTCATACAACATCTGAATGATTGTTGCTTCTCGTAGATAATATCTAATTGTAAGTGACTCGTCGTTAGATAATTTGTGAGAGGAGAGGCTCGTCCCCCACATCTATACTATATAATAGAAAGTTGTTTCCCTTCATATTATATGAGTGTAATAAGTCCGCCTCTTAGAAATTCAAAAATCATGCTTTTCTACGGTTAGAACTTCCAACCATTAGATATTATCTACGACATATGTTTTCTCCCATAGAAAATAACTCCTGACAACCCGATTTCATATTGTCGGATTCCCCACAACCTCGAAAATAACGTCAGATCCTAACATGGCTTGATTTTTAAATTTCCCCAACAATATATTTTTATGGTACAAACGTGGTAAGAATGTTATATTAAATAAATAAGTAAAAGGTCGAGCCCCAACCCAGAGGGCTCCCATTGCTCTGCCCCTAGAATTTCGTGGAGGGTGTAAATCGAATGTTACACCTCAATGGTTCAATTTGCAAATATAAGGTTTAGTAACAGAATCTAGTACAATATCTATGAAAGATTTGTACCAATGATTATCCTGTAAGCTGTATAAGAATGGTGTAATGGTTCTAAATCAATACAAGTTTTGTCTTATCTAAATCTTTACTTGGTATCAGAGCATTCACGTCGTTTATGGCGGAATCCACCACCGGAGCAGCAGCTCCGCCTTCTATCTCCACTGCTCCGCCTCCTATCTCCATAACACCAACTTCCACCACCGGAACAGCAGCTCCACCGCCTCACTCCATTACCACCACTGGAGCTACCACCACCACTGGAGCTCCCACATACACTTTCACTACAATGCCTAACCCTCCAACCCAGTATCCAGGGCCTTCCATTTCTGCATTCATACCTCATCATTACGCTTCCACCTCTTTTCTCCGATCATCTCTTCCAGAACCACCACCATTCTTGCAGTCTATTTCGGTCACTGCATCACCTACAACAAATATCACTCCTCACTTAACCCAGAATCCTATTCTCAGCAGCATTATCCTTTCAATGACAATCTGAGCCAAATCTGTACAATCAAGCTGGATAGATCCAACTATCTCTTGTGGAAATCCACTATTCTCCCTATTATCAGAGGTCACAAACTCGATGGTCATCTCCTTAGGACCAAACCATGGCCACCGGAGGTTCTAGCTACCTTCAATCCCATCACCGGTATGCCATGTACTGTGCCAAATCCGGCATATGAAGAATGGAATACAAGAGATCAACTGCTGGTAGGATGGCTTATGAGTTCTATGAAAGAGGAAACACTTCTTGAAGTAATAGGATGTGTAACCGCGAATGAGATCTGGACCTGTTTGGAGGTTTTATACAACAACAAATCTGAAGCTCGCATGTTGGAGTACAAGTCAGCTCTCACAAGAGCTGAAAAAGGGTCCAAACCCATGATGGATTACCTTGCTCTTATGAAATCATATTCAGACGGATTAACTGCTGCAGGATATCCCATTACTAAAGGAGAACTCATCCTTGCCACTCTTGCAGGTCTCAGCAAGGAGTATGAGTCTGTGATTGTCAACATAACATCAAGAATTGGCTCCCTCACATGGCAAGAGGTCCAATCTCAGTTGGTGACTCATGAAAGACTTTTGGCTCGTTTTAATCCATCTACCAGTCTTGAATTGGGGCAAATTTCTGCAAATGTTGCAACAAGGTCTGGAGGAGGCAGGAGCTACAACAGGAATGCAAATCAAAACAGCTTTCAGGACTCCAATGCAGGAAACGGAAGAGGTAATAGAGGAGGAAGAAGCACTAGGGGTAGAGGAGGCAGGACACCTGGAAATTCTGGTGCAAACAGACCAGTCTGTCAAGTGTGCAACAAGACTGGACACATTGCTGTGGATTGTTGGCATATGTTTGACTCCAATGTTGGAACTCCTAGCAATGACAACAACAACTCAAACTCCAACAGGAACAATAGTTCCTACATTGCTTCTTCTGACACTGTGAGTGATGCAAACTGGTATATGGACAGTGGAGCAACAAGCCATGTCACAGCTGATCTCAACAACCTTCACATCAATTATGGATATGAAGGTTCTGATGCTTTGACAGTAGGTAATGGTGACCATTTATCCATTTTACATATTGGCCAATCCAAATTATGTGGTTCACACACTAGTCTTTCTCTTAAAAACATATTACATGTCCCTGAAATTACAAAAAATTTACTCAGTGTTTCAAAATTAACTAATGATAACCCTGTGCTTGTTGAATTTTACTCCTCTGCTTGTTATGTGAAGGACAAGGCCACAGGGATGGTGCTGCTGGAAGGGCAACTTAAAGATGGTCTGTATCAATTGAAGTCCTCTTGTGATCAACCCTCGAGCTCTCTTCAATCCAAGTCCATGTTAGCTGTTCAAACCAAGCCTAATAAGTCATTCTTGAGTCTAATGAGTCCAGTAGTCCATGTTGGACCCTAGAGAATCTCTTGTTTGTTCCGTTGATTCCCAAGAAAAAACCACTCCGTGGCATAGAAGGTTAGGTCATGCTTCTAGTAAGGTCATTGACCAAGTTTTTAAACAGTGTAACCTTCCTATGAATAAAATGAACTCTTTTTGTGAAGCTTGCCAGTTTGGAAAACACCATAATTTACCTTATAATGTTTCTAACTCTAAAACAACACACCCCTTAGAGCTTTTTCACTCTGATCTATGGGGACCCTCTCCTGTCAGATCCACAAATGGATACACCTACTATATCCATTTTCTGGATGATTATAGCAGATTCACATGGATATATCCACTCAAACTAAAATCTGATGCTCTGAAAGCTTTCTTAGAGTTTAAATCCATGGCTGAAAACCTTCTTGACACTAAGATAAAGACCTTTCAATCTGATTGGGGAGGGGAATATAGGGTTTTTGAACCTGTTCTTAAACAGACTGGAATCCATTTTAGGCATCCTTGCCCTTATGCTCATGCCCAAAATAAAAGGGCTGAGCGCAAACACATGCATATAGTTGAGCTAGGACTGACTCTTCTTGCTCAAGCCTCAATGCCCCTCAAATTTTGGTGAGAAGGGTTTAGACAGGCTGTCCACATCATAAACTCTCTCCCTACACATGTCCTGTCTCAAAAATCTCCTACAGAAGTCCTTTTTGGACACAAACCTGATTACCATTCCCTAAAAGTGTTTGTTGTGCATGTTATCCCTATCTCAGGCCATACCAACACCACAAATTTCAGTTTCATACAAAACAGTGTGTGTTTTTAGGGTCAAGTCCCATCCACAAAGGGTATCTGTGCCTTGAACCCTCTGGGAGGATATACATTTCCAGAGATGTCATTTTTAATGAACATCACTTTCCTTATATGACAGGTTTTCCCACCAAAGTCACAACACCCACTTTTGTGTCCAGTGAACATCCTGTGTCAGGTCCTATTATGTCCATTCCCTTGGTGTCTCCCATAGATACAGATCATCTTGAAAAGCAACACCAACTGGCAGCATCAGTCCCACAGCTCAAACACCACACAACACCACTAATGATGGCTCCCATGTACCTAGTGTTACAGAATCACCACCACATTCATCCCCATTCCCATAATCCTCACCAATTTCACCACTGTCATCACATTCTCCATCACCATTTCCCTCACCCTCCCGCTCCCCCTCCCGCTCCCCTCCCCTCACCCTCACCTCACCACCCCATAGTACCGCAAGTTCCTCCTCCACATCCTATGCAAACTCGATCAAAGAGTGGAATTTCCAAACCAAAAACCTTTTCCTATCTTGCCACACTTAACCAACAAAAGCATCAGATGCTCTACATTAGATTGAGTGGAAAACAGCTATGGAAAATGAGTACAAGGCCTTGATCACCAATCACACATGAGAACTTGTCCCTCCCCATCCAAGAAGAGATTGGTGGGTAATAAATGGATATTCAAGCTCAAGTTAAATGCTGATGGCACAGTTCAAAAACACAATGACAGACTTGTGGCCAAGGGCTTTCTCCTAACACCAGGCATAGATTACACAGAGACATTCAGTCTTGTGGCTAAGGCTAGCACTATCAGAGTGATTCTTGCTCTGGCTTTCTCCTGCAATTGGCTTGTCCATCATGTGGACATAAACAATGCTTTCCTAAATGGTACACTCACGGAAGTTGTTTACATGCCACAACCTGAAGGATTTATCCACCCTTCCAAACCTAATCATGTATGCTGCTTAAAAAAGGCTTTATATGGCCTCAAACAGCCCCCTGTGGCCTGGGTTTGAAGAACTCGAGACAATGACTCCTTGCACTGGGATTCACTCAATCCAGATCAGATGTCTCCTTATTCATTCTCAAGAAGGGCACTACTCTACTTTATGTTTTAATTTATGTGGATGACATTCTGGTTACAGGGAATATATCTAACCTTATCTCTCAATTTATTCACATGCTCCACAACAGGTTTGCACTTAATGATCTTGGACCAGTCAGTCATTTCCTGGGAATGCAGGTCCACAGGGACACCACTGGATTGTACCTGAGTCAGCATATTTATGCCACACACCTGTTAGGTGTAGTGCCCGAAAGACAATTATGTAATTGTTTTAGGACAGAATTAATAATTCATCTTATTATATGCCTGTGTGCTTATAATTAAGACACTACTGAAAACCCTAAGTATAATTCATCTTATTAAATGCCTGTGTGCTTATAATTAAGACACTACTGAAAACCCTAAGTACCTCGTTTATGTAATCACATAACTCAGTGTATGGCTATACACAAGAGGATTGAGTTAGTGAGATGTACTTAAAATTAACTTAGTCCGTAGCGTTTATTAATCTGAGTACGGGTCTTGTCACGGATTTTATCTAACAAAGCAAACAAGTAATAAAATTTATAAATCCGGTATTCTCCAAGTGTAGGGATCGTAGTATAGCGATTAATACCGGAGTCGATCATAGGGAATCGGGGTATCTAGTTCATTAATTTTCCTAAGGTTGTTACTACTAAAACGAAACTAAAAACGATAAAATAAAACTGGACGAGAGAATTGTCATCCAAAGCCAGGAAAGATAATTGCGAACGAAAATAACTCTAATCTATAAACTAAAAAGAAAATAAACTCCTAAGATAACAACGAAGAACAAGGCACAAAGATAATTTCAATTAATGTTAACGAAGAACAAGCAATGATCCACCTATCTCGCAATTCTCAATTTCTACCCTAGATCGTTTAGTGAAGATTTAATAAAGATGTGGTTCACCTATCAAAGGTATGAATTCCTACTTTCATAGATAATTCGCCTATTAATCTCTCATCTCTCGATCTTAAAGATTAACGCTTCCATAACAAAGGTGTAAGATTTCTCAATCTAGCAACCTAGAAATTTAACCTAGCAACTCTCGTTATTTCAAGGTTAAAAATCTAATCTTTACTACGGTGATCTAGGTTCAACAACGATTTTCATCAAGCGTTAAACATCAATAAGCAACACATCCATCGATTTAAATTGCATAATCAATATAAAAGCATAATAAAGATACAAGCTTTAATAAAACTCACAAAACAAATCCACGAAGAAATCAAGTTGATGCTCGATCGGCTTCACAAGCTTGTTCAAAACGCTTAGCCTCTATCCATCATTGGAATACAAATCATATAAATAAAAGGAAGATATAAAGATGTTTATGATGGTGGGAAAACGCAGCTAGTGGCGCCCCAAAGGGCTGGGGCGCCAGGATCGAATTGTGGTGCTTAGGGTTGAAAATAACAGCGTCCTTATATAGATTTTTAGGTCGGTTTCATTGAGGCGGTGCCGTGGGCGCCCGTCGAGGGTGCAGGACTTGACCCACCGCTTTGAAATCTTCGAGTCGGGCCGAGTGGATTGGACGCCCGCCCTATGTAATTTTGGACGCTCGTCCACCGATTTTGATCCAATCTGTCCAATTTAACATCATATGGACGCTAGTCCACTCATATCGACGCCTTGATTCACTCTAGCTCACCCGACGCCGATTTGATGAATACGGACGCTTGATCCCACCGATTTTGCCTCCAATGTGATTGAATTCTTGAATCAACTCCTTCTTCATCCTTCCATTAAACCTTCAATGAAGTATCTTTTCAGCTCCTCCAATCCCTTTCCATGACATGTAAATGTACCTTCAAAACCATAAAAACACGCAAAGTGTAAAACCATAGATAATCACCAATAAAATCACGAAATTAGCTCAAGTTTACACTTATAGACTTTTAAAACTCATTTGCTCAATAATTCGATTAAACCCTTAATTTCTATGCAAATTATATGAATATGGGGGAAATCATTATAAAATATAACGTTATAAATCATATAAAATCACCCTTAATGTGTCTCTAGATTAATTTGCTAATAATGCTTGAACACTTTAGGTGTGACAACTTATCCGATTTGTCGGTAATAGGGTACCTAGTGGGGCATTTATGTATGATGGTAATCATATTGGGCTGGACCGATTTGATTTGAGTTCTCGATATAATTCCGTAATCGAGAAGTCATATCGAATCACAAGATGATCATATATGGATTAATCTTAATCTGAGGTGATCATGCATTTAACGCTTAGGCCGGAGTGGAGTTTGATGTGTTAGTAAGGATCACTTCGCGTTATGTGGTCCAACACTCTCGTTGGCTCTATTCTAGAATGAGTGAGTAGTCCGTGTAATCACAGATATGGAATCCATTCCTTCCTCGGGAAGTAGGCAGACGATTCCTCTTATTTGTTAACCCTAGAAAGCGATCGATCGGCCGAGTTCATATCATATTGGATATGAACTAATTGATCACTGGGGTTAATGGTAAATAAGGATAATATGTTTCGAGAAGGGTTTACGGAAATATCACGAATCGAAGTGAATAGTCTATGGAGGATTTATCCGTATGTAATGATTATATCGGTGGACGCCGACTCATAAATTGAGTGTAAGTTATCTATATTCGATAGAGTTCGGGCGGGTTTATGGTGGTGTAATCCCGGAATTAATAGGTTGGATATAATTATTTCGCTCGATGAATGATTTTATTCGATTTATTGTGAAGCTATCGAATATGGGTCAATAATCCCGACGCGCTCCTAATATAGCATATAGGTTTCTCGTCGTTGCACCTCAATTATAATTAAATAGTTGGATTGGACTATTTAATTGATATGTGATTAATTGTTTAGTTGGACAAAATAATTAAATATACGGAAAAGACATTTTTAAGTGGACTTTACCAAATTAGTATGTTGACCTTTTGACCTAATTGGTCAAATATAGAAAAATGCGTGTGAACCTTTTTAATAAAAAGGTGGCGCCATTTTGTTATTTAATTATTAAGAAATTAGTTTTCTTGGATAATTATTTAATATGTGATTTATTTTTTATTTGTTAAATGATAATTCATGGAATATTAGATAATAATGTGATTTATCCTAATTTTTTTGGGATAATTATTTTGTTTATCTTTTATTTGGAATAAAGGATTATTCTAATAATTATCTCTTAATTATTAAATCCTTGGAGACAATGATCGCTTCTCATATATAAAGAGAGTTATAAAGCCTTTTGACATAACACAATTCACGCCAATTGGGAAGAAAAATAGCTTGGAATTTTCGGCTATTTTTCTTTGGGTTTCGAGTTGGAATAATCTTCAAGATTATTCCGGTAGCATATCAAGGAGGTCAGGCGGCGGGAAACACCATCCACTTGGTGTTGCTGGGAGACACACGTTGGAAGACGGTGACTGCTCAATCACGTGTTCTTGGAGCCTTTTGTTCTTGGAGTTAAGCACCATAAAAAGGTAGGTTCACATACCTCCTTGTAGATTTAGATCTTTAATTATGTTCTTTATTTTGTTTAGATCTAGATCTGATGCATTCCGCTGCGTAATCGGGTCAATCTATGATTGATCCGACGATATTACATCCCACAAGTGGTATCAGAACCTTTGATCTAACGATCAAAGTATATGAATTTTAGATCTAAGGAGTGGAATAGTATGTGTAGATTGCTTTATTTTCTTTTTTTTATGAATCGAAATATCATGATTGTATGATTGTGATTGTTGTGGTTGAAGAGATGGATTGGGGTTGGTATTGTTTACCCGTAGATCTATTTTGTAGCTCTCTTGTTTAGAAACAATTGAGAATATGATTTGTATTTTAATTTAATGTTAATCGAAAAATAATGTAAAAGATAGCATCTTTGTAATTTTTTTTTGTTGATCCGGGTTCGAAACGACGAAGATTATGGTGTTGAATATCATCAAAAAGGTAATAACGGGATGAGGCCGAATGTTTTTTTATTTTAATAGCCTCGGCTATTTTTTTTCACGGCAGCTTTTTCTTTTTTTTATGTTGACATCTTGCGGCAACATATTTCTTATTACGGCACCTGGTTGTTTTTTTTTTTTTTGTTGTTAACTTTGCTTTTAGATTGGCATTAGGTCAATCAAACCACAAAAAAAAAAAAACAACAACAACAACAACAACAACAACTTTCTGCCGTAATGAATGAATAAAAAAAATAAAAAATAAAATAAAAAAAAAAGTTTTAATTTTTTTTTGATAACTGTCGTGTCCTAATAAAAAAAGTTTTTTTTTTATAAAACAATTTAATATAGATATATTTTAAATATATTGGTATATTATTACTCTCTCCTCATAAATCGTTCGTGGTCAGTATCAAGATCGAATGCTAGAGATCCGGAAGATTCAAGATAAGATCAAGATCGAGATTTGAAGACTTAGAATTAAATTTTTACTTTTCCTTAGAAAATAGGTTAGTTAGTGTGCAAGCGGTCCAAAATCCAAGTGTTTATTTTTACATTATTTTTTTCCGTGTATGATCGAAAATTGTGTGATATAACCGGAAATTGCCATGACATGCATCTTCATGATTTCAATCCAATGCATACACGTAGTTATTTAATTTTGAATTAAATTAGGCGTGTATAACTCGAATAATTAGTATGAATGCTTATTAATTTAATATGTGGTAGTTAAATAATAAGTAGCTAATTATAAAGACCGAGGACCCGGGTTTTTGTCAATCGTTACGATTTTAGTGATGGATTCTCGGTGAATCCCACTTGGATAAATCGTTGAGCTTTTCGGTGATGGCTTCTCAGTGAACCCACCTTAAATAGAAAGCGAGATTACGCTTTGGGTGACAATTTAGAAATCGGAGAATCTTAGTACATGGGTTCGAAATGGTCTAACCATGGTTGGGCGAGTTCAACCGAGCTTCGCTCAATCGACTTCTCCACGTGTGATGTACGTTACTGAGAGTTCGACAAGACTTAGCATAGCCGATAAGCCTTCGGGCTAAAGCAGGCTTCTCTTGCCGGATTGGCCTCGAATCATCACATATGTTCCAACGAATAAGACGGCGTGAGGCTTACGTACATAACCGACCCTGCTCGAGTACTTTGAGTTACTGTTTCTTATTGTCAAGGCCGAAACCGTAATTAGTAAACCCACCACTTTTTCAAAATATTGAGTGGGAGCGGGGAAGGCGACAGCCGACTCCACGGCCTCTACTATAGGTGCAAGCACGCGAGAGAAGGGTGACGCTCGAGCCGCTTTGATTTCGGCCCCTACGGATGGTGTTCACCCCTATCAAAATTCAAGGCTTGGTCTCCGAAAGGATAGGATTTTGGGTACTCGTTGAGTCACTAACCGACCCTACGGCGGCATACTCGGGGCGTACTTTGAGATCTGATATAGTAGGTTTCACTCTTTATGGATATTTTCGAAATATCTAGGCTAGAAAAGGAAGGTAATCGATGATTAAGGTCCGGGATGTCTGATTCCCATAAGATGTTCGATTCTCAAGCTTAATCATTGAGAGATTGTCTCGGTTTAACCGTCACCTCTTTGACCTACTCCTACCAAGTGCAATCGAGGTGCGAGGTTAAATCCTTGGAATGGTAGGATAAAATTTTTATAGTTTATTATTCCTAAAATAAAAATCTAGTAGTGATAATTTATTTTTTTGAATTTAACTTTCTCATCATGTTCATTTTACAACTTTAATCTACAGGATACTAAATTGTTAGTAATAGGACTTCATTAAAAATGTGGAGAGTAACAAGTACGTTGTAATTATCAATAAATGCGATTAACTTTTCGCGAAAAGTTTCTCTTGAGCTTTCAAAAACTTCATTGACATAAAATGCAGGTATGTCACGGGTGTCACTCGTGTTGAACGAGAGACGACCATACTTAGTTTACAAAAGATGACATAGGACTATCGGATAAAATTCATTTAGTGAATTTTAAAAGTGTAATTACACATCAAATTTCTAATTGAAAAATTGGAAAATCATATACATAAGGCGTTGCTAGTTAGACGGTATTTGGAACCGATAAACTAGTGAGAGCCTTAGTCTTATGATTTGTTGTTTTTCTGAATCATTAGAAATGTGTAATGGAATGCACAAGAGTTTTTCCATTCATTGGAAAAACAAGAATAAAGCGTTACTAGTTAGACAGTATTTGGAACTGATAAACTAGTGAGAGCTTAGTTCTAGGTGATGTTCTAATCTTTGAAAAATCATAAATACAAGGTATTGCTAGTTAGACGGTATTTGGAACCGATAAACTAGTGGGAGCTTTGGTCTTCTGATTTGATGATTAGAAAAAATCGATGGTCCAAGCAAGTAACACTGAACATCCCACAGTTCAAGAGTAGTGTCTACTCAAACGAACTATTAGTTCAAGACTGTTTCCATTTAAGGAAAGTCGAGAATGAGAAAGAATGTTTATACGTTTTAGTCATCTAAACTAAGTAGTTTTAAGGCTAAACCGGAAAATTAATAAATTGGAAATTAGAGGATAAGGAAAGTGATTTCGGATCACTGACCAATGCATCATTAGCAATTTTCTCAAAAGCTAAGTTCTTTGGAAGAACTAGGTAGCCTTGCATTAAACGATAAATAAAATAGACAACTGGCAGTTATTTCAGCTAAACTAGTGGGAGTGATACAAGGAAATGAATCTCGGATTCAATTCTTGAGTATCACAGAAAATTCATTTTCTGTTTTCGGATTCGTTGGAACGAACATATTCATTTTCAATAGGATAATTTGTTTGTCTTATTGACGATAAATATAACATTCGTAAGTACTTAATCCAAGACTCGGACTTTTGTTTGATAAAGTCGAACCACTAAGAAATCTTTGAATAGGTATATGTAACACATCTTAAACTATATAAACGCAAATGGTTTCCGTATTTCGATAAACACTTCTTTCTATTCTATTAATTAGTGCATATTCCCTAAAGACAAGATCTGAAGACTGGCTTAGGGTGATTCCTATCTCCCAGTCAAAGGAACACTGTCTCAAAGGAACAATTCCTAAGTTTCCTTTCAATCGGGAAAGGGTAATAGATTTAATGAGTTACATAGCCTGTTCATATCGACCTTCGGGGGTCATATGAAAGGTACAAGCTAGTGGGAGCTTTTTCAAGTAGTGACATCTGGTCTGACAACTACTCGAAACTCCAATAAGTTTATCCAAAATATTTGGAGGAAATCTCTGATTTCACTGGAGATAGAGTATTCCATACTCAAAAATAGGCTATTGCGTAGTCTTGGGATCGATGCTCGGCTCGCCTCCCAGGTGAAATGTTTTCACCAAGGGATACACCATAAATTTGCCTTATATAGTTATTGATGTGCTACAATACGTCTTTGAACTCATTTAAGTTATTGGTTGCAAAATAACGGTTATAATGAAAAACCGAGAAGTCTACCTAAATGATGCCAATGCATTTGTGGATAAGGAGTGAATTCGGTTCACCCCACTACCGTAAATATAGACATTTAGCATTTAGTGCTTGAAGGTAGGACTGGAAATTTTGCGTACACGTTCAGCTCGTGAAATATCTTAATGCATTGAGTAAAGGTTGGTTATAAAACTCGTAAAATAAGAGAATGACGGTGATACTGTCAAACTCGGTATGATAGAGTCTATAAATAACAACCTTAGATCTTGAAGTATTTGTACTCAAAATGTTACTAACTGATTTGTTCAGTCCATATCCAACACCGTGATTGGTGATAACACTAATAAAAACTACTAAACTAGATCGTTATATCACTCCCCCCCACGTGAGTGGGAGTATGGTTTGTCCATTACCCATTGCAGGACCTTATGGTCTATAGGGTAGATTGATGACCTATAGTCCTTCGTGGGTGTATATAATCCTCGATCATAGAGGTTGGTTTAAAAGCCATAACCACCGTGAATGGAGTATGATACTCCACCGTTGAAACTCTTGTAGAACCACTTGAGTATCTCAGCGCAGTGGGAGTAATTGGAACTACATGGAGAAGAGTCGAATGAATAGGAAAGTTTAACTTTCAACGCAAAGTCGAGTAATTTAGGGGTGATTCCTGCAAGGTAGAGAGTTAACGGACCGTGATCTCTTACCACTCACCTTGCTTGATTTTCATCGAAGCGGGAAATAAGGGTGATTCCTAAGACTTCCTTGCCGAGCAACGGAATCGAATTCATTCGTATCGAAGGGTTTCGACTTAGAACAAATAACGAATTCGTTACAAAGCGTAAAAATAGGGGTGATTCCCTAAGACCTTTTTTGCGAGACTAACGGTATCTTAATTTATTGAGAAGAACCTTTGGCAGGATGCCTGCCATAGCTTATATCCTTTGGGGATTAAAGCAAACCTCTAGGTCATTTCAAAGTCATATATTTTAATATGTGGACTTGACCAGAATGTTGATAAGTCTTTCGTAGACTGGGAATCAACATTAGTAAAGTAGTATGTAGATTAGTGTTTATGAATGGTAACACTGAAACAGTTGGAAACAACATGGGTGTGTTATCTGAAGTCAGAGTCTGACATGCCATCGGGATTCATTCTTAAGGATTTGATTCGCTCAAATTCTCGAGAATCGATCATTGGCAATCCCATCCATTCACCTGGTTAAGATATTCTTGCATTTATGCAACATTCACCGATGTAGTCTACCCTACCTCTCAGGAATGGTTATCTAAACCTGACGATGAATACCATATGGGATGTTTAGTGAATCCTCAAGTATCTTCGGGAGAATGAGGAATAATATGCTAGTATATTCAGGTGCAAACTAGAATATAAGTGATAAACACTGATTCTGGATTTAGGTCAGATTAAGGATGATCGTTAAGTCGATCTAGTCCTCAGTGTTGAATCAAAGGCATATTGAAATCGTACCACGATTAGATGGAAAGCGCGCGTTCGATCCCAAAGATCGACTCAAGCCGCCAACCTACGATCGAGTGTACCAGTCACATGGTGTTCGATTTTAAGGCACGCGCTGGTCATCGACCTACCCTACGGCGGCATACTCCGGTCGTGCTTGGAAACGTGAATTACTTGGATGCGCTTGAGGGTATGGATCTTAGGGACATGTCTCACTTGTTTTGAGCAAGTGGGAGAATGTTGTAGTTATAGAAATAAAGGGTGTGCTCTAAAACAATTAATCCACTAGCCTTTCGTGCAAGTGGGAGACTGTTAGGTGTAGTGCCCGAAAGACAATTATGTAATTGTTTTAGGACAAAATTAATAATTCATCTTATTATATGCATGTGTGCTTATAATTAAGACACTACTGAAAACCCTAAGTACCTCGTTTATGTAATCACATAACTCAGTGTATGGCTATACACAAGAGGATTGAGTTAGTGAGATGTACTTAAAATTAACTTAGATCAGAGCGTTTATTAATCGAGTACGGGTCTCTAGATTAATTTGCTAATAATGCGCCTAACACTTTAGGTGACAAATGATCTTATCCGGATTGTCGGTAATAGGTACCTAGTGGGGCATTTATATATGATGATAATCATATAGTTTGGACCGATTTGATTTGAGTTCTCGATATAATTCCGTGAATCGAGAAGTCTTATCGAATCACAAGATGATCATATATGGATTAATCTTAATCTGAGGTGATCCTGCATTTAACGCTTAGATCGGAGTGGAGTTTGATGTGTTAGTAAGGAGGATCGCCAGTAGTATGTGGTCCAACACTTCTCGTTGGCTCTTTTCTAGAATGAGTGAGTAGTCCGTGTTATCACAGATATGGAATCCATTCCTTCCTCGGGAAGTAGGCAGACGATTCCTTATTTGTTAACCCTAAAGCGATCGATCGGCCGAGTTCATATCATATTGGATATGAACTAATTGATCACTAGGGGTTAATGGTAAATAAGGATAATATGTTTCGAGAAGGGTTTACGGAAATATCCCGAATCGAAGTGAGCGATCTATGGAGGATTTATCCGTATGTGATGATTATATCAATGGACGCTTTCGACTCATAAATTGAGCGTAAGTTATCTATATTCGATAGAAGTCGATTTGGGTTTATGGTGGTGTAATCCCGGAATTAATAGGTTGGATATAATTATTCTGTCTGATGAATAATTTTATTCAATTTATTTTAGCTACTGAATATGGGTTCATGGTCCCCGACGTGGCTCCTAATATAGCATATAGGTTTCTCGTCGTTACACCTCAATTATAATTAAATAGTTGGATTAGACTATTTAATTGATATGTGGATTAATTGTTTAGTTGGACTAAATAATTAAATACGAAAAGACATTTTTCGTGGACTCGGCCCAAATTAGTGTGTTGACCTTTTGACCTAATTGGTCAAATATAGAAAAATGCGTGTGAACCTTTTTAATAAAAAATGTGGCGCCATTTTGTTATTTAATTATTAAGAAATTAGTTTTCTTGGATAATTATTTAATATGTGATTTATCTTTTATTTGTTAAATGATAATTCATTGAATATTAGATAATAATGTGATTTATCCTAATTTGTTTGGGATAATTATTTTGTTTATCTTTTATTTGGAATAAAGGATTATTCTAATAATTATCTCTTAATTATTAAATCCTTGGAGGACAATGATTGCTCTCCTATATAAAGAGAGTTCTCCCAAGCCTTTTGACATAACACAATTCACGCCAATTGGGAAGAAAAATAGCTTGGAATTTTCGGCTATTTTTCTTTGGGTTTCGAGTTGGAATAATCTTCAGGATTATTCCGGTAGCATATCAAGGAGGTCCGGCGGCGGGAAACACCATCCACTTGGTGTTGCTGGGAGACACACGTTGGAAAACGGTGGCTGCTCAATCACGTGTTCTTGGAGCCTTTTGTTCTTGGAGTTAAGCACTATAAAAAGGTGGGTTCCTATACCCCATTGTAGATTTAGATCTTTAATTATGTTTTTTGTTTCGTTTAGATCTAGATCTGATGCATTCCGCTGCGTAATCGGGTCAATCTATGATTGATCCGACGATATTACATCCAACAACAACTTCTTCAAAAGCTTGGCTTCACCAATCTCAAACCATGTCCTACTCCTATGACAGTGGGCACTGATCTCAGCAGCACATCTACTCCTCTCATGGACAACCCCACACTCTACAGAAGTGTGGTTGGAGCTCTACAATATATGACATTTACAAGACTGATTTGTCTTTTTTCTGTGTTAACACTCTCGACCAATACATGCAAGACACCTAGGCGATCCATTGGTATGCTTTAAAGAGGCTTCTAAGGTATGTTCAAGGCACCATTGATTATGCCCTGCACTTTGTTCCTGATCAGAGAATCACACTCACTGGATTCTCTGATGCTGACTGACATGTGATAAGAGTGATAGAAGATCTATTGCTGGCTATTGTGTGTATCTTTGTGGATCATTGGTATCCTGGAGTTCAAAGAAACAAGTGGTTGTCTCTCGGTCCAGTACAGAATCTGAATATAGGTGTCTGGCCAATACTGCAGCAGAATTACAATGGCTCAGATCACTCCTCACAGAATTATCTATTCCAGTTCCAAAAACTACTCTCATTTGGTGTGATAATCTAAGTGCTCAGTCCTTAGCTTACAATCCTGTGTTTCATAATCACACCAAGCACATTGAAATTGATCTACACTTCATCAGAGATATGATTCTACAAGGGAAGCTCACTGTTAATCACATTCCATCTGCATATCAAGTAGCAGACCTGTTTACTAAACCTCTGTCCATCAGCAAATTTGCTCAGTTTAGAGACAAACTTCAAGTGGTCAAAGCTCCCTTTCGTTTGAGGGGGATGTTAGAGTATAAAGGGTAATACTGTCTTGACACATCTGTAATAGGTGGCACATTAAGGATAAGGTTTAGTAACAGAATCTTGTACAATATATATGAAAGATTTGTACCAATGATTATCTTGTAAGCTGTTTAAGAATGGTGTAATGGTTCTAAATCAATACAAGTTTTGTCTTATCTAAATCTTTACTTGAAATATCTCAAATTAGAAAAAGAGGAGAAACACTAAATAAATAAAAAGTTGATATATAATGAACTTTTTACCTTAGGTTAACTATTTTAGGCCAAGGAAAGACGATTGACCTAAGTATTTGAATATATTACCGTTGAAGATGATACTAGAGCCAACAGCTCGAAAAAACTAAGTCTCACGTCAGATCTGACTACCAGATAGAACTGATTGTCACGTTCTGAGAGACAATTTTTAAAATCCTGAGATAGGGTCCTGACGAGCAAGCTGGCGTGCGCCACTAGGCCCGAGTTTTAAAAGTTACACATTATTTCATAATTCCTATAGGCTAGTGTGAAAGAGATAACAAATAAAAATATATTATGTATCTGATATGATATAATTTTTATACGACGGTCGTATGTGGTATTATCTTTACGTAGCAAAGAACAATTTGTTTATCTCGTACATTCATTATGCTTTTACTGATGAATGCATTAAAGAAACTCTTATGTTTGAATTTCCCATTGAAGTGTATTGCTCCTTCAAAGTGTTGATTCAAGTCAGTTATTAAAATTAATAGCAACTTTTCGTTCTGGTCAAAATTGTTTTAATTTTTTACTAACAGACCTTAGGTAGCTGAAACTAACTTCATTCATTGGACAGCAAATTAATTTTCAGTTTAATTCAACCAGTTAACTTATAAGATATCATTTTAATTTGGATTTAGAGCTTAAATATACATAAATAGAATAATATTATAAACGAGTCAAGCATATCATAAATTTTCTAGTTCAAACATGATTTCTGAAAGACAAGCTCGAACCGATGGTTTTAAGAACTTGACCCGAACTTGAGTTATGCATCGAGCAACATTGTTTATTAGAAGGTTAAAATTAACTTAAATTTATTTTAAATTATTATATTATAAGATAATATATATAGAAGCGTTCTTCTGGATTGTTATTCGATGCCAAGATCATCAAAAGTTGAAATAAAAATTGAAAAAAAGAAATGATTGATTGCGGAACTATATTTTTAATGCGATGTATATGATAAATGACAAGACAACGGAATTATAAATCAAGAATAGCATCAAAATAAATATAATATTTACATTGACTATAGATCTAAATAAACATATACAAATCTATGAAAATATATATGCATAAATGCAAGGGTGGTTCGAATTTTACGATTATGGTCAGAAACTTGTCAAATTTTTTTGTCTTTTCAAAATAGGTTTGTCCCCTAAAAAAATGGTTTGTATATTAAATTTTATACCACTAATTATGAATCTAAACATAAAAATATATAGTGGATCAATACATAAAAATTTAATGGGTTAATTTCATATAGATACGCGCATATAAAAAAATATCATTACTATTTTTTTTTTTTTTTTTTTTTTTTTTTTTTTTTTTTTTTTTTGGTTGAGGGCGATCATTACTATTTATAACTATGAATATTGTTTACGGTGTCGGCCGCCCAGCAACCTGCAATGGTGGCTCTACCCCTGCATGTTTGTGTACATAGATAAACACATAAGTTTTTTTTGTTACGTTCAATATGTATTTTAGGTTACTTATGTGCAATCGAGTCGAATATTATATTGTTTATGTGTAATTCATCTATTCTTAGTAAAGATAGTGCACAACGAAATAGCCGCAACCTAGGATATATTTTATAATACAGCCGTTGTACCATAAAATCTCTTCAGAACATAGTGTATTACATATTTTTGTATAAATAATTATGATGTGGTGTCTATTGCTTTTTATGTGTCCCATAAATATCAATGGTATAAATATGTTTTGTGCATTTTTTATATACATTTTGTTGTGTAACAAATATTTCTTGAAACAAAAAAAAGAGATTGTTAAAAGCATCACAACAGATCTAATACGGTATCACATTGGGACCTTGGGCTTTTTTTTCAAAAGTTGAATATGATAATTCGACCTTTTTGGAAAGTCAAATCTGAGGCCAATATGCGATTTTCTAAGGTTGAATGCATAATTATTAGACCCGGCAAAAACACTGGGCCACCGGGTCATTAGTTCAACCGTTGGGGCACCGGTTCAACCGACAGATTATGTATATGATAGTATGTAATATATTATATCATAAAAAACATAACATCTGATAATTGATATTCAAGTAAATAATGATATGAAACTAGGTATCACCTTATAACTTATAAGTTACTCCCTCCGTCCTGTAATACAGAACCTTATAGTTTTTTGTGGTGTTCCGAAATATAAGTCATTTGCACAAAACAATGATATATTAAATGTTTTGTTTCAACTTTTACGTTAAACAGTGCACTGTAATAAGACAATTTCAAAAAAAATAGCAAAATTTTGTCTTTAAATATTCTAAAGTGATTCAATTATGATATTTATTAAATTGTGTGAATAAAGTTCAATAAACTAGAACGTCGTATATTACGGGACGGCAGGAATACTATTTTAAAGACTCAAAGTATAGTTTAAGCGATTATTAGAAAAGAGTACGCGGAATTTTTGTTGTTGTTGTTGAGGAAATAGGACTTTTATTAATCTAAATCCGCCAAACAAGCGGTCAAGACGTCACCAGGGGGAGAGCTTCCCCAAGATGTTCGGGCAGACACAAACAAAACATGTCGAGCTAAAAGATGCGCGGGGACATTTTCCATGCTCCGAATAAAAGCAAAAGAAACAGATAAGAAAGAAGATAAAAGAGCTAAACAGTTCTTAACTAGACACCCATGTGCCGTGAGATCTTCCACAGGGTGTTGGAAACGCGCAACACACGTCAAACAATCGCTCTCCACGACTAGTCTCTGGATCTCCAATCGCCTACCCTCTTAAAGAGCCAGGGAAATTGCCTTAAGCTCCAAGTATTCAATCGGGTCACCTGGATCAAAATGGTACGCAAAGGAATGCAGAACCGCCCCGAGAGAGTCACGAAAAATGATTCCAATGCCTACACCCGCCTCCGTAGCTGACGCATCTACATTACCCTTTATCACCCCCTCCAATGGCTTCACCCATTTGTTTGCCAGATGTGGGCCCGGGGCCCGCGTGCGATAAAGCGCCATAGCCTCCACATACTCAATCGATGCTGCCAAAGAGCGCGTACAAACCGCAGAGACATAAACACCCTGGTCATTAAACACTGCTGAACACCGTGTCTTTCAAGTTCTGAACCTTTTCTAGTGTTTTAAGTTTCTCAATTCGCAGCTTAGATTGTTTAGAAACCTTTGATCACAGTTAATTTGGGTTTAATTGTCGATCAATTAGGTTTTGGGTTGAAGAATCAAAGTGTTTGAAGTTTTTCTTTTAAATTTGTTTTGTTTGCTTTGCATTCCAAGTAAGAGGGTCTTCCTATTGAGTTTTTAATGTTTTATAATGTTTGGTAATTGTTTGGTGAAGTTGTGTTGTTGTTGTTGCGTTAATTTTGTTGCAAAAGTGTTGGATTTTGGTTTTAATTTCGTTTGTGTAGAAAATCTGCAGTTTAGGGATGTTTCGACCTTTTTGGCGCCTACCAAAGATGATCGGCACGCGCCAAGGGTGAGCAGAGAGTTAAACAAGATGTCAGAGAGTTTTAGCGCCCGCCGAATAGCTTTTGCGAGCACCGATAAGGAACGGAGACTTAACAAAACACTGCTGCAACTTTAGCGCGCGCCAAAGAGGATTAGCTCATGCCAAATATGGCAGAGATCTGTGCAGATTCTCATGTGAGTATTGGCGCCTGCCAAGATGCTCTAGCGCGCGCCAGGGCTGGACATGATGATTTCCAGGTGTTCAGTTGTGTGTCAGTGCGGCGCCAAAGGGCTTTAGCGCATGCCAAGATGCTTTTTATGCAGTTTTGGGTTTTAGGACTTAGAATTGAGTTGGTTTGATACTACATGACATGATAACCTTAAAGAAACTTGACAAAGCCGTGAATAAGCTTCTGATGCGTTTAGTTCCGGCACCGAATGAATTCTTATAAGAGTTGAAGTTCCGGACTGTCGAAAGAGTACAAATGGCCTCATCGCCGCTCTCATAGTCGATTACTCAACTATAAGCAAATCGCCAAAAGACATCATGATAAGAGAATACGCGATCACTCATTCACTGTAGGCGGCTTCGTCCACCTCAAAAGAGAATCCTCTGGGCACCGCCGACAAAGGAAAACTCTCAGCGAATTAGGAAGGTCCCTACTAGGTATCAAAAGAAATCAAAAAAGGGACTTATGTTTTGAAAGACAAGCATGGGCTCGAATTCAATAGGCATTGGCATGCGGATAATCTGAAGAGATATTACATGTAGAATCAGCATCGGTAATGGCGTTCACTCTCGTTTATACAACTTGGGTGACTACACTTTATTTTCTAGAACTCACCCGACCGTACGAGGCGGGGCGAGCTATCTTACTCTGTACAACTCACTCAACCGGACGTGGTGGGTGATGTATAACATTTATATGATAAAAATTACGATGTTTTATATACTTTATCAACTCTTTTTATATAAAATATAAGAAATTATAACGATAATCTTATGAAATATTAATAGTTATGAATAAATCTAAATACTATAAAAATCTAGCAAAAGTAATAAAAAAATATATAAATTTTGTACCGGTTTAATAACCGGAGTGTCGTGTCAGATTTACGTGGGTATTTTTGGTATTTTATTGCAGATTTTTAGGTAAACCAAGACCCAGTGGCGACACTTTTAAGTAAAAACATGTCTTTTGAAGGAAGTAAGGAAGTGCCATGAGATTTAAAGTTCAAGTGGATCAACGGTTCGTGATACTATTATCGAATTATATTCTCGACGAACAAATGGCCCATCAAAAAGGCATTTTCTGAAGAAGAGTCCTTCATAAAAGTTATATATCTTTTCAAGAGCTTTCCAACGCTTCTTGAATCATGTCATTTGGAGACCCAGAACTCAAGTTATGATTTTATCAAGTTTCAGATCAAGATGTGAAAATAAACTACCCGGATCAATCCGGATTAACCTCGGATCGAACCGAGGGAACATAATGATTATCAAACATGTGGTCCTGCAGAGAATAATCTAAGTGATAATGTTTTTTATTCCCGGATCGATCCGGCATCACCTCGGATCGATCCGGCCCTGAGAAATTATGCTTATAAATAGAGCAGTTCATACAGCCTGCAGGAGAGTACCAATATATCTTCAAAACCTCTTTTAATTAGTAGTAGTATGTATATAGGCCTTATGCCATAAATAAAGTAGTAATAAGTATCGTTGTAATGCTCGAGAAATTATCAGAAGATCAATATTGTTGAAGTCGTTGTAATGTCCGGAAGAATACAACCTCTGATTCAGCAGTTGTAATCGGGTAAAATTTCTAAAGTATTTATGCTTGTTATGTTTGTTTTTATATTTTTATAATTTTATTAGGCTAAATCTAATAACTAGCCAAAGTTATGTAATCGTTTTATTTCGATCTTTTCGATAAAGGAATGCTGTCTAATTAAAATTGACTAAAATTGAGTTAATTGAATCTTTTTCTATTTTTGCAACGTATTGATAATATTCGGATTGACGTAATTAACCAAGATGAATTGCACCATATAACCTAACGATGAACTGACCAGAGAAGTTAGGATATGAGATAAAAGATAGAAAAATCGGAGGGTAAAATTGGTCGTATGAAAGCGTGACAACGGAATCTATTTTCTACCGAGGCGATTTGTCTTGGGAAAGATAAATTTTATTAAAATTGTGCTCGAGATCATAATAATGTTAAAATCAGCAGTTTAATTGAAACTAAAATCGGAAAGTTAAATCGATCCGCGACAACCGGAGCCTTTTGAATAACATCGGCCGTCGACAAAGCAGAATAACCTCTTTTATCCGGGGTAGATTTGTACCGGTACTGCATTCGAGACTAACCGAGATTAGCATGGGGCAGTTGTGGAGATTGAACTGATGACAATGACATATGACAATTTCATACGCTCGTGTGAGGAGGAATTGTTAACCTCAGGAGTACACCGTTTCATTTACTCAATTGGACCTAATAATAAAGGAATGATTGAGCACATTCCGTTTATTGAGAAAGATCGTATAAATCAATTATATAAACTTTGGCTAGTTCTCTAATAATATATTGGTATCTATATATTTATATCTATATATATATTTTGCAATCTATGTATATCTATATATATTTATATATCTATATATATTATATTAGAATAACTTTTAAATTACGCATTTATTTTATGTTAAGTAGAATAGTAGTAATATGTGTCATAAAATTGCGGTTTAGATCGAGTTAATAACAGCTCTTTGGTGTTTAACCACACTTAAAAGAATTACCACGTTTCCCTAAGGATTCGACACTCTGACTCACCATACTAGTACTACAGTTTGACCCGTTACACTGCCGGTTAAGGATTATAATAGCGTTAGAAAAGGTCCTGTCAGCTTTCTGGCGCCGTTGCCGGGGAACACGTCGCTAATTTCTTTCTTTGTGTCTATGGTTACTACTTGTATTAGTTCAAAATTCTCGAGAATAAGTCAACACTTTTTCTTATCTCATTTCTATTTTATTTTCCGTTGGTATCTACTTTCTTTTAGTTACCAATTTTCTTTTTACCAAAAGTCGAGTATTTTCTATTTTCGTTAGTTGATGACCAGAAGTGGTAAGGCCCCGCTCACTCCTTATAAGCCTGACATAAACACTTACGAAAGCGCGTTAAGAGTAGAGAGTAAGCGTGGTCATACTAGTCGTGAAATCGACCAAGAATCATCTTCAAACAGAAATACGAGAATGGCGAAATCGGTGATGAAACACCTGAACAAGGGCTAGAACATGCTCTTGGGCATGGACAAAACCCTGTTAACCCTAATAATAATCAAAATAATAATAATAGAAATAATCAGAATCGGAACCAGAATAATCGTAATAACCCACCAAACCCAAGACCTATCTGTGATCAAACCATAAGAAGGAACCAGACTAATAATCCCATACTTTTACCTAATGAAGGAGCAAACAATTTCGAAATTAAATCTCATCTTTTTGGTTTAATTGACGGAAGAGCCCAATTCTAGGAGAGGATGATGAAGATCCACATCATCATCTCTATCTTTTGAAGAAGCGTGCAATACTGACCAAAAGTCAAGGTGCTCATAAGGAACTAACGAGGATGACTATGTTTCCTTTTTCTTTAAAAGGGCGAGCCGAGATTAGTTTATGTCTCTTCCACATCATTCACTTACCGGTTGGGAGGATATTAAAATTGAATTTCGAAACAATATTTCACTCTCGGACGAAATTTGGAATTAAAAGTCGAGGTTGCTAACTTTAGACAAGGATCGAAGAAGAAACACTTGGGAATGCACAGGAAAGATTTAAAAATTATTAAGAGCCTTGTGTCGATCATGGTTATTCTTTAGATATGCAAATTCAGCTTTTCTGTCGTAAATTAAGAAAAGATTCACGTGTAGATGTAGATCATGCATGTGGTGGTTCTTTAATGATGAGTGAAGCTCAAATAGTTTACGATGCTATAGAAAAGATTTCCAAAAATAACAGAATGTGGGAAACCGGTTCTAGCACCAGAAAAGTAGCTTTTGCAAGAGAATGTACATCGAATACGGAAGTTCTAGCACATTTAGAAAATTTGAGTAGGAAATTTGATGGCCAACAATCAAACAAAAACCAAAACTCAGAAAATAGTACACCAACTGAATACTCAAATCAGGATAATATGCCAATAGGGATCGAAGAACCAACAGGATATTCAAGAGAGGAGGTGAGTTTTCTTCAGCAGCATAGGAATTTGAACAATGCATACTCAAACTCGTTTAATGCTATTCGAAGAGATCACCCTACTTTTCGATGGTCTGAAAACCCTAGTAAGCAAGGACAACCGCCATATCCAGTTCCTTATAGGAATATGAATAATAATCAAGTTTATCAAGAAAACACATCTAATCGGAATTTACAATCATTACATAGATCTTATCCTCAAAGATACCACTCAAAGTATACCGGTAACTCAAAGTTCAACTCAACTGCGAAGGAGTTGAAAAATGGGAAAAAGCGATGGAAAATATGATGGGTGTGGTATCTACTCAAGCTAAGAATATGGAAACAATGATGACTTCTATTGAGTACGAACTACTAAAGATATGAGTACAATAAAAACATCTATGAGTGGACATGATACGAGAATGAGAACGATAGAAGCTTCATTAAGGAATATGGAAGATCATTTGAGTAGGGAAGGTGAGCGTAATAACGAGTGAGACCTCCGGAGGATTACCAAGTAATCTTGAAAGAAACCCAAGAGAGGTAAATGTTGTAGTTACGAGAAGTAGAAAACTCGTGGTAGTAATGGAGTAGAAAGCGTTGGAAATAATGAAATAGAAAATGATTTAGATGGAAAAATGATGAAACTAAAGATGAACTTGAATTCACTGATGAAGAAGAAGAAATTATAGAGAATTTCTTGAAAAGTAATAGAAGTTTGGAACCTGAGAATGAAGGTGAGAAATGGGTAAAAATCCCTAGGATTTTGAAAGATCCCATGGATAAAGATTTAAGGAATTTATTCAAGGAACATGTTAGAATAGAAGATAATGAAAACAAGGATGAAAAACAAGAAGAACCGAAGAAATCTGAAGTAGAGATGGATTCAGGGAATGTTTTAAAAGAAAAAACTCAAGATCATGATACTTGGCGATCAAGTAATACTCAAAAGTTTAAGGATAAAGGAAAAGAGAAAATGACTTTGGGATCAAAGGTTATAGATTTAGAATCTTTACCTTACCCACCTAAAGATCAAATTAAAAAGATTAAAACTGATCAAAAGTATGCTCGTTTCCTTGATACTTTTCGTCATATTCATGTTAATATCCCTGTCATCGAAGCTCTAATTAGTATGCTCGCTTATGGAAAGTTTTAGAAAGATATTCGTCAAACAAGAAAAAATTAGAGGAATATGAGAATATATGCCTAAATGAAGAATGTTCTCATAGGTTTTGCAAAGATAAGTTACCACCTAACCTGAAAGATCTCGGAAGTTTTACCATTCCATGTGAAATTGGAGGATTTACATTTAAGAAGGTCTTATGTGATCTTGGAGCTAGTATAAATCTCATGTCTTATGAGGATTATAAGAAGCTAGGCATAGGAAATCTTACAAAATCGAAATGACTCTGCAGATGGCAGATAGATCGATTAAATACCCTAAAGGAATTATTGAGGACGTATTGGTTAAAGTAGACAAGTTCTATTTTCCAGTAGACTTTGTAGTTATGGAAATGGAAGAAGGATATTCAGCGCCACTTATCTTAGGTCGACCATTTCTAGCTACAGGAAGAACTTTAATAGATGTCAAGAAAGGAGAGTTAATTCTGAGAGTCAATGAAGATGAAGTTGCTTTCAATATTTTCAAAGCTATGAATCATCCATATAAATCACCAGAATCATGTTCTTTTATAGAAGATATTCATTTTGTCTATGATAATCAGTTACCAACTTTTGAAGACAGATTAGAAGAATGCTTAACTCTGTCTATCTATAATGAAGATGAGAAAGACACCGAAATGAAAGAGATAATCCTATCTCTAGATAAAGGAAGTTTTACTTTTAAACCATCATGGCATAAGTATTTGGAATTAGAACTAGAAGGACCAGTTCTTAAACCATCACTGGAAGATCCACCTAAGAATCTGGAATTGAAACCGTTACCTTTAAATCTGAAGTATGCTTTTCTTGAAACTAATAATCTATTACCAATTATTATTTCGTCATCTTTAACTGAGCAACAAGAAGATCAATTACTTAGAATGTTGAAAAAGCATAAGAAAGCTTTTGGATGGATGATTGCCGATATTCGAGGTATTAGCCACGAGATTTGCGTTCATAAGATAATTTCGAAGGAAGAAGCTAAACCTTATATTCAACCGCAACGCCGCCTCAACCCAAATTTGCAGTTAATTGTTAAGAAAGAGGTCATTAAGCTATTAGAAATGGGGATAATTTTTCCCATATCAGATAGTGAATGGGTAAGTCCAACTCAAGTTGTACCAAAGAAAGGAGGTTTCACAGTGAAAGAGAATGAAAAGAATGAATGGATTCCCACAAGAGAGATTACAGGTTATCGAATGTGCATTGATTTTAGAAAACTAAATGATCATACTAAGAAAGATCATCATCCACTTCTATTCATAGTTCGGATGTTGGAACGTTTAAGTGGACATAAGTATTCTTGTTTCTTAGATGGTTATTCAGGATATTTCTGAGATATTCATTGCAAAGCAGGAGATAGAGAAAAACTACTTTCACTTGTCCTTATGGAACTTTTGCTTATAAAAGAATGCCGTTTGGTTTATGTAATGCACCAGCTACGTTTCAAAGGTGTATGATGGCTATATTTGCCGATATGGTTGAGAAATTCTTAGAAATTTTTATGGACGACTTTAGTGTTTACGGAGATTCATTTGATGTTTGTTTGTTACACTTAGAACGAGTGTTACAACGCTGTGAAGATACCAATTTAGTACTAAACTGGGAAAAATGTCACTTAATGGTATCAGAACGAATTGTTTTAGGACATAGAATCTCTGAAGAAGGTATTGAAGTTGATAAAGCTAAAGTCGAGGTAATTGAAAAGTTACCTCCACCAGTTAATTTAAGAACCCTAAGAGGATTTCTCGGACATGCAGGGTTTTATAGAAGGTTCATTGCAAATTTTTCAAAAATAGCAAAGCCTCTAAGTCATTTACTTGAAAAGGAAGTACCTTTTAACTTTGATAGTAAATGTATGGAAGCCTTTCAGACCCTAAAAGCGAGGTTGACTACTGCACCAGTGCTAGTAGCACCAGATTGGAATTTGCCGTTTGAGATTATGTGTGATGCAAGTGATTTAGCTGTAGGAGCTGTTTTAGGTCAAAGGTATAACAAAATTCTCAAAGCTATCTACTATGCATCTCACGCATTGAACGCAGCGACTCAACTTAATTACGCAACCACGAGAAAAGAACTATTAAATGTAATTTTTGCCTTAGATAAGTTTCGATCGTATATTGTTGGTTCTAAGGTAATAATTTATACAGACCATTCAGCCCTGAAGTATTTACTAAGTAAGAAAGATGCTAAACCACGTCTTCTTAGATGGATTCTCTTACTTCAAGAATTCGATATTGAAATTAAAGATAAAAAGGAAGTGAGAATGTAGTAGCGAGATCATCTAAGTAGAATGAAAAATGATGAAGAAATAGGAAATGAAATCAAAGATTCATTTCACGATGGTTCTTATTTAGAATAGATACTCCTCCAACCATGCAGTTATTAAAGAATGGAATCCTTCTAAGGAAATGTCACCTTGGTTTGGAGATATCATTAATTACTTAACACGTGATTATATTCCGTCTCATTGGACTTGGCAATGAGAAAAGAAGTTCTTTTATGACTTAAAATTTTATTCTTGGGAGGAACGGACATTTTCCGTAAATGTTCGGATGGGATAATCAGAAAATGTGTGCCTAATAATGAAATTTTAAGTGTTTTATCATTTTGTCATGATCGTGAGGCAGGAGGTCATCATGGAGGTTGGAAAACTGCTTTTAAAGTTTTACAATGTGGTTTTTATTGGCCTACACTATATAGAGATGCTTATAAGTATGTTAAATTTTGTGAATCTTGTCAAAAATGGGGAAATGTATCTAAAAAACATGAAATTCCTATGCAACCTATTTTAGAATGTGAGTTATTTGATGTTTGGGGTATAGATTTCATGGGACCTTTCCCTATATCTTTTGGAAAAAGATTTATTCTTGTAATGGTAGATTATGTTTCAAAATGGGTAGAAGCTGAAGCTCTTCCCACTAATGATACCAAAGTTGTCATACGATTCCTTAAAAAGAATATATTTACCAGATATGGCATTCTGAGGGCTATCATTAGTGATAGAGGATCACACTTTTGTAATAAACCATTTACTAAGATAGTTGAAAAATATGGTGTAACGCATAAGTTAGGAACGCCCTATCATCCACAGACCAGTGGACAGGTAGAGGTGTCAAATAGAGAAATCAAAAGAATCGTGGAGAAAACAGTGGACTCAAATCGTAAAAACTGGGTAGTTAAATTAGACGATGCATTATGGGCGTATAGAACAGCTTTTAAGACACCAATTGGTTGTTCTCCCTATAAGCTAGTCTTTGGTAAGTCTTGTCATCTCCCAGTTGAGTTAGAACACCGAGCCTTACAGGCTATTAGATTTTCGAATTTCGATCCTAATTTGTCGGTATAGATTGCTTGATTAATGTAACTAGAAGAATTTCGTCTCGATTCTTATGAAAATGCTCGAATCTACAAGGAACGCACGAAATCTTTTCACGATAAGAGAATCTATAGTCGTGAGTTCCATGTAGGTGATCGAGTGCTCTTGTACAATTCACGTTTAAAGTTATTTCCAGGTAAGCTTAAATCAAGATGGACAGGTCCATTTAAAGTAACGAGGGTTTACAAATCTGGAGCTGTTGAACTAACTGATGAAAATACAACTTTTATAGCCAATGGCCACAGAGTGAAGTTATTTGTGGAAGGAGAAGGAATCACACTGAAGGGAGAAGTAATGTTACTAACTGATCCCCCGACAAAGTAAGAAGCAGAGAAATCAAGAAATTGAAAAGCAGAGAAACTTAAAACAGCCGAATACCAGGTGCTATCCATCTTTACTCTACTTTTCTGTGTTTTATATGTTTAAACTAGTTTCGTCTTTTACCGGATAGACGTAAAAGAACTGGATGTCTTTTTTAGATAGAATAGGAGTTTTTATTTTACTTTTAAAGTTAGGCCTTGATAAAGATATCGCATTTGCTATAGAAGCTTTAGTTTTTGAGAAAAACAAGCAATTGTTGAGAGAGAGATTGAAAGAAGTATGTAATGGAAAATCGAGAAGTTCGATAAAGAGAAGGGAAAAGTTTTTAAGAAGATGCAGGATCAGTGGAAAAAGTGAGCATGATGGGAAATGCGGAGAAAACACAACCAAATCTCAGGATGAGTGTTTGAATGTTGTTAAGAAGGGAACGATTAGGTGGTTATCCGAAAATCCCGATGGAGATCAAAGAGAAAATTGAACGCCTCATTTCTTAAGGTTAGGTTGATAGAGCGTTATATCGTAACTCTGGAAGATTTAGAAATAGAGGAATTAGGACCCCTACATGTTTTATAATATTTATAAGATTTTATACAACTTTTGAAAATTTTATAAATAGGATCTTTATGAAATTACTTAAAAGTTTTATAAAAATTCTTGTAAAAGGTTTTATTTAAAATTAGCAGAAATATTACCAAGATTTTATTATGTTTTATAGAGTTTTATGTTGAAAAAATAAAATAAATAAAAAATAAATAAATAAATAAATAAATAAATAAAAAAAATTTGTCAGATCGATCCGACATGACCCCGGATCGATCCGGAGACTAAAAACCTAAAAGGGAACGGGTTCTCTTCTTCTTCTTCTTCTTCTTCTTCTTCTTTCTTTTCTTTCAAACAGCCGCCCCTCCCCTCTCCCCCATTCGAAATTTTTTTCTTCAAATCATCACATAAAATTACTATTAAAACTACCCCAATCCTTACACTCTTCTCAATTTCCTCTCTTCTCTTCAAATTTTCAATTTTATCGAAGTAATTTTCAAAGAAAAGCTTCGACTTTCATTCCGGTGATATTCATCGTCTCCGGCCAACTTTTCAACTTTTTAAGCACTATAAGGTAACATTGTAGTCATTTATTTTGTTAATTTCGTTTTTTATGCAATCTTTTATTTAATTTCAACTATTTTGTTACTCATTTGTGTTGTTTTGTGTTGTTTTGTTTGTTTTGTGTTGTTTTGTTATTATGTCACTATCGTAGAATGGCTGAATCATCAAAAGCCAGTAAAAAACGTAAGCCGCATATCCCTACCGAAATCCCGGTCATAGAGACTAGGCTTTTAATGAGAAGAAGAATTGGTGTTAGTTTTGAAAGAACGCGTCTGTAGACTATGAGAAAAGCCTTAAAGAATAAATTTGGACAAAGTGTTTAGTTGCAATAGAGAGGGTTTGGATTTCAAGGATTTGGGAAGGAGGTAAAAGAGATTTTCAAAGGCGATAATGGTTGGAGTTAGCTAGATTTAAAGGGAAGGTGAAGTTAACACAACCTTAGTATTTGAATTTTATTCTCTGGTAGCAACTCATAATGAAACAGAGAATGGTGAGTTAACTTCATCACACCTTAAGAACGCATCAGCACCGTTTAATCCCCAGTTTATAAATGCTATATATGGTATCCCTGATATACCAGAAAATGAGGATTATTATACGGTATGGAATTTAGATGAGCCTGCAGACTTTGACCATATAGTCTCGACAGCCCAGCACGAGTTAGATCCCACAGATATATGGCATGAAAATAGGTTTTCCTATGGAAAATGTATAAGGGATATGAGAGCGATTAAACGTTTTATCAGTTCGACTCTTTACCCTTCGTCATTTGACATCTTTTGGTAAGGAGGATCTGTGCATTGCTTGGGCTATGGTCAATGATATACTGTGGATGTAGGCGGGTTATGTATAGAAGGGCCAAGGAATTTGTCGAATCGCTAAACCAGGCGATACATGCCTTTTCCTTGTTTTATTTCTTCCTTGTGTCGCCAGATAGGTGTTCCTGAGCTTCCAAATGATAATCTGATTATGGTTGACGAAACACTTATAGGTCCTAGTTTACCACTTAGGCCGGCAGGAAGGATAGATTTTATGAACCCTAACCGCCAACGACCTCAGCCTATTCCACATGTTTCTCAATCCACTACTGTTCCTCCATCATCTAGTCAAACTCAAACTCAACTTCCAAACACCATCACATACGACATGTTTCAATCCTTGGCCTATGATGTTCATCGTGCCAATGCCAATATGGCTATTTTTGCGGAAAGGAATAGGTTGTGGTCTGAAGATTTACGTCAAGGCATGCAAGGTATATATCAGATGAATTTACTGCAGCACCCTACCTATGCCGAGATGGATATTCCGCATTGCCAATCCGCACCGTATACCTTGCCCGATTTTATTCCACCGATGCCACCTCGATCAAACCTCCAACAAATGCCACAATCTTTTGGATTTCAAACTAGTGGTATAGGGGATTTTTCGACAGGTACTACGGCAGCTGCGACATCTGATTGGGAAGGATTTAGATCATTTAGCCATACCACGACGGGATGGGGAAGCACTTTTTCCGATGTCACGACAGGGATGAGCTCGATGGGATTAGATGGCTCAATTAGGATGTCGACACACTTTCAAGAACCATTTCATGATTCGACTTATGATCCGGCCAGTTCTCAAGCCATGCCAAGCTCGAGTCACGTCGAGATGAGTGATGAGGAGGATTGATTTAAACCATTTTATGATTTTTGACATTGAAAACAATTTATTTTTCGTACGATTTTATGTTACTTCGATTCTATTTTCGTACGATTTTAGGTTATTTTGATTTTTCGTAAAATTTTATTTTACTTTCGTTTGATTACGCACCATGTAGTAAAATTTATCATTATCTATATTTTGATAACATAATAAAAAGAAACCAAAGTTGGGGAGAAAACATATCAAACTAAAAAAAGAAAAAGAAATCTGGGCATTTTTCAAGCCAAAACAACTCTGTCCGTGAATAGTGAGTTCCCGGATCGATCCGACCTAACCCCGGATCGATCCGGCGTGAGTGTACCGACCTGGCAGGATTTCTAGCTGCTAGGCCGGATCGATCCGGCCCTTTTCAGGATCGATCCGGGAAGTATAAAAACGCCAAAAATGTTGATTTTTTTACTTTTGCATGATTGGGACATTTCTATAAAAGGAAAGAGCAGCAGCCTTCAAACATTGCTCATTCTTTTTCTACTTCTATCTGTCTAAGCTTATTTTCTTTATCTGATAAAAATGTCTAATCACTCCTCCCCCTCGGTTAATAGTTACGAACCACATACACCTGACGGTGTGGTTCCCGAAAGCCATGCCTCGTGTTTTCACAATGACGTTCCGAGATGTCTAAATTTCGTCCATTCTCCTATTATGATGGAAAAAGGATTAAATACGGAAAAAATTGATCAGTGGGGACGAAATCTAATCCGAGGTTGCGGATGGAAAAAGCTGATTAGGACTCCCAGAGGTAGAATTAACATTTCAATTGTTAGAGATTTTTATGCATCTCTTACTGATATAACGACAGCAGCCTCGTCTCATCTTATTACTATAAGGGGCATCGTTATATCCTTTTCTCCAGTCATCATAAATCAAATCTTTCAAATCCCGCCATCTGCCTTTGATCAAAACCCACACTTCGAGTTTCTATGGGAACTCGGAAATGCTTATAATGTTGTCAATCGTACTGCAGAAGCCTTTCAATATGTTTTTCCATTGTTTGATCATAACTATGATTCTTCAACTCTGGCTTTACCCCCTCATTTGAGGGCATGGAAACGCTTCATTAATTCCCGGATCTATCCAACTAGAGATTTTTTTGGGGTTACTGATGATGAAATGCTGCTGTTGTATGCACTGATTGTGGGGGCATATATTGACTGGGGGATTTTAATGTTCAAAACGGCAATTAATTTTGCAGTGGAGAGGCGTAATAGGGGAAGACCACTACCGTTTGCCTGGGTTATCTCTCAGTTATGTGTTCATCTAAATCGAGTGCTTGAGTTTAGTACAGACGAGATTTTTCCATCTCGTGATTCTCAGTTGGGATTACATCCGGTAGATACTCCCGGATGTTCATCGACAGTTTGATGTGTTGTTTGAGTTGGTAGAAATCAGTTGATAAGATGTCAGTTGGAAGTTTGTTAAGTTTGAAGTCAATTAAGTTAGTCGTTTAATTTCTTATTTAATCAGTTTCTTTAAGGTTGTAATAGTTTACATAATGTTTAATATATATGTGGTTTTTTTTTCAAAATCGTATAAAATTTTAAGTTTTTCTTTCGAACCTACTTTTTATTACTCACTGAACATCGGGACGATGCCATTTCGTAAGTGGGGAGTAGAGGTAAGTTAGTAAATAAAAATTAAAATTTTCTCATATAAATTTATACTTAATTGCTTAATACTTAGTTTAATAAAAATAACTAGATAATATATAATTAATATGAATAAAAATAATATAAATTGGTAAGAATAGATTTTGATTAAGTAAAGTAAATTAGATATATTATAATTATATTATATGTCAGTTTTAGATTTTTGTAAGATTTTAAGTATATGTAACTATACATAAATATTATCAAGTAATTTTCTTATGAAATTTAGTAGATATACTTATATCTATAATAAAATGTTAGAATAATTTTCTTTTCAAAACAAAATATGAATATGGAATCGGATTAGGAATGATGAGATTTTTGGCACCACAAAAAAAAAATATAAACTATAGCCCTACCTCAGCCTTGATTAGAGTAATCAAGACCTCACTCGAAATAGCCATTTTGATTAAACTAATTATAACCGACCTTTAGCTTATTTTGGTCTACATTTCCTAAAAATCCCCTGAGTTTGTACGTACTTATGAAAGGAAATGATGACACGAGAGCTAAGTATCGTTACAAAAGAATGGTGTATGCTGAGATTGTAAAAATTAGATAAGTATCAGTATATTCGATCTTACCTCATGACGCTTGCAAGATAGTCGATTTTGGTAATGAGTTCGGATATGTTAAGAACGAAGCACCATATTTACACAGAATTAATCAAATACCAGGTATCTTCCTTATCTTTGATCGACAAAAAAATAAAAAGAACATATCGGTTGTAGCTACCATTGATTTGAGTGCAGTAGGGTGTTATCTCGAAATGTCCTATATCACTATGAGGCTTAAAAGCTCCCGATTGCCTGATGATAGTAGTCCAGCTAGGGTATTATCTCAAAATGTCCTATCGCTGGGAATGAAGGCACAAAATGAAAAAGAAAAAGTCGAATCAAAAGATCTCAAGAATGATTACAAGTTTAAGGAAACCGGACTTGTAATTTTCGATCGAAAGAGTAGTACTCCGATCAATCTTGATGAAGCAATGCTTGTAAATTTGATTTTCTACACACACGCACGCTTTTAGTTGTTAAAAAAAAAAAACGAGAGAAAATCTGAAAAAAAAATGTTATTAATCGAGATATTTTTTATCAAAATTATGAAGGTGTAAGTACGTACGACTTGCTTCTTTCTCTTTTGATTTCCTGTTCTATCCTTTCGATTAACCAACACCCTGAGCCTGAAAAAGTATAAGTCATTTTGTCAACTACTTGACTTAGTCTTTGATTCTAAATATTTCATATAAGTTGAGATAGGAGAATAATTCTAGAATTTTAATTATATTTATTAAGTAGATTATGCAGAATTTCATTTAAATGATATTTGATAACTAATTTATCTAAGTTATATACATTTTTTATCTTGTTAATTTCTAAGAAGGATATAATTAATATATTTATAATATTGAAATGATATTTTACTAACTTGAAATTTAATCTACCAAGTATATCATTTTTATTGTAATATTTATATATTACCGCTTATTTTGCTCGAGGACGATCAAAGAGCTAAGTGGGGAGTAGTTGATGTATAACATTTATATGATAAAAATTACGATGTTTTATATACTTTATCAACTCTTTTTATATAAAATATAAGAAATTATAACGATAATCTTATGAAATATTAATAGTTATGAATAAATCTAAATACTATAAAAATCTAGCAAAACTAATAAAAAATATATAAATTTTGTACCGGTTTAATTACCGGAGTGTCGTGTCGATTTACGTGGGTATTTTTGGTATTTTATTGCAGATTTTAGGTAAACCAAGACTTTGAGTGGCGACACTTTTAAGTAAAAACATGTCTTTTGAAGAAAGTAAGGAAGTGCCATGAGATTTAAAGTTCAAGTGGATCAACGGTTCGTGATACTATTATCGAATTATATTCTCGACGAACAAATGGCCCATCAAAAAGGAATTTTCTGAAGAAGAGTCCTTCATAAAAGTTATAGATCTTTTCAAGAGCTTTCCAACGCTTCTTGAATCATGTCATTTGGAGACCCAGAACTCAAGTTATGATTTTATCAAGTTTCAGATCAAGATGTGAAATTAAACTACCCGGATCAATCCGGATTAACCTCGGATCGAACCGAGGGAACATAATGATTATCAAACATGTGGTCCTGCAGAGAATAATCTAAGGGATAATGTTTTTTATTCCCGGATCGATCCGGCATCACCTCGGATCGATCCGGCATCACCTCGGATCGATCCGGCCCTGAGAAATTATGCTTATAAATAGAGCAGTTCATACAGCCTGCAGGAGAGTACCAATATATCTTCAAAACCTCTTTTAATTAGTAGTAGTATGTATATAGGCCTTATACCATAAATAAAGTAGTAATAAGTATCGTTGTAATGCTCGAGAAATTATCAGAAGATCAATGTTGTTGAAGTCGTTGTAATGTCCGGAAGAATACAACCTCTGATTCAGCAGTTGTAATCGGGTAAAATTTCTAAAGTATTTATGTTTGTTATGTTTGTTTTTATATTTTTATAATGTTATTAGGCTAAATCTAATAACTAGCCAAAGTTATGTAATCGTTTTATTTCTATCTTTTCGATAAAGGAATGCTGTCTAATTAAAATTGACTACAATTGAGTTAATTGAATCTTTTTCTATTTTTGCAACGTATTGATAATATTCGGATTGACGTAATTAACCAAGATGAATTGCACCATATAACCTAACGATGGCGATCGAGAGAAGTTAGGATATGAGATAAAAGATAGAAAAACCGGAGGGTAAAATTGGCCGTATGTAAAGCGTGACAACGGAATCCTATTTCTACCGGGCGATTTGTCTTGGGAAAGATAAATTTTATTAAAATTGTGCTCGAGATCATAATAATGTTAAAATCAACAGTTTAATTGAAACTAACATCGGAAAGTTAAATCGATCCGCCTGACAACCGGAGCCTTTTGAATAACATCGGCCGTCTGACAAACGGAATAACATCTTTTATCCGGGGTAGATTTGTACCCGGTACCTGTTCAGACTAATTGAGATTAGCATGGGGCAGTTGTGGAGATTGAACTGATGACAATTTCATACGCTCGTGTGAGGAGGAATTGTTAACCTCAGGAGTACACCGTTTCATTTACTCAATTGGACCTAATAATAAAGGAAAGATTGAGCACATTCCGTTTATTGAGAAAGATCGTATAAATCAATTATATAAACTTTGGCTAGTTCTCTAATAATATATTGGTATCTATATATTTATATATATATATATATATATATATATATATATATATATATATTTTGCAATCTATGTATATCTATATATATTTATATATCTATATATATTATATTAGAATAACTTTTAAATTACGCATTTATTTTATGTTAAGTATAATAGTAGTAATATGTGTCATAAAATTGCGGTTTAGATCAAGTTAATAACAGTTCTTTGGTGTTTAACCACACTTAAAAGAATTACCACGTTTTCCTGAGGATTCGACACTCTGACTCACCATACTAGCACTACAGTTTGACCCGGTACACTGCCGGTTAAGGATTATAATAGCGTTAGAAAAGGTCCTGTCAGTGGGATGAGCTTATTAGCATTTATTTTCGTTTCTACAACGTTAATAATTACGCTTTCTAATTTGAACAACACTTGACCCACCGAACGTGGAATAAAAGTATGATTTCTACCTTCGATCTTGTCCAAAACAAGAGGGCCATACTACTGTCGGTCCGTCGGGTTATACAGACGGCGGACTCGAAAGTTGGTAAAATTTTCGACAAAAATAAAAAAGAATCGACAATCATGCAAACATGCATTCAAACAGATTCAATATCAGTCGAGCTCAACAATCAGCAGAAAATTAAAGCAAACAAAAGTCAACATAAATTGAAGGCCAAAATGTGCGGTCACATTCAATGTCGAATACAAATGATAACAATTACTACAAGATATTGTTTTGGGATGACGAATGGAAAAGTCTACAGATTACAACATCAAAGCTGAAAACACAAGTCACGGCTGGGTATTTTCAAGCATCAGCTGATCATCTCCAAGGTTATCCGAGGACATAGCACAGTCTAGAAACTGATCCATCATCTCGGTGTCCCAAAACAATTTCCAGGGTCTTGCCAGCAATTTCCAAAGTTGGCGCAGGGCTCAACACCCCCTGAATCAATGTCGTCAGGTTCTCCTCATTCCTTAATGGGCGGATTCCATACTTCTTGCTCCGCCTTCATCTGCTCGTCGGCAAAGCTCGCCAGTTCGGCATCAGTGTGAGGAATCTCGGGATGATAAACCCTCAAAGTAGGATCGTTCTGATCATCAAGAGTCCACAATCCCGCAGTGTCACCAAAATAAAGGCCTCATCACCTTGAGCCCGCTTGAGACACCTGGCGATATGATAGAAACCTTGGTCAAAGCCTTTCATCATGAAATCGTTTACCTCATTCTCGTGCTCTGCCGAGAACTTATACGAAGCGACGGCTTCAACACTTGCTTCATTTCTTGCCTCAACCAACTTGCTCGCCATCTCACCCGTGGCATCCTTGAGCTTCTTGTTTATAGCCGCAATGTTTTCTTGCTCTTTCGCCCATAGCTCACGGGCCTTGTATGCCTCGGCCCGCAACTTCTTCAAGTTTCGCGAACTTTTGGGCCTTCTGCTCATTTTCTTCATTGATAGACTAAAGGCGGACCGCTTCTGCTTGCGCCTCCATTTTCTCCCTCCCATCTTGCTTCTTCAGCTCGATGAATTGGTTCTCAGCAGTGGCGAGTCGCATGTTCACGTCATCCAGAGCGCCCTCAGAATTTTTCAGCTTGAGGATTACGGTGTCTCTTTAGTTGACCGCCTCCTCGTGAATCCTTGTGTCTTGTCTTATGCCAGTGCCCAGCTAGAACAAAGCAAAGCTAAACAGGTCTATTCGTTATGGTATTAATAGAAAGCAAAAACAAAGAAAAGTGTAGAAGAGGAATTACCGTGCTCATGACGACACCAGCCAGTCCAGACTGGTCGTCGAACTTCCCCATGAGGCCAATGCTAGGGTTGGTATGATCCGTCATCACAACTCGACACAGAATCCCATTGCCAATTGCTGGATTTACATCATCCGGCATACCCCACTTCATGTTTTTCATCTTGAGGACTTTTCCGATCGAATCGGCAAATAAAACCGCTTCAGTGAGATCCTGTGGCCGGAAAACCAGTAGTATCTCCACATGGCACCTTCAACTTGAGGCGGAAAACCAGTAGTCTGAGCATCAACATGTGCCCGTTTTGACTTCAACATCGAAACAATCATCGTCTTTCCTTTGTCAGCAACCCCAGCAGCATCTCCCTTGGTCCGATCAGCGGGCTGGGATTTATACATATCGGCAGGATGAGCAATAGCCTTCGAGCCTCTGCCATCCTCGGTTCTGGCTCTTTTAGGAGGATGGTTCTTCTCAGCCTCGCTATCAAGGCTGTCGGTTATGACCGGCCACGATGACAAGACGGAGGAGAAGCGTGATGGGTTCATTGATTTTTATCTCACCACTTGATCTCGCCTGCCTGCCTCTCCACGGCAATGGGATTGATCTCAATATTTACTCCGGCCAACCCTTGGGCCGCGAGATCAGCAACATCTACTCCTTTGACTGTATTCCCAGGAGTAGTCTGGAGAGGTGCAGTGGGCGGCTCTACACGCTGGCTCTCCTGAAGCCGTTGAGTTCTTTCCGCCTAAGCAATTCTTGCGAGCCTCGCCTTCTCGTTGCACTGCTTCGTCGCATTCATTGTACCTGCAAAAATGGCGAGTTCATTAGTACAGCAAAAGGATAAAATCTAAGTACAATGTCGTAAGTCCTAACGCTATATGCAAGGAACTTTTACTTAAGATGAAAAATGTTAAGTATGGAAAGCAAAAAATGTGAAATAAAAGGTGAAATTACACTGAGTCTGCCTCGAAGGTCAACCCCGGAAGACGTTATAGTTAGAGGGCATGATCCTCTCAAAATGGCATTACGCATACCAATCTGGATCGCAGATCATCGGTGCGACCTCAAAGAGCAGCTCGACACCTTCTGTAGCAGGCCTAGGAATGTCGGCCAGCTTGCAATAAGGCCCATCTACATCAACCAGAGCCCTTTTGTTGAAAACCCCTTCTTGAGTCTTGAGCCCGCTACTCCAGCCGAGCATCTTCTTGAAGGCCTCTACAAATTGCTCTACATCTTCTTGCACCATGAACTTCTTCACAGCGTTTAGGCTCGGCGATCTCACTCTGAACTTTTGGATCGGCCAACCGACCCGCAATTCAACCTATAGGCACCGCTTGCTCCATTCCCTTTCCTTCTCAGGAAGGTAGAAAAAGAGCTTGGCCTTCTTGGGCGGGCTTCTTATTAAGATTTGCCCATCCGACTTGCGCCTCACAAAAGTATATAAATGCTTTAGGATCGAGAGTGACAATTCACGCCCTATCAGTTGGCTCAGAACTATAAAAGCCATTATAACCTCACCGCTCTTGGGGGGAGGTCGTCGCAGGCACGCTTTATGTCCGTCAGAAGTTGTACGAAGAAAGCATCGAATGGGGGTCAGAGTCCGGCAACGAGGTGGTCATAATGGAGTACCACAAAATCCTTCTCCTCCCTTATAAATTTCCGGGACTCGTCATCTCCGTCGAAACGGCGAACTGGTAATCTAAGAATATGTCAAATTCGGTCAAAGAAGCGGTAGCATTGGGAGACCCCCAAATTTCCATCCATCGGCCCCCCAGCCTTGTCAATTTGTTCTTGCAATCTTAGTTCTAGGATTGCCTTGAGCTAGTCGGCTTCGCTGCCTTGCACTTTTGACCCATATCGCAGCGCTCGCTTGATTCGGTCTCCCTTTCGGATCCACCTGCGCTTACTTCCACTTCGCCATGCTCTATTGATTCAACTTATCCTACAGATCCGCCATCGCTTACCTCCTCGTCACTTTGGGTATGCGACTCTAAAGACACCCTAAAAAATAGAAGGGCGAAGTGGAAAGTTAGTCACCTAAACTTGGAAGTCGGGCCACAACGAACGTGTCCACCACATCGCCCCTCTATTTCTCACAATTATAGGGTCAGAACCCTAACAATAAAACTACCGGAAAAAAGAGGGACCACCGAGGTGGTTTTCATTACGCTGTCAGGCATTGAAGACCCCTCTGACTCATATTCAACCAGAAACAGGGGAATTCTAGCCTAACTAAGGGCGGAATCGAAAAAGCAAGATGTTTATTCAACAAAAATTACAGAAACAGGCATGAAAAGGTTCGAAAAAATATCAAATAGCAAAAAATCGAAGAGAAATTACCGGAAATTACCTGGAAATTCGAAGAGTTTAGGTTGAGAGTTTGAAAATCGGACAGAAACCTCGAAAACTTGCCAGAAACTTCTTGTAGGCTGCCAGACAACACTGTTATCTCGCCAGGATTCTTTGTTGAACGAAAATTTGAAATAGCAGAAGTGTTTAAGATTTGGACTCCACCCCTTATATAGGGCGAGAAGTAACGGGTACCTCAGTTGTAAATCCAAAATAGTAACTGCGGAATGGTTATCGAGATATGCCAACCAATCCGGAAACGTGACCTTTCGAATCAGCAGTCACGTCAGTTACGGAATCGAGGCAACGCTTCACAACCCGCATGTGACCGTTATTATTGTCAAAAATCAGGTCGCCCTTATCACGGAATGACCTTGACGTGGCTAGCTTGGCTAGGTCGGATCATAGAACTACGTCGAACAACCCGCCTATCATCAAAGGTCAACAAGTCTAAGTCCATTCGCTTTGGCATGGCACCGTGCGGCCTTATTCTTTCGAGCATGACGCACCTAAGCCCGTCTGCTTCATAGCGCGGCACCTCACAGCAAGTTGCTTTCGAGTGATAAAAAATGTTAAAGCTTGTCCGTTTTATAGCGCGGGACCTAAGCCCGTCCGCTTCATAGCACGGCACCCTTCAGCCAGACACTTTCGAGCCACAAACGCTGACTAAACCCGATCGCTCCCTAGCTCGGCACCTTTACTACGCTAACGAGCCTTACGCTAACATAGTAGGTTGCTCCATAGCAGTCATCTCGGTATATGGTAAATCAAGCCGCCAACAACTTTACTCCCTGCCCTTCATTTGTACAATGAATAGGTCAAGGAGTAGGGGCCATTGATACGCCAAGCTCGCAAAAGAGCCCGTGGATTCATATTGGGCTTGAACGTAGACCCCAATATAGAATAGGGTCATCGGCCCAAATAGTTCGCACCTCTATAAACCGGACTAGGCCGGGTATAATCCAGCCCGTCTCAAGCCTCTATGATTTCCATCATTAGCCAGGCAATGCACGTCGATCAACAAAGCCTTCAGCCCGGCACATATAGGGCAACACGAAGCACTAGGGCCGGTCAGTCCGCCTTCCAATCTACAGTCCGCCAGCTCGGACCAAGCTCTACTAAGGCGAACAGAGTTTAGACACGACGGTTGCAAGATGAAGAATCTACAAATGGCTAAGTGCCAAGCTCGCCCTCTCACAGCCTGCCTCACTAGCTTTGTAGTTAATTGTACTTAATTACGTCTAATTGTATCTTGATACCTTCATTAGTAACCGCACGCCTATAAATAGCGGCACATGCAACTCAAAAGGGGACAGATTAATACACAAAGCATATATACTTTGCCAATTTGTCAATAGTGAGCTCGCCCCTTTTACTTTCCAGCTCGTCTTCAAACATTTCTTGAGCACCGCCGTAAACCACCGGTAAAATCACACATTTCCGCCAGATATCCACCGTCAAATCAATCCAAACCCATTTTTGATAATTCCGGCATTATCAATAACATACATACTTGTGTAGTTGAAAGTTTAAACATCAATGTTATTCTCGGTAAGCCACATGACAATATCGCGATGTGTGGTGTGGTTAGATAAAGCGGATAACTTTGGTGATCCATAAGACGATCGTTAAGAGTGAAGGGACTCTGCCGAACATACATACTATCGGGACTAGCCCATGGCTACTAGTGTATGTATTCTAGAAGGTTGCATATGAAGCTTTCATGATGAGCATTATCATGTGTAATGTCCTTGAATACTTGATGTAACAAAGATAAGCTAAGTTAGAAATAAAGTAAGATCCTCACAACATGTTAAGAGCATGAAGTGAACCCTAGAGTTTGAGTCGTGTTCATAATAACTATTAATTAAGAATGTTATGCTTTCCTTTCATTAGAAAACGTGATTGTTTAATAACTTCTACCTCTTGCTAAGTACTCAATGTACTTACCTCTTTTGCATGTTTGTATGTTTCCCTTCCCGAGAAGATGTGCAGGATGAATAGGGATTTGATGACGTTGAGGATGACGTTTGACATGCTATGCAATGCTTGTCATGATGTTTCATGATTTTATTATCAATGTTGTATTTTCATAACTATGTATCCTTCTTTTAAAGACATGTTGTACTTTGGTTTGTTTTCCTTTGAGAATTGTGTTGTAATGTAAGATTTCTTTTGTTTAAGACATCGTATATTGTAAGATGTGAACTATCATTGTTGTAAGATTTCTTTTCCTACCTTTAGTTGGATGACATTGTTATTCGTAAATCCTTGTATGGTTTTTACCCGAGTCTTTTCAGTTTCCGCGTTGTTTTATTTGATACGATGACGTAGATGTTTACGTATAATGTTAGATGCATTTAATGTTATACGTGCCGACATTCTTTTCTGGATAAGAACTCAGTATCCGAGAACGGAGCATTACAAAGATGTTGTATAAAAATTTCAAGTTATTTTAAGTGGAAAAAATATGATTTCGATGTAGATTTATAACAAAACAAGTGCAAATAAAGATAATAATGACTTGTATCATATCAATTGAAGAAACTGTGAGTATTTTTTGTCAACTTATTGTAGTGCTCCATCGGTAAGTAGTATCATTTTTTTTGGTCTTTATAAACCTAGTCATGCACATTATGTCTCATTGAGCTCAATACATAAATTATTATATCAATACAAAAGTGATGGATTTGTTGAATAACAATGTATTTGTCATTGAGTAAACATTAAGCATTACAAGGAGTTTATATAGTGAGCCACGAGGCTATAAATGTAAATACAAAAATAATTAAATATAACTTATCGTCTAATACGCTCCCTCAAGCTAACGGCGCTGTGCGAAGGCCAAGCTTGGAAATGAAAGTAGAAAAGGATAAACGTGGCTGTGGCTTGGTGAGAACATCAGCCAACTGATCAGCAGTAGCTATACGAGCAACACGGACAAGTCCTCGCTCAACATGCTCACGAATGAAGTGATAATCGATGGCAACATGCTTCATTCACGAGTGAAACACTGGATTGGCGCTTAGTCGAAGAGCACCTAAATTATCACAAAACATCACTGGTGTAAAACGAACCGAAAAACCGAGATCCGCAAGCAGATAGGTCAGCCAAGCAATCCGCGCAGATGTCGGCAACACATCTCGTATTCGACCGGTGGATGAGCGAGATCGAGTTTTTCTTCTTGGAGCTCCAAGAAATCGCATTCCTACCCAAGAAGACTATATAACCAGAGGTAGAAGTATAACCGACTTCCTTATTCCCCCCAATCCGAGTCGGAGAAAGCATGCAGAGCCAACGGCGAATCCGATATAACTGCAGACCTATAGTGGAGGTTCCAGACAAGTAACGCAACACACACTTGACTAACGTCCAATAGTACTCAGTTGGAGCATGCATAAACTGAGCTAGCTTATTGACAGCGAACTGAATGTCAACACGTGTAAAGCATAAATACTGTAAAGCCCCAAAATCAAGCGATCTTTGAGTAGGGTCGGAAAAATTTGGAGAGACAATAGGATCGGTGAAAAAGCATCGCAGGCATAGGCTTGGAAACGGCCTTGGATTCCTCCATATGAACTCGAGACAAAGAACTCACGAGTGTACCTGGTTTGCGTGAGTAGCATTCCCATAGCAGAATGAGTGACCTCAACACCCAAGAAACACGATAAGAGACCCAGATCCTTAATAGAGAACCTAATGCCAAGCTGATCAATGATACTCTGAACCTGCTCAGTAGAGCTACCTGTAACAATGATGTCATCGACATATACTAAGAGCATAGTAATACTGGTAGACGTTTGACAAACAAACAGCGACGGATCAGCCACAGAATTAACAAAACCCATAGTAAGAACAAAAGTTTTAAGCTTATGGTACCAGGCACGAGGTGCCTGCTTAAGGCCATAAATCGCCTTGCGAAGCTTACACACAAACGTGGGTTTTGTAGCATCCTCAAACCCAGGCGGTTGACTCATATAGACTTCTTCAAATAGTGTCCCCTGCAGGAAGGCATTATTAACATCAAGTTGGCGAAGGCACCAACCCAAGGAAACTGCAATACTAAGAACAAGGCGAATCGTGGCAGGCTTAACAACGGGACTAAAGGTCTCAAAATAATCCAAACCAGGGCGTTGTGTAAACCCTTTGGCAACTAACCGTGCCTTGTACTTATCAATCGAGCCATCCGGTTTCCGCTTAATTCTGAACACCCACTTGCAGCCAACAATATTCAAATCAGAAGATGGTGGAACTAAGGACCACGTATCATTGCGAAGAAGTGCACTATATATCATGCGATTTCGGTTTCAAGGTAGCGATTTTGTAACTGAGCTTGGAGGTTGAAAATCTGACGAGGTTTGTATATTTGGTTTCGAGAACGAGTAGTCATAGGATGCGGTGGTGGAGGGGAAGGAGGTGGAGGTGAGGTAGAGGGAGAAACAGGAGAGAGGTTGGAAGCACTGCTGGGGTCAGGGCGAGAGGAAGTGGAGGATGGTGAGGAAAGAGAGCTTTCGGGTTGGGGAGTGGGGCTCTCGGGTGGAGGGGTGTCCGTGGAGGGAGAGAGAGGGATATGGACGGCAGTAGGTTCATAGCACTCAGGAGGTAACAAAGCAGTCAGGGGAGGTAGAGAGGGGTCGAGGGAAATGGTAGCAAATGGAAATATATCCTCCACAAAGTGAACATCGCGTGACGTATACATGCGGGATGTAGATAAATCATAGCAAAGGTAGGCGCTTTGTGTGAGGGAGTAGCCAAGGAAAATGCAGGGCTTAGAAGGTGACTCGAGTTTGTGATTGTTATATGGTTTAAGCCAAGGATAATGAGAGGACGACCAAAGACTCAAGCTTGGAGTAATTAGGAGGATCCGAGAAGAGTTTAAAGTGGGGTGAGATCATGTCGAGATTCTTTGTGGGCATCCGATTAATGAGGTAAACAGCTGCACTGACTGCATATGACCAAAAGGTGATCGGCATGGAGGCATGAGAAAGAAGAGTTAAAATTCAGTTTGATAATGTGCAGATGACGGCGTTCAGAAATACCGTTGTGTTGAGGAGTGTAGGTGGGAGAGGTGAAGTGAGAGATGCCGTTGGCAGCAAGGAAGGGGCGGAGTTTTATGTATTCGGTTCCATTATCAGAGTAAAGAGTTTTGATAGGAGTATCTAACAGTTTTTCGACGTATTTTTTGAATTTGACAAAGGTGGCATAAACATCGGATTTACAATATAACGGATATATCCACATGAATCGAGTAAAATGATCAACAAACAAGACATAATACTTGAAATCATCAACTGAATAAATATGAGATGTCCAAACATCTGAATAAATAACTTCCAAAGGTTTAACAGTGCATAAAGTCGAGTCGGAAAAAGGAAGCCGGTGGCTCTTATTACAAAGGCAGGAATCACAATAAGTAGAAGAAACATAAGATAATTCCAAAAAATTATTCTTTGCAAGGTGTTGAATGACAGGAAAAGCTGGATGTCCCCAGCGACGATGCCAGGTAGCAGCAGAGGCTTTGGACGCAGAGAAGGCAAAAAGAGCTTTGGATGACCATAGATAAGCTCCATCACTGACTTGTCCCTGGTGGAGGCATTTGCCCGTCTTCAAATCCTTCAGCAAAAATGAGTCAGGTAAGAATTCAATAGATACAGAATTCAATAGGCACACAAAGGACTTGATTTAATTTAAAAGAAGAGAGAGAAGTAGAGCCAATGTGGGTGATAGCCAAGGAGCTACCATCACCAATGACTATATGATCCATACCTTGATAAGGGGAGTGGAGAGAGAGCAGGCTGAGCTCCTGTGTCATGTGGTGAGAGTCACCACTATCCAGCATCCAAGGAGCAGTATAGTCAGAGTATGGCACAGGAGCAGTAGAGGTGGAAGTTTGAGCAACATGAGCATAAGGGTTGGATGGCGGAGGAGGCCGAGAGCCAGTTGGACTCCGAGTGGGACGGGGAAGATTGGTATAGTGAGTGTAGGTGGTGCAACGAGTTGCAACATGGCCTTGGACACCACAGAGTTGACAGAAGCCCTGATAGCCTTTTGAAGCGCGAGTGTTTGTGTTTTTGGACTGATTGGGGGATGGTTGAGCCGGTTGATTTTGCTTGGGATTAGTGTTAGGTGCGTGAGGCATCAGTGGTGGTGAGGGCCGTGGTGCTGGGGAATAAGGGAAATAAGGTGGATGGGCAGAAACAGGCATGGGACGAGGTTGATGATAGGCAGGGAATGCAGTATACGCAGGGGGGTAGCAGATTGACTGTGTGCAAGGGACACTTCATGCATTAGTAATTTCTCATGTAACAATGGCAGCGATATAGTGTCATCACGTGCCTGAATAGCACTTACAAGGTTCGCATAATCACTACCAAGATTTTTTAATATTATCTCAACCAGTTCATCATCAGGCACTTTTGAGTCCAATGCAGCCAAATCATCCGCAACATTTTTAATGGTAGTAAAATATTGAGAAATTGACATCGTACCTTTCGAGATAGAATTTAAACGCAACCTGAGATATCTAGTACGCCCCTTACTCTGTTTCCCATATGTATCGAGGAGAGTGTCCCAAGCTTGCTTCGAATTAGTCGTGTGCTGAATAGAGGCAATATAATTCTTGTCAACCGAACCAAGAATTAGATGATGAATAAGTGCATCATGTTGAACCCATAGTAAATGCGCTGGATTAGAAACAGCCGCACCGGCGGGATTGGTTAGAACAGCGGCCGGCTTAGGTGTATCACCGGTGATGTATCCGATGAGACCATGACCGGTAAGAAGGGTGGTCATCTGCAGCTTCCAAGCAGTGAAATTTTTGTCATCGAGTTTAATCGGTGCATTGACGGCAGGGTTTAGGGCAACGACGGAGGGGGCGGCAGGAGTGGGAGCAATGGCGGCGGTGGAAGAAGCGAATCGGCCGGTTGAAGAAGGAGTAAATCATCGCAGCGGCAAAGTGGTCGCGGCAATAGAGTTTGATTAACAGAAAAAAAAATTGTGGTAGATCGGAAGCTCTGCTACTACGATAGATTTGTTGAATAACAATGTATTTGTTCATTGAGTAAACATTAAGCATTCTGAGGAGTTTATATAGTGTAGTACGAGCGCTATAAACGTAAATACAAAATAATTAAATATAAACTATCGTCTAATAAAAGGATTGCAGGTCAACTCATATATATATATATATATATATATATATATATATATATATATATATATATATATATATATATATATTTATTTATTTATTTATTTATATATATAAATTTATAATAATTCTCTTTCCCATTATGAAATTTTCTTTAACAGGTCGGCTGCGGAACATTAACACAACAGAGTAAGATTTGGCCTCTGAAAAATAGAGAATATCATGATAGATGTTAAGTGGTGCCACTTATAAAAGTGAGCTTACTAGCTAGTATAATGTTAATTGCAATGGCAATAAAAATATTATTCTCTAACTCGTCATCATTTAATTATATATATCTACAATCATATCCTCAATAATTCCATTCAAAATATCATGTTCAATATTGACAACAATACCCTGAACTTCATCTCCAGTAAACCCCTTCCTCCACCCCAAATCCCAACCTCCATTAACAACCCCTTTGCACCACAAGTCCTTATACAACACTTTAGGAAGAGTATCCTCTCCAAATCTTTCACCAATATTCATGTGGCACTTTCTCAAATCTTCAATCCCATCACAAATCTCATCAACCAATTGGTCAAGAAAGATGAACATCTTTGAGGATTGTTGAGTAATAATGGGTCCTGTATATTGAAGAAGTGACTTGTTTTCAAGAAGTTCTTTTGCACAATCAAGTAATAAAGGGGAAGAAATTGGAGGGTTGTTATTTCTTGAGGGAAGTTTGTGAGTGTTGGTGTAAAAGAGTTCTTCAACTTTATTGATGAATAATGGATTATCCAAAAGAAGATTTCTTGATTTGCTGTCTCTTTTCTGCTTGTTGATCAATGAATTCAAGTCACTGAGATGGGTTTGAGTTTTGTTGTTGTAATCTGCAAAAGTTGAAGAAATCATATAGCAAAAGGATTTATTATTGAACAATATTTGAATAAACAATAGGCTAAGCCATGAAATTGACTAGCATTGTATTTTTATGTCATTTAGTTGAATTGATAATGCAACGTGATAGAATTCGGGTATAACAACGCTACTAGAAGTCTAGAAACCTGATAAATAGAGTAACTACTCAAGATCGTCGTCCTCTTTTGGCCTAAAAGGAATTTTTTGATGTTGGATATTATATTCTTCCTTGCTAAAAAAACGACGTCCTTATAAAGACCTTATCTGAGAATTCTAGATGTGGCCATCATCATGAGAGTTTCGTCTACAGACCGGTCCCTAGACTTTACAATGTCATGTCCTACAAACCCCTAAAATGATCAAAATTTAGGGCCCAAATTTATCGTAGACCCCACTGTGAGAGTTATGTCTCCATACCTGTCCTTGGACACAGGCCTACGGGGCCATGACCTAAACCCCCAAAAAATGAATAAAAGTTGGGGCCCAATTTTATTTGTTCTAAACATAGGTCACATCCTTTAAAAATCGGTTTTATTTTCCTTCGAAGACCCGCTTAGATATATTGGTTTAGAGCCTTAAAATAAACCCACAATAGCACTACTTGAATCATAACAGATATCTTAAATATTTTTATGTTTATCCTTCTCGTCGGCCTAAAATAATTTTTGTGTCGACTTTATATTTTAATAATATTTCTTACGTATCAGGACATTGTTTTACCTGGATTTTCGGAGGTATTATGCATTTCATCACCAGCAGAGACTTCTTCAGAAATTGTAAGCTTTATTACTTCCGGATCATACACATGAACATGATCATTATGAGGGCTTATTTGGATAGCCTCACCCATTAATCTCATTTCATCCTGCATTAACACAACATATGATCACCCTCTGTTTATAACAAATAATCATAATCCAATCCGTATCCTATCTTTTCAGTTAAGAAATAATCAAGGGATTCCAGATGCAAAGTAACACGATAACGTACGAGGAGGTGCGTGGTGGCCGAAATGCTCACTAGATCTTCAAGTTTAGCCTTCTTGTTCTCTGTAATTGAACTATTTGGTACAATTAGTGTATTACTACATTCCAAAGAATCTGGTGTTTTTGTTTGATCTTTTGGAACATTTCTTCTTCTTGAAGAAACAGCATCTTTCAATCTAATGTTCTTTAAAATTTCTTGAATATCGAAATCTTGACTAATAAACTTGTGTTTGTAAAGATCTTCTTCTACAAAGCCAGAAGAAACCTTTTTGGGCTTGATAATGACAATTGGTGGAGAATCATGAACTCTTGATAGCTGTTTTCGACGACGATCGGATCGTCGATCAATAACCGGGCTTGTCACTAGCCCTTTAAATTGCACTGTTTCAATCAGCTCTTCCAGTGTTCTTTGTGGTGACGAATCCACTTTCTCAACAAAAAATTGAGCCATTTTAGGCTTTGGCAAATCCAAATCCAAAAAAGGGCTCTTTTTGTAATTTCCCAACACCTTTTCTTGAGTAAATGTTGAAGCTTTTTGATGATGATATAATAATGGCCCTTTAGCCTTCTCTTCAAAAGACCATTGAAAAGAACTGTCTGAAGCATCGAATTCGCGCGAATGAAACATTGAAGATGGGCTTGAACTAGTGGAAGAAAAATCCATTGAAAAATCCAACTTTTTTGTACTACTATCAAAATAAGCTTTTTCTTGATTATTACAACTTTTGGGCAATAAATTCTGTTTAGCTAGCCCTTCTGTTATGGCTTCCCTAAGTTCTTCATAACAATCTTTTGATTTGTGAAACTCCATTTTGCAACCATCATCATATCCAAAAAGATCAGAGCTTCTTCTGCTATCTGTGAGGCCTAAAGAATCCGGTTTCTTCGCGCCACTGGCTTTTTGTTTTTGCTTTCTTTTCAACTTTGACATGTATTGTGAAGAAGCTTCTTGTAGTTTCCCTAACATTTTTAACAACTCTTTTAGACCAAAAGCTCTTTTCTTTTCTTTAGAAACAAGTATTTATCAGCTTCTGGGCACATCTAGATATCTGTTTAAAGTGGATTAATAATGAAGAGGGATTTTTTATTGATCGGATGATTGTGTGAAATAGGTACTATGAAATTCTGAAGAAACAAAAAAAAAATTAATTGACAGCATATACTCCGACATTGTGTGAGTCGGTCTTGAATCTAATGGGTTGTTTTGTATTCATCAATGCACTGTTTACAACTGATTTTTTTGGACTGGACCGTCCTGTGGCTTTTTCTATTGACAGAATACGCCATTGAAGAGGTCACACCCACTCCAAACCATAAAATAATAATAATAAAAAAAAATAAAATTTGTAATATCTCATGTTGTGAAAATGAAAGAAATATGATCAACATACGAATGTCAGACAGTAGACACAACAAAACAATCATCTCACTTGGCATACGAGCTATAACTCTTGACTATTCGGTTTCGTTGAGTTATATCGATTCACATTACAGAGATATGTCACTTTATTTTCTTATATCAACATTTATATGTATGACAACTCGAATGCAAACGATTATTAAACCAGTGGCAAAACCAGAAATTTTTTTCAGGGTGGTCTTGGTGTATAAACTTCAAAGCTAAAAAAAGATTGGGCTGGTCTTAGTATAAGCTAAAAACATGGCTAAAAAATGCTAATAACAACATTTGAACCTCTCAACCTCCACCTATTGAGACTAAAGAAGGTTTGTTCTTAAACCACAAGGATAAAAACCCTTTTGGTTAATAAAAAGACACATTCCATATTAATATTAACACTAATACTAATACAATAATAAAAATGTTTTTTTTTCCAATATGACAAAGTAATACGGTTAGGCTTAACAACATATACGAGAGGAGACTAGCACAGTGGCAGACCGAGTCTATCCAAGGAGGGTCATATGACCCTACTATGTTGCAAATAACAGATGGAATAGCAGCCCAGTTAGTTAGTTAGTTTGTTATAGTCAGTTAGTAGCAGTTACTTCTAGCTCAGTAGGATAAATATCAAAGTCATGAACACCGTAAACATTCAATTGCAGATTCATTCAATGTATTGATTTCTCATTCTCTTTTCCATGTTTTTCATACTCTGATTTCAACATGGTATCAGAGAAATTTCTCTTCCACGAATTGTTCTTCTTTTCCAGTTGATTCATTTTTCGATTGAAGAGCTTCTTCTTCGAAGTTATCAAAGGAAGCTCAGCCTATTCCAGATGTTATCCCAGCCTCCAGTCCTTCTTACATACATCCAAACGAAAACCCCTCGTTGGTGTTAGTTCAACCAATTCTGGATGAGAATGGAAGAAACTACCATTCTTGGAGTAGATCGGCTAGGCAAGTGCTGATTATGAAGAATAAAGCAGGCTTCATAGATGGCTCATTGCAGAGAATTGCAAATGAAGATCCAAGGTACAATGCCTGGGAACAATGTGACATTATGGTGACTACCTGGATCCGGAACTCAGTTGCAAAGCAGATTGCGCAGAGTTTACTGTGGATCAACAGTGCGAAAGATGTTTGGGACGACTTGAAAGACAGGTTTGCCAATCTGGACTCATTTAGTTTGTCTAATTTGTTAGAAGAATTCCATAGTACAAAACAAAGAGGATCCACTGCAATGGAGTATTTTACCAAGATGAAGATTCTGATTGATGAAATCAACGTTTTAAAGCCTACACCTAGTTGTACTTGTGTTCTTAGATGCAATTGCCAGGTTATTCCGACTTTTATTGGCTATAGTGAAGCAGAATATGTCATTAGATTCTTGAGGGGACTAGACGAACACTTTGAACCAGTCATGTCTCATATTTTACTCATGTCACCCATACCAAATATCAAAGTAGCATTTGGATTAGCACTCAAATTTGAGAGACAGAGAGGTCATAATGGCCAAATAGTACAATTTGGGGATTCTACTGTGATGTTTAGTAGGTCAAATGTTCCTCACAATGGGTAGAGTATTCAAAATAATGTCAATAAATCTGGTGCACCAACTACTGATGGTGCATGTGGGACTACACAAAAGAAGTAAACTAGTAGTCAATCTGGTAAAAAGACATAATGCACTTGTTGTGACAAAATAGGGCATGTGGAGGATCAATGCTACAGAGAGCATGGGTGTCCCCTTGGTTTCAAGCCCAGAAGTAGAGTGGATTTGGTGGAATCCAATGTTGTTCAGGGAAGTGTTCAATCAGATTCAGATACTAGTAATTCAGTGACTCTTGCACAGCAAGAATATCAACAATTCAAGCAGTTATTAGCTGGGAAACATGATTCTACAGAGCAGCAGTACTTTGTGAATCAAGCTTCAGTATTATCAGCTTCTTATCAACAAGAAAATGAACTCTACATAGGTACTTCCTCTACTGTATGGATTCTGGACTCTGGTGCAACAGATCATATAGTGTTTAGTGTACAACACTTTAGCCAGTATCACTCAATTAAAGAAGTTTATGTTAATCTTCTAGATGGAAAAGATGTGTTAGTTTCACATATTGGTGATGTACAATTGACATACAATTTGAAATTGACTGAAGTATTATGTGTTCTAAGTTTCAAGTTTAACCTTGTCTCACTCAGCAAACTTACACAAAATCCCAGACAGCAAATTTCCTTTGTATCCAACAGATGTTACAAACAGGATCCAGGTCTTGGGATGATTGGATCAGCTAAAAATCAAGGAGTTTTGTATGTGTTGCAGCAGTCATACATTAGCAGGTGTCATACGGAATCCTTTCAGAATTTATCAAGCTTCACAAATGATATGTTATGGCACTACAGGCTTGGCCATGCATCTCATCAAAGGTTGAAGACTCTTGCACAACTTTTGCCTGATATCCAAGTTCCACAAGATACAATCTGCCTTGTCTGTCCCTTGGCTACAGTAGGTATACTTGGATACATTTGTTACACAATAAATCATAGGCTAGTATTGTGAAAGGGTTTTGTCAGTTTGTTGTTACACAGTTTCATGCTCATATAAAGATTGTCAGGTCTGATAATGGTAGTGAGTTTAACATGCCAGAGTTTTATGCTGAAAAAGGGATTGTACATCAAACATCTTGCACACACACACACACCCCTCAGCAAAATGGTCTAGTTGAAAGGTAGCACTAACATGTGTTGAATGTAGCCAGGGCTTTAAAATTTCAAGCCTCTATGCCTATTCATTTTTGGGGATATTGTGTTATGCATGATGATGTGTTAATCAATGGCAACGCAACTCATATTATGCATGGAAAGACATCATTTGAGCAATTATATGGTAAAGCCTCTGACTATAGCAAATTCAAGGTGGTTGGATGTCTAGTGTATATTTCAACTATAAAGCACAACATGTCTAAATTCACCCCTAGGAGTGATGCTGGTGTTTATCTTGGGCATTCTTGCACTACCAAGGGTTATGTGGTCTATGACTTGGATTCTGGAACCATTTATATCTCCAGAAATGTAGTCTTTCATGAAAAATGCTTTTCTTTTGAACACCATAGAGAGCAGTCCATTACGTGTGATTTGGAGGACATATGTTTACCAGCACCATGCCCTCCTCTTCCTGCTGCTGATCACATATGACAACCAGACATGAATCATGTGCCTAGCAGCCCTCCTATCATTGATGATTTGTCTACTAATTCTCACACTTCTCTTGTTGTTCCTCATCTATCTAGTAGACCACAGAGAGTGAGACAACCTCCTATACATCTTCAGGATTATGTATGTTCCCAAATTAGTTTGAGATCACCACATTATCTTACTCCTTCTTTGGCATATAATAGTCTTTCTCCTGATTATAACCATTTTGTCTACAATGAAGATAGAGCGAGAACCTACTACTTATAACCAGGCCAATAAACATGTAAAGTGGCAAAAATCCATGGAGAAAGAGATAGCAGTCCTTGAAGCAAATCACACTTGGGAAATTGTGTCTTTACCCCCCAATAAGAAAGCCATTGGGTGCAAGTGGGTGTACAAGATCAAGTATAAGCCAGATGGTTCAGTTGAGAGATACAAGGCTAGGTTGGTTGCAAAGGGGTATACTCAAATGTATGGCATAGACTACCAAGAGACCTTTTCTCCTGTAACCAAAATGGCAACCATCAGGACACTTCTAGAAGCAGCCTTTGCAAATCAATGGCATCTACACCAACAGATGTCAACAATGCATTTCTTCATGGTGATTTACATGAAGAAGTCTATATTAGATTGCCACAAATATTTCATACCACAGTACATAATGCAGCTTGTAAACTCACCAAGTCTTTGTATGGCCTTAAACAGGCTAGTAGGCAGTGGAATGCCAAACTTACATCAGCCTTACTTGAAGGTTTTAGGCAGTCCAAGAGTGATTATAGCCTATTTACAAAGGGATCTGGTGCAGATTTCATTGCCCTTTTAGTCTATGTGGATGATGTAGTACTGGCTAGTGATGATCTTAATCAAATTACTCAAGTCAAAAGGTTTCTACATGATCAATTCAAAATTAAAGACATAGGTCAACTAAGCTATTTCCTTGGTTTATAAATAGCTAGAAATTTTGCAGGTCTGATTCTTTCTCAAATGAAGTATGCTTTAAATCTGTTTGAGGAGTTTGGTGTTCTTGGTGCCAAACCCTCAGTCATTCCTATGGACACTAAACATGTGCTGCAACATGGGGATTCTCCCCTTCTACCAGACAGTTATGTGTATAGAAAGCTAGTTGGAAAGTTGCTCTACTTGACCTTTTCTAGACCAGATATAGCATATGATGTGCAACAGCTCAGCCAATTTCTTGATGCTCCCACACAACATCATCTGGATGCTGCTTACAAAGTCCTCAAATACATCAAAAAACATTCTGGCCAAGGCCTTTTCTATACAGCAAAGGGTTCCTTGGATCCTACGATTTTCATCGATTCAGATTAGGCAAAGTTGCCTGAATCTAGGAAGTCCACATGGCTATTTTTGTTCTGTGGTCAGCCTTGGTACCCTGGAAAGCAAAGAAGCAAAGTACAGTATCCAGGAGTTCAGCATAGAGTGAATATAAGGCTATGGAAGCTACAGTTAGTGAAATTCATTGGTTCAAATTTTAACTAGAAGACTTGCAGATTCCAGTTAGAAGTCATATTTCCATGTATTGTGATAATCCAAGTGCTATGCATATAGCTTCCAATCAAGTTTTCCATGAACGTACGAAGCACATTGAAGTGGATTGCCATGTTGTTAGAGAAAAATTGCAAGCTGGGTTGGAGAAGTTGTTTCCTATTTCATCATTTCAACAACTACCTGATTGTTTCACTAAACCACTTGACAGTCCTGCCCTACAAAAAGCCTTACAATCCTTCCAGGCACAAGACATATATGCTTCCCCACCCTTTGAAACTTGAGCGGGGTGTTGCAAAATAATAAATGCTGACAAGTTGGAGTAGTAGCCCAATTAGTTTGTTAGTTTGTTATAGTCAGTTAGTAGCAATTACTTCTAGCTCAGTTGGATAAATATCAAAGTCATGAACACCGTGAACATTCAATTGGAGATTCATTCGATGTATTGATTTCTCATTCTCTTTTCCATGTTTTTCATACTCTGATTTCAACATAATAAAAACCGAGAATATTTTTTAGTGTTAAAAGAGTATTTTTTATGCTAATTGAAGACGTTGATCAACTTAAATACTACATCCTTCCCTAAGGCCTAAATAATAGTCATGTTGGAAGTTTTTCACGCATCTTAAGAAAGTTGATGCACCCCTCAAAAAAAAAAAAAAAAAAAAAAAAAAAAAAAAAAAAAAAAAGAAGAAGAAGTTGATGCATGTAATTAAATTTAGGCAATTTGTTGGAAGAAACCTTTGAATAGCATCAATGTAATTAATGTAAAAATTAAAAAATTTGTTGAATGATAATGAAAATAATATGCGTACTACAGACTTAGTCACATAATTTTTTTTCTTCTGCCCCTAATGGGTTTGAACATTGGTCTTCGTATCGGGTTATAGTCTAGCACCACCACTAGATCGATGCACCTTGTATTTAGCAATGTTAAAAATCGCTTCATGGCGGCCGCCAGCGCCGCTTAGGCTCCTAAGCGCACCAGGCGTCTCGCCTTGGCTTTGGCGACTTCTCTTTGGGCGACAGGGTGTCGGGCGATTTTAGGCGCCTGGGGCCCTCTAGCGCCCCTAGGCCTTCTTTCCAGGGCGCTCTAGGCCCTTCTAGGCGCTCTAGGCCCTTTCTAGGCAATTAGGGTTTCATGACTTTCATCTGGGCGAACATCTAAGTTTTCCCAAGTGTTAGACAAGAAAGAGGCATAAAACCTAAAAACCCCGTAAAAACACTAAAACCCCCCTTAAAACCCCTAAAAACCCTAAAAGCGCCTGGGCGCCGCCTAGGCGCCCCTATAGCGCGTCGTCTTCGCCTAGCGATTTTTAGAACATTGGTATTTAGTCACATAATATTTCTATTAATTAAAGTGTGTTATGGAATATGTAGTGAACTTACTTGTGGTTCCCAAAAAAAAAAAAAAAAAAAAAAAAAATAATAATAATAATAATAATAATAATAATAATAATAATAAACAACTTACCTGTGGATATGTCATCACCAAATTAATGAAGGATAGAAAGAATGAAAAAAAGTATAAAATGTTATAATGGTATTATAAACTTGCTAATTTTAAGAGGCGAAACATTTTGTCTAATATGACGATAATTTAGGGATGGATTTACTTGATTTATTATGACAATTTAATATTGCGTCCCAACAACATATAACAAGGGGATTATCATCCTTAAATTTTAGGTTTCGAAGAAAAAGGACATTTTTTAATATATAATACGTCTTTAATGTGGGACAAATACCATATTCAACTTCTTCATTTTGAATTATCATATCTTCTAAATATTAAGCTAATGGGGAGATAAAAATTTAAAAAAATTATATACTCTAACATGTATCCAACTGATACCATTTTGAATTATATTTTTCTCAAAAATTTAAGGGATGGAAAGGTAATAATTAGCATTTTTATATATTTCAACAACTCGCTTACACCGGACACGATCAATATATAAGAAAAAGAAACAAGTCTTCGGAGAAATACATTTTTTAATATGATAGAAAAAAAACTAGCAAGTTTTCAATAAGGGACGGACATATATCACATTCAACATGGGGCATTAATTAAAATAAATAAATAAAAAACATGGGGCATTAAAAAAAAAAATGGCCTTCATTTCTGCGTTTGACGTTACCTTGTTAACTTGTATTTAGTACTAGCATTTCTTGGCCTTGCACCGTAAGACCTTGATAATGCCCTCGCTATAGAAACATTGCTTGAAAGTAAATATTAAAATATAAGGCATAAAACTTGGTTTGGATAATACATTTTGGATATGACTTAACCACAGTATTGTTCTATTTTTCTCACCGATTTTAGAATATAACACATGCATATATGATCTTAGTTTGATAAAGCTTAAAGTTCTTCTACATAATATAGTTTCTGCGTTTTCGGTTTTGTGTTGGCTTTTTATTACATTTTGTGATGTTCTTTACGGTCATCTTATCTGTTATCTCTTTTGAAATTTAAAAGGAGCATCACGAGGGTAAAAAAAAATTGGCATAGCCCCTTTATTGTTATAAAAATTATAAATACAATATATTTTATAAATATAGACGGCTTCTATCGACACCACAATTTTACTTTCGGCACACTTTAAATTACTTTTGGCACTACAAGAATATTTTTAATATTTTTTTTACTACAACCACCACAAAAATAATAACACAATTACTTTCTGCTTTGAAGTGCATCTGTGTTTCAAACACTTTGTAAAGAGCGGATCCATTTAGCAGCTTCTTCCGAACAACTTGCTCCCAACTACAAAAATCAACTCTATTGATCATATACTGCACTTCATAACATAAAGTTTAAAAATAGAATGAGAATATTAGGACACCTGCAGTTGATCCTTGTGATCAGAAGTGTTGTACAAGGTGAAAATAAAGAACACCTACAATTTGATAGAAGAGTGACAAATAAGAAGAAAAAAAAGGATATTACAACTTCTAATTTTGAGGATTTTAGAGAACATACTCTTCTATGATGGCTTTCTCTTCCGTTATACACATGAAGAAGTATCAAACATAAAGAAGCTTGTCTTATAAAGTAAGAATGAAGTAGAAGTAAACATAAGCACATGGTTCCTCAAAAGTGATGACTCGACAATCAACAATAATCTCGTAAACTCTTCATACTTCAACTAAAATTGAGCCAATTATATGAAGCTTTAGGTATAAACATGAAAACCCAACATGTAACAGAAAAAAGTCAATTTGATTTTGACATGGTTCCTCAAAACACACACACACACACACACACAATTTCATACAAATATAGATTCACACAATTTCTTCCAATAGCTATCACCTGTAAACTTGGAATTAGACAATATGGTACTTTACCTGGCTCACACCTTGGAGGATGCTCTTCTGAACACCTTGGAGCTGAGTTAAAGCTCATGTTTGATGAAGAAATACAGATGTTCTTGAGCTGTGTTTATGATAGAAATCTGACTGAAAAACAGAGAAAAAATCTTAGCACAAACGAAGCTGCAAATGGCAAAGCTGAAAAAATCTTAGCACAAACGAAGCTGCATCATAGTAGAGTTACCAACTAAATCTGCCAAATCCATTGAATCTAACCAAACTCCATCTTCGGTCATACGCATATGCATGTGGAAATGTCAATCTGGCACCTTCTCTCTGTCAAACAAACCAACTCCACCACTCCACTGTTCGACAATAGTGGAGCAACCGGCAGTGCCGGTGGGTAGCGTACGGCAGTTGGAAAGAGGGCTCTGGAAGCACACAGAAACGGTGGCAAACTGATAGAGAAGGCTTGGGTGGCCGAAAAAAACCCACATACTATTTCCATCAACTATTATTATTTGGGGTCTTTAGTTATTTAAGTTTGTCAACCGAAATTGTTGCAACAATAAGCTTATGACATAAATCATGTCATGAACAAGCTTGGACTCTCAAGTTGGGTGAAAAGCCATTAATGCCCTCCCCTTCTTGATTTGGGGTGATTTACTTAACACTAAAAATGTAATTAACCCTTAATTAAACATCCCATTAAACTTTGCTTAATCCGACTTCTAAATTAGAAGCGGGTAAATTAATCAACCCTAATTTACGCGCCAAAATCGAGATCGTAGCCAATTACTCGCTTCGCCCTCTCTTTGCAAAGCGAATAACTCGATGTGTCTCTCCAATTATTTGTCCGGTCATTGTCCTCGCGGAACACCCTCTCTCTTTTCTTCTTCTCCGTCAATCATTGTCCGAGCCGAAATTTGGGTGGTAATCGAAAGGGTTTCTTGACTTTCCATACCGGTATGTGAATTTAGGAAATTGAGTTTGTTAGTTTACTTACCTGCGGGATTAGCTTAAACCGTGTGTTTAACTCTGAATTGAATTGAAAATGGGGGCGACCCTGATTGAGAATGAATATTTGATTTGAATTGAAATGGTTAAATGTTGAAATTGTGAATTGTGCAGTTATTACCCGGTATGACTATATATATATATATATATATATATATATATATATATATATTTGGTTATATCTATTTGCATTTCCAGGTGAATGGTATTCGTATTAATCTTAAAATATTGATTATAGTGTGACACACGTTTAAACTTGTTAATGGCTATGTGAACTTCTATCTGCATTTCAAGGTGGATTGATTATAGTGTGACACAAGTTTAAACTTGTTAATGGCTATTTGAACGGAATTATGGTTTTTGTCTATGTGTATATTGGTTTGTAATTATTGTATTGAATAAAAGCAGGATCTCGGTGAAGCGTGATGAAATATAAAGTTTGTATTTTTATATTTTACCTGTGGAGATTGAAAAAAGGCGTCAATGGTCTATGGTCTTGGAAGTATGTAGGGTGTGAATCAAGAAGTTTCGACGATTACGAGTGTCAAAAAGAACATTACATTTGAAGAATTGTATGACATGGTGAAAAATGAGTTGGAAAACGATACAACTAAGTATGAGTTTGAGATGAAATATATGGTCCTCATTAGTAAAGCTAGACCGATGGTGCTTGATTGCGATAAGCTTGTGAATCGGTTTATATATGTTTGTAATTTAAAACAAGATGCTTTATTAATATGTTTGAAGGAAAAGGAAAAGTGTACCGAGGTTTATGAAAGTCAAGAAACATGTGAAGTAGTAAATGTGTCGGAAAGTCAAGAAACATGTGTTGAAAGAGATGAAGAGACAGATGTTGATGTTTTGACAAATGGGATGAAAGAGATGTTGGATGTAAGAAGAGAAAGCATGGAGTCATGTGTTGAAAAGAATGTGATGTGATCGAAGATGAGACGTTTTGGCTTGGAGTCCACTTACGTTATCATTTATCCCACATTGTTTTCGTGGAAAATTTTATTAGAATTTATTAGTATTTATTTCTTTTATTTTTGTTTTTATTTCTGTTAAATAAGTTTGTCCCACATTGATTTGGGAGTAGTTTATTTGTTTTATTCTAGCCTATAAAAAGGCTTTAGTTGTAATCTTTTTTTACGAGACAAATTTTGATATATTTTATTTGAAGCTTTAAGCTTTGGTGAGTTTTCTCACGTTGGTGTTTGGTGGATTCCAACGCCGTTGTTTGGTGGATTCCAAACGGAACTTATCAAGTTTCAGAAAGGCACTTGTGGCGTTAGATACCAAGGTTCTTAGATACGGGTTATCTAAGGGGTTGAGGTCATACCAAGGTTCTTAATTCACGGTTAGCTAAGGGGTCGCGGTGCTCGTTTTTATTGGTGCTGATCGGTCCTTCCGGCATTTTGGATCTCGATTCGACCACGAGATCACATCATTGATATCGAGATCAAGATCGATTGGTATCCAAATATCCCTTATTTTTATTTCTTCCTGCTTCCCGTTCTTATTATTCAAAAAAAAGAAAAATTATTTCCAGATTGTTTTTCTTCGTTCTTGTTCTTATTGTTCATCCAAAAAAAAAAAAAAAAAAATCAATTACTTTTTCCCAGCTTTCATCGTCTTCTTGCATATTTTTTATCAAAAAAAAAAAAAAAAAAAAAAGGAAATTACCAATTTTCCCTAGCAATTCGTTTCCAACCTCAATTTTGATATCCAGGATGCATGAATGAGAATATTGATATTCTATTGATAATCATAACTGCAGCCGGCCCTAGCTTAAAAAAAAAAAAAAAAAAAAAAAAAAAAAAACAGGAGACAAATTGACGTGGGTATCACATCTACTTGTGAATTTTATCACACCCGTGATTTCTAGTACATCTCTCAAAACCAAAAAAATTCGAATATTTTTGTTTGGATATTCTGGATGCTTGCCGTGTACTATTTATTGGTGAATTTCGAATTTGAGTAATGGCAAAGGAGAGTCATATAGATGCCTATTTTCGGATATTCGAACGACGTTTTAATGATCAGATGGATAGAAAATTTGAAGAGATGAAGGCTCAATTTCATGACATTATAAAAGAAAGAGGTGGTGGTATGTAGGGTGTGAATCTGAAGAAGTTTCGACGATTCTGAGTGTCAAAAAGAACATTACATTTGAAGAATTGTATGACATGGTGAAAAATGAGTTGGAAATCGATACAACTAAGTATGAGTTTGAGATGAAATATATGGTCCCCATTAGTAAAGCTAGACCGATAGTGCTTGATTGCGATAAGCTTGTGAATCGGTTTATATATGTTTGTAATTTAAAACAAAATGCTTTGTTAATATGTTTGAAGGAAAAGGAAAAGTGTACCGAGGTTTATGAAAGTCAAGAAACATGTGAAGTAGTAAATGTGTCGGAAAGTCAAGAAACATGTGTTGAAAGAGATGAAGAGACAGATGTTGATGTTTTGGCAAATGGGATGAAAGAGATGTTGGATGTAAGAAGAGAAAGCATGGAGACATGTGTTGAAAAGAATGTTAATGAAGAGATAGATGTGGATGTTGTTGGGAATGCCATTGAAGAGATGTTGGATGTAAGAATAGAAAGCATAGAGACATGTGTTGAAAAGATCATTAATGAAGAGATAGATGTGGATGTTGTTGGGAATGCCATGGAAGAGATGTTGGATGTAAGAATAGAAAGCATAGAAACAAGTGTCGAAGATTCTCATTTGAACACGGGGGGTGACAACATGGACTTTAATGAGCAACTTGAAGACTCCTTATTGGTGAATTTGGGTGAAGATGTTTATTTAGAAGAATCATATCAGAGAATTTGCATGAGCGGGGCTGATGAATTGTCAAATGAGAATCTTGATGGCTTTGTTGAGAGAAATGAGATTGTTGATCCCTTGAATGCACCCCAACTATGGTTAACGTGCAAAGAATTGAACATGAAGACTTTCGTTGTAGCCGCATCAGTAGGTGATACTTTAGTGTGCATTCCGAACATGAAGACTTTCGTGTGAATGATCCGTTTAAATGCAAAAGTTTTTGGTATTCAAACTTGCGAAGTTGGCTACGAAGTACAAGTTTGAATTCAAAACGCAAACTTCCAACAAAAGCGTTTATTCGCTTTTATGTGAAGCCGCCGGATGCAAATGGCGTTTATGAGCCACCAAACTTCAAGCACCTTACGAGCGATTTGTAGTGGTAACGTATGCAAATAAGCATAGCGCGCCACCTATTGCTCCTCGAAAGACCATAGACATGCTACGCACAAGCTAATTGGCACATACTTTGCCGGAAGGTTTAAAGATGCCAATCGTGATTAACGCACCAAAGGACTTGATGCATGATTTCCGGAAGAATTTGGATATGATGTAACTTATTGCAAGGCGACAGGCTAAGTGGTTATGCGAATGATTGATAAGGGTAATCAAATAATAGTTGGGGAGAAATACCCAAATATTGTTATATGTGAAGGCTAGAAACCCGGACATTGTATATCATATTGAAAAAGTGATGGGAATGTTTTTAAATATTTTTCATGGCACTTGGTCAAAGTATTGAGGATTTTATTTGGCGATCGCGGAAAGTCATTTCGTGGACGGCACGCATTTAAAACGCGCGTTATAAAGGGACCTTACTTGTGGCGACATGTCAAGATGCAAATCATCAAATATTTCCACTTGCTTGGGGTGTTGTTGCTTCTGAAAGTATAGAGTCTTGGACATGGTTTTTGATAAGCTAAAACCCATCATTGGGGACACGAATGATCTTGCGATACTTTTACGATCGTGCCGATAGTATTAAAACATCTTTCAAGGCGGTGTTTAAGAATGCGCACCATGGGCATTGCATGTATCACATGCAAAAGAATTTGAGGATGAAATATCCCAGGACGTGGTGTGGAAAGCTCTTTCGTAAAGTCGCAGAGGCCTATCTGTATAGAATTCAAGTTGCATTTGAAACTTTATGTAGTAAATGTCCGAAAGTCGACGAATATTTGAAAGAAGCGAGAATTCCTATGTGGGCTAGAGCTAAATTTGAGGGATTTTGTTACAACATAATGACCACAAACCATGCCGAGTCTGTGAATGCTAGGCTAAAGCGTGCACGAGAATTTTCAATTGTTGGGTTGATTGAACATATCCGGGAGATGTTACGAGATTGGTTTGCTAAAAGAAATGAATCATCTACAAATTGCCAAGATGCTCTTACTCCCAAAATTGAAATCGAAGTGAACAAAAGCTTGAGTCGGTAAACGATTTTCGATTAATACACTTTCCTCGAGATAAGTATGATGTTCGTGACAAGGATCTTGTAATTTCTTACATCGTTGAGTTGGATTTGAAGACGTGTACATGTAAAAATTCCAGATGGATATGTATCCATGCGAGCAGCATGCAATTTCTTTGTGTTGAAGTATACTGAGGAAGCAAGCCTCCAAGTATTGCACTTGGTATTATAAGCGTCAATTGTTGGAGGCTAGGTTATTCCAAATGTGTGTATCCACTTCAAAATGAAGATGAATGTGTGTATCCGATGATGTGCTTAACGATGTGGTTTTGCCACCGAAGGTGCCAAAGAGACAAAGTGGACGGCCATCAAAAAAGAGGAAACGCTCAGCCGGGGACAGAAAGACGAAGTATGTTTGTGGAAAATGTGGTGTCAATGGTCATTACGCTTCCACTTGTAAGAGTTTGATTGGTGGAGAAATGCTCACCAGCGACACTCCTACTTTGCCATGATAAGGTATTGTATGTATTAATATTTAGAGTTCTTTGCGATGGGATACATATTGTGGCTGTTTAACTATTAATGTTGATGAAGAGGATTAGATGTTTACATATTGTGGATGTTTAATCATTGAGGATGATTGGTTGATGTGTAAGATTCGAAGACGTAACTTGTGTTGTATTTTGAATAATGGAAAGTGAAGTGTTGATGTGTTTGTTTGTTATTGTATTTTGAATAATGGCAAATTCTATGTGTTGGTTGTTCTTCTTTGGTTGATTGGTTGATGTTTAAATCTGGAAGATGTAGATGATGTTGAATTTTGAATGATGGCAAATTGATGTGTTGGTTGTTCTCATTTGTTTAATGTGAAGGGAAGTTGTTCGAGTGTCATTTAATGTGGTGTTTTTGCGTCCATTAAGGGTGTTGTAAAACATTCACTCTAGAAACAGGTTTAAACTTGTGTCGGCCCTGGAAACAAGTTCAAGCTTGTGTTGCCCCAGGATACGGGTTTAAGCTTGTAAAACATTGATGTGTTGGTTGTTCTCCTTTTTGTTTAATGTGATAACCATTCAAATCCTTCAAATAACCATTAGATAAGAAAACCAAATGAAATGTACAGAAATATACAGAGAAATACAGAATACCAAGAAATTAAGTTTTTATTTCGTAAGATGAAATACGAAATAAAAGGTTAGACAAGTAATAGTCAATAATACAAGTTTCTTTTGAGATGAATTGTTCCCTACCCTGGTCTTCTCAAGTCGTGTCTCCAGGCGAGCAATCATTTCTCTATCATGGAGTAACATTTGAACCATGGAATCTGAATTGCGACCTCTCAATAACTCAGTGACGTTGATCTCAACTTGTTCAATTTTTTTTGCATCATAGTCTCGCAAGCACTTTATCATTTCAATATCATTTTGAAGGACACCTATTTATGCGGCGCTCAAGTTTATCTGTTTTCTTCATCAAGTTCACAGAGGTAACATTTTCATGTGGCCCAGTAGATGAAGGCACCTTGCCATGTGGCCCAGTAGATGAAGACACCTTGCCATATGGCTCAGTAGATGAAGACACTTTGCCATATGGCCCGAAGAGATCTGAGACACCTTGTCCCGCCATATGAAATAGTCACATTTGACTTCATCATCCGCAAAATAAGAAATTCCAATTATTATCTGAGATACATTATCCCTTGAAAGTAATGGAAAGTATAACCAAAAATTAGTCATACCGGCCAATAAGGACAACCGTAGAACAGTCTCCCTGGGTTAGCATATGTTCCTGAAGTCACCAATTTTGCAGGAACACCACATTTGCATAACAATGTACGCTCATGAAATGTCCCAGATTCATTTACCTTGCTAGAAGAACTGGAAATCGGAGAAGTACCCTCCTTCATATTTTGCTTCAGGTTCGTTTTAGAGATTGCAGGCACTATGAAAAGAATTGTGCATAATTGAGTATTAAATGGTCTGTCTATATCTCAAATAAATAACTAAACGCCCAACAAGTACTCCCGATTCACAAGAGTGCAATCTATGAGTGAATTTGACTGCTTCTTCGTTTAAAAAAAAACATAATTCATAAGAGCATAGTAACTCACCAAAATTAGCTCTGTTTAGTAATTGATGTCTTGGTAAATTCACCCCAATATGTTAGAAATTAGCTCAAATTCACAAAAATGGTGCCAAATTTCTGGAAAAACAAAAGAGTTGCCTCGGAAAGCCCCCTGTAAGAAAAGCTAAAACAAAAGAGCAGAGTAACTCACCATAATTAGCTCTGTTAAGGCAATGATGCTCTGTTAATTCACACAAATATGTTAGAAATTAGTTCAAATTCAAAAAAATGTAACAACGTTGTGGAAAAACAAAAGAGGTACATCGGAAAGCCCCTAGAAGAAAAGCTAAAACAAAAGAGCAGAATAACTCACCAAAATTAGCTCTGTTAAGGCATTGATGCCCTGTTAATTCACACAAATATGTTAGAAATTAGTTCAAATTCAAAAAAATGTAACAACATTCCGGAAAAACAAAAGAGGTACTTCACAAAGCCCATAGAAGAAAAGCTAAAACAAAAGAGCAGAGTAAGTCACCAAAATTAGCTCTAGTTGGTTTCTTTAATGGAGATTTTGAAGGTTGAATGGTGGGAAGATCAAAAGGGAAACACATCAATGAAAAGGCGGGGTGTACTTGGGTTGGTTAGAGGGTTAGTTGTGGGTGAAGAATTGAATCAAATCAAATAGGGAATTTGAAAATTTCTAAATTTTGGGCGATTCTTAATGGAAAGCAGGCCCCAAAAATTTTGGTTGCAACAATTGAGAGGAGCGACAAAGTATGGAATTGATGATGATGGAGGGGAGAGAAGGGTTCCGATCACAAAATTTAAAAAAAAATCAAAATAATTATTCTAGTTACATCATTTGATTGATTATATTTATTTATTTATTTATTTATTTATTCTAGTTACATCATTTGATTATTAAAAAAAATAGTTGATACATACATCTTCTTACTACTAAATAAAAATTAATAATAATAATTAAAACAAAATTAAACGGACTTCCAATTCCATTAGAACTACTTATCGTGTGACATATACTCACGTAAGACACCCTAAACGGACTTATTGAGTAACATACTCATGTAATACACCATAAACGGACTTATTGTGTGACATACTCACGTAAGACACCATAAACGAACTTATTGAGTGACATACTCATGTATGACACATAAATGGACTTATTGTGTGACATACTCACGTAAGACACCATAAACGGACTTATTGAGTGACATATTCACGTATGACACCATAAACGGACTTATTGTGTGACATACTCACGTAATACACCATAAACGGACTTATCGTGTGACATACTCACGTATGACACCATAAACGGATTTTTTGTGTGACATACTCACGTAAGACACCCTAAACGGACTTATTGAGTGACATACTCACATAACACACCCTAAACGGACTTATTGAGTGACATACTCACATAACACACCCTAAACGGACATATTGAGTGACATACTCACGTAAGACACCATAAACGGACTTATTATGTGACATACTCACGTAAGACACCCTAAACGGACTTATTGAGTGACATACTCACGTAAGACACCATAAACGGACTTATTGTGTGACATACTCACGTAAGACACCATAAACGGACTTATTGAGTGACATATTCATGTATGACACCATAAACGGACTTATTGTGTGACATACTCACATAATACACCATAAACGGACTTATCGTGTGACATTCTCACGTATGACACCATAAACGGACTTATTGTGTGACATACTCACGTAAGACACCATAAACGGACTTTTTGTGTGACATACTCACGTAAGACACCATAAACGGACTTATTGAGTGACATACTCACATAACACACCCTAAACGGACATATTGAGTGGCATACTCACGTAAGACACCCTAAACGGACTTATTGTGTGACATACTCACGTAAGACACCCTAAACGGACTTATTGAGTGACATACTCACGTAACACACCCTAAACGGACATATTGAGTGACATACTCATGTAAGACACCATAAACGGACTAATTGTGTGACATACTCACGTAAGACACCATAAACGGACTTATTAAGTGACATATTCACGTATGACACCATAAACGGACTTATTGTGTGACATACTCACGTAATACACCATAAACGGACTTATCGTGTGACATACTCACGTATGACACCATAAATGGACTTATTGTGTGACATACTCACGTAAGACACCAAAAACGGACTTTTTGTGTGACATACTCACGTAAGACACCCTAAACGGACTTATTGAGTAACATACTCACATAACACACCCTAAACGGACATATTGAGTGACATACTCACGTAAGACACCATAAACGGACTTATTATGTGACATACTCACGTAAGACACCCTAAACGGACTTATTGTGTGACATACTCACGTAAGACACCCTAAACGGACTTATTGAGTGACATATTCACATAACACACCCTAAATGGACATATTGAGTGGCATACTCACGTAAGACACCATAAACGGACTTATTGTGTGACATACTCACGTAAGACACAATAAGCGGACTTATTGAGTGACATATTCACGTATGACACCATAAACGGACTTATTGTGTGACATACTCACGTAATACACCATAAACGGACTTATCGTATGACATACTCACGTATGACACCATAAATGGACTTATTCTGTGACATACTCACGTAAGACACCATAAACGGACTTTTTATGTGACATACTCACGTAAGACATCCTAAACGGACTTATTGAGTGACATACTCACATAACACACCCTAAACGGACATATTGAGTGACATACTCACGTAAGACACCATAAACGGACTTATTATGTGACATACTCACGTAAGACACCCTAAACGGACTTATTGTGTGACATACTCATGTAAGACACCCTAAACGGACTTATTGAGTGACATACTCACATAACACACCCTAAACGGACATATTGAGTGACATACTCACGTAAGACACCATAAACGGACTTATTGTGTGACATACTCACGTAAGACACCATAAACGGACTTATTGAGTGACATGTTCACGTATGACACCATAAACGGACTTATTGTGTGACATACTCACGTAATACACCATAAACGGACTTATCGTTTGACATACTCACGTATGACACCATAAACGGACTTATCGTGTGACATACTCACGTAAGACACCATAAACGGACTTTTTGTGTGACATACTCATGTAAGACACCCTAATCGGACTTATTGAGTGACATACTCACATAACACACCCTAAACGGACATATTGAGTGACATACTCACGTAAGACACCCTAAACGGACTTTTTGTGTGACATACTCACGTAAGACACCCTAAACGGACTTTTTGAGTGACATACTCACATAACACACCCTAAACGGACATATTGAGTGACATACTCACGTAAGACACCATAAACGGACTTATTTTGTGACATACTCACGTAAGACACCCTAAACGGACTTATTGAGTGACATACTCACATAACACACCCTAAACGGACATATTGAGTGACATACTCACGTAAGACACCCTAAACGGGCTTATTGTATGTCATAAATCTAAAAAGATCAAATATCAATATTGAAAATCACCGTAATGTCAATTGTCGTGACACATCGGTTGTCCCTCTATCATTACTCGTCTATGAAAATGGTACTACTATCTACTCGCTTAAAAACAAAATGAAATGAATAAAAATGAAAGGAGAATGGACGGTCCGCGGTCAACAATGGACCCCTGCCACTGATTATGTCATGTTTTGTCATCTTTCTACTTTTTTTCACGCCTTCTATGCATGCGATGGGACGGTATATTTTATCTTTTATTTCCTTCTTGTTTATCACGCAGAGTAGTTGTTGTTTTTTTTTTAATGCAATCCTCTTTTTTCACGCCTTCTATGCATGTTTTTTTTCTTCCTTATATTCTTTATTATTATAATTTATAAAGTATGAAAATCCTATAATTACATTATTTCTCCCCGTTAATTAATATAATCTTTTTCTTTCTTTTATATCAGACACTAATTTAATTTTTTCATTCAACTCACATAAGCAATACAAATCATTTTATTTTCTTATAAACTACATATGATTCAAGTCTGCCCATTTCCAAGTCTGTTAAAATAACAACATACAATTCAAATTGACACAAGCTTTAACTTGTGTAACATATACAAAACCAGAAAATTAAAATTAAAATTAAACAAACAGACATAACAACAACAAAATTTTTCAGATATCATAGATAATGTGGCAGATGTGCAATCCTTTTCCCCGTCGTCTCGTTGCAAACCTCGACAACTTGATTGATCTTCCTCTTGTAAAGTGCAGATCGTCTCTTTCAGATTTGACACCTCACAGTCTCTTGATTCAACCTCCTCAACCACCTTCACGTTGATGTTCTCGGTTTCATGAAGAAGTTCCCCATCTCGTGCCATCATGTCTTGCTTTTGCTCCTCCAGTTGGTGCATACAGGCTTTAACTTGTGTAACGTATACAAAACCGTAACCAACCCCAAGGAAAAAGCATAACAAACCAAACTCATGGCAATTTCCAAAGAAAGAAATAATTTCAGATAAATATATTATACAATAAACATGAACATAAAAATAAAAGCATTAGTTTCAGGACATGAAAATAAATTATACAAACAAAAAATTAAAATTAAACCCAAAGTTTCTGCAAACAAACAGTAAAATTAAAATTAAACAAACAGACATAACAACAACAAAGTTTTTCAGAAATCACAGATAATGTGGCAGATGTGCAATCCTTTTCCCCGTCGTCTCATTGCAAACCTGGACAACTTGATTGATCTTCCTCTTGTAGGTCTGCATCGTCTCTTTCAGATTTGCCACCTCACAGTCTCTTGATTCAACCTCCTCAACCACCTTCACGTTGATGTTCTCGGTTTCATGAAGAAGTTCCCATCTCTATGCCATCATGTCTTGCTTTTGCTCCTCCAGTTGGTGCATAAATTCCTTCCTTAACCGCTTCATCTCTTCCTCCAGTTCTTGCTTGAATATGATTCGAATTTGTTGCCTTTCTTCCTCCAGCATTTTCATGAATTCGTTTCTTTCCGTTGCCATTTTTTTCTTTGATGTGCTTCCTTATTTAGAGATATACGGTATTTATCTCAGCATCATCCCAGAATATATATAGCCTAGGTTAACCCTAGGTTAATTGTAGCGTTGCAAGCAAATAAATGGATGCGGCGTTCACTTTTCAAAAACTGACTTTGTAGTTGAAACATTTCCAACGCTTCGTAAACCTTCATGACTTTGGTAGTTGAAACGAATCGAAGCCTTGTATTCACATTTTCTAAATCAAATTCCACCTTTTATTTAAAAAACCAAAACAAATTCATTTTGAGAACCTTTCCTATAATAATTAATCCTTCAATAATATCACAACGTAATCAATCAACTACCTTATTATATCGTGAGTATTTTAATGTTAAACCATAGCACTAATTAAGGAGTATGGTTTTGTTTTATTCTATCGTGATTATTCTTTAATTATCTTAATATATCTATCAAAAGATCAAATTTTCTATCCAACTTTAACTTTGTGTCCAGCTATATTAATTAAGGAGTATGGTTTAATTTTATTCTATCGTGATTAATCTTTATTTATCTTCATATATCTATCAAAATACAATTTTCTACCCAACTTTAACTTTGTGTCCAGTTATATCGTTTTGTTTTAAACTTGATTATAGGGTTTAAACATGATAATCGGCCCAAAATGAACCTAAGTAAGAAATGAAGTACAATTACATGCACAACCAAAAATGTAAATGTTGATGATACTAACCTTTGGCTATTATTCCATCATCCTGCCTTTTATTTGAATAACACACATTAGCATTTATGCCAGAATTCTTTAAGGCAAGGATATCTTCAACAAGCAGTCTGCCGTCATCATTCCTAGATCCACCGTTAATAGCCATTACAGCAGAGACAGAGTCAGATTCCACAACAACCTGGGAGACACCATAGTCCTTAGCAATCCACAAAGCTTCTTTGATAGCCAGCAATTCTCCTTGAAGGATGGAGTTTCTTCCCATAAATCCCACGAATCCTCTATACAATATTCCATTACCGTCTATGAAGACCCCACCAATGGCCACCATGCCTCTACCATTCTCATCAATATCCATGCAAATTTGGCATAAGTGTTGACCTTAATCCAAATTTCTCAAGAGTGAGGTTCCAAAGCAATTCAATGAGGCTCATTCACAACAAGAATACATTAATTAGAACATTCAATAGTCATAACAACATTATACATGTGTTAATATCAAATTTAAAGCAGGATTTTTTTTTAATACTAAGAATGGACTTTAGGAGATGAGCCCCACATTTGATGGTACAAGAGTCTCCATCTGTAGTTGCATGGTTGCTCCAAGTAAAGCGCAGTCCGAGTAGCCCAAATCTATCAAGTTACAATTCTTTGACATTGAAGTTGAAGTTATCAATCTTACAAAGATTATTCTCAGAGATGACAAAGATGAATTTATTTGGGCGGGCTTCAATCTGATTAATATCGAGCAAATCTAAATTCCAAATGATACAAATACCTCAGATCTTCCAATAGGAGGAGGATAATGTATGGAACCTGTAAAACCAATCTTAGCAATGACTTTAAAGGCTTTTTTCGCCTGGACGGTTTCAAGAAGGACTGCCACATCACGTTTCTGTTTCAAAAGAAACTCTTTAATGTGCCTCCTAAATTCTTTGGAGCCAGTACCTCTGCAATTCCAAATGATGATCTTAATGATACCAGTGTGATGAGAGGGGATGTTCTCAAAAGAAGAAAAAATTACTATGAATCATTGCTTCCAGGATTCCAACTTGGGATCCTTCGGTCCTACTGGTGATAGACTCACATTCCACATCTGAATCATCTCCTTCCAGTCTATGGCTATTGTGCAGTCCTTCACCCTGTGCACATATTCAACCATCAAACAAGACTCCACCTCCCCCAGTAGATGTATATTTGAGTTTAGTTTGGTCCTGTGCCATAAAATTCTTGCCATTCTCTTCAATAGAGGCTTGGTATTGTTGCTTTGTTAGGTTTACGAGTTACTTTAAGCAAAAAGATTCATGGGGTCATTTTACGAGTTACTTTAATCAATATCTGTGACATTGTACCATTATTGGTACATCAATATTATTTTATTAATTGTACTTTTCATTTCAAGTGACCCCCCTCTTTTATTGTACTTTTTATTAATTGCGTAGAAACATATATAAAGGTTCTTCTTCTTTATTCATCCAAATCCCTCCTTTCTTATTCTACTATTTTATTAATTGCAAACCTTAATACCCTAATTTATTTGCATGCATGCAACAACTGATGTATAAGAAACTACATCCATACGTTTCAAAAAATAAAAGAAACTACGTCCATGATATCATTCAAAACAAAGAATAAAACACTTATAAAGATAATATTATAAATGATTTCATAAGAAAAGTTATTACATAATATCAAAACAGATCGATAATATTATAAATAATTCAAGTTCATAAATTTTTACAACATAATATTATTAAATAAAATACAAATATGTAGATAAAGTGGGGTTTGGACGGGATGGGATTTGTTCACATGCCGTGATCCGAGAACTCTATAACATACTCTCTTATTGGGAGAGTTTGTGGTGAACCCCAACTCCACTTGGGGCCAAAGAAACATTATTGTTCCCGGCCATGGTATCATGCGATAGTGTACGAATGCAGATGCACATCGTGACTGCAATTTTGTAAGCATCATTGCACAGTCGTATCAGATCGTTGATTTTCTTTTTGACTGTTTTGATGTTGTCATTGATATACGCCACTTCAAGATACATGGAATCCGACTCCTGTGTCATCCATATTTTCAGTTGATCAATTTCATAATGGCATTCATGTCTTCGCGCGTCCAATTTTCTTTCCAGTTCTTCAACCTGGTTTCTTAAATCTGCGATCTCCTTAGTATGCTTATCCATTTTCTTCTTCTGCTTTTCTGTTTTTATTTGTAATAAATATGAATTGTACACCTGTGGTTATACTACTATTTATAGGCCCATTTTATCTTTTTTTAAAGGTGGTGGCGTCTCTTCTATTTACCCTATATGAGACCCTTCGGATTAATTGATATATGTATATATCTCTTCGTTTTACACTACCATGACACCCTTCACATTCGTAACTGTATCTCTTCAGCGTAGTACACTACCATGACACCCTACAGATTCGTATCTCTTCGATATACTACTGTTTATAGGCCTATTTTATCATTTTATAATAGTTTAATTCCAGTTCTTACCCGCAACATTCTCAAACATGTCTCATTCACCGAAACAATCTTGAACTTGTGTAACGTTAAATTAAATTTGTGTCAACACAAACTTGAAACTGTGTAAAGTTAAAATTAAGAAATGAATCCATTATGTTAAGGGTCAATGACAAATCATCAAATATTATAATGTTAATCAATTACAATTACAATTACACATTTACGTTAACTATATTGATTTGTATAATTCTTTAAGAATCACTAAATTAACTTCTTCATTTCAATGGGTCAAATTTTCTAACAAATAATGTTAACCAACTAATGAATCAAACCCTAATTCTCAAACATGGAAGAAAATAACAATTACAATTACAATATACATAATAATAAGAATGAAACCAAATTTCTCCTTCAAAACATTCTTCTTCAAAATAACAATTACCAATACAATACATATTAATAATAAAGGAACCATAGTTCTCCTTTAAAACATCCTTCTTCAAAACAACAATAAACATTTTAGTTCTCCTTCAAACTTCAAACCACCCCCATTCTTCTGTAAATATTAAAATGACATAGTTTAATGATAAGTCATAACCAAAACCCTCATAGATGGTTAACACACTTTTACAATGACATATAAATGCATATGCAATTTCTATGTCCTGCAAGTTCCATGAAAGCAATCCCAGAACCAACTTCTTTCGCTAATCCGGCATATCGCACTCGAATCAATGATAGATCCACTCCTCCAAGCATGAACTCCACGAATTTAAGAACGAAAATGCCACAATCACTCCTACCAAATTACAAGAATTACAAGATAAGTTAGTCACGACAACGAATACCTTAATAATCCCTATATATATTGCATAAATTTATGAAACGTACCCATTATCTTGAGATGGACAATCCACGCTCTTCACCGCTAGTTTTCTCACGAGAATAATTCTCATAGCCTTTACACGGTTCTTGATAAAAGCGGTATCACAACTTGCATAAGGCGTGACACAACTTGCAAGAAGCACTTTTCTGACATGCCCCGGAAGGCTGTCATACACGTAAATTATCCTCCCACTCAGATCAATTTTCAGAAGAAACCAATGATCCCTCTCTATCATCGGCACATACAAACTTGTGCAACCTTCCCATGATTTGCTAAATTCAGAGCGCCCCTTCACAATATTCATAAATGCTCTATCAAATAAATCCTTTGCATACTTTATTAATTCCTCCTTTGCTTTTCTTTCTCATGTGTAGGTGTGTGAAAGCCTTTGACATAACTTGCAAATAAGCGTATCCATGACACGTGCATTTTGGTCAAACATGTTCGGGTCCACTAAGCATCGCCGTCAATTTCACACAATGAACTATCCATTACCGAATATCAAAAATATATATATACTACTAAACAAAAACATACTTTTTCAATCTAAATTCTTTGTTAAGTTACAATCTAAAGCATATACTACTTACGTTGCTTGGCAAGCTCGCGCCCCCTCACAATTCCTTTCAAAATACTTGCTTGGATGTCACAATCAACCAAACTCACCACATAATCTTGTATAAATAAAAAGGAAGAAAAATTAATTAATCATCAAAATAGGGTTTACAAATTAGTGGTTTACTTCAACCGTATGACATTCATACATTGTCTTCACATGAACTAATTAATCATCAAAATAGGGTTTACAAATTAGAGTTTACTTCAACCGTATGACATTCATACTGTCTTCACATGAATCTATAAACCGATCAAGACTTTTCATCATCACAGGATCCATTTTTCGAACGGATTATAAGCATCATACTTATTCACTTTCCTTTTTCGGTAGTTTAATATAAGGGCTACTAATTGCTTTTCTTTTTCCGCGGCGTCGGTAGATTGAAACGTACAACTATATAAAACATTCAATGACGTAATTAGTTTGGATTATACATATATCTACTAACATAAGCTCAAATTAATTATTTTTGTAAATCTACCTTTAACAACTTTTTTCCCCGCCGCTTTTTCCAAATCATCCTCATTTAAGATGACCTCGCTCTCTCTTCACCTACGGCATTACCTAATCATAATTTCAAGAAACAAAATTTTATGAATAAACTAATTCTCTCACCAAAACACATAAAGGACAGATTTAATTATACCTTCGCCGTTTGGGTTTGCCTCACCTTCCTCCCTTATATTTACATCTACATCACATTCCATAACCTCGTTTAGCTTTTCAGCAACTTCCTCCTCCATTTCAATGTCCTCATTTATCTCTTCACCCACGGAATTTTCTAATCATAATTTCAAGAAATTAAATGTTATGAACTAATTCTCTCATCAAACTACATAATGAACAAATCAAAATGACAAGTTTCACATTATACCTTCGCCGTTTTGGGTTTCCTCGACCGTTTCCTCAACCGGGGCTTCAGGTTGATCCCCAACCTCTTTATCACCCTCGCTTACATTTTCAGGTGGGAACTCCCCTACCTCTTTATCAACATCCCCATCCTCATTCACAATAGCAGCACCTTCTTCCTCAATTTGAGTGGCCTCAACCGGAGCATGGACTTCATCACCTACCTCTTTATCACCATCGCTTACATATTCAGGTGGGACCTCCCCTACCTCTTTATCACCATCCCCAACCTCATTCACAATAACAGCAACTTCCTCCTCAATTTCAGTGGCCTCGTTTCTCTCTTCACCTTCACTTTCATTTTCTAGTGGGAACTCCCCTACCTTTTTCATCACCTTCCCCGGCTTCCTTCTCTTCAATTACGGCATTTCCTAATCATAATTTCAACAAATACAATGTTATAAACTATTTCTCTCCTATATAAACAACATAAATGACAAATTTAACTTTACACCTTTGCCGTTTCGGGATGCCTCCACAGTTTCATCTTCCATTTCATTCAACTCTTCATTAGAAAGACGAACCTCCATCAATTGAACTTTACGCTGGAGCGTATCCACTAAAGCGCACATTCTTTTGTTCTCTTCATCAATTTTACTAACTCTTCGCACATTCTTTTGTTCTCTTCACTCACAACAATTTTTACCAATTCTTTTAGCTTTTCATAATCAACGTTACCCGTTGATTGCTCAGTGCATTGTCATAAGTAGTTTCATCATCTTCAACTTCAACTTCCCGGAACATCACAAAATAAGCTTTTTCCTTTTCAAACCGGTTGGAACCAACTTTGAACTACATCCACCCGCATCATGATTAATGTGAAGGATGCATTTACATACCAAACTTAAGATACAAATTAAACATCACTACCTCTCCGATTCAAGAACAACTTCAACTAATGCAGAGTTGACCCTTTTGCATTTCCCCACTTCATCATCCTTGGGAGAGCATTCTCATCAACAATCTCGGAAAACTTCCTTAAAGAAGGAATTGCTTCAAGTGCCCAAACCTACGATGCATTTACATACAAGTGATTGACCAAACATAACAAAAAAAATAACAACATACGTATATATATATATATATATATATATATATATATATATATATATATATATATATATATATATATATTATGAATTAAAACACAGATTTCGCTTTTACATACCTTCAAAGCACGCGGGAAACCATAGAAAGTATATGCGATCGGGACCTTTTGAGAACATCTCTTAGGTCCTCCTCAAAACATGGATGATTGCTTCCATAAGACTCATTTCCCATGGATACTTGTTGAAAGCATCCAAATCATCAACCAACTGAAAAATCCACCAATCCACCGCACGTTTCTCTTTTAATGCCCACACAACGTACGTCAAGATAACGATCAACCCCAACTTGTAACGGTCTACATCATTCTTAGGGCTATTAAACTTTTGCCACACATGCTTCCTATACACTCGGCGTAAGGTTTTTAAAATACTTCTTAACTAATTTAGACTCTTTTCCTACGCCTTTCTCGACATTGCTATCATTGCCAACCAAGAAACCAGTAACAAGCGCAAATTATTGTACACTGAATCGTATCTTTTTGGCTCCAACTTTGAACCAAAAAACTTCTCGATTTACTGTGGTTCGCCAACCTCATTATCAAGCGATGTACTATCTCGGTTGGTGGCGAGATCCTTTGAGATGGATTAAATGTCCAAAACAAGACTGTTCCAACTTTGTTTTGTGCTTTGTGTCAAGCTTTTGATAAAGCGCATTTGCTTTACCAATTTGACATCGGTTTACGATTTCACATTTTGCGATCCTATCTTTATCGCTAAGTGCATAAACCAACGTCATTTTTCAACTAATCTATTACCAACAAAAAATAAACAAAAGTATCAATCGAATGAAAGAACAAAGGAATTTGAATACAATTGAAGCAAATAACACATTTTGAACAATTTTCATCACCGCCATTGTTTAAGCTAACAAATTTGGTTACACAATTTGCTTTAACCGATCCCACATCATTCAACACCATAACAAATCACACATCTTCCTATTCTCCAAAATCATATACATAACAAAATTTAAACTCAACCCAAAAAATCAAACTTTTGTAAATTCATTAACTCGATTGAATTATAATCCACATGCAGATACCAAACCCCAAAATAATACCTTTTGCAGACTTGCTCGGTCAGCTTCTTCAACTTTCCGATCACCTTCCTCAACTACCAGTGAGTTTGCACACTTAGCTCGATTGTTGACAAGAATTTTGCTGATCCTAGGTTCGAATTTGGGTAGAAAGATGGGGTGATTTTGGGTAAAAATGACAAGAATTTTGCTGAGCCTATTTTGCTCGATTCACGGTGGTAATTAAATTGGATGGTGGAAATGAATAATGAGGTTAACGAATAATTGGATGAAGGAGTTAAGGGATTTGGGGATAAATAGAGAGGGGTATATCAGTCCATCCAGGATTTTATAAGGTTTTTACCCTTTTTCAATTTTTTAAAAGTAAAAAACAAGTCAAAGCTTATAATTGCAAAGCACAAAATTCATAAGCTCATCGGTGTCATTCCCCCTTATTAGTATTATTATTATTATTATTATTATTACACATACAAATCTTACAAGAAGGATTTTGACAACTTTTTTGAGACAACTGCAGCCACGTGGAGGCATTTTGGCAACTCTTTTGAGACATATCCTTCAACCACGTGGAGGGAAGGGGTTGAAAGCCTTCCTTTCTCTAAAGTAGTAAGATAAGATAAGATAAGATTATTCATTTCCTTCCCTACAAAAAAAGTATTATTCAGTTCCTAGTCACATGAACCACAAGTAGACAACAACAGAGTATTTTACCGTCTCTAAAACGATGCATTTTTTTTCCCAAGAAAAATCTATTTAATTTATAAGGCCCGGAATTTCACTGCAGCAGATACTTGAATTGGCTTTCGTCTTCATTTATTTTAATATTATTTCATATTGATCATCTAGTTGTAGATCTGTGTTGATTGCAACGTAAAAATATTAAAATAGATGAAGACGGCTAATAGACAAAGACCTTAATTAACTAGATTTTTCAAGGGCAAAAGAATGCATTGTTTTCTTTCTTTCTTTTTTTGTGTAAACCGGATCTTCATTAAAAACTTTGTAAAAAACATATGTACAACGCACGCCACATAGTTCAAACGCTAATTAAGCCGTACATAATAAACTGCAACAAATAGACTAATTATCTTCCCCAAGCTATTTTCAACTCCCTGGCCCTGCGAACTGCCTGTGATACAAAAACGTCCACCGGTGGGCGTTGGGCGCCCGTTTGATGCACCTCTTGATTTCGCCAGTACCAAACTCCCATCATAATCTCACGGAACACAAACCTCCAATGATCAGTATCGTCTTTCCCATGCATATCAAGGCTTAGACAATCATCCACCCACTCCCAACTATCCGTATTTCCAAAGAACCGGTGATGGTGCGCCGGAGCTACCACATTTTTCCACGCATCATAGATCCAGCCGCAATCACGGAAAGCATGTAGTAAATTTTCTGTATGGCTTTGGCACACCCTATAAATATCATTATGTAAAATATGTCTGTGTGCAAGTAATTCTGCCGTAGGTAATGCTTTATGACGAAAGAGCCAAAGAAACATATTTCCTCGTTGTGGACCCTTAATGGCCCACACCATTTTCCACTTTTTATCCTCCTCATTCGAGCTCGTCATATCCAGTTGTGCATTATACGCACTCGAGACGTCAAACTTTTTGGACGGTGCCTCCAACCACTCGGCCCGTCCTTCCACAGTGACATTAAAAACCTCCTTTAAGCACTCCGCAGCCGCGTATATATTTCTCCAGAGTAGGGAACAGTTTGCCATGGGCTTATCCAATGGGTTACCAAATTTGGCTCTTAGCACCCTTACCCATATCATATCTTTACCTACCAGTATTTGCCATGCCGCCTTAGCCAGGAGAGAAGTGTTCATATTGCGTAATCGTCGTAATCCGAGACCCCCCACATGGTTTTCGGCAGGCAGACGTCTCTCCAAGCAACATAATGCATTCCCGCCTTCTGGTCATCCCCTGCCTAGAGAAATGAACGTGCCACTTTTTCTATCTCCTCAATAACAGTATTCGGAATGCGTGCCGTTTGCATGTAATACGATATGGTCATTAGGGCTGACTGTATGAGGATATTGCGCCCAGCCCGAGATAGCACCTTCGCCTTCCATGTCTGAAGCTTCGCATGGACTTTGTCGACAATAAACCCATAATTAGCCTTTGTCCCTTTACTGATCAACGGTATACCCAAATATTTCCCCAAGTCTTAAGTGCGGGTGATGACGGTCAAATTATAAACGTAAAAGTCATCAACGTTGTCCTTAAATCGAGCTTAATAATATATATTTTATATTAAATCACATGTTTATAATGATTATTAGTGTTGTGTGATTTATAAGATATAATTTGGTATTTACCTATTTTTATTATTAAAATATGATTTACTGTGCGATAATTATTGATTTTATAGATTACGATGAATCGGATGATATCTACCATCGGAGGAAGTAAATCTCAAGATAAATCAATGCAGAATCGGATTGAATAAAAGATAAATATCGAAGCAGCACGAGAAGTGGAGTAAGGAGCAAGAAAAGCCAGCGAGCCAATCAGAATGAAGTGGACTCATTGGCGTGAGACCCTATTCGCGGGAGCGAGTTGACCAAAACTCGAGGATTGATCGGGAGTTATCTCTACGCTGCGTTTTAGGGTTTTTAAATGCATCTTTAGGTCGGTGAAAACTCTATATAAGCAAAGAGCTACGAATTTTATTTCACCATACTTTAGAATACACACCATTATACAATATTTTCATTTTTATAAAAGTTCTCAGTGTTTATTTATGTTCGTTCATTACGGAGCCGTTAGATTCGCGGTTAGAGATCGTATCAAGGAGTGGGAATCACGCTCGTCTTCGAGGTAATGTCTACTCAATTATGCAATCTTTATTCGTAGATCTATTATTATTTCGTGATGGAGTAGTCGTTTTTGTGTATTGATTTCGTGATGTAGTTAATTAACGAACCCATGTTTATGTAGATATGAGCGTAGAAGACGTTTTCACGAGCGGCACTGCATGAGTTGAGCTCACCGCGGCGTGAGCCCTGTCTCGCTGGTAGCGAGTTCTGTGATGTTTCCGGTTTGTCTGTGAACGGCTTCGACTACGTCAGGTTCTCTGCTTTGTAATTAAAACGAGTAATTAAACCTGATCAACTTAATTATTTGTCATCGTAATTTAACATGAGACTCAAAAAGTGATTGTTACTTGGGACAGAGATTGAATCGGTGTCTAAGAAGTACGCCTAACCATAGGAATGTTGCTTAGATGAGGTTACGGTTTATACCGGCATCCCTAGTTTTGTAATTGTGTCAGAAGTTATATGAGACGGAGACTAAAAATGTGAAGTCACGTAATGGAGACACGATGATCCAGATGGACTACCCGGAGCTAGATCTATTTTGGGGATGACTCCGTAGTCGAATAATTAATCTTAAATGTCTTATTTTGTCTCGTCGTCAATCTACATAGCATGGGGGAGTAATTACTACAAGCGTTATCAATACCGTTTGTTAATCGTTTATAAAACCTATAAAAATAAGTGTCTTAGTGTCATTGTGTCTTTTGTTTGGTTTGTTTTTCTATTGTGCCAATTTTAATTCTACGTTATTGTTGGTCGGAGACCGCCTTTAATTTGCTTTTAGTTTAATAAGTTATATTGCTTCGCCTACTAACGATGTGAAGGTTGTACTAAAGTTTTTAAAGAAAAATATCTTTACGCGGTTTTGAGTACCTCGTGCCATTATTAGTGATAATGGAAGCCATTTCTGTAATAGGCCGTTTGAAAAGTTGATGATTAAGTACGGGGTTAGACACAAGTTAGCTACTGCTTATCACCCTCAAACAAGTGGACAAGTTGAGGTTACAAATCGAGAGATAAAGCGTATTTTGGAGAAAACTGTGAATACGACTAGAAAGGATTGGTCGTTGCGATTAGATGATGCTTTATGGGCCTATAGAACTACTTATAAAACTTCCATTGGAATGTCCCCTTATAAAATTGTGTTTGGAAAAGCATGTCATCTACCGGTTGAGTTAGAACACCGTGCCATGTGGGCTACGCGTATGTTGAATTTTGATGAGAGTTTAGCTGGAGAAAGAAGATTGTTGGATTTGACTCGCCAGAGGAGTTTAAATGTCGGAAGCTTATGAGAATGCAAAAATATTTAAGGAGCGCACAAAGAAATTTCATGATAAGAAGATATTGGACCGCACCTTTAAGGAAGTCGATCTAGTTCTTCTTTACAATTCACGCTTGAGACTCTTTCCTGGCAAGTTAGAATCACGATGGTATGGCCCTTATCAAGTGAGTAAGGTTTTTCCTTCTGGAGCTGTTGAGGTATTAAACCTTAAGGATCAATCCACTTTTGTGGTTAATGGACACCGTTTGAAGCATTACATTGGTCTTGGTCAAGGAACGGAGGAGGAAGTCTTCACTCTTGAAGATCCCACCTATACTTAAACCATCGTTGAACTAAGTCGAGATGACGACTATAACCTCAGAACTATTTCTTAAAAACTACCTTTTGTTTTTGTTTTGTTTGAATAAAGTAGCATGAGACTGTTAAGGTTTTTTTCATCTCGCCATGTTCCGAGTCCATGTTCGGAATAAACGAGGTTTTTTCCTTGATAGCCGCGTTGGTTGTATGAAATACAGTGGCTTAATTTGTTTTTGGATATTCTATATCTAATTACTGCCACATTATTTTATAACTTCCATTGACATGTTATTAACGGTTTCGTGGAGTTTCTGTTTGGTTTGCTTAAACAGGTTTTAATTTGCTTCTCCACGACGTGCTTGGATCACTCCTATATTCTGCATTTACTTGAGAGCCGTTTCCAGAGCTAAGTCTTTTTCTTAAGTTCTTCTTTTTCTTTGTCACTGGGGACAATGCCAAGTTTAAGTGGGGGTAGGAGACTTAGCTATGATGTGTTATAATTGAACAATTGAATGAAACGGTGAAAAATGAAAAAATTGAATAAATGCCAAATTAATTATCTCGTACCCTTAGAATTGTGAGTTCTTATACATGGAATTAGTAGGGAAGGAACCAAGTTGCATGAGTACGTGATCATTTTATACTTATGTGAATGTAAATTTAAGGATATTCATGCCGACCGTTGCAAGTAGTTATTTATTATTCGATTACTCAATTTGTGGATCGACGTTTACCGCACGAATTATAATAACTAGAAGAATTATGTGTACATTGCGTAGATGATTGGTTATGCAAACTTAGTGTCGATATTTATCTGCTGGTGTATTCTTATCTTCTAGCCATCAAAGAAGAGTAATAAGCTTGAGAATTATCTGTGTTTTAACAATGCGTTAAACACTGGGCTTGTAGTAACATTACCAAAGTAGCCCCGAGCTTGTGGTAATATTCAATGCTATTGACTAATCCGTGAGAGGGGGATTCTTGCAATGCATACTTTTCCTTTAAAGCAAGTTTCTTTCTTGAGAGGTGTTAAGAGGTGTTAATGCTTGAAATTATGAAAATGCGAAGAAATTTAACTTTTTAAGAGGCTTTGAGTATTTTTCTCCGAGTCCAAAACCTTTGGGATAACGCTCTTGCTTATTGCACCATGTCTTTACCCATTCATGAGGCTTAAGAAGTGGGAGTCTTGATGTTGGTAGGTTAAGACTGCATGGGTTAGCATAAACTTTAATCTTGCCACGAATATATAAAAGCGAATGCACATGCACACATCACTTCGATTCATAGCGAGTAGTGAATAATGGATACCTAATGAGCATGAATGGTATGAGTTGACTCGAGTTTATTGTGTAAGTATGATTTGACCATGGAAAATGTTGTCTTGGGGAATGACTTATTGATGCTTTGTTCGGGACGATCAAAATCTAAGTGGGGGGTAGTTGATGACGGTCAAATTATACCCGTAAAAGTCATCAACGTTGTCCTTAAATCGAGCTTAATAATATATATTTTATATTAAATCACATGTTTATAATGATTATTTAGTATTGTGTGATTTATAAGATATAATTTGGTATTTAACTATTTTTATTATTAAAATATGATTTACGCGATAATTATTGATTTTATAGATTACGATGAATCGGAGGATATCTACCATCGGAGGAAGTAAATCTCAAGATAAATCAATGCAGAATCGGATTGAATAAAAGATAAATATCGAAGCAGCACGAGAAGTGGAGTAAGGAGCAAGAAAAGCCAGCGAGCCAATCAGAATGAAGTGGACTCGCTGGCAGCGAGACCCCTATTCGCTGGGAGCGAGTTGACCAAAACTCGAGGATTGACTGGGAGTTATCTCTACGCGTTTTAGGGTTTTTAAATGCATCTTTAGGTCGGCTGAAAACTCTATATAAGCAGCAGCCACGAATTTTATTTCACCATACTTTAGAATACACACCATTATACAATATTTTCATTTTTATAAAAGTTCTCAGTTTTTATTTATGTTCGTTCATTACGGAGTCGTTAGATTCGCCGGTTAGAGATCGTATCAAGGAGTGGGAATCACGCTCGTCTTCGAGGGTAATGTCTACTCAATTATGCAATCTTTATTCGTAGATCTATATTATTTTGTGATGGAGTAGTCGTTTTGTGTATTGATTTCGTGATGTAGTTAATTAACGAACCCATGTTTATGTAGATATGAGACGTAGAAGACGTTTCACGAGCAGACCTGGTACAGAGTTGAGCTCACTGGCAGTGAGCCCCTGTCTCGCTGGTAGCGAGTTCTGTGATGTTTCCGGTTTGTCTGTGAACGGCTTCGACTACGTCAGGTTCTCTGCTTTGTAATTAAAACGAGTAATTAAACCTGATCAACTTACTTATTTATCATCGTAATTTAACATGAGACTCAAAAAGTGATTGTTACTTGGGACAGAGATTGAATCGGTGTCTAAGAAGTACGCCTAACCATAGGAATGTTGCTTAGATGAGGTTACGGTTTATACCGGCATCCCTAGTTTTGTAATTGTGTCAGAAGTTATATGAGACGGAGACTAAAAATGTGAAGTCACGTAATGGAGACACGATGATCCAGATGGACTACCCAGAGCTAGATCTATTTTAGGGGATGACTCCCGTAGTCAGAATAATTAATCTTAAATGTCTTATTTTGTCTCGTCGTCAATCTACATAGCATGGGGGAGTAATTACTACAAGCGTTATCAATACCGTTTGTTAATCGTTTATAAAACCTATAAAAATAATTGTCTTAGTGTCATTGTGTCTTTTGTTTGGTTTGTTTTTCTATTGTGTCGATTTTAATTCTACGTTATTGTTGGTCGGAGACCGCCTTTAATTTGCTTTTAGTTTAATAAGTTATATTTCGTTTAAGCCGAGTCTCTGTAGGATCGACCTCGACTCTATCTAACTATACTACGATTGAACCTAGTTCTCTTGCTAGTGTGTCATTTAGGTATCGAGTATTTTTATTACTTGACCTGACATCAGCGGGCCATCCCTAGTCGTTGGGATATCGAGTCTACTACGGAGTTTCCCACATTTGGTGATACATACAACTTTGATTTACTCACACTAACCTTCTGCCCTGAGAACGCACAAAAAGTTTGCAACACACCTTCCATAACTTCGGCTTGGCGTACCGAGGCTTCTGTGAAAAGCAGTAAGTCATCTGCAAAGAATAGATGGGAAACCATCGGCCCTCCTCTTGAAATGCGAAAGGACTTACGTGCCCCTTCCCTTACCGATTCATCAATCAGCGTGCTCAGTACCTGCATCACCAAAACAAACAGATATGGTGCCACCGGATCTCCCTGTCTAAGACCGCGTTGTAGCTGAAACTCATCCAGTGTCACTCCGTTCCATAAAACTGATAAAGAAACTGAGGATACAGAACATAATCAACTCTGTTATATGTTCCGAGAATCCCATCATACCCATCAGCCGGCGGATGAAATCCCAGTTCAACCTGTCATAGGCCTTTTCAAGATCAATTTTAACCACCATATACCCCTTCTTGCCCTTTTTCTTATTCATCGAATACAATGCCTCATGTGCTACAATCACATTATCCGAAGTTTGACGCCCCGGGATAAACGCAGTCTGGCTACTTGGGATAAGATTTCCAATAAGAATTTTCAAGCGGTCAGCGATAACTTTGGTAATGATTTTAATAAGCACATTCGCCAACGCAATTGGCCTCAGTTGATTTATGGATTCCGGCGGTGATACTTTGGGGATCAGCACCACCAGAACCCGATTCAGGAGAGGGAGAGAAATACCAAGTTTGTTTTACGTTTATTGTTGGTCCATGACCGCCTCTATGTTGCTTTTTAATTAGGTTAGAATCGTTTATACTTAGAGTTGCAGTGTCTCTGTGGGATCGACATTGACTCGTATTTACTATACTACGATGTACCTAGTATTCTTTCTAGTAATATCGACGTTAGTGACTTACACGTGATCAGATACTAACAATGACTGACTCATAGTCTTATCCTAGGCCACCCAAGGCTGCCAGAATCAATTCAGCATTAGAAATAAGGTAGCCAGCTGAATAAGACTTCATTAGAGCCAGACATTCAACCATAGTTTTAGTGCCTTTATCAGTTCTGGTAAGAGCACCTTTATATTCAAGCATACGGGCCTCAGATCTGTTATTGAACAGAGTTTAAAGTGTATTCCAAACCTTTTGGTGGAGGTGCAGCCTTTGACTTCTATGGGAGCATTTTCTGTCATGGATTACATCAGCCAACCCATAAGTAGAGAATCTGCGGTGATCCAGTCATCATACGCCGGATTGAGGGTTGGTCCATACACATGAGAGTTCAGAAATTGAGGTGGACACACCTGCGTGCCCAGCAGATATCCTTCAAGCTGATGACCACGAACAATCGGTAGAATTGTCGATTTCCACAAGAGATAGTTGGTACGATCCAATTTAACATGCCACTTTGGTTTAGATGACCTCCAAACGGAGCAGACCTAACAATTATTTCCGAGGAAAGGTGAAATATTTATAAACGCATGAAGTGGGGGTAGAGATCCACGGGAAAAACCATGAGAGAAACTGGTATACGGCGTATCAGCATGAGACAAATTGAGATCCGACAGAGACATGGATGGCATGTGTGTGGTTATGCCGGAAATAGGTAAAGTAATGTACACAAGTGGTGGTTGGGTCACCGGAAAGGTGTTTTGAGGAATGGGGGTAGTAATTGAACTGATGGATAAAGTTTGGCCTTAAGCAGCTCCAGTGGCTGCGGATGGAAGAGAAGGATCGATACTCGCCGGTGGTAAACCGGCAGAGGAGGGGGCGTTGGCCTTGGCCAAGCTCTGATACCAAGACAAAATCTCCAAGGGTAAGTTTAGATAATAATTGCCATAGATTTTAGAGTCAGGGATCATAGTGTAAGGAAATCTACGCGGGAACGCAGCGGAATTCAAAATTTTATTTCCTTTAACGAGGATCGACTTTGTTTAAGCAACAAACATAATAAGATAGTAGACGGTGGTTACCTTGCTTGATTTAAAAGATCGACGATTTGACCGTCTAAGGAGAGTAGTGGTGCATGAAGCCACCCAAGCGTTCAGCCTCTACCGCTAGTCCACACGAACAGCCCGCCGGAATCCCGTCATGGATTGCTACCAGAAAAACTCGGTTGCTAGACCGACCTTTTCTCTCTCTCAAATCTCTCTCTAAGAAGCTCTCATATTTTTCACAAGAACTATGAGTCTCTTGGAATTTTGATGTACAAAAGAGCTAGCCAACTCCTTCTTATATAGGTGTTGGGGCGCCACTTTTAGATCCCAATCTGATTGGGAGAAGCTTCCTAGTAGATTGAGGAGAAAAAAAACATTTTTCCTAATAAAATAAGGAAAATATATTTGATTGATTTATCTCATTAATATTCAATATCTTATATTAAATATTTTTCCAAGATATATATTGACAATATCTTATATTGAATATATCTTATTATATTTACCATAAATCAATTTACACATATGTGCAAATCTATAGTCAATAATATCTAATATCAATATAGAGTAATACTATTAATGAAATTGCACAATCCAAGTGTATCCTTTATACACTAAATTTGCACCCCCTTACGTAATATTTTGGCATCCGGATTATTCATAATTAATATAATACTATGATTAATTAATTTGTAAAATACATGTATATCACACACACACACATATATATATATATATATATATATATATATATTCAACATATAAATATACATTATATGATATTTAACTAATCAACATAATTAATATCTTGTATTATATTTATTCATAATAAATAAATATCACCATATTAATTTATAACTATAACACTATATAGTCGAGATAAAACTTTGCTTATTTGGTCATCAACTATAACCGCATTTAATCTGGCAAGATGTTCTTATGTGTGTGACCCGATAGGCTTCCGAATATGTTGGCCGTAGACACAAAGTGCAAATTACGAAAATGCCTTTCATACCTAACGATCACGGAATAGCGTCTAGAAACACACCGTGACCCCCAATCATCGGAAGAGTCAAATGCAATGACTACTACCTTTCATGTGAAAAAGCGATTCATTGTGTAAATAGAATTTATCATTTGTAATAATATCCGTGCGATCGTAGAGTCGAGTGTCAAGCATCAACGACCGTAACTTATAATATGGATATCATGCTAACTCGAAGTAACTCATTTACTTCCACTTTGCAAAGATTCACGAGAGTAAGACATTCCTCATAAGAAGGCCCTTTCGGATATTCACCCCTAATCACTGGGTATGCGATTTCCGGACGAGCAACATGAATCTTACGCATGCTTCAGTATCACACACAATCACTACCGCATGATCGCCACATGGCTAGGAGAAACCTCAATAGTGTCAAAGCATGACAATCCACACCGTGATGCCATGAAGACTCCGGTCTCAGGATAATTACACAACCGCCACATAATGTGACACTTAATAAAGTAAGTGGGTTAGTCTAACATACGCATTCTCTAATACACGTCCACGTACAGTCCAAGTGTTTCTACACTTTGATAGACAAGATCTATCCCTATCTTCAATAAGATAGAAGACATCTAATACGTGCTAGTCTAACCGTACTAGTAATGTCCTGTTTAATAGCACATACAACTAGAGACATCTAAGTATCAACCTTTTAAAGTGAGTCGAGATCTCATCAACCATAATCACTATCATGATTTCTCTTTCACAGTTTGACACTAAGGACCCTATCATATATACAATCACAAATTGGTTCATATAAATGAACAGAATATATAATAACAGAAAAGTCATTTAATATATATATAAACATTAAAAAAATAGTAGAAATGATCCAGCCTTGGTCGAATCCGGTCCAACCCGATTGGGTTTAAGAAACTATTTCAACTCATAGATCCTTTTTACAAAACATATCTAACAAACTACATATCTGTCTGCCAGGTGTCCACAATAATAGTACTTAGGTCCCTCACATTTATAGTAACTACACAATGATCCCTATACTTTAACAAAAACAAAATAAAATTGTCTGATGATGTAATGCAACAAATGGAATGATTTACATTTTCTATAGTATAATAATATTTTCCAAACCTTGTCCATTTTCTGGGTTGGAACTTGGAAGGCAACAGCCACCATCTTTTGGTGTAATTAGATGAGGTTGAAAGTAAAGTTTCTTTTTCTCCTTTATATTTATTTTATTTTTATATTATTATTAAAGAATCATATGTTGTTTTGACTAGGGAAATGTTGAATAATGAAGTAAGATAATAATAGCTGTAAACATCCATATATGATTATACTAATTTAATCATAAGGTGAAAGACAGCAGCCTGCTCCAATCACAACCATAAGATTTAATTATGCTTCCAAATGTATTAACATGCATGATTGGCAAATTTGATATTCTTATTGATGATATAGGTGTTGTTCTTATTGATGATATAGGTGTTGTTGCGTTAAGATCAAGCACTTACCGTTGTATTAAAACCGATTGGTGGTAGCAAATGTGCTACTATTTTTCCTTATACACTTTAACACGCCCCTCAAGTGTGGGCCCATATCAAGGCTATGTCAAATAGGCAAAATAATGTTTACACCAGGATTCGATCTCATGACCTCTAGCTCCGATATCATGTTAAGATCATGCACTTACCATTGTGCTGAAACCAATTGGTGTTAGTAAAGGCGCAACTTTATTTCTTTATACATTAAGAGTGTAAGCAATCTGTCCCAACACCCCCCCCCCCCTCTCCCCCTCCCTCCCTCAAGTGTTGAGTGTGGGCAATCTGTCCCAACGCTTCCTTCAAGTGTGGGCAATCTCTCCCAACACTTGCACAATTTTTTTTAAATAATATTCCAATCAGGGTTCGATATCATGACTTCTGGCTCCGATACCATGTTAAGATCAAGCGTTTACCATTGTACTAAAATCAATTGGTGTTAGTAAATGCGCAACTTTATTTCTTTATACATTAAGAGTGTGGGTAATTTGTCCCAACATGTTGATTCAAGATCCAAGCAATGTTCACAGGCTTATCTAAGGTCAAGGTTGCAAAATTGTTTGAGTTGATGATCGTCGCTTCATCTTAAATGGTAAAATCAAGTTATCAAATGCATTATTTTTTTTCTTTTAAGCAAATTTTGTGGAATGGGAAATAGGATATTTATTATATTAAAACGGGATGAGAATCGAACCAAGTTATCACCAGAAAGCGCAATGGTCAGTGCTATTAGCTAGACTGGATCCAATTCCCTTCGAATGGTTCGAATTTAGTATTAAAACGATATAGTTTCGTTGTTAGTTGTTACAAAATGTAGTTTTAGGCTCCGATAACCCCCACCGAAACAAATTTTGTGACCCCACTGGAAAAAATATTGCATCCGCCCCTGAATGCTTAGTTGGCACTTTGGATGTTAAGTCACTAGAGTTTAGTGCAATCCTTCATGCTCTTTACGTGGCTTCCTCTTTACGGGTCTTCGACGTATAATAGTGGAAACAGACTCTCCTGCTAGCATTCAACGTCTTCAGTTGCCAGATGATGATTTTTCATCGCTTGGGTGTTTGGTTTTTGATTGAAATATATATATATATATATATATATATATATATATATATATATATATATATATATATATATATATATATATATATATATATAGTATATAGTATATTAGTTATTGGTTTGGTCGATTTTTAGTCTTACCTTTTAATATCAAAACCAAACCTATTCGACAAGACTCTCGAAGGATGCAGCAAACTTTATTGGGAGATTTCCCCACATTTAGTGTCGAAGCGATCATCGAGAAGATTAGGCCGAGATAATTATGCAGTGATACCTAAGCGAAAAAAAATACCAAACCAATTCGAAGCGGTTTGGATCTTTTTTTTTTTTTTTTTGTTTCCATAGTTTTAACGACCATCTAGTGGTTCGGTCGGTTTAGTTCGGTTTTAGTAATTGAAAATGTTGAACACTCCAAACTTTACCTGTAAAAGGAAATACTTAAAATCTTGAGCATGTGTCATTTCCCTTTTTATTCTTGCCTGAAGATTTTGTAATCCGCTTTCTAATTTTCTCACTTTATAGAATACTCCATTTGAGAAAGATATACTGCATGGCATCATTCTGACCATAGAATGTAATTATTATATGCAGTGTGTGGTCAGGATGATGCCACATGGTGATGCTCTTCAAATAGAGTAACTAGGTAAGAACCACCCATTTTCCAAATCAGATAAATCATTTTTATTTATCTATCTAGAATCTTCTTATTTAAAGGTGTCGTAACCGATCAGATGCTTATTTCACCAATTGTAATAATAATCCGATAAGTCTCACCTATCTACAAAAAAGATGATTATACCCCTATTTAAAATTTTAGGGTATTTCCTCAAAAAAAAATTAGGGTTTTACAAAGGCTAAATTACATTGTTCTTACTTTGCAAAGGCAACTCTTTAAATAAACACTTTCAAGTTTTCCAGGACAAATAGGTCAATATGCTATGTTTGTCATGGGAATAAAATAAAACAATACATGAGTCATATGCTACTATCATTAAATACCTATGCCAACCCAAAAAATAAAAATAAAAAATTTAAAAATTTTAAAAATAAAAATAAAAATAAAAAGAGAGAGAGAGAGAGAGATGATAATTTTTCTTGTCTGCTTGTTGTTTTTTTTTTGGCTGGCATTTCATTATTGTTTTTTTGCCAACATTTTTCTTACATTTTTCTTAATATTATTTGGGAGGCCACGGCCTGCTTGTGGTGAATATATTATGTTTTGCTTAGCAAATTGACAAGGGCAAATACTTAATCGAACAAATAATGCAATATAATAAAAATAAAAAGTGTTGTATTAATAAAGTTGATTGATAACGAGCAGAACCTTTAGTGAACAAATTCAAACTCGCCCTTTCAAAAAAAAAAAAAAATTCAAACTCAACTCATATAAACTTTTTGTTTGTTTGTTAAAATAAACGAATCAAACTCAAATACTACTATATTTGTTTTTCATATGAACAAAAACATGAGGTCTCTCATAATCCGTTTAAGTTTGTGTGTCTATATATAGATTTATATAAACTCAAACTGTTAACCCTAAATCGTTTCACATCACCTTTGTCTTTATCAATCTTTTTATTATTCTCTATAATATAACAGTTCAAAACTTGTTGAGACTAAAATAGCAAGTTGATGAGTTCTTGGCTTCTAGAAGCATTTCAACAAACACCTAACTAGGTGGTTAGTTAGTTAGAGTTAGTTACAAACCAATTGAGCTTGTGATTCCTATATAAGTGTAAATTAGGATCATGGAAACTCAATTAGTCAGTTTAATTTCGCTTTGATGTAAACATTTTCTGCAAATTGTTCTTATTCAATTTTCCCGCCTTTTTTATATTCAAATTGGGCAAGAACACTTCAAGTGTTCTTCATCGATTCCTTCACTCATTTCTTCGTTTCTGTTTCAATTCCTGATCAATTCGGTGTCAATCATGTCTTTCAACATGGTATCGGAGCACAATTAGTATCCGCTGTCAATCTTGATTCACAAATTTTTCGATTTTATAAGTTTTCTGGAAAATTTCTTCAAAAGAAGATTCTGCGATGTCAACTGCAAATTCTAATAATTCGCTTGATAATCCGAGCTTAGTTCTGGTTCAGCCGCTTCTTAAAGGAGTAGATAACTATAATCACTGGAAGAGATCAATGACAAAGATGTTGTCGTCACGAGGGAAACTCGGTTTTGTGGATGGTTCTTCAACCATGCCAGAAGTTACAGATGCTGGTTATGCAGCCTGGATGCAGTTGAATGATTTGGTACATTCTTGGCTAGTGAATTCTATGATCCCTACTGTTGCAGAAAGCGTGATGTATTTTGATACTGCTAGGGAAATATGGCTAGATTTACAGGATCGTTTTGGTAGAGGAAACGCTTATAGACTTTCTAATCTTGAAGAAGAGATTGAAAAAACTAAGCAAGGTAATCTTACAGTGACTGATTACTATACAAAATTGAAGTCTCTATGGGATCAATATCTGATTCTTAAGCCTATTCCTCCCTGCATTTGCCCTGCATTACAAACTATAAGAGAACAATATGATAATGCATACACTACAAGATTCTTGAAAGGTTTGAATGGGAATTTCAGCACAGTCAAATCTCAAGTGTTGATGACTTTGCCTCTCCCTGATATTAAAAATGCTTTTGTTATGGCTTTGAATCATGAGCAGCAGCTCAGTTATGCAACTAGTACAGAATCTGTAGTTCTTGCCTCTAAATTTGAACAAGCTGACTGTAATCAAGCCATTGGGAATTATAGACCTCCAAATCCAGGGAAGAGGACAAGGCAGAGGTTCAACTAGTCTTTGGAAGAGGTTTTCAAGGTCTTTGGAAGAGGTTACCAAGGGAATTCTAAGAGGCCTTATTGCACATCTTCGTGGGGTGGCAAGGAAGGGCATACCATAGACAAATGCTACAAGAAATATGGTTTTCCACCAAATTTCAAGGGATATGGTAGAGGCAATGTAGCTGCAAATCATGTAGCTTGTGATCAAGATCTTGCAGAAATGGAATCAGTTGAGAATTATCAACAAGATCAGAATTCTGGTGACACTGCAATCACCAAAAATCAGTATGAACATTTACTTGCACTGATCCAGAACCTGCAACCTGCAAGCAGTCAATGCAATTCAGTGGTTATGGCTGCAGGCTGTGATTCACAAGGGCAAGGTATTAAGGGCAGTATGGTTCATTGGATCATTGATTCAGGGGCCACTGACCACATAACTTTTACTCTTAATAATATGGTTAATATCAAAAGAATTAACAATCTGAATGTTAATCTACCAAATGGAATTTCCGTTCCAGTCACAAATGTAGGAACTGTGCATATCAATAAAGATATCACTCTATATAATGTCTTTTGTATTCCTACATTCGGCTATAACTTGATATCGGTGAGAAAATTAACGATTGATAGTGGTTTGTCTCATTTTGTTTTTAGACTAACAAATTATATATGTGAGCACAACAAACTATGAGGAAGATTGGTACAGCTAGGCTTTGAATGGATTGTATATTCTTGAATCGCAAGGCCTAGATAACAGCATTACTCATATTCAAAAGTTTCCTGTTGTTTGTAATTCTGTAACAGACAATAGTTTGTGGCACTATAGATTAGGCCATCCTTCCATTGATAGATTGAAGGTTTTGAAAGTTTTAGATTCCAGAATAAAGGTGCCTGATTGTAAATGTACTGTTTGTCCTTTGGCTAAGCAAAGAAAATTGAAATTTCCTGTTAGTCAATCTTCTACTATGAATTGTTTTGATATTATACATGTAGATATTTGGGGGCCAAATAGGATACCCTCTGTTGATGGTGACAGCTATTTTCTTTCTATTGTAGATGATCACAGCAGATACACTTGGATTTTCTTAATGAAAACCAAGGATCAGGCTGCTGGTTTCTTAAAAGATTTCTGTATTTTTGTACAAACACAGTTTGACAGATGTGTTAAAACAATTAGGTCAGATCAAGGTGCAGAGTTTGGCATGAAAAACTTTTATAGACAGAAGGGTATATTACACCAAATGGCCTGTGTTAGGACACCACAACAAAATGGATTGATTGAAAGAAAACACCAACACATTTTGAATGTGGCTAGGGCACTCAGAATTCAGTCTAATGCTCCCATAGAGTATTGGCATTATTGTGTCCTACATGCTGTCTACTTGATCAATTTGCTACCTACACCATTATTAAATAACAAAACACCTCACTTTGTTTTGCACAATAAGGAACCTAGCTATGATATGCTCAAGGTGTTTGGTTGTTTATGTTTTACATCTACTACTTCTCAGGGTAGAGGAAAGTTTGAAGATAGAAGCACTAAATCAGTGTTTCTAGGGTTTGAGAATAACATCAAAGGATATAGAGTAATGAATATCCATACTAGAAATGTCTCAATATCCAGAGATGTGGTATTCCATGAGCACTCATTTCCTTTTTCTGATATTCATTCATCTGATATTTCATATGATCTATGTCTTCCATTACCCTTACATGATTCTGTTGGAATGACTGATCAAAGCATCAATACAGATGATACTTCATCTGATGATTCATCACTTCATTCTTTTGATAATCCTGTAATACCACAACAAAGAAGATCAGGCAGACAAAGATCTGTACCATCTTACTTAACAGATTATGTCTGTACAAATCAAGTGAAGAGGACTTCACCTCACACTTTAGATCATGTTGTTTCATATACTAATTTTATCAGGGTTTTATTGGCCAGATTTCTGAGGATAGAGAACCTACATCTTACAATGAAGCAGCTAAGGATCCTAGATGGCAAGAAGCTATGAACCTAGAATTAGCAGCTCTAGACAAAACAAATACATGGTCACTTGTTCCCTTACCACAGGGAACAAAGCCAATAGGATGCAAGTGGGTTTTCAGAATCAAAAGAAAGGCAGATGGTTCACTAGAAAGATTCAAGGCAAGATTAGTTGCAAAAGGATTCACACAGACAGAAGGAATTGATTTTTTGGAGACTTTTTCACCTGTGGCCAAACAGACAACAATAAGACTTTTCATGGCTTTAGCAGCACAGAAGGACTGGCATTTACATCAATTAGATGTCAATAATGCCTTTTTGCATGGAGATTTAGAGGAAGAGGTTTATATGAGACCACCACCTGGTTTAACAGCAAATGGATTAGTGTGCAAACTTAACAGATCTTTATATGGATTGAGGCAAGCAAGTAGACAATGGAATGCAAAGTTAAAAAAGAATTTATTGGATGATGGTTATAAGCAATCTCAAAATGATCACAGCTTATTCACCAAAGGTCAAGGACACAAGTTGTGGCTTTATTAGTCTATGTAGATGACATTGTTGTTGGAAGTTCAGATTTGACAGAAATTCAACACCTAAAGGATCTGCTGCATTCTGCATTCACTATAAAAGATCTTGGAGCTCTGAAGTATTTCTTAGGATTTGAAGTAGCAAGAACAAAAGATGGCATAGTCATGAATCAGAGAAAGTATTGTCTGGACCTCTTGACAGAATTTGGTTTCCTAGAATGTAAACCAGTGGCAACACCAATGGACACCTCACAGAACTTGACAGAAGTTGAAGCTCCACTTTTAGAATCCAACACTGTTTACAGAAGCTTAGTTGGAAAGTTACTATATTTAGGGAACACCGGACTGATATAGCCTTTGATCCAACAAGCTGAGTCAATTCTTGGCAAAACCAAATGAAGCTCATTTAAAAGCTGCTAACAGACTTTTAAGATACCTCAAATCATCACCAGGAAGAGGATTATTCTTTCCTAAGCAAGGCTCAGACACATTAAAAGCATTTAGTGACTCAGATTGGGCAGGATGCACTAAAACCAGAAGATCTACCACTGGTTATTTGGTTTATCTTGGGGATGCTCTTGTTTCATGGAAATCAAAAGAAACCAGCTTGTTTACAGGAGCTCAAGTGAGGCAGAATACAAAGCCATGGCCATTACAGCATGTGAGATCCAATGGTTGATTTACTTACTCCAAGATTTTCAGATCACATATTCTCAGACAGTCCCTCTTTATTGTGACAGTCAAAGTGCTTTGGATATAGTACAGAATCCTGTGTTCCATGAGAGAACAAAGCACATAGAAATAGATTGTCATTTTGTAAGGGAAAAATACACAGCAAAAGTCCTTGTCCCACTGCCTATTAACACAAAGGACCAGCCTGCAGACATCCTAACTAAACCAAAGTGGGACAAAGAAGACTTTGGGATGATGCACCTCTCTGTGCCTTCCCATTCAAAGACATTTACAAACCTGTTGAGACTAAAATAGCAAGTTGATGAGTTCTTGGTCAAGCTTCACCTGGATACAATCCATGTTCAGCTTGAGGGGGGGGGGGGGGGTGTTGAGACTAAAATAGCAAGTTGATGAGTTCTTGGCTTCTAGAAGCATTTCAACAAACACCTAACTAGGTGGTTAGTTAGTTAGAGTTAGTTACAAACCAATTGAGCTTGTGATTCCTATATAAGTGTAAATTAGGATCATGGAAACTCAATTAGTCAGTTTAATTTCGCTTTGATGTAAACATTTTCTGCAAATTGTTCTTATTCAATTTTCCCGCCTTTTTTATATTCAAATTGGGGAAGAACACTTCAAGTGTTCTTGATCGATTCCTTCACTCATTTCTTCGTTTCTGTTTCAATTCCTGATCAATTCGGTGTCAATCTTGTCTTTCAACAAAACTAAGAATACATCCCAACACATTTTTCATTTCATTTGAAAGCAGAGGTTGAAGAACATCGTTGCCTAAGTTGTAAATAGGTAATTAAGTGAGTTTGTTTGAACTCGGTTAGAGATCAAGCAATAGAATAGCAAACATATCGAAAGAACAAACTCGAGCTTATTCGTATAGGAAACAAACACAAACTCAAATATTTTCACTGTTTAAAATATTCTGTTTTGTTTATTTATTAGCCAGCTGCAGCTGGAATTTCTAACATATTTTAGCAGTCGGCTTGACGATTTCAAAGTTGATTTAACTCGGAGCTGTAATGCTAACAGTGATGTTTTGGAATTCTTTTAACTTGTGTTTTTATATTTGTTTTTTTAATTGGTTTATTATTAAATTTAAAAAACGGTCATTTCAAAGTGTTTTCCGAGTCAGCAACTTCCAATTTATTGTAACTTGAGAAAAAATTTATTGTAACTTTGCTCCAAAGAATGAAAATTTCAAAAATTAGTAGTAGTAGTAGTTTACTAAAGTTAAGATGTTAAATTTTTTTAGGGACAATTATTCAAAATGACGCATATTGGACTTAATTAGGCAAAAAGGACATCTAAAACAAACATTTAGTTATAAGGACAAAAATTAGATAGATAGACCCAAATACTCTTAATGAAAAAAAAAATTAAAAGAAAAGATAAAAAAAAGGACGCTAGCTCAGCTGGACGCTGTTGTTGTTGCTGTGTATATTGTGTTTTATTTTTTTTTTTTTTTTTCCATTCACCTGGACGCTGTTGTTGCTGTGTTTTTTTTTTTTTTTTTTTTTTTTCGGCGGACAGTGAAATTTTTTTTTCTTTGTTTCTTTTTTTTCATTGACCACCGTGATGCATTAACCACCGCGATGCATTGACCAACTCGATGAAGTGACACCGCGATGCTTTGACCAACGCGATGAAGTGACACCGCGATGCAATGACAACTGCGATGCAGAGACACCGCGATGCATTGACCACCGCGATGCATTGGCCACCGCGATGCAGTGCCCTCCGCGATGCATTGCCCAACCCGATGCATTGACCACCCTCAATGCATTGACCACCGCGATGCAGTCACCACCACGATTAAATAACCATTTATGCAGTGACATCGACAATCATATATGCAGTGACATCGGCAATCATATATGCATGACATCAACAATTTATGCAGTGACATCGGCAATCATATATGCAGAGACATCGTGATGAAATGACACCGCGATGCAGTGGCCACCCCGATGCGAGACACACGCGATGAAGTGGTCACCCTCGATGTAGACACCGCGATCAGAGAGACCATCGGGATCTGATGATCACCGGGATGCAGTGACATTTGATGAAGCAACACTGTGATGACATTTGATATTTTTCCAACTTAATTTCATAAAATCGACTTCAAATGGCTATATATTTTGATATAAAACTACGATCAACATAAATCTTTCACCTTAATTCATACTTTTATGCAGTGACATCGGCAATCATATATGAGTGACATCAACAATTTATGCAGCGACATCGGCAATCAAATATGCAGTGACATCAACATTTTATGCAGTGACATCAACAATCATATATGAATGGCATCATTAATCATATATGCAGAGACATCGCGATGCAGAGACACCACGATGCAGAGACCATCGGGATGCATTGACATTTGATGAAGCAACACCGTGATGACATTTGATATTTTTCCACTTAATTTCATAAACTTGATTTATTTTCTTCATAAAATCGACTTCAAATGACTATATCTTTTGATATAAAACTACGATTAACATAAATCTTTCACCTTAATTCATATTTTTATGCAGTGACATCGGCAATCATATATGCAGTGATATCAACACTTTATGCAGTGACATGAGCAATCATATATGCGTGACATCACAATTTATGCAGTGACATCAACATTTTATGCAGTGACATCAGCAATCATATATGAATGACATCAACAATTTATGTAGTGAAATCGGCAATCATATATGTAGAGACATCGCGATGAAGTGAAACCGCGATGCAGTGGCCATCCCGATGCAGAGACACGCGAGGAAGTGGCCACCCCGACGCAGAGACACCGCGATGCGAGACCATCGAGATCTGATGATCACCGGGATGCGATGACATTTGATAAAACAACACCATGATGACATTTGATATTTTTCCGACTTAATTTCATAAAATCGATTTATTTTCTTCATAAAATTGACTTCAAATGGTTATATCTTTTGATATAAAACTACGATCAACATAAATATTTCACCTTAATTCATATTTTTATGCAGTTACATCGGCAATCATATATGCAGCGATATCAACATTTTATGCAGTGACATCGGCAATCATATATGCGTGACATCAACAATTTATCGCGATGACATCGGCAATCAGATATGCAGTGACATCAACATTTTATGCAGTGACATTGGCATTTAATTTTATGCGATGGCATATCAACAATTTATCGCGATGACATTGGCATTTTATGTAGTGACATCGCCAAATCATACACAAACCCACCATCAACGTATATCTTTGCTTTCTTTGTTTCAAAGTGATGCATGTTAAACTAATTGATCATAATTACATCATGATCAACGGTGTCGATACATGATGTGACACTCGTTGTGTCACAACGGTTGTGTCCGGATCATTCCTCAAAAAAAAGAAAGGAAAAAAAAATAACCTTTACCATGGATGTCCTTTTTAGCATGTATGAGTGCTTTTTTGAATCCCAGAATTTCTAGTTTTGTATCCTGTGCAGGGGCGGATACAGCATACCCAAGGGGGGGTCACGTGACCCCACTCAATTTCTAAAATTAAAAAAAAATAGTATTAAAACTGTGTAGTTTTGTTGTTAAAAAATATCATTTTGTCGATAAAAATTGATGTTTTAGACTTCGGTGACCCCACTGTAATTTTTTTTGAATAAAAGATGTTGTTTTAGACTCCGGTGACACCACTGGAATATATTCCTGGATCCGCCACTGATCCTGTGTTTCTTTTTTGTTGAAGAAGTTGAAGATTTGATCATTAGTAAATGTTATTATGATTTCTTATTCATAAATAAATGCTGCGTAGATGTCCAACGCCCACTGTCCATTTAAGACGGGTAAATTATTGGTGTCCAACGTCCACTGTCCATAACTCGGACTGTCGGACACGTGAATTGAAGAAACTTTGCTGAAAATTGAAGAAAAGCAGTCGAAAAATCAATGGAAAACTGTCCAAAATGAAAAAGAACCCACTAGAATGAACAAAATTAGTTACCCGATAAAACCATGCTTTCTCTCTGCTTCACAATCATAAGCAGAAAGATAGTAAATTGTAGCTTGCGATAAGAACCAACAAAATAGCAAATCATGTATATACCGGAAGAAGAAGAGGGGGGGGGAAACGGATTGCAGATGGGGAGGAAGAAATAAACGGGAAAAAAATCTGGAAAAAAACGGGGAGGAAGAAGAAGAGAGGAAGAAGGGGGGAGGGTGAGGAAGAAAGATCGTTGTTGTGGTTTTGTTTTGATTTTAATTTTTTTTTATTTTCTTTTTGCAATCAGCGTTGGTTTAGCAGGGGTATTGTAGGAAGTTTATTTAAATTGTGTCTTTATAACTAATGATCTTTTAAATGTGTCTTAAATGTCTAATTAAGTTCCAAAACACGTCCTTATAAACAAATAACACATTTTTTTATAGAAAAAAATTATATGTTAAACCGCATTTAGTTTTCCTCGTTATTCATTTTATTAAGCAAATAAAAATAAAAACGCAAAACAACTTTTACTCACAAAAGAAAAGAAAAAGATTTAAGAAAGCTGAAGTAGGAGAGTGAAAAAGAAAAAGTGCACAATTAATTTTTTACACTCACTAGAGTAATATTAGTGTCACAATGTTACTTTGTTTTTTTTAAAGAGTCACAATATTTCTAGACGGCTTCTATTGACACCACGGTTTCACTGTTGATACTATATTTTCTTTTGGCATTCAAAAAATTACTTTGAATACCACGATTATTTTTGTTTACAATAACGTCAATGACACATACGTTATTTTTCGATACACGTGTCATTGGCAATAATGTTGGTTTTAACAACATCAGTGGCACTGACATTATAGTTATAAATGTATTATTGGTGAAAAACATCAATCCGCTGGCATTATTATCGAAAAGAAACATCAGTCACACTAACTTCCTAGTGTGTGTCGAAAGTAAAAGGAAGCAATACATGTGTGGTGCCGGAAGTAAATGAAAATAATAAATAAAAAAAGTGTCAATAGTAATTTTGTGGTGTCAATAGAACCGCTTATTTCTAACACAATCAATTTTACATGTGGCCATATGACATTCAATGATGATACATCTATTTAAAAAGGGCCCACTGTCGTATTATGAGTGATTTCTCTAACACATCATATTGTGGTATTCGTTGTGTTAAAACAATGGGTAATGATAGAGTTACTCCCTCAAATCTATACCATTTTTACTCCCAAAATAATCTTGTGGTTGGGATTTTTTCAATTTTTTAAAATTTATTTTACAAGTGAAAAACGTGTGGTGAGATGATGATGGTGTAAAATGGTGAGACTGATGAAAGAATTTCTATCACTTCCCTAAAATAATTGTTATAATATAAGGACTGACCTACGAAAATCGGTGTCTTAGGCGGTTTGTAAGTTGAGTGCCTAAATACAAAATGGATAATGAGGCAAGAGCAACTTGTGTCTTATTATTGAAATTTAAAGCCCAATCACTTCAATATTTTTATCATTATAAATTTTTATTTTTTTAATAAATAAAAATATTGGGCTGATTGGATAAATTAGAATTTTTGTAATACACAAAGACATTGGGCTGATTGGGTTGGGCCTAATATAAGTTTTTTTATTTTATTAAAATGAGTATTTGGTGGCCCCTGCCTGTTGGTGGGCCTAAGATAGTCGTCTGAGCCGCCTAATGGTTAGGTCGGCTAATATCATTACTCAATTTCCAAAGTTACTAAGTTGACCCCAAATCCAAATGGCCACCACTAGTCCATCCCTAAAATTTCATGCGAGATGTAAATTAATGGTTATATCCTATGGGTCTAGTTTGCCATTGCGGTATGTATAATTACTCTTATTGCTAGACACTTTATGGAATTGGATAACCCCATACCCTAGCTCAAAGCACTGATGGGTACAATTTGTTTTTCCACTGGAGACATCGGAACAACTTTGAAGATTCACCAGAGGCATTAGTGTATTTTTACATTTTTTAACAGCAAAACTACATCATTTTAATACAAAAATAAATTTTATCTCCGAATCGCATATTCGAGCCGAACTTCAAACAGCTCGGCTCGTTACACGTTTTACTTTATAAAACGCGAATTCGCAGCAACTTTCTCATCTCCCCCTTCCCCCAAACCCTTAGAAGCCACCATTCTCCATTAGAGGACCATAGGGAGGTCACTCTAACATAAATTAATGTAATTAAAGTATTTTATATCTAGATTAGTAAAGTTCTCATGGAGTTCTTCACTCAAAGCTTCGTCTTTTCATTAATAATGTAAGGTGATTCTTGTACTTGGAGAAGATGGAGTCAGTGAAGATGAATTTTCATGAGTAATCTTTTATTTAGCTTATTGTTCTTTAATTTCTTCTTGATTTGTGTTAGTTCTAATTAGATTTCTATCCGGATTTTTCATCATCTTGGATTGGTGTAAAAGCCAATTTGGAGAAGATGAAGATGAAGTGTAGAGATCTAACCCCAAAAATGTGATTTGTAATATTGTGGTTCTTGAGTTTGTAAGAATGGGTAAATCAATTACTTACACTTGTGAATTTAATTTTCCTTGCTTTTACTCATTGTTAGTTGTGTTAGACTCATTGCCTAGCATTAATACACACACTTAGATGATATCGACCGAAGATTCTTTGTGTGGGAAAAGGGGTAAGGAGGCCGATATAAAACCGACCTTAACCGGAGCTCGGTTTCTTACACGGGGTTTATAGCTTGTCTATGCAACCTTAAAGCCTAATCATGTTGAATCATTAGGTTTGAAGTATCTTTAGACCAAGGAGGAGACAGAGAGTAATTGCAAGCACTTGTATAAGAGGCAATCACTAGAATAAAGGTTTGCACCATTAAATTAAAACAAGACCACAATAATTACTCTATCACTATGACCATTATTTTGGCTAGCCTTAGATTTTACTACATCCGTCCCAAAATGCAAGTCCGTTTGGATTTTTCACACAGTTTAAGAAATTTAGTTATATTGGTTATGTGTCATTAATTTTAATGAGATAAAAAATCTAAAATGACATTTGACTGTTATTAATGCAAAGTAGTGAAAAATGAGTGAGTATATAATAAATGAGGTAAAAGAAGAAAAATGTAATAAATGCTTCATTGGTTTTCTAAATGGACTTATATTATGAGACAAACCCAAAAAGTTAAATGGATTTACATTTTGAGACAGAGATAGCATTTCTTTTAATTTCTCTATTGGTGGCAATTAGGTGGTGAGTGGTGGAGTGACATCATTGCTCATTTTTTGCATAAAGTCATCTCTTTTAGTCTTTGTTGCCTGAACCAAACGAGCAAGTGATTTTGGTACTTAACCGGCATCCCTGGATACGACATTGATTCACCCTTGCTATATTACAATTGACCCGGTATACCTTTCGGAGATTTTGAGAAAAAATAGGGAGTGCTTTATTTACACCCCACCTATTCTACTCATACACTCCATTGTTTTTAAAAAATAAAAACCTTTTTGATACATCACATCATTTATATTCTGGGTCCTGCATTCTACCGTTACACTCCATTTAGATTATGGAATTCAAATTAAAAAAAAAAACTTTTACCAATAGAATTATACTACTACCAAGTTTTATAAATTATACTTACACCCCTAAGCTATTTACAACAAATTCCAACCCCCAAGCCTTCATAATCGACTCCTCCCCACTTTCCCTCTCTTTTCTTCAACCTCTTCTTCTTCCTCCTCTTTTCAACTCATTCTTCTTCTCCTTAAACATCTTCTTCTTATAATCATCATCCTTTTCTCATTAATTTTTGTCTCAATGTTTTAGATCCATTTCTCAAAAACCATGTTCTACACCGCTTGCGAAAATCTGACTTCTTTATGTCTCTGTGTAGGGAGAGGAACCCACCGGGCGCGCGGAGAGGATAGGGAGGATTATGGCCACCGGAGCAGGCGGTGGGAGGCCCGAATACTTTGAGGACTATTTGATGGTGCATTTCGGCAAGTGACATGGGCATCCAGAGACGACCTTACCATAAAATTGCAAGCTGCGCTTTGCACAAATAAAAGGGATAATGTAGCCATGCATCAAAATACAACGATGTTTCAATTCCTACCCCATTAGGCGAACATGGAGTGAAGGTTGCATCTCTTTAATTGATGTTGCTGCTAATCAGTCTTTGGGTTCTTCTCCGGCGGGCCTTGGTTCCGTCCCCGAATCAAGGAGATCAACGCAGTTGGTTTTGTGTAGAGAAGAAGATTAATGATTTGGAATCGAATTGATATAGCTGTTTTTTTTTTTCATTAAAAAAAGGTAAGCTGGGACCTTTTTGTAATATATTTTTGGAGTGGAAATAGTATGAAAATGGGAAGTGTAAGTAGGTATGTCAAAATTGTAATTAAAAATATGGTGCAAATAAATAAATAAAAATGTTGAAATTTAAGTGAGGTGCAAAAGTAGATTAAAATTATTAGGTGTGGTGTAGTGTGTATAGTGGTGTATAAGTAGATTAGGTGGGATGTAAATAATAAACCCCAAAAATAGATGCAATGTTATAAAACTAAGAAGATAATGGAGGAAGAACAAGAGGAAATGCAAGTATAGAAGAAGGGAAAATTGCTTGTGTATTATTCCAATGATATAAGGGGGTATTTATAGTAGAGATTACAATGTGAACACAATAATCTGAATTAATCACAAATCTACTTAAATCAATCAGAATAATAGATGATCCATCAATGATATTATTTCATAACACTCCCCTTGGATATCTATTATTTAAACATACAATGAGATATGATATGCCTCATTAAAACCTTACTAAGAGAAACCCAGTGGGAAAAAAATCTTAGTTAAGGAAAAAGAGTACATATTTATCTGGTTGATTTACTCCCCCTGAACCAAGCGTCAATTTCGATATTTCAATTGCTGCATCCCAATGCTCTTCAATGGTCTTTCAAATGTTGCAGTCGACACTGTCTTGATAAATAATTATCGGTTGACCGGATCTGTTGCACATCAATCTCCTCATTCTTTTGCAAATCATGAGTAAAGAATAACTTGGGTGAAATATGTTTTGTTAATCTCCATTAATATAGCCTCACTTCAATTGAGATATGCAAGATGCATTGTCTTCATGCAATTAAATAATTTCCATTCTCATCTAGACAATGTCTCAATTAATTGTCTCGATCGTAGTTGCATAACATTATATGTCATGTACTATTAACTTTGCTAGAAAAACCCGAGTGGGAAAAAAAACTAGACAAGGTAAATAGTTCATGTCATATGCGTTTATATGTTGCAATCGATCGTCTCATTAAAAACCTTTAACTAAGAAAACCCTTTGGGAAAAACTTGGTTAAAGGAAAAAGAGTACAATCATTGGTTTTAAGACCAAATCCACAAAAGTTTTGAAGTTGTCGCTCTTCCCGACGACAACAATCTTTCAAATGTACACATTCCATTATTATAAACACTTATTATCCAAAACCGATGTAGGAATAATCTTAGTGAACAAATCTATGAGATTGTCACTTGAGCGTACTTTTGCATATCACTCTTTTTAGAGTTTATTGGATAGTCGAATGTAGGGGCTAATAAGCGTCATTCCCACTACTAACTTATGCAACACATGCAACACAATCAACACTGTAATTAGCTAAATAATGGGGGAAGTAATATAATCGAAATTTGCATGCATATATTTCCACTATCATGCATCGTAATTCCTTAAAATTTATGACATTAACCATGCATTACTTACATATTCCTTTCTCAATAGGAATCTACTCAATCTGGTCATACTACATTCAACATGAATGATAACGACCTTAACCATATGCATGTTGCGATTGTCATATTAATTCATTTTCAAATCCACCAAGGATTTTCATATCAATATTAATGTCTAACGACCGTAAATATACCGTCATGACATAAAGTTACTGCCAGATATATTAGTTAGCGGAATATTATATTATCTATAATGGGAGAATATATTTGATCATTAACAAACAAATATTTCCAATTCAAACTCAACCTCAATTGCTTATTTCATTTTTACCTAGTCTCGAGTGTTTATGGCACTCTGCGAATGACTTAGTAATTTGGATCGGATATAATAATAGCAATTAAAGAGGCAAATATGTAAGTTCGATTTACTATTATATTTTATTATAATTTCTCCCATAAAATTCATTGCTAATTCGATATTAGCATAAACCAATTCCTTATCAATGTATGGATTGGTTGTTCCGCAACCCCAATATTTAATCATTTGATGCACGTGCAATTTTTGTTTTGGGGTTTTCGTTTACAAGACGAATCTCTTTAAGAGATTTCATGAGTGATTGAATATCAATAATAAATTGATCATTCTTCTGCATGGATTTTTATCTTTAACACCGATCGGTCTTCTACGCTCGCGAGCGTAAATATTTTAATCATAATTGTTGGTGCATTTATAAATAATCACTCATTTAATTTCAATATAGGCATCGGCATATTACTTGTTAAATACTACAAGTAAGATTATTTTCGCAGATTCAGATTAAAGCGATGCGTGGAAGATCGTTTATCTTGTTAAAATTTCTCGGCATTCTTTTATTCTAACATGAGATTTTCTTTATCTCCCCTAATGCCGAGAATCGATCTTCATCGAACATGTAGCACCGAGCTATACATTGATGCTTTTTTATTATTCGCTTCATGCGATTTACACATATAAAACATAGTGGTTTCAATTAAATATCTCATTCTATGAGATTTTTGAAAGCAATATCTCTCTTGGCGCTTCATGCGTTTAATATATCACTATGTGATTTTAGATTCTTCAAGAATCGTTGAAAAAATTCACGTTATATTTAGAGAAATCACTAGAATGAGACAACGAACTTTTGGTTCGTTTCTCCCTTTCTCGGAAAATATTTGATATATGCAAAATGTGCATAATCTACCCGCCGTGGGTTTCATGTAAATGAATAATATATGAACTCATGGTTCATATATGTCCATATTTATCACGAGATATAATGGATTTTCCTCCTCTCATGCTCGGGCAACACTTTTTCACTATCGGTATCTAGAAAATTTGCAATTACCGTGACGGATTCAACATTTTAATGTTAGAGATCCTCTTATCACGGTATCAACAAATTTCTTTAATATTTTCCGATTTGGGAGAAGCATTATCTCCTTTAGAGATATTTTATCAATTCTCACAATGCTTATTAGGATGATTAAGTCAAGCTGATTTTGAAATTAATAATAATATTCACAATTAAACAACACAATGTATCATGATTCCTAAGACAAGCAATTCATATGGGATTTATTACTAGAACAACTCAAGGAATCCTTGATAACTCGAAAAGTCGGTAAAAATTATATAGTCAATAGACACTATATTACCAAAATGTGATCACTTACATAATAAATGGCAAAGAACTTTTCTCGACTAAATGCATGTTTCTATCAGATATTATGAATAGATAAATCATGCATTACATGTAGCATAGTATTAAAGATGATTTGATCTAATAATGCGTTCAACTTCTCAAAAATAATGAGAATTCAAAATATTTTTTTTAAGAATTAAGTCATAGTCTATCAAATTCTAATATTTTAGTGAATTAATATGTTGAAATGAATTGTATATTGAAGAAATCTTCACCGTTGGTTAGAAAATTGTATTAGTATAAATCGATTTTCTACAAATTGAGATATCAATTGAAGCTGTGTAAATCTATTCTTAAGCAAAGGTGTATCAACTAAGATGCTCACTAAAATTGGCATCGAAAGATACATTTTAAGTTCAACACATTTAATCATTTTATTTAGCCATAAGCGAAAATCAAAACGATCATTGAAAATAGAATAAAGTCTTATCAATAGACTAAGTGTAGAGCATCCTAAACAAAGAGTTTTGGATCTATAATTATTATTATAACACACTAACCCATATCATATCATTTTCAATGCAGCTACCATTTTACATCATTAACCCATATCATTATCAATGTAGCTAGGAGAGTATTTTATATGAGTCAAAGAAGAATTCATCTTAATGCCCATAAATAAAACCAACCCATCATATATAAAAATCACCATTTTATTACTAAAATAGAAATTACCTCAAAACTGCGTCAACTTAGAGGAATTACATACCACAACATAAAAGAATTACCAACCATCGAGCAAAAGGATACAATCAACATACGCCAACTAACTTCATGTTGTGAAGCCTACTAACTTCAAATTGTGATATCGGTGGCATATCAAAATCAACTAAAATATTGGCCTTCTCTTAATTAATATACCAAAATATTGGCCTTCTCTTAATTAATATATGGCCTTGTCTCAATTAATATATGGCATTATATGCCTTTTCTCAACTATGTCATGATTGTCGTTGTGAAAGGAAACATATTTTCCACGACCGCATCCACGACCAACGCTCTACCAAGAGACCTCCAGGCGACCACGGCCATGACCAAAATTGGAATATTATGCCGTGGGCCAAAATTCGATTATATTCACTCCGAGAGAATGGGTGGCACCAATATTGATTTTCAATAACAAATCTTTTTTTTTTCTCAATGAACAATGGACATGCGGTGAGATCAACTCATCACCAAAGAATATGAGTACAATGAGATCGAGAATATCTCTTGAGACATTTCTCGGGATATTGTCTTTGCCGTAGTAATTATCACTTACATTTCAATCATGGTGCAATAAAAATGCTCGAATTAACCGATTTAAAATCTCGCATTCGCGAGTTGAACCAATCATGTATGGCTTTCGTGAAAACGACCAATCTCAAGTGGTTGAACCATTATTTCAAATGGTTGCACAAGTCGAACCTTTTTTTTTCAAACGGTTCCATACTTCATACGGATCTTTCACCGTTAAATAATCATAGTCGAACATTTTTTCAAACGGTTCCATAATTCATACATGGCAATATTAACGTTTGATCAATCATTCTCTGGAGCATGTCCTTTTGAATGGACTTAATGGCCTTATTTATTAATGTAATGACATGTCGGCATTATTTTTCAAATTCACTCATTTATGTGAATTTCATGTCCACTTTCACAATTTCGACATGTCAACTTTTGTGAATTTTATATTCACTTTTACGAGCTTTACATATTTAAATGAACTTCGTGTCCATTATATGCTCGTTCAATGTATTGATCATCTCCAAATAATCAAGTTTTTTCAAAATTGTCAAAGGACAAGACGCTATTGCGTTAGGTAAAATTAAATTGTATCCATCTCATATAGAATATGGAATTGTATGGTAATATTTTAATCATTACAAAATAAATTAAACAAGCAAAATTTTACCTCAATATTTATCTCAGTTGTAGCATCGGGAATTCTGATCCGAAATTAGGTAATCAATTTTTTTCTTTCAGATGAGATTGTATCCAAGCGGAATGATCTGAAGGAAAGAAGATTTCATGCGTCTTCTTGCAGTGAAATAGTAGATTCCTTTCTTTCTTGGATCAATCTTCTCTCCCTTTTTCCTTTCTTTCTTGGATCATTCTTCTCTCCCTTTCTTTTTTTTTTTCTTTTTTTTTTTTCTCTTAGCCAAATCGGGTTGGCATCAAGCTGTTCAACAAGTCCTTATATTCCTCTTCGATGATTAGATACGTATCGTTTGTATCTGTAGCACATATTGATCAGTTCACCTTTATCGACGGCAACGACTCAGATCAAGGAAATTCAACAAATCAGAGGGAAGGCAAAAAAAAAAAAATCCGAATAAGAAGAATGATAATTTTCCTCGCTATAATATACTTTTCAGATCCATCCAAAAATATAAAATATGGGACTTGAAGGCAAGACCCGGCTTAATTCTACTCAATATTGGCACTTAAAAGTCGAGCAAATCAAGGGATTTGCATGCATACACAGGGAAAAGATGACGGCAAGATTAAATTAATATGTGTATACATCTACAGAATTGATATAAAAATCTGTAAAACAATTTTAGATCTGTAAAACAATTTTATTAAGCGGTAGAGACTCGTGCTGATAACGTGTTATAAAACTAAGAAGATAATGGAGGAAGAACAAGAGGAAATGCAAGTATGAAGAAGGAAAATTGCTTGTGTATTATTCCAATGATATAAGGGGTATTTATAGTAGAGATTACAATGTGAACACAATAATCTGAATTAATCACAAATCTACTTAAATCAATCAGAATAATAGATGATCCATCAATGATATTATTTCATAACATGCAATACAATTTTCTCTTTCATTTATCATTTTTAAACACTTCAGATCTCTCGATCAATAACTCAAAATTATTAATTCTCTCACCAAATTTTTTTATTTTTTCGTTCCCTTTATTTCAAGACCATAATGACCATATTCCGACGTAACTTCCGAAAATTCATTGTCAAAATTTATTGTTGTTCGAGATCACTGTTTTTTTAAATTCACCAGTGAATTCGACAGTAAATCTCATGAAACGATGCAATGCTATCGAACCAAGTCTCAAAACGAAGAGCATAAAAAAAATAAAATGAAAAATTGATGACATTTTTATCATGTTGGAGATCTATATCAAAGAAATGAGTGTTAAAAAAGACGGAAAGAGAAAAAGAAAAAAAAATACTACAACAAGCAGCACCGTTGTTGGTTTTTTTTTTTTCCCTTTAAGCCATACCTCTTGTAAAAATTGTCATTCTCCAAATAAATCTTAGGGAGAAGGGCCGGAAGGACATCCAATTTTATAAAAGGAGATCCAAGAACATATTTCATTTTTTGTGATTAAAAAAAACAAAATGATAATAGATAGACTAGAATACCCTTCTTTTATCTTTTGTGCAATTTGGAGTTATTGCCAATAAATGCGGTGCAGTAAATACATGTCATTAAAGGTGGAGTAATTAAAGAGGAGTGGATCTTCCAAAAAAAACAGTTATCCAAAATTCAAAAGAAAAAAATAAAATCACGTAAGAAAAAAAATATAAAGTCACATAAATCTCTTTTAAAATGCTTCTCACCTTTTTTATGGATCCAATAAAATAGATGTAGTAACACAGTAAAATTAGTAGTAATATCCAATAAAAATGAAATAGGTACAGCAAAAAAAAATGTAGTAACGCTGGTGAAGAAAATGTAGTTACATCCAAAAAAGAAGTAGTAACATATAAAAAGAAGTATTAACATACAATGAAATAAATGTAATTACATAAAAAAAAAAAAGTAGTAACACTTGAAAAATAAGTAGTAACAACCAATAAAATCGATTTATTTATAGCACAAAACAATATAGTAACAGTAAAAAAATAATAACAAAACAATAAAATAGATGTAATTACGGCAAAAATATAGTAACACTGATAAATAAAAATCCTAGTTACAACAAAAAAATATTAACACATAAAAAAGAAATATTAACAACAAATGAAATATATGTCGTTACAGAAAAAAAATGTAGCAACAATTGAAAAATAAGTAGTAACAGCCTATAATATAGATGTAGTTACATCCAAAAAATATAGATGTAGTTACGGCAAAACAAATGTAATAACACTGATATGGATCGAAGAATATAGGTAAAGTATTTTTTGCGTCAAAAATTTAGTTGAAGTGAGCTTTTTTCCATTAAAATCAAAATTGTGTAGTGATAATGAATGTATAAAATAATGAAAATTTGTTTTCCAAATACAATAAATACATTTTTTTTACAACAATGAATTCAAAAAAGTGTAAGGATAATGTTTCCCTAAAATCATGGAAATAGATTGACAGTTACAATAAATGACAAAAATTAATTAAATAAATCCTCCTAATTTGTTTGTAGGCTGCATATTTTTTTAATATCTTGTATGACAACTGGCGAACAAGAAGTGAAAAGGGGGTAATTTAGGAAGTTTAGGCGTTTGTTAAATCTGAAGACTGAAAACTGAGGTCTAAAGTCTGAATACGGAAGTCTGAATACATCAAGTAACTGAATCATTTACGTGCTGAAAGCGTTTAGAGTGTTTGATAATTTTACTGATCTGAAATCCAAATATAGTTAAACGTATAATTTATTTATTTTTTATAATAAGTTAAGCGTGCAATTTATGCTACATTTTTAGTTCTAAAAAAATTTTGGTTAGTTATTGTTAACGTGATGGGTGGAGAACGCGGGTTACTCATGCCTTATGAAATAGAATTCAGCGTTAAGTAGTCCTCCGGTCGCTTAATTTTTTTAATGTAAATTCAAAGTAAATTCAGATCATCTTATTTGATTAAGTGGTGCCTTAATTGTTATCAAACAATCTTAACTTAACCGCCTCTTAACATATTCAGAATAAGTACTCAATGTTGGACAATCTTGTTAATAAACGAAATAAAATACAACTAAAACGAAATACAAGAAAATCGAATTACAATTGCAAAGGAAACAAAAAAGGATATATGATCCGAGCCATGTGTTGCACACAGTTTTCTTAAGACTAATTCGTCCCCTCACCTTCGTGTGCTGTGAGCTTCAGCGGGACGTTAATCTCCCAGGATAGAACGGATAGCAATGACAGAAGCACAACGCCTTCAATTGCTTAAGAACCTTGTAGTTTGAACTCTCGTTTTCATGTAAAAGAAGTAAGAAAAGCGATTCTTTGGTGTGTCATTCGGTTCAGATGATGTTCTTTATATAGGCTTTATTCGTAGAGGATGTCATAAAACAGATGGAATTTGAAGTGGAACGACCTCACTCGTATTGAATGTCATTACTGACAAGAAATGGAACAGCACAAGCAGTTAGTTTGGATGCCATAAGTGTTGTCATTTGGAAGGTCTCTCGAACTTATCGATTATTGATTCGAAAATAAAGGTTCAGGTTGCAAAACCGAACCTTCACTGGGAGCCTTTGAATCGAGTTGTATTCATGTCCGCAGGATGCGCGCTCGCACACAAGTTCAAGCTGAAATCCGGATGGATTTGCACCCCCCTGCGCCCGCGCGTAGAGAACGGTGTATAAAGTTGGTAAATTCTTACCACTACACTAATACAACATCATATATATGTTGGCTCTTTTCCTTCCTTCATTCCAATGTGGGAGAAATTGGTTTCTCCAATTTTCCTTTTATTACTAACACTTTCCATTCACCACTTAAGCCCAATAGGCCCAATATGACATATCATTTAACATATTCATTTTAACCATCATTTTCCAACACTTAATTTTATTTAACAAACAACCTCTTACACTATTTTTGTCATGATTAATTATCAGTTTCTTTGAATCCTGGTTTTGTTCATTAATATGTCCTTCTATTATGCTATCCTTTTACTTAAAAAGGAAAAAAAGTTGTGAATGACTGTTTTTAATCTAAAATGAGAAAAAATGACAAGAAAAAAGATAGTGGTTGAGAAGGACAAAAACAGCGTATGTTACTAATGTGTTATTACTACATGTGGTTGTAGCAACATGTAGTAACACATGTAAAGAATGCGCGCGTTTATGTCTTCTCAACCACTATCTTTTTTCTTGTCTTTTTTCCCATTTTATATCTTATTTTTGTCCTACCACCAAAATTGCATACTTAAAAATCTTTCAAAAAGTGTTCTTTTTTTTTTTCCTCTCCTAACCATCTACCAAAAAAATGAGGAATATGGCCAATATATAACGCAATTCGGATCAAACAATCAGTTCAAATGACTTATTCAGAGATGCATTGTCAACTACAACATTTCGAGAAGAAGATTGACGATCAACGATTCAAAATATGTATTCATCACGAGGAGTAATCAAACACAAATATATACGTACCATTTTCATTTGAGTAAGAACTTTTTCCCACTGGTTTTTTTTCATTGTAAGGTTATAATCATATATGTAAAGTGGTCTGTTCAATATACATCCAAGCCGAGAATTATGTAATAATATAGTTGATGGATTGTCTATTGATAGTGATTGATTTTGTGTAAATTATGCTTTCAAACACTTATTTTGTTCACGCCTAAAAATTATATTATAGATGCCCTTAAATTTGAATAATGAAAGGCGAGTAATATTTTTATCTACATCTTTTCTTTTTGTCTTTTTATTTTTGTGTCTTCTCTCACTACACATCCCCTCCTTTTCAAGGCCGGTGCCGGTTGTCGTCTTACTTTCTTTTGAGGTTTTTTTCGTTTCGTTTGTTTAGATTTAGATCTCTTTCCTTTTTGCCCTCTTTCCTCCTGTTTAATTGCAGATCTGGAGCCGTCTCTTGTGTTTTTCAGACTTTGGTGGCTGCGTTTTTGGTTGGTGGCCATCTTCTCCTCTACATTGTTGCGCCGAGTGATAATAGAGGTCGGATTCAGGCTGTGGGTTTCGATGCATGTCTGTGGAGGAAAGATGTAGAAAAACCGTTAATCAAGGGGCTAAATGTGTAGAAAGATCTATTGTCGTTTTTTGTATTTTTTTATTTGATGTAGTTTCATTTTCAATTTTTTTCATACTATACCATTTTTTACACACGCACGCACACTTTTTGTCCTCACGGACTCGACCCGTGAACCTCAAGTAAGAACCATAAGACATACTGCATTGAGCCAATGTCTTGTTGGCTTCATACTATACCATTTTCAATTATCACATATAATGGACAATTACCTCTTACAACACACAGTGAAACTTCAATAAACTCCAAAGTGAAAATATGCGTTTAACCACCGGAGCTAAGCGTCATTGACAATTTTAATTACTCATTATCTTTAAAATTTCCAAATAAAGCTTTAATAAGATACACATGTTTTGGCACAATCAACTCCAATTTAGGGTCTGTTTGTTTACCTAAATAAGCACTTATTCTTAAAAATTTAAGTGACGGTTGATAAATTTTTTTATTACTACTTAATTAAATAAGTACCACTTAATTTTACATGGAAAAAAGAATAAAATTTTCAGCGCTTACCACTTCACTTATCGCTGAAAAACAAATGCGTCGGCAGTTCCTCCTTTCACGCTAACGTGCACACTATTTTTCTCAATCATCCACGCAGATCAATCTTTTATGTAGTATATAGTATTTATTTGCTTTATATAATTATTTTGTATGTTTGTGTTTATAGTTCTTTGATCATATCAAAAAAGTTTATACACTTTCGATCAAGTGATGTTATTAATTGCTTTAATCAATGTGGTATTTTTGTTATCTTATCGATTTAATTTATGTTAAAAATTGAAAATGACCTATACATTTTTCCTTTTAATTCACAAAGTATTAACGAAGTATAAATACATACAAAGAAAAAATAGTAGCATAAAACTTACGTGTGAAGTATTATATCATTAAAAATGTAGCATATAGCATATTTGTATTTATAACAACAACGTGTATGTATAAAATTGTAAAAACAAATGTAGCATATTTGTATTTATAACAACAATGTGTATGTATAAAATTGTAAAACAAATTAATTTTAGTTTTGATTTTTGTGTTATCAAACGATTTAAGACTTAAATTATTCGATTCTTAATATATTGATTTTGATTTGGACCCAGATTTTAGAAGACTTGACTTGAGCTTCAGCTTTTAACAAACGACCCCTTAGACATAGATTAAACAAAACACAATGCTGAAATTTGAAATGACTCCCTTCAAAAAAAAATTATTGAAATGACAAAAACGTGAAGGACAAAACACGAAAACTTATGGGTTGAGGCGAGTTAACACTCTATCCTTAAGACGAATTTGCGTCGAATCCGTGACCACGGTAATCGCAATCGTCTCTTATTATACAACAATCCTTACATATTGATCATATGTCACTTGTAATGAATCAAAAACGGTGTACTCGAAAGCCTAACATGAATATCTCTTCTTGACTTCGAAAAATGCAAAGTATAAAAATATGTTGTTCAAAAATATTTGCAGAATTTTTGTGTAAAGAAACTGTTTTTGTTTTTTTCTTTTTCATTATTTTTGTGTAAAGAAACTGTTTTTGTTTTTTTCTTTTTCATTTGGGGAATACTTCTATTTATAGAAGAAAAACAACATTCCACTAAAGAGTGTTCAATAGAAGTGATGCAACTTTATGATCTGAACTGATGCATCTCTTGAGCCCAACGACTGGAATATTTCAAATGACACCGATTCAGTGTGAAAATCGCACCAATTCGGTTTAGTTTGATTGCATAGATGCAACAGTTCAAATAAGCTGGTTCGATTCGAATAAGCATTATTTCCTCTAACTTTAAGTATTAATTTCCTATTCACCGGCGTTCGAATCGACACATTCAAAAGTCTATAATTATCTAATCATTAAGTAGTATTTATTGATACCAAAGTCTCTCGTTAATTTGTATTGTATACTATCAAAAATTAATGTCAAAATGGACTACTCGCCACTTTAGTTAAATCTCACCGTGAGCTATTTTCTCCAAGACATATATTCAAATAATAATAATAATAATAATAAAACACAATATATTAATTAATTTCTTTTATAAGTAAAAAATAATATTTTTGTAAAGATCGGTCAATGACACGATTCGCAATGATGTAAAATGTGTTTGTCCTTTAATTATAGGGTGATATTGTTACAATTTTATTAAATGCCCCGAAAAGACAATCGTGATAATTTTATGGTAATAAATGATACTGATTACTTATGGAATATATATATATATATATATATATATATATATATATATATTTTTTTTTTGTTTTGAAATTAAGGGAATATTTTTAGGTACATGATGCAGATACATGTATTTTGACCTTAAAGTGTATAAGTACAAAACACAGCGGGTATTTTAAATTCAAAAGAGATGTTACCGAATTTCTCATTTATTACGTGCTAAAGTTCGCCAGCTGTCGCTGTCAGACATTACTACTATCTATTAAAATAATAATAATAATAGTTGCCATATCCGATAAAAGATGGTATTCTTCTTTAATAAAACAGTAGTGATACATCCACTACTATTTCAACCACAACATCTTACACAACATAATCAACACCATATATTCTGTTGTGATCCATCATAAAAAAATCCTACAATAGTGTAGTGGTTTGTGCACTACACTTTAGTGTAGTGCACATATCATTATTCTTAGCACATATCATTATTCTTAATAAAATATCTATGTCTATTTATGATGGGTGGTTTCTTTGAAAATTCCATTCTGAAATATAATAGTTGCCATATCCGATAAAAAAAACCTAAAATATCTATTTAAATTGTACTTATAATAACACAGGTACAGATTTCGGCAACTTTAATTTACTTCAGCTGCCTAAGACGAAATACAAGTCAACAAAGCCATTTGCAGTTGAATTTCGTAGCAGCTGCTTTGAACATTTTGGATTCCTCCGGCCGGCGAAGTTGAAGAAGAAATGGCGGATCCTCGGGTGAAAATGATAGTTGGAAACGATGGTGTTGCTGTTATCTCCATCAGTAATCCGCCTGTCAACGCCCTCGCTATTCCTGGTACTTAGATCCACTTGCTTGCTTGTTTTGTTTATAGAGCTTTAATTATACATACTGTATTGAAATGATTATGTTGCTGTATTTTAGTATTGGAGGGAATAAAGGCAAAGTGTGAAGAGGCAATGATCAGAAACGATGTTAAAGCGTTAGTCATCACAGGTTTTTTTTTTTTTTTTTTTTTAACATTAAGCGAATCATTTTCCATGTGTTTTAATGCACCAAATCTCTTTTTCGATACATCTTTTGATTTGTCCTGGTAGACTAAGCGAAGTAAAGTTCTCAATCATTATGTTCTGAGGCTTTTTACACTGTGAAATATGATTTATTATTTGGATTTTGAAGGACTGACATTAACGTAATAACCATAATGTGTACAGGCAAGGCAAAACTTTGATTAGAGTTTGTGTGTTTGTTTGATTTTTGGTTCGATAGATAAAGCAGTGGTTGGTTGGTTGGTTGCCTGTTTCCATGATGATTTGAAGCGTTTAGAGCTCTTCATTTGATTTTGCACTGAGTTTGTTGATTCATGTCACATCTGATGTGATAAAATCACTTAGAGATAGATAAAAACACCTAGTAAGATCTTAGTTTTGCATTTGCTGGTGGTACTGTGTCGAAAGCTATGTACAATTTATGATGGGTGGTTTCTTTGAAAATTCCATTCTGAAATGTGATCTGCACTGCATGGGCATAGCTTTGTGACGATTCCCCGTTATGGTACTGCAATCATAATACAATGTATGTCTTTGTCTAGGAAATAGATATGGTGATTTGATTCATAGGATTACGGATGTATCTTCATGTAGCAGTGGGGAATTATAATAGGGGCTAGAATAACATAGATTGTTTCGTTTGTGGGGGAAGGAATGTCTTTTCTTCTAGCAACCATAATGATTTATTTATCTTGTTACATTGAAGGAAACGGAGGGAGGTTTTCCGGAGGTTTTGACATTAACGTCTTTGGCACCTCCCAAAAGTCAGGTATGTGCTTACTCCATGCTTCATTTGTAGTTTCCATGGTTATTGTTTTGAACATAAACTTCATATCATAACAATTAAAATATGAGTGAATTTACAGGCAAGACCACTGCTACACCGGACTTCTCTATCGATCTCTTTGTCAACATAATAGGAGGTCTAATACTTCAACTATGATGAAGCTAATTTCTTTGGCATTGTCTAATCCTTCATATTATAATCTACTTATCTTTATAATTTCAGATGGGAAAAAGCCTGTTGTTGCTGCTGTAGAAGGGCTTGCACTCGGGGGTGGTCTGGAATTGGCAATGGTTGGTGGTTCTTTTGTCATGGTTGTCTCTATTCTTTTCTGGGCTTAAGATTGACTTTTCATTGCCTTGTTATTTGTCGATACTATGCAGGCTTGTCATGCACGCATTGCTGCACCAAGGGCACTACTTGGCTTACCAGAACTAACTCTGGGAGTTATACCTGGCCTTGGAGGTTTGTTATCAGCTAAAGATCTTTGGGATACTTCCTTGAATGTTTTTCCGAATTAACGATACACGTTTTTAACGATTCAGGCACACAATGTCTTCCCAGACTTGTTGGATTACAAAAATCAATTGAGATGATGCTGGTAAGCAACTTTTCCATAATGGATTGGTGCAGTAAGAAAACATATTCAATGCTGTGAATCGTAAAACTCTAAATTGCTATCACACCTTGCTTGTTTTATGTGGAATTAGCAATTCATATGGTAGCTTATTGGATGATAAGAAAAGGTTTTAAATCAGGAGAGAAAAAAAACAAGGATTGAAAAATTGTCTACTAATCCAATTCTCTCTCTCCTTCATTAGTTTTATGGACAGAAACCTATTGCCTCCAATCACTTCACTATTTACTAATCACTATCTCTTATCTTGCTTCACTGTATTATTAATTAGCACACCCTTTTTGAGAAAATCATTTAGTTTTTGACTATACATTTGTCCATGGGTTATGTATATGTTATTGTTAAATTCTATAATGTTTAGATTAATCACCTTCCAACAACTTGAGATTCTGAGGGATATGATAATTCAACATGATCTTGGAGCACGACGTCATGGATTCAAACCTACATTGTCACCCTATTTGTATTGTCCACGTATTGGCCTCTTATTTGGCATTCTATGTCCAATGTTTGCCCAACCATTTTTTTGCCTTTGGGTCCTTTGTTTACAACGCTATTTGCGTTAACCCCCCCCCCCCCCCCTAAATGCCGCTTTTGGGGAGTTCAAAAACCATAATGAAACTAAGGTTTTGGGAGATACTGCGATCTTTGGCTGAAGTCTGAAAAATGCACTTTGAGGTATCTTCGTCTTAAACATAGAATGATTTTGTGGCAGTCTTCTAAACCAATAACTTCTGAAGAAGGGAAGCTGCTTGGCTTAGTTGATGCAGTTACATTTTCTGGTGATCTGGTTAATCTATCTCGGAAGTGGGCCCTGGACATTGCAGAAAGACGCAAACCTTGGTTGCGAACTCTTCATAGAACTGATAAACTTCCTCCCATTTCTGAGGCCCGTCATATATTGGTGAAGGCAAGACAAGAAGCTAAACAGACTGCCCGAAATATGCCTCAGCACCAAGCATGCCTTGATTGTATTGAGGAAGGTGTTATTCATGGATCATACAGTGGGATTTTAAAGGTAGTCTTTTTCATTCTCATGTATTTGTTTCATATGTAGCTACAATATTCTTCAGTGGAGGAGGATTCCAGGATTAAACTTGCTTTTCTAGACATGTTTCCTCCTCCCATAGTTTTGTCACCTATTATCTTTATTTGCAGTTTTTTACTTGGTTTCCTGAATAAATATTTTCATATGTCCTGAGATTTAGTATAAAAAAAAATTCTCGTCTTTGGCTATATTTGTAATATCTGTCACCCTTTATTGCTTTGTTCTAGAGTTTTTTGGTAGGAAGGATAATATATAGACGCTAAAGCTTGCACTGAACATGGCAAACACACTTTACTGAAAAAAATTCTATCAGACTTATGACAGGGTAACAAGTTTAAATGTTTGTTTGACCATTTTCTGTATTATTTTGGGCAGGAGATGGAATGCAAAAGCCTAGTCCTGTCAGACGCTTCAAAAGGTCTCGTTCACGTTTTCTTTGCCCAACGTGCAGTGTCAAAGGTGATTTTAATCTCTTGCAAATAGTTACACAGAGTCAATAATGTGAAATGTATAAATATGATCAGCTATCTAATCTGAGTTTTAGTTGCACAAAAGATATTCATAGAAGTCTCTCAAAATCACATGCATTCAAAGAGAATCATCAGGTGTGAGATATGTACCGAGTTATATTATTGTTAGGAATATAAAATTAGTTACTCCCTCTGTTTTTATTTATCAGTCACTTTTGGTGTAGTCACACGTATTAACAAAGTGATTAATGTGTCTTAAATATATTGTTAATAGACAAAGTTATCCTTCTCTTAACATTTAAATATTCTCTCGTCCATTTAAAAGACTCTTTCTATCCTCAGTAATACTAACGATTTATTTAGCAAATTGTGTTAGTCAATCCGATTTTCATGCACTCCACGTACAGCAAGCACTTTTCATGGCTGTTGGAGTTTTCCTAGATTGGGGAACTGAAGTTGTTTTATTTAGTTTCCGTTCTTTATGACATTGAAAAAGTAAAAATTTGTTTAACCGTGTTATAATTAAAAGTAGGGGCAAGGACTATTATCAAATGATTCCTGTGTTCTAGTTATTTCTTTCGTCTGCATGCGAGAACCTAGTTTGGGGTAAGGGATTGTTGGTCTGCATTATATATGATTGAGCATTGATGTGCAAGACGGTGACTTGGAACAGTTTCTCTTCATGACACGCATCCCAATCTACATGATTTTCATGTTTTGCTCATTGCAGGTGCCAAATGTTACTGATATTGGGCTTAAACCAAGGCCTATCAAGAAAGTTGCCATCATTGGTGGCGGCCTTATGGGTTCTGGAATAGCTACAGCTTTAATTTTGAACAACATCCCAGTTGTTCTTAAAGAAATAAACAATGAATATCTTCTCAAGGGCATAAAGGCTGTAGAAGGTACATGTTGTATGCTTGATTTTGAAAGCCGAGCTTAGTTAGAAACTTAATTTGAATTGGAAGATGGAGGGAAACCCCATTTTTAGGTAGTGAATATGTATGAAATTATAGATAAGGAGAGTTACAAGAAAGGACATAGATATATAGAGAAGTTATGCACGTATACTTCTGTTTGGTAGCATGTTCCGTATACAATATGTATCCGCCACAAATACGCACCGGATACTCCGGATACACAACTGAGGCAATTTAAAGTAGGATATGAGATTCAGATGTGTGTATCCGTAACTCGGATATGCGAAATGAACCATGTGCAAAATTGAGTAAAGCCACCAAATAATGAATGAAAAATTGTCCCAATTGGTGGAAACTACCAAAAATGAAAGGAAAAAAAACCCACTATAATTTGTTTTATTTTATGCGTTCTAATATTTATTATTGGGTCCTTGTAGTTTTATTCTGTACAATTTGGTCCATATATATTTACGCATATGCCCTCTATACCCATATCCAATATATTTTTAGAAAATCCCACACCAACTTATCTGGGATCCGTGTATCTCTGTACTATGAACTGATAGAAAAGGGTTGGGTGGACATTGAGTTCATTTCAGATTTTATGTTGCCCATTATACCGTTTATTGCAGGTAATATCAAGAGTATGATATCAAGGAAGAAGTTGGCACAAGATAAAGCAGATAAAGCCCTTTCTATTATAAAGGGTGTGCTAGATTACTCTGAGTTCATGGATGTGGATATGGTTATAGAGGTATGCGCTCTGAAGCAATAAAACAAAATTCGTGTTTACAAAGATAGCTATGCACAAAAGTTCTGAAATAGCTGTCTTTTTTTATTTGTTAAATATTTATATTCCTTTTTGTGCCAGTCTTTTGTTCATCTTCATTTTAATGTTTGCTTGCAGGCTGTAATCGAGGATGTCGATTTAAAGCAGAAAATATTTATGGATATTGAGAAAGCCTGCCCTGCACATTGTATCTTAGCAACCAATACATCTACTATTGATTTGAATTTAATAGGAGAAAAGATCAAATCTCAGGATCGAATTGTGGGCGCACATTTTTTCAGGTTATAACCAACACGATGTGCATCGATAAAATAGAAACTGCAATGTCTGTATTGCTCCCGTGTTTGTCTAGTCAGCATGGTTCTGGTGCCAAAACTAGTAACCAACAAGGGACTTTCAGTGATTTGGATTAATTTTTTTTTAAAAATCTTCATGTCTAATTAGTATACGTATTATTCTTCTTTAGTTTATACGATCCATATTACAAAACTTTGTGTTGTGCTTATGAATGAGCATTGCACGTATGAGAGGTTAATTGTTTTCTTTGTATATGTTTTGTGTGAACAGTCCTGCACATGTGATGGCTCTGTTGGAAATCGTACGGACTCAAAAGACATCGCCACAAGTCATTCTTGACCTTATGACTCTTGGAAAGATAATAAAGAAGGTTCCGGTTGTAGTGCAAAATTGCACGGGTTTTGCTGTCAATAGAGCATTCTTTCCTTATAGCCAGGGTGCACAGCTTTTGCTCCATATGGGTGTAGATCCATTCAGAATCGACCAGCTGATTTACGATTTTGGCCTTCCGCTCGGTCCATTTCAGTAATTTTCTTTCCTTTGATCTTAACTTTAGTTTGATGGCATGTTTGATCTTAACTTAGCTGAAGCTTTAAATCCCATGTTAATAATGCTACCGTTTTAACATTGTTAAAGTCGGGTTTTCATGATTGCAGGCTTCAGGATGTTGCTGGATACGGGGTGGCAGCTGCCACGACGAAAATCTATGCCTCTGCTTTTCATGGTCGCTTGTTTTTATCTCCTTTGACTGAACTTCTAATAAAAAATGGTCGAAATGGTAACAACACTCGACGTTTATTCGTGGATATAGTACTTTCTTCCCCAGATATTTGCTTTCTAATCTTGTGCAAATTTGTGCATTTCAGGTAAGAATAATGGAAAAGGATATTACAAATATGAAAAGGGGAGCAAGCCCAAACCTGATCCATCAGTTCTAGAAATTATAAACGAATCACGCAGGATTGCCAACGTAATGCCCGGAGGAAAGGTACATAACCTATTATACACAAATACTTCTGTTTGGTAGTGTATTTGACACGATACGTATTTCACACGGATACACATCGGATACTTATGATACACCCTAGGGGCAAATTTGCAATTTTTTTAGAGTTGGATAGGTGATCCGAATATATTGATTCATAACTCGGATACGTAAAATGAAGAACCTTGTTGTTAACTGAAGGCAGGCCAAAGAAACGCAAAATGAAGGAAAACTACCAAACATGAAGAAAAACCACTAACAATCGCTTTAATTTGATCTTATAGTTTTATTATGTACAATTTGGTATTGTTACGCCTATCCCATTTGTACCTGTATCCTATATTCATCAAATCTCTCGCACCTTTGTATCTCGTATTCACGTATCCATGCTACAAGTTTGCAGAGGCGTAGCCACATATACCTAATTGGGATCCACGGACCCCTCTAGAATAATTACCTACATTTTACCTATAAAAAAAATCATGGACCCCTCTGAAAAAAAAATCTAGATCCGCCACTGCAAGCTCGTACCTGTGCAACCTAGTATATAACCTAATTGATGGAATTAATCATAGTAGCACCCACAGGACATATTTTTATATCAGACTATGTTGACCAGTTAAGAGTTTCCTTATTTTGCTGTAAATTTGTGTATGTGAGTGAATGATTTGGTAAATGGCAACTTTTTCCTGGACTATTGACAGCCTATCACAGTAACAGATAAAGAGATTGTGGAGATGATTCTCTTTCCTGTAGTGAATGAGTCATGTCGTGTTCTTGAAGAAGGAATCGTAATTCGAGCTTCAGATCTTGACGTTGCATCTGTTCTTGGCATGAGTTTCCCCTCTTACCGGTGAGTTTGATGTAGTTTTTGTAGCTTCTCTGTATGCATCTTTACTTGACAAAAACTGCATTTAATCGTTTATGGACTAAGACATTTTATGGTTCAACCGTTGTAACAATGTTGCACCAAGTGACATGCATCATACCCTTTCATTTTTTTTACTTTCTTTCCCATTCCACATCTACTATGTGAAAAAGAGTAATAATGGAAGGATATGATGCATGCCACTTGATACAACCTTCGTAATTATAAGGACCGGTGGTGTATATATAGAAATGCTCATTGCAAAACAGCCCTGAATATAAACATAAGATAGGAATATGTACCTTAGGTCCAAAGCACCCAACCCTTTAACAACGCATATGAAAAAAGCATTTTTATATAGCGCTCAAGTTTTTGGATGTAGGTATATCCTTAGATAGCCTTGATGAACACCAAGAAGCTTCCTTATGCTTGAGAAAGGCTTGTTTGCTCTATAAATATGTTAGAGCTTGGGGGTCTTATATAACATGCTTAGATGCTACGATGCACGGATACTTCTGTTTGTTGATGTGTCAAGTATCCGATGCTTATCCAGCATAGATACACACCGAATACTTGCCTGGGGCGAAATTTCCAAAATTTTAGAAGTTGGATATGGGAACGGGATGTGCATACCCTTAACTCAGTATACGTGAAATGATGAATCCTTTTAAAATTTTTGAAGAGAAACGGACATAAGCGTAATGAAATGCTGCCTAAAATGAATAAAAATCACCAAGAAATGAGAGAGAAACACAAATATATATATATATACCCACATATCTATATCCATATCCGTGCAACCTAGCTTGGACGCAGTTTCGGTGTTTAGACTGGGACCCTTGTGGTGCTGGTTTGTTTATACTCTAAATCTTGTTTGATAGATAGTACAAGATACAAAATGGTCTAGAATGCTAAAACACCCCTGAATTGTATTTCCCGCGTCTCATAATATAAGTCATTTTAGCTTTTCGTGTTTTCGTCCCATAATACAAGCCATTATAGAATCCCAATAAAGCATTTGTTATTTTTTTCTTCATCTTGCCTCCAATTTATTATCAATCTAAACCACTTTATGACTATTTGCATTAATAATAGCCATAGGGTATTTTAAACTTGTCCTTAAAATTTACGACAATCTCCCACATTTTTAATCCGTGTGAAAACACTTAACATGACTTATTTATTTTGGCGCGGAGGGAGTGCAACATATCTGCTATGAATATGCTTATGATTATGGTGCAAGGAACAATTAATCATTCTTTTATGTTGAGAATTTTTTACTGTGTTGATTGGCAGTGGTGGTATTTTATTCTGGGGGGACACAGTTGGGGCTGATTACATATATCAAAGTCTCAAGAAATGGTCTCAGACTTATGGTGACTTTTATAAGCCATCAAGTTATCTAGAAGATAGAGCTAAAAGTGGAGTTCCATTGGTAAATATTCTCTTCTTTATACTTCACTCCTAGCATTTCCACCACGGTGAACTTACCGTCACACCACACACTTTCAAAGGGGAATCTTCGTTTGCTTTTTACACCACCACCGCGATTTTACCGTTGCATCACACTTACCATGCACCACATTGATTTGATGACCTTTTAAAAGTCGAATCTTGAGTCAAACATCGACTTTCTCAAGTTCGAATGTGAGAATCAACAAAGTCGATTCTTAACTCAAGATTTAACTTAAAAAAAGATCGATTCAATATGATGCACCATGTAAGTTTGATGTGGTTTAAATAAAGTTGATCCTAGAGTATATAATCGACAACCTTTCAAAAGTTGATTATAGGCTACCCAAAAAGTAAATCCGATTATAGACCATATAATCGACTTTCTTAGTTGTCGAAAATGTGTTGCCACATTGTGTTGCGTGACGGCCAGTTTTGCGTGGTGGGACAATAACACAGTGCCTTGATTAATATGTTTTTATTTTTTATTGGGATGCAGAGTGCACCTGTTACAAAATCTACAGCAACAAAGTCACGTATGTAGGTTGATGGAAAATCATCTGCTAATTGTCAAGATTGATGATTTTGATACATACGTTTTACGAGAATAAACATCATTGTTATTACTACTATACACGTACGTTTTACAAGATAAACATCATTATTACGATACACTCACATGTTTGAGAGATTTTATAGTGCAACGGTTGTAGGAAGGTTATATACAAAGTAAGTCATACATTAGAAGTTCTCTCATTTTTACTCTCTTTCACATAATACACTTTTATCGTGTGTGAGGTTAGAAATGAATGGTTGTAATGTATGGCACTTGGTAAAACCTTCCTACAACGGTTGTATTTTAAAATTTCACCACATGTTTTACGAGAATAAACATCATTTACCACAATGCTGTGTAATTTGAAGTTAACTTTATAACAGTTTCATTATTACAGGGAAAATTGAAAAAATATGTTGTTTTTTTTTTTTTTTGTGTGTAAAGGGAGGGAAATTTTTTTAATTATTTTTAAGGGACATTTAGTGGCATTCCGGTAAATATACAAGTCACCCAAATACATGTGGTATCCGACGGTTATTTGCATCGTATATAAGAATCAATTTTTCGAAAGTCCTGTTCTAAAATTGACATTTCCAAAGTCGACTCCAGTTAAGGAGGATTGACTTCTAACAAGTTGATTTTTGAATTGACATTTGAAAAATCGATTCCAGGTTTGGAATAAAAATACAAATGGTGTGGCAAAGTAGATTCATCATTGCAAACATAATGCATGGTGTCATATAGGTACCTTTAATTTTTTTATGAAAAAAAAAATTATTCAATGTCAGTTCGATCAAGTTTTAATTATATGCTCAGTAAAGTTTTGAACACTTTCAAGCCTGGACTTGAGTAGCTAAAAAACAATGTTAAATTTTAAGATGTTTGAGTTTGGCTCGTGAAAATATATAAAAAAATCTATATATGTTGAGTTAAGTTTTAATGACCCAACCCGAAAAGCAGAGTAATTTTTGGATGCAAACCGTTCGGCATGACCTGAGAATACCTCGTGAGGTGTGCTATAAGTATGAATGCAGAAGTTGAAATATAACAGACTTGGCTTACTACAAATAAAAATATAAAATTAATCTCCACCACAACTACAAGCTCTTTACTACATCATTGTACCTACAAATCCATAATGCCAGTAACCTCTACAACGAATTATAAAGCAAGGGTACGAGTAGATGTTTCATTAGTATTCTAAAGGGAAACTTGAAGCACAAGGTGCATCGGTCTAATGGTGAGCTAGACTATAATTTGGTATGGAGACCAATGTTCGAAACTCGGTCAGGCCAAAAAAAAAAAAAAAAAAAAAAAAAAAAGGGAAACTTGAAAAAATATAACTAAAAAAAGTAATTCTTATTTGAAAAACATGCATAAACAGATAACATTTGGCACATATGCTCTAAAAGTATTCTATGACGATTATGCAGCAAATGTTACTTTTTAAAATAATTACCTTTTTAGTCATATTTTTTCAAGTTTCCCTCTTTTGAGAGAGAGTATAATTTAAGGATTTTCAACTTTTCGGACACATCTTTCAAGTATCCCTAGTCCAGTTGTGACATTAGAGAAACCTACATACTGCCTTAGAGACTAAATATTAAACAAGGCAAAAAGCAAAATCTAAATGGAAGGACAATGGTTCATTTATTTTGATGAATATTATATATGTCTAAGATTTTGCTCCTAAATCAAATAACTAACTAATGGAAAATGGCCTACTTTTACAGGCATACTGCCAGCCATTTGTATATACAACAACCCCCCTGTCAATCTTTTGGTTTCACAACACCATTTTCAACAGTTGGAAGGGTAGATTTGGAATTACCGTTACTGTTACCGTTACATCGGGGTTCTTGTTGGTTGGTGGGTTGTTCCTGTTCTGTCTCTACCAACACCATTGCTAGTTACATCTCTTTGATCACCCGTTCGCGTCAAGACAACTTTTTTTTCTGCAATATCAAATATTTAACCAAGTCATTGAAGCTTTTGCAATAGATACCGTAAAACTTTGTAAATTTGTAATATACATATCCCTCGTTAATAAATGAGTTTTACGCATTGGAATAACAAAAGACAACATATTAATGAGTTGTAATAGGGGTTGAAATAGGAAACGATGCATTAAATGTTGCATTGGTTTGTGAGAATGACTTATAAAATAAGGGACAAAATTAAATAGCTAAAATGCCTTGTATTCTAGGACGGAGTGAGTATTTCTTAGGCAGTTTTCTTGGTTAAGAGTTAAGACACAAATTAAACCAGGCAATGTGTAATCACTTGTTTAACAAAGTCAGCTTCCAAAATATGATTGAGAAAAACAAATAGAAACTTACCTTTAATATCCCCAAAGGTTATGAGTCTTGTAAGACAATCACGAAACTTCGTCAGAACGATCCTCTCTTGATCAGCATAGGATTCAGAAATCATTTCTTGACCATTTGTCAGCTGGGAACAGACATTATTAGCAGGGGCAATTGAGCCATTACAGCAAGAAGCAGCAGCTGTAGTAAACATCGTATCCTGTTCATGACACATCAACGCCAATGTTCCAGGAGACATCGGTCTTTCTTCTGACACGTCATCATCACATTTAACAGGTGGTTCTCCAGGGTTTGTTACTTTATCTGGATGAGATATTTCCATACTATTATTGACTGAAGCATTTCCCGAAGCACCGTCATCGTTTTGGCCTTGTTCTTGGTGGTCTTGAGCTGAATCATGAGTTTTTATTATTTTTAATATCAAGAAAACATTTATGGAAATAGTAAGAAATAAGTTACAGATGTGATAATAAAATTTCATGATTTGAATTTTTTTTTATACTAGATTTTATACCTGCAAGCATTTGTGCAGCTTCTGCTGAGTATACAACCAACACAGAACAAAGTTCCTTCAAGTCTTGTGGTTGGATGATGCCAGATAAGAGAGACCTTAAGCCACTAAAACTTTACTTTAATATTTGATTGAAGCAATATCATATTATAGTTCTCCAAAGGAAATAATTTCTACCTGTATGTATATTTTGAAGGGCTGATTCCAGCAGGAACACGGGCACCGGTCGATGATGTCACATGGCTCTGCGTGTATTTTCCCTGCAAGTAGTTTCCACGAGCACTGTATAATCAGATGAAATTATACGAGGAAGCAGCAGACTGAGACAAGTAAATCGTAAACAAGGAGGGAAATGAAAACAGAAAAAGACAAAAAGATGAGCAATAGAAAGCAAACGAAGTTAATATATGTTAGAAAGTTTAATCAGGAAATCACAACAGAAGCTACTCCATCACAGCTATGCATAGACAATTGTGTTTGGTAGTGTGTCATGTATCCGGTATACATCCGACACAGATACACATCAAATACTCTAGATACACGCTTGAGATGAATTTGCAATTGTTAAAAAGTTGGATATGGGAGATATGCATATATGTAACTTGGATACGTAAAATGAAGAACCTTGTTGGAAATTGAAGAAAAAACACCAGAAAATTAATGAAAAGCTGAGCAAAATGAAGAAAAACTACCAAAAATGAGGAAACCACTGCATATTGCTTTATGTTAGGTCTTTATATATGTATAATTTGGCCCTTATAGTTTTATTATATGCATTAAAGTCCCTATATTTTAAATAATTATGTGAATTCCATCCACACCCACGCATTTGTATCCATGCAACCTGTAAACTTAGAAAGAATGAGGAAAGTATTCTTGTTATTTAGAATAGAAAGCTCATTACAAATTAGGGGCCATCTTACTTCTATTTATAGAAGAGATGCCCAACGGCTATAAAGTAAAAAAGGTAAAAAGCAGGAAACACTGTTCCAACGGTTAGTTGGACAGTGTTTCTCCTGCTAAAAGACAAGGAAAAAACAGGGATGATTAGCCACTAATTTATAAGATTATTAGGGCTAATTCACGGGAAAAAAATACACTGAATGTTATCAAATTAAAGCTTAGTCTCATCGATGACTTAGAGAGAGTCGTGAGACTAGAACCCTATTGAGGTACCTTCACGAGGTGACCTGCTGAGGTGATGTACCTCGGCCGAGGTGTTCTAACACTCCCTCAAATTTGGTGAATGGATATCAATCATTCCCGACTTGCTAAGGAGATAATCAAAGGATTTCTTAGCGGACCCTTAGTAAGGACATCAAAGAACTTGATTTTGAGAGGTGATAAACTTGAGCTTGATAAGGCCACAGTCCAACTTTTCCTTGATAAAGTGTCTGTCAACCTCAACATGCTTTGTTCTGTCATGTTGAACAGGGTTGTGGGAAATGTCAATGGCCGATTGATTATCACAATGTAGAATCATAGGGCCCATTCTCTCAATTCTTAGATCATCCGAATGATTTTTAGCCATGAAGTTCACAAACACCCACCGCCAAGGCTCTAAATTCGACTTCAAGACTTGATCCTGGACACAACCCCTTGTTTTTTACTCCTCCATACAACCTGGATTTCCAAAAAGAAACACACAATGACCAGAGGTAGATCTTCTGTCATCAATGCAACAAGATAGTCGAGAATCGGTGTAGGCCTCTAGCAGAACTTTATGATCATCCTTTTTGAATAAGACCCTTTTCCAGATGACTTTTCGGGTAGTACACAATTCTTTTCAAGTGACATTTTGATGGCACCTCTTGGGTTTGTGCATATATCCGCTCACAATGTTCACAAAGAAAGGCAATATCAGGTCTTGTGTGAGACAGATATATGAGTCCGCCTACAAGTCTTTGATAGGCATTTTTGTCCACATCTTCATCTTGAGGTGCTAGGTTGATCCCATGAGTGAACTCATGGGAGTCTTTCATAGTTTGCACCCCATTTTGCCACAATCCTTCGTGAAGATCTATAATATACTTCTGTGAGAAATAAAGATTCCTTTGGCCGAGAGTACATAACCTCAATGCCAAGGAAGTACTTTAATTTTCCAAGTTCTTTGATGTCAAATTCATTGCTCGAAATTGTTTTAGAGTAGAATTGCCTTCATATCATCACCAAAGTGATGATTATATCATCCACATACACCAAGAGGATGGACCTCTTGCCATGTAAATTGAATTTCATAAATAAGGTATGATCTCCTTGGCTTTGTTTATAGCCAATACTTATCATAGCTTTTGTGAACCTCCCAAACCAGGCCACAGGGGACTGTTTAAGACCATATAGGGCTTTCTTTAATCAGATATTTTTCCTTTTTCCACTTGGAAACCAGGAGGTATATCCATAAAATGGTTTCCTCAAGGTCCCTTGTAGAAAGGCATTTTTACATCATATTGATGTAATTTCCGATCAAGGTTGGCGACGAGGATAGGAGTATTTTGCGGTGTTCATCTTTGCCACAGGGGCAAAGGTGTCAAAATAGTCAATTCCACGGGTTTGGGTATATATCCTGGCAACTAACCTTGCCTTGTATCTTTCAATAGTGCCATCGACTTGTACTTGATGGTAAAGACCCATCTACACCAATGATTTTTAGCCCCTTTGGAAGCTCAAAGAAGCTCCCATGTTTTATTTTTCTCAAGAGCATTCATTTCTTCCTTCATAGCTTTGTACCCAATTTTCATCTCCTAAGGCATCCGAGAATCTTTTGGGCACTGAACTATTTGAAGGTTCTTCATGAACCTTTTTTGTTTGCTAGAAATCTGTCATAAGACAGGAAATTCTTCATAGGGTGCAGGTGCAAGCCCTAGTAGGTTTCCTCAAGGCAATGGGAAGATCATTAGTGGATGAAACACTTCTTTGTTTTCTGTTCGAGATATAGGAAAAGTAGGATCATCTTCATCAAAGTTTTGAGGAATATCGTAGCATCGTAAGTAGGTTCCTCATTTGTACATGGAACATCTTGTTCATTTATGTCAATAGTATTGTCCTTAATTGGAACCACATTTTGAACCCTCATCAGGTTCTTCTTCCTGGTATAGATTATGGGAGCCTTTTCTTTGCTCTTATTCATAAGAGAGCATCAGATTGTTGCTCAATAAGAGGAACATCAAGTTCATGTTCGGAGATAGTACTTCATGATTTGCATCATTCTTAGGACCTGTTTGAGGACCTCTTTGAGGACCCTTTGATTCGAAAAATCGAGAATCAATATCAAGAAGAAACATTTCCACTTTCATAATCGGATTTAAAGTTCTCCCCGAATTATAGCTTTCCACGAGAAGTAGGGATGCATTTCATAGAAGGTAACATCTTTGGATATAAAATCCTCTTTGTGAGAGGATGGTAACATTTATAACCTTTTCGTGTGTTTGAGTATCCAATGAACACACACTTAACATGATCTGGGATCAAGTTTTCCCCTGTTAGGTTGGTGTATGTGAACAAAACCTCACATCCAAATACTTTAGGATGAACTCCCTCGATTTAAGAAAATCTGAAAGTGTTTAGTAAGAACATCAATAGGACTTCTTTTTCCAAGGACTTTTGTAGGCATCCTATTTATAAGATGAAGCGTGATGGGGCGCCTCTCCCCAATAATGTTTAGCACATTCATTTGGAAAAGAAAGGCCCTACTAATTGTATCCATAAGGTGCCTATTCTTCCTTTCACCACCCCATTTTGTTGGGGTGTGTACACACAAGAAGGATTCATGTATGATCCCTTTTCTTCCAAAAAGGACTTAGGAATTTGTTGAAATAATCCCTAGCATTGTCAGTTCTTATCTTTTTGATTTTGACCTCAAACTGAGTCATAATCATATTGTAGAACCACAGGAAAATCTGTGCAAGATCAGATTTTTGTTTCATAAGATACAACCAAGTTGTTCTAAGATACGATCATCAATGAAGGTGACAAACCAATGAGCACCATTGATATTGGGGTTGGTGGAGGGACCCCAAATATCACTGTGTATAAGATTAAAAGGATTAGCAGAAAGATTAGATGCAATAGGATAAGACACCCTTTTATGTTTAGCAAATTCACATTCATTACATTTGAAATCAATGAGTTTAACCCTTTACATAAATTAGGAAACAAATGCATAAGAATCTGAAAGGAGGGTGACCAAGTCTCCCATGATACAACATAATCTTATCATGACTAGTCTTAGACAAAAGAAGTATTCGACAACTAAGCTTGTCATTATCTTGACCTTCAAAACATAGAGACCTTCTTTAGCCCTAGCAAGTCCAATCTTCCTCATGGTTTTAGAACTCAGTATCACATGAAGTTAGTAGAGAAAAGAGCATAACATTTAGAGTCTCTAGTTAACTTTTCGATAGATAGGAGACTAGCGGTGAGATTGGGAACATGCAAGACATCTTTTAAGGTTAGGTCATTGTTTATAGTAACATTTCCAATGCCCGCCACACTCGTTGAAGAACCATTAAGAATATTTGTAATGTTCCTTTTAGTAGTACAAGGCACATAGGCAGTAAAAACGTGCAATATCGTGAGTCATATGGTCAGAGCCGGAATCAACAACCCAATCCTGGTAACATTCTCGATTTAAGAGATTCAAAAGCCATACACGAAAAAACCATTGAAGATGATGGATTTTCCAAGGTATCTAGAACTTCCTCAATTTCTATTTCGATTGACCAAGAGTAGATTCGATTCATGGGGTTTTGATCCATACCACGTCCATTGCTTAGACTTGCCGGAATTTGCGGTGTGAGCCAGGGGTTCTTTGTTTTTCCTGGTCTCCCATGCAATTTCCAATGTAATTCTTTGGTATGTCCGCTCTTTTTACGGTGAGAGCAAAAGCAGATTGTCCCTATCAGTTTCATATTTTCCTTTTGAGAAGGAAATTTCTTTTCTGGATATCCCTTTGACTCGGTGGTCTTAGGTACCCCGATTCCTCGACTAGCTATTAAAGCAGAGTTATCAATAGAGGAGTGTCAATCATGACACCCCTCCTACTTTCCTCTCGCTTCTAACAATAGCAATTGTTTCATTCAAATTAGGAGATCATCTTTCCAAGAATTTGGACCTCACAGGTCAAAGTCCTGGTTTAAACCGAAGAAGAAAGGAAAAATCCTATCTTTTTCCATCATCCTTCTCAAGGTAGCAAGATCATCTTTATCTTTCATTTGAATGCACCGATAATGATCAAGTTCCGCCACATACCTTGCGTAAGATTGGAATACTCGGTGATGGATTTGTTACCTTGCTTGGTGTTTTGAATCTTTGCTCTTATCTCATAGATTTGGCAACATCATTCACTCTGAGTAGGATCGCTTGGTCGTGTCCTGCATTTCTTTAGCCGTTTCGAAGAAACATGTAGGGGGTCGATTTACGGAGTCATAGAATTCCAGAGCCATGACATCACCATTGAGTCCTTTTCATCCCAGCTATCAAACCTGGGATCATCCCTTGCTGGACCAGTCCCTAAAAGATGGCTCAGTTTGCCTCTACCTTTCAGGAAGGTTCTGACAAACTGTGACCATTTCAGATAATTTTTTCCATTCAGCTTGTAAGCAGCATGAATGTTTTGAAGCTCTCCAGAGTTTATAGGATTTTCAGTAATAGATGAATCAGTGGCTGCACTAGTTGCAGTGGAACCAGCCATTGATCAGAAAGAAATTTGAATTATTAAAGAAGAAATTCCCAGAAAAAAAATCTAAAGCTCCGATACCATGTAAACTTAGAAAGAATGAGGAAAGTATTCTTGTTATTTAGAATAGAAAGCTCATTACAAATTAGGGGCCATCTTACTTCTATTTATAGAAGAGATGCCCAACGGCTATAAAGTAAAAGGTAAAAGCGAGGAAACACTGTTCCAACGGTTAGTTGGACAAGTGTTTCTCGCGCTAAAGACAAGGAAAAAACAGGATGATTAGCCACTAATTTATAAGATTATTAGGGCTAATTCACGGAAAAAAATACACTTGAATGTTATCAAATTAAAGCTTAGTCTCACTCGATGACTTAGAGAGAGTCGAGTGGAGACTAGAACCCCGCTCAGTACCTTCACGAGGTGACCGCTTGGTGATGTACCTTGGCCGAGGTGTTCTAACACAACCTAGTTCATCATATCAATCAAAGATCATGTGAAATTATTCTCTTTAATACATGTTAAGACAAACCTGCTGAAATTGCCCCATCCTGTGTAGAGGATCTTTATCTTCAACACCAAAAAAGAGCTCTTGACCTTTTCTTTTTTTGGACAATGGAGGAGATTCATAGCCAGTAAACCCAATGGCACCGTTGATGGCTGCATTTGCTAACTGCTGCACATGTGCCGTGTTATTGGCATGATCTTCATGGCAGAGAGATTGCCTTTCCTTGTTTCCTTCGTAATTTTTGCAGTCTAAACACTTGCAGTTCTCAGAGCAAAGAATATTGGCTTGAAAGCACTCGCAGTATTTCTTAAGACAACCAGACTTCTTGCAGTGACATCCTTTGTTATGCTTTCCTATGATTAAACCTTCTCTAACCTCTTCCTGTTTTAAAATATTTATTAGAGAATAAGGTAAAAATAGACAACAGATTAAATTGGCAAGTTTTATATTATAAAACATTTTGAAATTAAAACCAAAAGATTTACTGACAAAAAAAAATGTAATCAACACCTTTTCTGTTTTCACAGTTAATGACTTCAATATACACCTTAAACTACTATTCCTGACTTTGTAATTCACCGAGAAAACAATACATCAAGTTTCTTTTTCTCATTACCGAATTACTTCTGGCTTACCATTTTACAGATCCATTGAAAGGAAAAGATGCAGCGATTTTTAGTTACACAGAGGTAGATAATAATAGGTAATGCATAGAGGGAAAGTTTACTCTAATGACAATAAAAGTAAATTGTTTTTTAATGTCTCGGTTCAACATGAGGAAAAATAGTACAAAGATACATTAAGCTCCCATTGAAGAAACATAATCTAGTTAGAAAGAGAATGACAGGTTTTGTCTTAGGTGCGATCCACTTATTGATCAATCACTTATGAAAAAGTTTAGACTTGGGAATGTATCGTTTTTTTAATACTTGTAGCAGATAAATTACGAATTTTACGAAGAAAAAAAAAAAAAAAACCAAAACCATACCTTGACTGCAAGCGGACTACTAGCAATTTTTGGTCTAAAAGCATCGGGGTTACGCTCCAAGATGGCTTCAACAGCTTTCGTCCTAGATTCCTCGTTCCCAGCATTATTATGGCAATTTACACAATTGCAATTATCACAATATATCCCAGCTGCAAAACACTCGCAATACCTGATAATAAAATTGCACTCATCAAATGTAAGTCAGCACTTAATTAGCTATAACACCTCTAAACACTAATAAAAGTTTCACTAAAATCATACCTCCAATTTAATACAAATTTGCGAAGGAATTAATTGTAAGCGAATCAGAAACAAGTATAAGCAGTCAACCTTAAATAATATAACAAAGACGCATTTGAAAATAACTAAATGCTGCTTTCGCAACCTTGACCCATTATAGCAGTCATTTCAAGAATTTTAAAAGCAAAAGAATAACGAGGAAAACAGAACTATAGTTATCATTTCAAGAGGACTTCGAAGCAAAATAATAGCATTAAAGATTAATAGAATGCCTGGTAGTCAATTGTCAATAGAAGCACCAAGGAGCAGCACACAAACTACATCAATCATAATGCTAACAAACAAAATAAACCTGAAGGAAGTAAGCAAATGTGCTTAAATCGCTTAACAGACGAACGTGTGATAATCACAAAATGATAGTAAAACAAATAACAGACAAAACGGAGTGGCAGCGATGTATATGTTTTCTAAAATCTCTCAGGCGCATACTGTCCTTACAAATTGTCTCGCGTGTTTATTTATGGCAGAGGCGGCAAAACATAAAAAGGATCACAATTTGCATAAGAAAAAGTTTCCAGAAAACACTTCAAATGTTACTTACAATTTCAAACATTTTGAGTTTTTGCAATTACACTGCTTTGGCTTCTTGGGTGTGCCATCCTTAGCTTCAACAGGATTCGGTCTTCGTCCTAATCTTGGCGAGGACTCAAGTTTCCTGGAAGCATAAGAGGTAGATTTATACCATCAAAAAAACACATGGAAAAAAAAAAAAAAGATTTTTGGCAGCAATCAATCCACATCAACCTCAGGGCTCAGAGATAAGATAAGAATTGCTGTACTTAGCTAAAAAGAGGATTTAGACAATAATATTCATTTTCACAGATTGAAAAAGCATACGGAAAATAAATAAACAAATCTGTGGAAAAAACTTACGGAAAACAAATAAATAAATATGGGAGAGACTCACATATGCCTTATCGAAGTATGAGGAGCTGATGGGTCTGAAGTTTGTTGTACGGACATTAACTGTAACGACGGCCGCAGCTGTGCCATTGATAGTTGGAACGAATTCAAAGCTTGCGGTTGGTTTGGGTTTCGAACCGCCGGCAGTAGCTGAGGATGCTCCTCCGGCAAGGCCGCAGCAGCGGACTCCGACACCGTTGTAGCACCGGTGTACCGTGTGAAATCAAGTTGCCTGGCTAGCTTCTTTTCCGGCAAATCTGTAGACAAAGACGTTAGCTGCTGATTCTGCTGCTCAACTTTCTCCGATTGAGTATTTTTTGGAGGGAAAGCTCCTCCCTCCCTTTTCTCCATTCTTAAAGACAAAAAAAAACTCAGCAAATTGATTCAAAAAATTCTCAAATTCAAACCACAAAATTAATTCACTAACGAGCATCCGCAGCAGCAATCACTGATTTCTCGAAAAAAATTCAAAAATAATTATTCAAAGTAAATGAATCAAAATCGAAAATCCATTCACCAGATTCGGAAATTTTTTAAAGTAAAAACCGAAAAATCCTCCAACGTCGACTGGAACAATTGTCCGACAAATCAACCGATCTCTAAAAGGACGTTAATATTCAAAATTTGAAATTATTGATTGATGGAAACTGGAAAGGGAAGAAAAGGGATTCTTCCGGGAGGAAGCAAAGAAATTGAACTGGTAGGTGTTGGTATTTGTATAGCTCCCTCTTAGATTTTGAAAATTCAATTTCTTAAATTTAGATGGTGAGATTTCTTTCCGGGAAACTAATCCAACGGCTTAGATGAGTGGGGTGATCTTACGGCTGAAATTCATAATCGGACTTTATGCCGTTATCCGGACCATACGGTTCCTGAAATCGAAGATTTTATAACATACTTACAATACGAGTTTCATTATAATCTGGTAGAACGGATCTTAATTAATTTTTAATATTCCTCAAAAAATAAATAGATAAAGTACAGCGGCGCTAAAATAAAATAAAATTAAGGTATTGGCGCTAAACTAAAAAAAATGTACAGTAAATGTTTTTTTTTTTGGACAGAAAATATAAATTTTTTAAACGTAAATAAAAGTATCGGCAAATCTTCAAAAATAAAAAAAGAGTATCGGCAAGGTGTGGGGACACTGGGGAGTACCGATGTATTGGATCTCGGCCAGAAGCTGACACATCAGCCACGTAGTTAATCATATTTAATTATGTTTTAATTGCTATCATTTGTAAGTGCCGACTCTTGGCCTATAAATAACGGCATTTATACTTTGAAAAGGGCAAGTCATTAATATTAAAAACAGATAACTCTGTCGCCGATTATTAACAAATTTGACTCGCCATTCATTCATTTCCTTTGAAGTCTCATATATAATCTTCATGTTTTTCTTGAGCATCAAGTAATCGACCGGAAAAATCACTCAATTCCATGAGATAACCACCGCTAAAATAACTCAACCCGTTTGTGATAACTCCGAAGTTATCAGTTGGCTCTGTTGCTGGGAAATTACACTTTTTAGCATTTTTGGGTCAAATCCGCCGTCCAAAATTCGGTTTTACGGCGGCTCCGACGAGTTCAAAACAGCCACCTGTTTGGTTTCCAACAAGGGAAAACATCCAACTTTTTGTTTTCCGGCGGGAATCTCCTAGATTCAGAGATATTATATCAGATCTACCCCAGATTCACCAGATCTTCATCGTTCTAAGCACCGATCCATCTGATCTTCATCGGATCCTTCAGATCTACACCTCGTGACCGGCGCATCTTGCAAACCTCTATTGGTATCGTCATTTCCCCGAAGAACACGATGGTTAAAACCATATCCGCCGGCGCACCTATCTTCGATGGTCAACCTCTTCCACCTGCTAAGAAAACCGGTCAAAGCACCGATTTGCTCGCCGCAGGGACAAATGGTGTCGCACTCAAGCACACCGGTCCCAAGATGGCCTGAAAATTGTGTCGCCTCCGACACCAAGTGATCCGGCCCAAAGGGATATTCGGTATTTTCTGGACGGAAAAACACGTCTAAAGAGGCTTTGAGGCCACCACCAGCCAAAAATCATGAAAATAGGTCATGGGAACATCCCGACAAGACGTACTCACGAGCCATCTCCGGACGTAGAGGTGGTTACGCACCAAAAGTTGGATCTGGATGGGAACGGAGTAGTCATTCATCTACTGAGCGGACTCCCGAGAGAAAGTTGGCTCTGGCTCACCTCGGACCTAGGCGCGGTGAACGTGTCGTGGCCCTGGAACAAGAGAGTGATGAGTTTCAGTCTGACCCCCGCAATGTGCACGCAAGATTGAGGAGCGTCAGGACGAGTCTCACCACCGGTCCAGGTCAGATAACGTTTCCAAACTTTCCGGCTCGGGCGTGCTTGAGGATCAGGTTGCTAGACTTTAGAGGCATGTTGAGGACCTGCAGAAAGCTAAGATCGGAAAAGTGGACAACCTATATTGGGGAACCTGCGTCCCCGGCGATCGGATACTTGACGAAGCGTCAGAGAGGGTCCACTCCCCCGCTTTCAAAAGTTATGCAGGGACGACCGCCCGTATGACTAGCTCTCATCATTTCAGAGTAAGGTCTCCCTAGCAACAAAAAATCAGTCTGTATAGTGCATCGCCTTTGTAAGCGCCATGCAGGACAAGGCAGCGTCATGGATCCGCAATCGGCCACCCAAGTCAATCTACTCCTGGTCCGACCTGTAGACTAAGCTTATTGCGGAATTTAAATCAGCTGGTCAGCCGAAGAAGACACAGGTCAACCTGTACAAAATCCAACAAGGGGTCGGTGAATCGACTCAAAGTTACTACAACGATTCACCAAAGTTCATGAGCTGACAAGAGGTCTGAACGATGATGTGGTTATGACCAGCTTCCAGACCGGTTTAGCGAAAGGTTACCTCGAGACAAAGTTCGTTGTCCGAAGACCATAGATTATTCAGGAAATGCTCTCATTTGCCAGGAAATGGAGTGCATCTGAGCCCGCTCCATCATCATCAAACAAGGGCAAGGAAATTGCCGAGCCCAACCCGCCTAAGAAGAATGTGAGCTGAAATTGGGACATCAAAAAACCCAAAAAATTTAAAGAGGAGCACTTCAAGCCCTTCAACACGCCAATTGAACAGATTATGAATGAAGTTAGGGGCAAGCTGCCTGCTCCTCGCCCAATGAGGCCCGACTCGCAAGGTGAACGTGATATGGCCAAGTACTGTGACTATCCCCAAGATCACGGTCACACCACCGACTCCTTCAACTTGTCATCACTTCAGGTCAATTCGCTCCTCAGCGCGACCTTAACAAGGTTATTCACCTAGGTCGATATAAAGCACTCAAAGGCCCTCACTATCAAAGTTGACAAATTCAAGACCGGTCACTTCAGCACGACACCCTCCAGCTAAGTCGCTTTCGTGCCTAACGCTGATTAAGTCCGGTCGCTCCACAACACGGCATCATGCGGCTATTTGTCTTTAGGCATAGTGCATCTAAGCCCGGAAGCTTCAGCACGACACCTCTCATCAAGTCGCTTTCGAGCCATAAACGCTGACAAGTATGGTCGCTCCATAGCACGGAACCTTGTGGCTATACGCTTCCTAGCATAACGCACTTAGCCCGGTCGCTATCTCAGCACGGCACCATGACTACGCTCACAGGCCTTACGCTATCTTAGCAGGTCGCTCTATAGCAGTCATCTCAGCATATGGTAAATCAGGTCGCCTACAACTTTACTACATGCCTGTCATTTGCACAATGAAACATGTCAATGAGTAAGGGGTCATAGATACGTCAAGCCTGGAAAAGAGCCCGCGGATTCACATTGGGCCCGTAGGTAGGCCCAATAATGAATAGGGTCCTCGGCCCAGTTAGTTCGCACATTCATAAGCCGGATACAATCCAGCCTGCCTTATGCCTCTACGATTCTTATCATTGGCTAGGAAACGGGCGTCGATCGGCAAAGCCTCCAGCCCGCTCCTTTACGGTCGGCACGAAGCACTGGGGCCGATCTACTCGCCCCTCAGCATGCAGCCCGTCAGCTCGGACCAAGCCCGCTTGACTAGGCAACAGAGTTCATGCACGACGGTTACAGGTGAAGAACCCGCAACGATTATGAGCAAGCTCGCTCAATCAGAAGCTGCCACATCAGCCACGTAGTTAATCATATATAATTATGCTTCAATTACTTTCATTTGTAACCGCCGAATTTTAGCCCTATAAATAGCGGCATTTGTTTCCTGAAAAGGACAAGTCATTAATACTAAAAGCAGATAACCTCTGTCAATTTGTTGACAGTCGAGTTCGCCTATTTACTGTTTTGTTGTCTTCATATAATCTTCATATTTTTTAGCACCACCACGTCTCACCGTAAAAATCACTCACTTCCAACAAAATCAACTCAACCCATTTGTGATAACTCCGGCTTTATCACCAGGTAACCTGAAATCACACCCGAACCAGTATCAGCAAATAAGAATAGAAATCAGCGAAAAATACCCGGCATTTACATCAGAAAAAAACCTCATTCTCCGTCCCATTATTGGCCTTTCCATCTTGAACTCGTCATCAGTGAAAACCACAAATTTCAACTCGTTACCAGGGAAAACACAAATTCATAACAAGTTTGAATGTATGTGTGCCGCCAAATGGGGAGGGGGGGGGGGATTTGAAGGAGAAGATGAACGAGGAGAGGGGGGACTTTGAAGGAGAAGATGAAGAATTGGATAGCACAAGTTTCAATGTGTGTGTGAGAAAAACGATGAGGGATGGGGGGACTTTGAAGGAGAAGATGACGACTTGGACAAAACAAGTTTCAATGTTTATGCCGAAAAATGAGAAGGGGGGTGGGAGATTTGAAGGATAAGAATTTGAATTGGACATTCAAATTTTGAATCCGTGTGAAAGATGGGTGATTTGGGGCTGAATGAAAGAGGGGCATTTTAGGAAGTTTCCAATTTTATTACCTTTTCGAGCTTCTTCTTTTTTTTAAGGGGGAATGAGGGAGAAGGACAGGAATATTTCATCAATTGAGTAGAAGGACAGTTTTTTAAAACTTTTGCATAAAGGACAAAACTATTTATTCACTGTCAAAATTCACTTGTGTTCAAATTCATTTGTTTAAATTCATCGATTGAAATTCAATCGTCGAAATTCACTAATTTTCAAAATTCATCGTCGAAATTCACTATTTTTCGGGATTCATTCGTCGAAATTCATCGTCGAAATTCACCGATTTGGGATTCATTGAGGAGATTCACCGATTTTAGGGATTATTTGTCATTCTTCTCGCTTATAAAATTACGCAATTGTTCTTCTCCCTATAAAAAATATGTAAATTTGTCGCATTCTTAAAAATATTTCAGATCGTGTCCTTATCCCTAATTTTCCATTTTTTTAAAGTTGGAAATTGGTCAAAGGCCAAATGGCCAATAAATTGTTGGAAAGAGACTACATAGTCAATTCCCCTATAAAAATTACGTTTTATAGCCTTGATCAGATACGCAATGGGAAAATATAGAGTTGCAATGGTTATTTTGCTTAGAAATCATCAATCGTATCGTCAATGCAATGGGAAAATATAGAGTTGCATTCAAGGGCATATAGAGTTGCATTCAAGGGCGTTGCTAAGAATACTAAACCTATTTCAAAATTGGGGGGGGGTGGGGGGGTTTAAACACATATTAAGAAAGGATAGTAATATCGCCACAATAAATTGGTCACAACAAATTACTACAACATAGTTTTGAACAAAATCAATGATGTAAAAATGTGTTTGTGACTTTTATTATAACACAAACATTTCTCATTAAGAAAGGAATGGTTGTCCAAAAATTTAATCCCGACATATTTGTTTCAGTGGAGAAATGGAATGAAATGGAAGGAAATGAAATGAACTAGTTTCGTTCATGCGTTTGGAAAGTGAAATAATGAAATGAAATAAATATCGTAATAGATGATACACCAAGTGATAAGTAGGACCAGGGTGGTTGGGTAAGGTATGGTGGGGTGGGGTAGGGAGCATAAGCTAGGAGTAAGGTGGAAGGGGTAGAGTTAGCCAAGGTGGGGTGGGGTAAGGTTAGGTAGGGAATCTTTGGGGTAGCCGAACCATACCACCCACCTTATCGTACTCACACTTTACCCGAACACCTTACATTAACCAACCCAACTTTCCTTCCTACCACCCACTCTACCATCATCACCTCAAGACCACTGCTGCAGTTTGCCTTACTACCCGCTCCACCCAACCATACTCAACCCTATCCCACCACCCACCATACCCAACCCCGCCCGGCCCTACCAACCTACTCTACCTCACATGCCCATCCACCACACACCTCACCTCACCCTACCATTTATTATACCCATCACCTACTACACCCTACCTCTCCATATAACCTACCCTTCCACTTAGCTACCTAACATTGCCTTACGTTACCTTACTCACCGCCCCACCCTACCATTTTATATGCTACCTCAGTGTACTTTACCCTACCTCATTCAGGCACCACTCTACTGTACTTTACCCCACCATCCACCCCACCCTACCATTTCTCACCACCACACCACTCACATTACCTTACCAAACCTGTTCCACCCTACCCCACCCTCTCCTACCATATATCCTACCATACCCTACATACCTCACTGACTCCATCACCCACACTACCCCACAACACTCTTACCACCCACGTGTTTTGTCGACTTTTATTCCATTACATCTATTTCCAGAGTTAATGAAAATGGATTTTTTTTTCATTCCATTGCATTACATTATAATCACACTCAAACATTAAAATGAAATAAAATCAGTACATGCAAAACAAACAAGCCATAAAAGTGTAAAATACCGTTTAACTACCATTAATTAATATATATATATATATATATATATATATATATATATATATATATATATATATATATATATATATATATGGTCGGATAAGATAAAGGAAAAATGTAGTAAATGTTCTACTTGTATTTTTAAAAAAAATTAATATTATGACATAAAAAAATACGTATATTACGGGGCCTTTTCTTTTTCTTTTTTTAGGGGTAAAAGCATTTTATTTATTGATTAAACACAGTCCGTTATACAAGCACGGATTATATGAGGAGGAAGAGAAGAACCCCATTCTAGGCAACCAACAAGATTGAGGTCTTCCCTCGCAAAGAAAATGGGCGGGCATGTTACCTTGCCTTCTAACAAAAAGAAAGAAAGAAAGCGAAAGTTGGCATAAGTTTTTACAATCCATCATATCAAGACATCATATCTTCCTTCCAATTTTTTTGAGAAGCTTCGAATTATTTTTCCTTGGCTATTACGAAGTATCCCACCAACTGCCGTTGACGACTCAAGAAACTCGTGCATCAAAATTAAACTTGAGGGCGCTTGTGGGTGGAGGCTTCCATTCGATGTCAAAGTTCCGCGCTTGGCGATATCTAGTTGCCTCGTGATAGCTTCAGATATTCATCCGCCTCAATTGCGAACGATTGCAAATGGAATTTATGTGCACCGGTTCACCTTGAAAAATATGCCCATTTATGGTCTTCCGGATGTTCCATAAATGGTAGATTACATGGAGTAGCTTGGATTCATTGTTCAAGTTGAGCATTTCATCAAACCAATCAAGAAATGAGTGTATTCTAAGTTTGGAGAAAAACTCACCAAGGTGATGATTGCGCCAAATGTATTGTGGGATTAGACATTCAAAAAGACAATGCCAAATTGTTTCTTCATGTTGTAAACATACTTGACATAAGCCCGTGCCAACACCCCTGGACCGTAGTGTGGATTCCGTAGGCAAGATATTGTTGAGAAGCTTCCAGATAAAGTGAATAATCCACAGCTTTACTCTCAATGTCCACAAGCTAGTCCAGAGTCTAGTGCATGAGTGTGAGGATGTTGAGGCCGGAGATGTTGACCCCCAAAATTTAAGCTCATGAGCCAATTGATACCCAGTTTTAACAGTATAGATCCCATTATTCGAGTAGTGCCATATCAGCTTATCCTCATTGGCTTCTGAGGAAAGTGGAATAGACATGATTTTATCCACCTCAAATGGGTTGAAGGCCTCCCAGATCAAATCTTGTCTCCATTGGCGAGTAAATGAGTTAATAAGACAACTTAGATTGCGGTTGGGTAGCTTTCCTTCATTAGGATGCGCTTGGAATGAAGGTAAAACCGGTAGCCAAGCATCATTGATGATATCAATATTTTTTCCGCTCCCAACTTTTCATCTTAACCCATGAAAAAGGAGATTCTTCCCTTTTAAGATGCTTTTCCAGATAAATGAAGGGTTTCTCGTGGGGGTAGCGTCTTTAAAGTCGCGATTATCAAAATATTTTGCTTTAAGGACACGGGCTGAAATGGAATCAGGCGTAGCCAGGATTTTCCATGCTTGTTTCGCTAGGAGTGCTAGATTAAAACACTCAAGATCCCGAAATCCGAGACCTCCTTCCGCCATTTTCTTACAACAATGATTCCAAGACTTCCGATGAATTTTATCTTTCCCATATGAAGAATCCCAGAAGAATTGTCTTGTTAACTTTTCTAAGTCGATAATTAGAGACTTAGGTAACTCGAAGCATTGCATGACATATTGGGGTATTGCCTGAATGATGGATTTAATTAACACATCTTTCGCAGCTGGAGATAAAAATTTACCTTTCCAACCACAAATTTTCTTCTGCACTCGCTATTTTATATACAGAAAAATCTCTTTTTTTTACCTGCCAATAATGTACGGTAAGCCCAAGTATTTGCCTACACCACTGCTTATAGGAATGCCGAGTAGGGACGACAACTCATCTGTTGCACTTGAAGTAATCGCCTTGCTAAAATATATGGAGGATTTCTAAAGATTTATTTCCTGACCCGATTTCTAAAGATTTACCCATCAATTCAATGCAAGCCCCTCCAGCAAGACAACTATTTGCCCCTTTCAACTATACACATTGTTAATCAACTATTTGTCCAAAAAAAAAAAAAAAAAAAATTGTAAAGCTTTTTACTTTCAAAAATTGTACACCTAAAAGAGAAGAATGAATAAGAAAAGAAATTTAATCAAAGTTTAATTAATTGGTTTTCTTTTTCATACTGATCTTCAGTACTCTTCAATATTTTTACATCTCTGCCTTCAGTTCAGTCCCCATGCCTGCAAAATCAATGTATCCTTTAGCTATAAATACAACTTATTTTCCACGACCTGAACGCATTCGGAAAACATAAATTCATTTCAACTTCTGGAAGCACATTGCAGAAGAACTCCATATGATACTATCTCCGTATCAAATCATAAGTCACTTTAAAAGTTTTCACACAGATTAATAAATTTGATAAAATGTAATTAAGAGGCTTCTATCGGTGCCATGAATAAATAAAATAATAGATACTCTATTAGTATTCTAAGAAAGGGAAAAAAAAAAAAAAAAACTTATATTTCGGGAAGGAGGGATTATATATATATATATATATACATACCTGAATCTTGCCATCAGAAGTTCCAGCAACTAAAACTTCTTCATTACAAGTCAAGGCCATGGATAGAACTTTAGAAGTTGTACCAGTGTGTAGTGTTTCTACTTTTGTTTGCTTCTTTTTACACCACACCTCTACTAGTCCACCCTTACACCCTAAATAGATCAGGTCCGAGCTCGAAATCATCGAAAGCGGACTTCTGATGTAGATGGCAATGATCCCACCATCTTGTAACTTGAGAGGCTCCATATCTACATCACAATATAAGACCTTAATCTAATAGCTTTACTTCATACCAACAAAGATCGATACGATCATGGTTATAAAAGCTTGATTATCAGTGTAACATATGAAATACAAAGGGCAAAAACACTGGAGCCCTTAAACTATTACGATCTCAAACAATATTAACCCTTAATCAATTCTTTTAAGTAAAAAACTGACCCTGGATCAGTATGTATTACTTTTGATCACACCAATGCGTTGCCCTTATTTCCATAAGTTCAATGCAACAAAAGGGTCAAAAAAGGAACTTCAAAATCCTCGCCCCCATGATCAATTTTTACTGCAATACAAGATCAACTTTGACTGCGAGTTGCCGATGATTTTGAAATCTGTTTTTATGTCATTTGTTGCGTTGAACTCCTGAAAACGAGAGCTATGTATTGCTGCGATCAAAAAATGTTTTTTTTTTCGTACTATAGATGGGCAATACGTTTCATTTTTAACTGATTACGGGCCAATATATACGATAGAGATCGATTAGGGGCCAATTTGTTATAAAAACTTAGATTAAGGGACAGTTTGTTAAAACATAATTCATGAGCAAACATGTTATGATCATGATAGTTTAGCGGCCTTAGTATTTTTTGTCGAAATATAAATCATCAGCTCAATTCTCAATTAGAAGCACACCTTTATAGCAGCTCCATCTGAGGGGGCAGTGGCAGAATACAGAAGCCCATCACTAACTTGCATAGCGTAAACAGGGACTCCTTTTGAGAGTAATTTTCTTGAGCCATTCTGGATGGTGTTGATTGATCCTGTGGCCAAATCCACTTCCTGCAAAACAATTGAAGATGATGTGACGAACGTGAAATTTGGTTTGCTTTTTTGTTTTTTTTTTCCGATTTTCACAGATCATTAGATATAGAACATAAGTTTTAGGCACCTGAATGCTATTCTCCAGACACCCACAGTAGAGTTTCCCTTGCTCCAAAGCTAAGGACTTGATGTATTTTTTGAATTTAATGTCTTAGATGTTCCACTCCATGAGAGCACCTGTGTTAGAGAAACAATATTAATAGTAAATTGTATAAAAGCAGTTAACTGGTTTTCACATATATATCGGAAAGAAAAATGTGTTTATTTTGAATGTGAAAGCGATAGCCTCGCCAACGCAAGTTGGCTCAACGGTAAAACGAGTCACTTCTTCCACAAGGTCTTGAGTTTGATTCCTACCATTAGTTATAGGGCTATTTTGGTGGGCAATCTGTCATACATCTAAACCGAGATAGTGACGAGAGCCGAGACCATACAATTTTTCTGTTCCCGAAAAAAAAGGTGAAAGCTTGAGGTTGTACCTTGACGCCAGCGCCCTGAGGGGTAAAGCATAATACGCTATTTGAAACAACAACATTGTTAACGTAATCCTTCAATTCAAGAACTTGTTCGCAACGCATTCCTTTACTACCAAAGGACCATACCTACAATTACAGTTATTATATGAGAATATGAGAGATGCTAAGTTGTCATGCTTACATAAGGTTGAAGAAATATTTTTCATTACCCTCACAGTCCTATCATGTGAACCACTGTGTAGCCTTTCGGCTGATGGCAAAACTGCCAGGCTTGTAACTGCTCTGCCATGTTCTTCATTTTCGTGACGAAGAATTAATTTTCCACCTTTCACAGTCCATACCTTAAGCATCAAATATGAAAAGATACAAAGGCCTTGAGTTGGAAGTAAAGAACATTCAGTTGAACCAATAATGTTGCAATACAAAATAATGTGTCACAATGATGCTTTCCTTCATAGTTGAAAGGAATAATGACATTTTTGGTCCCCTATCTTTTCTCATGATATCAAAACTGTTAGAATACGGTTTCTCTATTATTATTATTATGTTATTTTCCTAATCTACCCTTACTAATGTACTGCTGTATATTACAGCTGTTAGTGGGATAGATCATTTATGGCTAATCTGCCTTTACTACAAATCTACCTTTAGTGGCTCTATGCCTTAGTTACCTTTAGTGACTCTATGCCTTAATTATCTTCCCAACCGTTGTAACATCTCTCTATTTAATCTCTCTTGTAACCTCTCATAAATAATAAGAATTATACTATTCAGTTATTCTTCTTGTTCACATGGTATCAGAGCGCTAGTCGTTCTTAGTCTTCCGCTTTCTGTCGTTTCACCTTTCACCGTCTTTTTCATGGAAGAATCATCTGATATCACCACCGGAGAATCTTCAAATAATGAAAAAATATATGGGTCAGGCGAACTCCAACCTGTTCAGTCAGTTTATCGACTGAATGGAAAAATTACCTTAAATTGTCTCAATTTGTCGAACATATCTAAAAGGCAAGGGTAAACTTAGTCATTTGACTGGTTCTAGCCCCCCTGAGGTGATCCAAAGTTTGTTGCTTGGGATGAAGCTGATTCAATGGTATTGTCATGGCTATGGAATGCCATGATACGATATAAGCGACCCTTCATGTTTCTTGGATCTCGCAAGGCCATATGGGAATCGCTAAACAAACTTACTCCAAAGTGAATGATGCACTCGGATCTTTGAAATAAAAACGAAGATATCACCGCCAAACAAGGGACTAAGACTATCACAGAGTACTCAAATCATCTACAAGGTCTATGGCAAGAGCTTGACCACTATCAAGTCATTAAGATCAAGTGTAGTGATGATGCTGCTATTATCCAACGAGCCAATGAAAAGGACAGGATTTATACCCTTCTTTGTCGGGCTTAACAATGAATGGATGTCGTTAGAGTTCGAGATATTGGGAAAGATGATCTCCTTCCTCAATACCACAATATCCATTGTAAAGGTGAAGAAGGTGTAAGAGGAGTAATGCTTGAACAAACCATCGAAGAAAGCTCACTCTTTGCCGACACGCAAAACCTCAGTAAAGAAATGGGAATCCAAGGAGTCACAGGGTGAAAGAAACAACTCTGTGACTAGGCCATCTACCAAAAATCCAGAAAAGGACTCTCTTTTCTGCACTTTTTGTAAGAAAAACAGACACACCAAAGAAAATTGTTGGAAGCTTCATGGAAAAGGCAACAAGGGGTCTGCTGATAAGCCTAATTATGCCAATATGGTCAAGGATGAAGCAAAGGGACAGGATGGTCCTAAGGATCTTGATCCAACTCAAGTTCAAAAATTTATAAAGCTGTTGGAAACCTTGGAGGAACCACCCAAGTGCAGTCTTGCACTCGTGTACATTTAATCTATTTGACAATGATGAAATGTCATGGGTTGTGGATTCGGAGCCACCGACCACATGACACATCTTCACTCAGATTATCGATTATAAACCATGTCCTAGCAATAAAAAGGTCACGATTCTTTGATGGATCTTTTGCAATCGTAAGGTGACGAGGAACGGTCGATTAAATTAAGATTTTATATTAAAAATGTTCTTCTCCCTAAACCGCCCACCAATCTTGTATCCATAAAGAAACTTCTGCCGATGCCAATTGTTGTGCCATTTTCTCCTCGACTTGTGTTTGATACAAGAACCAGAGGGAAGAAGATGATTGGACATGCTAAGATTAGAGATGTAATTTGTATTATCTTGATTGGGATAAGTGGTATAACTAATCACGAAAAGTTATGTCATTCGATTTGTAATGTTAGTTCATTAACAAGATTTGGCTTTATCATAAAAGATTAGGACATCCTTCCTTTAATGTTTTAAAGCAAATGTTCCCTCTTATGTTTAAAGGAATTAATCTTGATGAACTTCACTGTTATGAATGTGAGCTAGCTAAACATAAGAGAAGTCCTTTCAACAATCATCCGAAAGATTCAAAACACCTTTGATTTAATTATATAGTGATATATAGGGACCATCTATCATCCCCTAATATATACCGTGCTAGAAGTGGTTTGTATCCTTTGTGGATGATTGTTCTAGGTCACTTGGATTTACTTGTTAAAAATAAATCGATGTCTCGTGATTTTACCTAACTATCTAAAAATGATTGAAACTCAATTTAGGGTAAAAGTTAAACGTTTTAGGTCTGATAATGCTAAGGACTTCTTTAACCAATCTTTGTCACCCGTCCTTAAGCAAGGGGGAATCATACATGAATCATCATGTGTAAATACCCCTTAACAGAATGGTGTGGCAGAGAGGAAAAATGGTCATCTTTTAAATGTTACTAGGGCATTGTTGTTTCAAAACAATGTTCCCAAATGTTACTGGGGAGAGGGAGTATTAACTGCTGCACACATAATTAATAGACTACCCTCAAAAAATCTTGATCATAAAGCCCCTACTGACATACTTAAACAGTTTCATCCATCCTTTCATATCTTAGATGGATTAACTCCTAAAATTTTTGGCTGTGAAGCTTTTGTTCACATTCATAATCAGAATAGGGGAAAGTTAGACCCTAGGGCTCTTAAATGTATCTTCATAGGGTATTCCTCTACTCAAAAAGTGGTACAAATGCTATCAACCTCTACTAAAAAGTTCTTTGTGTCTAGTGGATGTTACCTTCAATGAAAGTGCTCCCTACTATCAAAATACCTACTCACTTTCGTGGGAGAATTTTACTTGATGATCAAGCTAGAGACATGTTCCTTCTTGATCTTGATTTACAACCCTCTCATCAAAGTCCCGTAAATCAACCTAATTTATTCAAATAGAGAGAACAGATCGATGATCACCAAAGATCCCTCTAACCCTATAACAAGCCCCGAGGTGTCACAATAGAATGATCGGGACCCTTCTACTCTTATTAGAAATCAGAATCCAACTCAACCTGACCATCCTACCAGCCAACAACCAATCATCATTTACACTAGAAAGAAGTCAAGGCCTCAGGATCTAAACTTATCCAGAGAAACTTCACCTATTCCTTGTGATCGAATAACCCTGTCTTAGATAGCCATGATCAAATCTCTCATGATCCCATTCAAAATCAAACTCAATGTGTTCCAAGAAAACAGAAACCCACTGTCACTCTCTCAGAAGAGTACTTCATTCCTATTGTTGCTAGGAAGGGGACTAGGTCTTGTACTACTAAGCATCCTATCTAGAATTTCATGACTTATCGTAATTTTCTAAATCTCACAAAGCTTTCCTAAGTTCTGTGTCCTCTAATGAAATTCCTAAAAATGTTATCAAGCTTGTAAAAAAAAGAAGTGGAGAGATGCCATGGTCTTTGAAATGACCGCCTAGAAAAGAATAAGACTTGGGATATTGTTGATATGCCAAAAAACACTAAACCTGTTGGATGCAGATGGATCTTTACCATCAAATATAAATCTGATGGATCTATTGAAAGGCACAAGACAAGACTTGTGGCCAAAGGGTATACTCAAACTTATGGAGTAGACTACTTTGACACATTTGCCCCTATTGCTAAAATGAACATTGTCCGACTTCTTTCTATCCTTGGGCAAGAATCTAGACTGGAATTTACAGCAATTTGATGTGAAAAATGCTTTCCTTCAGGGGAGTTGAAGGAAGAAGTGTACATGGAAATCCCACCTGGATTAGAAACCAAAAGAGGAAAAGTATGCAAGCTAAATAAAGCTCTATATGGGCTCAAACAGTCTCCTAGAGCCTGGTTTGGCAGATTTACAAAAGCTATGTTGTCTCTTAAGCACAAACAGAGTCAGGGTGACCATACTCTATTTGTTAAAGTGAGTAAATATGGAAAAAGGGCAATCCTCCTTGTCTATGTTGATGACATCATCATCACTGGTGATGATCTTGATGAAATTACAAAACTAAAGAATTGCCTGTTTAGAGAGTTTGAAATAAAGGAACTGGGAAGGTTGAAATACTTCCTAGGGATTGAGGTCCTTCACTCAAAACATGGGATCTTTATCTCCCAACATAAGTATATTCTTGACTTACTAAGAGATACTGGAAAACTTGGCTGTAAACCAGCCTCTACACCTATAGACTACAATCACAAAATTGATAATGCCCCTGATGATAGTCCTGTTGATAAAATGAACTATCAAAAGTTGGTGGGAAGGCTGATATATCTAGCCCATACTAGGCCAGACATTGCTTTTGCTGTGAATGTTGTTAGCAGGTTTATGCAGGATCCAAGGAGAATTCATCTTCAAGCTGTTGAAAGAATACTACAATATCTCAAAGGAACTGCTGGACATGGAATCTTATTCAAAAAGAATGGACATCTGGTATTGGAAGCCTACACTGATGCTGATTATGCTGGTTCTATTGAAGACAGAAAGTCTACATCAGGTTTATGCATCTATCTTGGAGGAAATCTAGTTGTATGGAGAAGCAAGAAAGCGAGAATGTTGTCTCTCAGTCGTTCAAGTCTTTGAATTCAGATCTACGGTCGTTGGAATCAGTGAACTTCTATGGATCAATATCATTCAAGGACCTACACATCAAAATACAACACCCTATGAGGTTATACTCGTGATAACAAATCGCCATCAAGATTGCTCATAACCCCGCTCCAACATGACAGACAAAACACATGAAGTGGGACAGCACTTCATCAAAGAGAAAATTGAAAGTGGTCTAATTTGTATCCCTTATATCACTCCGCAAATCAACTAGCCGATGCTCTCACTAAAGTGGCTGCCCAAGAAACCTTTTGAAGACATTCGATGCAAGTTGGGAATGAAGACTCTACATTCTCCATCTTGAGAGGAGTGTTAAAATACGGTTTTCTATTATTATTATTATTATGTTATTTTCCTAATCTACCCTTACTAATGTGTACTCATTGTATATTACAAATTGTTAGTGGGATAGATCATTTATTGCTAATCTGCCTTTACTACAAATCTACCTTTAGTGGCTCTATGCCTTAATTACCTTTAGTGGCTCTATGCCTTAATTTTCTTCCCAACCGTTGTAACATCTCTCTATTTAATCTCTCTTGTAACCTCTTAGAAATAATAAGAATTATACTATTCAGTTATTCTTCTTGTTCACAAAAACTAACTCCTATCTTTGATTATGACATTTTTCACCCCTAACTATACGGTTTTGTTACACTTTTAGACACTTAACGGACCTGACAATTGGGTCAGACGGTAGTCAACAGATCAGGTCCGTTAAGTGTCCTAAAGTGTAACAAAAAATATAGTTAAGGGTGAAAACTGTCAGTATGAAAAAGATAAGGGTTAATTCGTAGACAATAAGAAAATATAAGAGACCAAAAGTGTCCCTTTTTTCACAACCAATAGTAGGGTGGCACGTGGCACATACAACACAGGTGAATGCCATACGTAAATCAATTAAATGATTCCACTAAGCGTCCTAAAGGTGTAACAAAAATGTATAGTTAGGGGTGAAAAGTTTCGTTATGGAAGATAGGGGCTGTTTTGAGGCAATGAGCAAAGCTAGGGGACCAAAAGTGTCATTACCCTTAGTTGAAATAATACACTATAACATTATGAATTTCCTCTTCTTTCATTTGATGCAAAAACGACTGAATGAGCAAATACAAACATATAGAATGAGCGAATCATTTGATGCAATTACGTTGACAAAAGCACTTGAAAATGACGAATACATTATGTTTGAGTATTCTTTCCTCTAGCATACCTTAAAAATACACGAGTACCAGCAAATCTATATTAAACAGTATGTGCTGAAGAAATGTTCAGAGCATAACGATGATATCAAATAAAAAGGTAGAAGACATTATAACATGGGGTAATGGCAAAAAAATAAAAATAAAATCGTTCAACCGTGGTAATAGTTGACTGACTAACCTTTATTGTTCCATCAGAATGACCTGAGAAAACCTTGTCCTTACAGCTAGCAAGTGACAAAACCTCCCCATGTTTGCTGCAATCTTCTTGAACTAATTCTTTGTGACTCCATATATCCTACAGCCCAAGAAAATATAAAAATAAATATTCAGTAATTGCATTTAATCCAACTAAAAAATTACCCATGACAGTAAATATAACTTACAGAACTAGATTCATGTTCCTCAGACAAGATTTTCAGCATACGAATTGCCAAAGAGCAAGACCTTTTGAGCTCTCTCAATCCCTTCAAGATATCTTTGATATTTGCAGAAAGATCCTGTAGCCCCTCTGAGGTTTGAAATGCTAAATGTGAGAGATATATACTACCAATGTAAATGCATGTTGTGCTAAAAGATCTAAATCAAACCATATCAATCTCTTCACTGATAAAAATTAAAAGGGATGCATATATTTAAAATATGTAATTTAGTAACATATTTAGACTTTAAAAAGTTTTCAGACGGAAAGAATATTATCATGTAAACCACCAAAACAATTTAAAGCATTTTCTATTTCCAGTTTATAAAATTCCACAAACCAGGGTCCGAAATGAAGCTGCTAAGTGCAAGCATGGCTAGGACTTTATCCTCATTGTCCTTTGAAGACTTAAATATTGACACAAAACGCTTCAGCAAGCAACTTCTTGCTGCTCCTTTTAGCCCGGTATCAGGAAGAAAAGTAAGCATGTGTACCAACCAAGTAGCTGATACAAAGCATGCTGAACATAGCTCCGCGTTTCTACTTCTTAGGCCTTCAGCTAACGCCTCAAACACTAAGCCAAATTCATGGCTGACGAGGACATGCGCCATTTTCTTCTCCCAACCATCTGCAACTTTATCATCATCCTGTAAATTTTTTACTGAATAAGAAACTGGCAATGGCAAAAGGACTTCAGAATCAACTAGCTGAACTGTTTCTCTCTTTATTTGTGAGATAAGAGATAACAGTATCTACTAGCTTGCACATGTAATGGATACGTGCGCAAGGGATTTTTGAAAAATATAGTATCAAGTACAAAGGGCATATGCCTAATGCTTAAGATGTAGAGACCAAACTCTACATAATGAAAGTATAAGGACCGAATAATAAATATTAGATCACAAAAAATAGAACTTTTTTAGTGGTTTTCTTTGTTTTGGGTAGTATATCATCGATTTGGACAGCTTTTCATTCATTGTCGGGCGGTATTCACTCCATTTTGACATGGGTCATTATTTCACATATCTGAGTTATGGATATGCATGTCCGAATCCTGTATCCAACTTTCAAAAGTTACAAATTTGCCCCAGGTGTGTATCCTAAGTATCTGATGCGTATCTGTGTTGGATGCATATCGGATAAAAGACACGCTACCAAACAAAAGTATCCATGCATCGTAGAGTATCTTAGATTCCTAATATATTAACGCTGATTAAATAAATAAAGCTAACCGGCATTTCATCATCAGACGCGCTTCCTGGGTGGTCTTTTAGAATCATTGATTTAAAACTTCTAACCAGTCCAGCACGTTTAAGAAGGAAAGTTCGTGCAAGAGGTTCTCCAGAATATGAAAATCTTCCTTGGAGCAACATAATAGTCTCCGCTGCAGCTAATTGAGCAGCAGGGAGTTCTGGACTTTTAAGACAAGAAATCAAAGCATCAATGGCCTCTTCTCGATAGATACTCATCTTTCTAGGTTCAGTCTGCAAGTTAAAACAATTGAGAAAGTTAACCGATTTTGACATATGCTAGTACATATCTTCGTGCAACGAGTAAAAGATAAGGCCTACCAGAAGGTCAAGTTGGAGGAGCAGACCAGCCAAGATAGGACGTCGATCCAAGGAAGCTATTTGTAGACACGTTAGTAGGGTGTGCATTGTGCTAAAAGTACCTTCATCCTTTATGAAGTGCAAAATCTGCTCGTTAGACGTCCTTCTGGAGATATAGAATATTGACAAACTAGTTACTTAACAAAAAGAGCTTCTTTAGTCAGAGTTATCCTAATCAAGTTCATTAGAACCATACAGACATACCTTTTCAATTTAACTATTTCTGAGAGAAACAACACTATCTCAAACCATTCACCATCTTTAGTTCCCCTCAGGCTCTCCAAGATAGGACCTAGTTCAGCTTTGCTGGCAACGGTATCCCTACACTTGCCATCCTCGAGCATACATCTCGACAAAATGGACAGAGCCGACATCCTTTCCTCCCTAGCTTCAGAGTCTAAGCAGCTTACAATGCTCTCAATAGCATTTTCCGATATCACACTTCGAATAATATCGGATGTCTGCACATCATCTGCACTCTTGATGAGTTGCCCAAGAAGGAGCACTGATGCTGATTTTGGATTCATACACATTGGAAATAACCCCTCTTCACTTGTATTGAGAACTCTCAAAAGAGAATCCACCATGTGCATTTCATGAAGGCTCATTCTGAAGGGATACAACAGATAAATCAGTACAACAGCCTCCAGCAAGCCTTTCTTAAAAAGAGTAACAATACATTGGATATCAGAATCAACTCTGCTCAGCGTCTGAATAACATTTTTATCTCTTGATCCAAGGTCAGATAGGAGTAATACAGTCGCCCCTAGTACTTGAGGATCGACTGAATTGAAAAGAATCTCGACAAAACCATTAATCACTTCAGGTTCTAAAAGCATGTTATAAATATCAACCTCCATTTTGGATTCCTTACAATATTGCTCTATTTTAAGAACAGCCATTTCAGACTCCTTTAAAACTTCTGACTCACAAAGCTTGGTAATTGCTTGTGATATCTCGTTATATTTGCTGTTCTTCGTGGCTTGACTTGTCACAAACTTAACTGAAGGGGAACGGACTGATGGGCTGGATTGGGATTGGTATTCTTTACGTGGTGTTTCTGATAGTTTAAGAACTTTATCTGGGTTCTGTTCCAGCCAGCTTGAGATGAGACGCTTAAGCACATAGTTAGATTTAGGAAGCTGAGCGATTTGCAAGTTCTGGCGCGTGATTGGACAAGTAGAGTTGCCTCTATCAAGCCATTCCTGGATAGCCTTTCGTTCGAATGTTTGACCAGTCTCAAGAGTCACTGGATCATCAAAGATTTGACTGGTAATTGGGCAGACAAAGTCTTTTGGAAGGACTTGCTTACCACCACCTGGCTGATAACCAGTGTGATCTTCCATGTGATGAAGAGGAGACCTGAACCACATACACAAATAGAAGGAGGAAAAGTTAGTTTCAAGACAATGTCATGCCATTAGGAGATCCATATATGGCCTACCGGCTAGATTCGGCATGATTGCGTTGTTTCGATGTCCTGATTCGGATTTTACTTGAACTGAATGACCTTGAACTATTATTCACCTACAAGATAAATTGGATGGCAGCTATGAATAAAATTGAGTAACTAACAATAATCTTCTACTTCTAGTCATTTACAAAAAAGAAAAGAAAACTATACCCCTACTTCAGCATCAGAACCTGATGAACATGGGTCACTATAGTTGTCATTTGAAAACGATTCAAGCTCCGGGTCAGAAGTAAAATTTGCAGCTAATCTTGACATTCCTGGTGGTTCTTGTCTTGTGAGTACTCTTGGAGAGACTCTTTCGGGATATAACGATGGAAACTTGAATAAGCTTTGAGGCCTGTTGCTGTTAAATTCTCCAGATTGGTCGCTTTCAGACCATATTGGCTGCATTTTTTCAGCAATAGAGAAAAATTTAGTACAATAACATAGTACTATCATTCAGTTTCAAATTGTCAAACTCATCCAATTCATGGAAGATATATATTACTCCAATCAACTCAAGAATTCAGATATAATTTAATAGGTATGAACTAGGTGAAACTTGGATAAGCAAGCTTAATCTGGGTATAAAGGTATTAAGCAAAGATAAAATGGATACTGAGTTTCTAATTAGCTATTAATTTGCACAATCAAAGTACTTCACAGAGAGAAGTACTACATTATTGCGTCCGTTCTTCATGGTATACTTCCTTTGAATCTTTTCATCTTCTTGATATCCAGAATTTTCACTATCACCAGTTTGCAACACCACTGATGGCGGATCAATAGTTTGATTTCTATTATCGTTTTGCAAAACCAGCCTAAAATAGCCGGCAAATACCCTGCAATTCTCATCAAGTATCTCCTCATAAGACCTCTCCAAATCCTTTAAACCCGAAGCTTGGCCTCCGTTCATGTTTTTCAACAACCTTTTAGGAGAAACAACTACTGATTGATCATCACTATCATATCCCTTAGCTATAGACCTTGTCGAAGTAGACAAAATCCGAGACCTCTGTTCATTGTACCATTCCAGAACGGGAAGAAAATGCATAAGAAACAATTCCTCAAACAGTAGAGGCGCAATTTCCAACCTCGCAAACGAAGGATCCATCTGAAACACATTCAGCAGACTCAAAGCAGCATCATTAGAACGGTTAAAAACGTTGTAAATCAGCGACAATAGGAACGAAGAAAACGGGTTAGCTGCATAAGATAGAAGCAGCTTCTCCGCCAACCGGAGAGAAGAAGATTTGATTGACGGATTAGAAGTCGAAAGTGCATTTTCAAGTGTTTCGGAAGCAAGGTTTAGAGGCTTCTGAAGGTTTTGATCGGAAGATGGGAGCTTATGGAGGAAAGTGGAGAAGAGACGGTGACGTATATCGGACTTTGAGAGCACGTCTGAGAGAAATGAAGTGGTGTGTTGGAGGATTTGGGTTGAGTCGGCGGCCGGCATTGACATTGCGGCGGCGATGGCGGTGGATGATGGAGGAGGAGTGGTGGTTGGGAGTGAAATGTCCCCCAAGGAAATGGAGGAAGAGGAAGAGGAAGCTGAAGAATCTTTTTTCCTGTGCAAAGTTTTTCGAAAAGGGCCATAACGGAAAATTACCTGCTATTTTGGCTGGCGCGAAAATGTTTTGGACGGCCTAACGTAAATTACCAACCTACCCTCTTTTTTTTTTTCCTCTACAAGAATAACTTGATTTATTCTTCAAAAATAAATAAATAACTTTTCCAAGAAAATAAATAATCTTATAGCTATTAATTGCTAAGGCACTTTGCTCAATAAGAGGCCACGCCACGCTGGGTGACACGCAAGACCAAATTTTTATTTTTTTTTCCGATAAAATCTAATTTTTGAGTTATCGTTATATATAAACCGAATGGAGCTTTTAAAATTTAATCAACCAAAATATTCGTTTTCGATTCTATTTCGACACAACAATTGAATATTATACACAACAAAGTGTATATTTCGATATGATTCATTTTTAAGATCTCCAATCGATAAAGGCGGATTCGGGCTTTTAAATTTCAATCAACCAAAATTTTTGATTTCGACACAACAATTGAATAAAACCGTGTGGACAACACATTAAATATTTTTATTATTTTAAACAACATAACTTCGTGGAACCGACGCGGCCATTTGCGATTTAACGTCACTAAAATTGACGTTGGAATACCAAATCACTTTTTATATTCTTCACCGCTTGATATGTGTTTTTTCTACCAAATGAATGAACACGAGATCAAGAACGTATTCATTAATGATAAGAAAGAGAATGTCATGATAGAAAATGAGTGAAACACATTTTCAAGCATATTAATGATCCGGAAGCTAAAGGCTGCCTCGGAGATTTGACCGCCAGTAGTTATGGTCCGCTTATTGTTTTTCTATAATGTTTTATTGCGTAAATTCGAAGCTAAAGTGGACGACTTTATGACATTGTTCTCCGATACATCATATTATAGTTTATTTTGTAGATGGAAACTACTGATAGGGTTGGAAGAGAGGTGATTCACAATCTTCACGTCTCTAAGAAAGAATTACCTTTTGGAGAAAATGTGATATATTTCTCGCTTCTTTCGTCTTTCGCGCTTTGAATTTATTACGGTTTAGTTTTACGCAAATTTATTTCACGTTGGGGATCTATTCTTTGATATTATCGTTGGTAACGATGATAGCAAGACGCCGCTTGCAGACGCTCACGTTAACTAAGTAACAATAATACTAACTTGATTTATTAATTATTTATGAGGGATTGAGGGAAAAGGACAAAAATATTTACAAAATGAATAAATAGGACACACTTCTTTTTTTAGTTGCAAAAAGGACAAAAAAAAATTCGCTTAGACAAAATTACCCTTCATTAACTCGTAAACGGAAAAGCCTTCAATTTCTAAACCCACGATTCTAAACCAGACACTTTCTAATTTCATGATTCTACACACTTTCTTCGCCTACGATTCCAAAGTCGAATAAATAGCAATGAGATTTACCGGAAATCAATCAGAATTCAAGATTCTAACTAAAAGCATCGATTTCATACATTTGCAGAGATTTTAGCAAAAATGTCTAAAATGAAGAGGACCGATGGAAGTAGCAAAGAAGAAGAGAGAGAAAATAAGCTAAGGTAAGATCTAACAACTGAAACATAGTTGATTTCGATAGCTTGTTAAATGAGATTCTACAAGTGATATGAAGTTGTTACTCCAAAATCAATAAACGCAAGAAGGTTTTCTCATTCTATGGTGTTGAATTTAGGCAAATTGGTATTGAACTTCGAAAAATGGAAAACATTACGTAAATCATAGTAATTTCAAATATGTCAATTTATAATGGATTGTAAAAATTTCATAATGTAATAACTATTTCTGATGATAATCTTACTGATAATGTTAGCAATACTCTGTTACTGTGTGGATGTGTTGGTGTGTTGCTGTGTTGGTATGTTGCTCTGCTGCTGTGTTGATCTGTTGTTGTGTTGTTGTGTTAGTGTGTTCTTGAGTTAATATGTTGCAAATTTGGCTTTTAATTGCGTGTACATATTACAATATAGGTCAAACTTGAATGCTATAAAACAAATGTTCAAGGAAATAAAAATGACCTAAAAAACATGAAGATGCATTCAATGGAAATCCATTCAAGCACATGCTAATTGCATTGAAACAAGAAGAGATTATTTACAAGAAGAGAAAGAATGAAATGATGGATGAATTTATCAATAGCTACAACAAATCAAAAAAGGTTCAACATTGGTGGTCAATTTTGCATTCCAAAAACAATGGATGTGAAACTGATTTTTGGCATAGAGGATGGTGAAGAAGAAGTTGGAGATATGAAAATACATGGAAGGGGAGAAACGAAACTAGAAGAAAGGTACTTAAGAAAGAAAAAAGACTAACTGCAAGCCTTGTGAAACTTAAAGTCAAGCAGTTGGTTACAAAAGAGGACAAACAATCAATTGACGACTGTGTGAAGCTACTTTGTCTAATACTACTACATACAGTCTTCCTGCCAAATACAGGAGCATATATACCATGGGGATTCTTATACTATGTTGATGACATTGATAGATTGAAAACTTACAACTGGTCACAACATATATTAGGCCAACTCATTGAAGGGTTAAATAAAGATTGGGACCATCCAACAAAAGTCAATGGATGCACTCTGATATTACCGGTATGTTACTTTTAAATTCATGATCTCATATTATGCTCTAATCATATAAAAGAACAAACAAAACTGTAATGAATGTAGTACTGGTTTTGTGAGCACTCAAATGCAATTAAACCAAGAAATACAAGTGGTAAAGCTCAAGAGCCAAAAATGAAGGGGAAGCTAGGACTTACATTGAAGGGGATCCCCCGAATTACAAAATGGGACAACAAAGAACTTGAAAACTGGTTGTGCAAACAAAAAGGAGGAAAAGGCATTCTTAAGAAAAATAATAAGCAGTTGGTAAGAATTTCAACAATTTCACACAATAACACAGTAACACTTTAGCAATGTACATTACTAAACTAATATAACCTCTATTTGATGCAATGTAGTTCAACAAAGAAGCATTGACTCCTACCATTGCTGAAAAATACTTGATTAAAGGCCTGCATGATGAAGAAGACACAGAAGAGGAAGAAGATGAGGAGGAGGAAGAAAATGATGAGGAGGAAGAAGATGAGGAGGAGGAAGAACAAGATGAAGAGGAAGAACAGGCTGAGGAGGAAGAACAGCAAGGGGAAGAAAGAGAGGAAGAAGAGCAAGGGGGAGAAGGAGAGCAAGAAATGCAAGCAGGGAAAGGACAAGTAAAACAGCAGGAACAAGAGCAGACAGGGAAAGAAGACAAAGCAGATGAAGAAGATAATATAGAACAAGAGGCTGAATATTTTCAAGAAGTTGATCCAATGGATCAGGATCAAATGCATGATGATAATGAAGGTATACAAGACATTGAAGTCGGCAAAGAGATCGATATACCTTCTTTCTCAATAGATATCACACAAAGAATCAAATGAGGTTGAAAAACAACAACCAATCGTGTATGAATAAATACTCAAAATAGTCAAACATACTCTATTGTCATCAACACAGTAACACAGTAACAGAGGCCTATTTGTGCAGGCTAATGAAGAACAGATATCAATCCTGCAACATATGTTGAAGGAAAAAGAAGCAGAAATCAAAAATCTTCAACAGATGGTGCACGACAACCAAAAACAAATATCAGACCTTGAAGCACGTGTGGGGTCTTATCAAACGAATGAAGTCAGCCTAATTGGGAAGACATAATCAATTGTAGTTGAGAATGATAACATGAGAACAGCATTGGAAGAACAAGCTGCTAGGCAAGCTGAATTGATAGCAGAAGTGCAAAATTTCAAGAAACTTTATGGATTAGAAAAACTACACAATGAACACTTTGAGGATGTCTTAGCAAAGAAGGATGAATACATTACAAGACTTCAAAGACGACATTAACCCAAACAAAGAGCAAGATGAACAACAAAGGATGCAAAGAAGAAGAGCAAGATAGAATGAAGATTCAATTCTCGCTGAGAGAAAGTTGCTAAGCTCGAAAATGAAAATTTTCAAAAGATTTCAAATCGGCAACATGAAAGGAAGACTTGAGAGCAGACATTAAAATATACATCAACTCAAGTTGAAGATACAAGAAAACAAGGAGATGCATTCAAACGAAACATCGAATCGAAAGACAGCTTTTACAACTCCAAACAGAGTCGTCTAACAAAGAGGTCGACATAATTGAGTTAAAACAAATAGCCAAGAAGCAAAAACAACAAAGAGAATACTTAAAGAAACCGCAGAATCGAGAAAAAACACTTGGATGCACAAGACAAACTAATCGAAAAGTCAAAGCTCAGCAGAGAAATTGGTCAAGAGAATACAGAGCTTGAAGTTCAAAAAGTGACTCAAGAATGTAAGCAAACCACCGGTCGGGTCATCATTGATAAGAAGATTGCATGAAAATCCAAGAAAAAGAAGGCAATCCAGATGAAGCATTTGAATACAACATAGGAAAGAGAAGAAAAACAAATCAAGAATCAAGAAGAATACAATCGCAGAAGATAATGAATGCATCAATGAGAAAGTAATCATGGAAGAATCAAAGAATGAATACAAATGTGGAAAACATGTCATGGAGGACGATATCAACGAATCTGGAATCATAATCAGGAGGGTGGCAAAAAGTAAGTATCTCTACATAAATAATTACTCGTAATATTGTTTACATAACAATGACTAATGTGAGGCCTATAATTATACACGACAAGAAGTGTGGGCAAAATCAAATGGAGACTACCTTTTCGTGGATTGTAAACTCACTCACGGTCAGAATGAATGAATTATTCATTGATGAATCGGTAAGAAGTTGATTATATCATTGCAATATCAACTTTAATTTGCACTCCAATTTAGTTACTAACACAATAAATTCAAACACATATAATAGATGGAATGTGTGAAATCATGAAAATGGCGTAATAGTAAAAATCGCACCAAATTATTCAAGCAAAGACCATTGGTAAGATAGATAAAATTACGAATGCGATACTTGTATACCGCTTCTATTACAAACTATTACTAAGAAGATTAACATTTGCAGCGGATTTCTTGAGGTTCTACAGAACACCGTGTTATGACGATATGGAACCCATCAATGAAATTGTCGACACATAGAAAAAGGAAAACAGAGTTAATGCCAATTTGGGCAAATGGAAAAAGCAAATTTGGAAATCATTGGGTGCTGCTGACTCACAACAAAGAACAAGATACCTGGAATATGTACTATTCACTGAAATCTCCAAGAGGAAATGACCCTTACTTGAAGGATTGTGAGAATCTGCAAGCGATTATATCTCGTGTTGATGTGTGAATGTGTGGATCGCGGTGACTTTGTGATCGTGTTTCGCGGTTCTCGTGTTATCGCGGTGATGTGGTGATCGTGTTACGTATTGGTTATCTTGTGTTGATGTGTTGATGTCTTCATGTGTTATCGCTTTAATGTTGGATAGTTATATTCGCAAACTAATCAACTGAGATACACATTGAATCACAATCAAGCAATTATTTGAAACTGCATGTGGCGGATGAAGCAACAAAACAAAGAACAAAAAGAAGAAAGCCTTCACCAAGAAAGAAAGTTCCCAACCTGCCAGTACAAGCCATTGAATCGTAAGAGAGTATTCAACACATTGTATTTAATTACTAGTATAAGTACTAATAATTTGAACTAAAACTGGATGCGGGTATGACTGGTGCTATTTATGTGACATACTACATTAACAGGATCGCAACGGAAATGAAATTGAAAGAAAATAACAGATGAACAAGTGCAACAAATGAAAGGAATGATTATAAATAGCATTACAATGAATGAAATGCTTCTAGTCATGTAGCATTCTTGTTATAATACACTCAACTATTGATTTACTTCTCATTGTGTAGATTTTGAAATGTGACTTTGAATGACAGTATGATGGAATGTTACTCACATGGAATATTAATTTGATCCTCTTTATAACATGATATTATTGTTGTCCAAATCTTTTCTCTGCATATTTTCTTATCTCTACATTCTTATATTATTCAAAATAGTTACAACAATGAGTATGGCGATTTTGTAATTGCAATTCATTGATTCAAAACATTATTATCAAATTTTGTAAAAGCAATTCTACTCATTGAACACATTATTATGAATAAATAATCAAGTCTCAAGACAAAATCATGATCATCATGAAACTACAAAACATATTGATAGGTGAATACAAAAAAGATATTACAAAAAATTACTCAATCAAAAATATATAATGAGCATTCAACACAAGAATAGCACCAACACAAGAATAAAGACCAACACAAGAACAGTCAATCCAAAACAAACAAAACTCACGAAAACATCATCAATACAAAGATCAATCCAATCGCACAAAGAAGACTACATGTACGCTTATTGTGACGACTAGAAGAACCACAATGACTACATCTATATGCACGCGTTTGAACGTTGGGATGACTTCCACGTGAAGCAAACCGTTTAGTCCGAGGTCTTCCAGTCGCTTCCTGAGATAAAGGAGGTAATACAGAACCGCAATGATATCTCGAGCTTTTAGATAAGTATCTTGAACAGGATATAGCGCATATTGATAAGTATCCGTAAAGGAGCTTGTCCGGTACCACACGCCGACATAATCATGTAAACAATCGTGGTGCTCGTCGCAAAGAAGAACTCCATGACGACACGGATAACCATTCCTTTCCCAAAGAGAGCAAGAGCAGGTACGATCCATCAAATTAACCGAAGCACTCGGTGAAGATTGAACCTCATAAATAAAAGCGAAGAGAACTCACAACATTCCACTCCTTATATTGATCCATCATATGCGAAAGAATGGCATCAATTGCAGGGCAAATAGCAGGAGAAAAAGATGCAGCTAAAGTTCTCTTTTCTGCACAACAAAATCATATAACTAAGGAAAGATAAATAAACACAACATAAAACCAATAACAACAAAAGAAGTACAAACTCGCTAATCGAATTTGATAAGTTTAATACGGGATAGCATCAACCAAGTTAACAACAAGTAGATGACACACTGTCAAAATCCACGAATTAAAGGATTTAACAACATATTAGATGTTATGTAACCATACCGACTACCCTTGAAGTGCACATTAGCCCAATTCGCATGATTCGGATTTATAAAAATCTTTACAAAGCATTTCCACCTCAACAAGCATTAGTTGCATATTAGAATCAAACTCCAATTCAGTAGAAGCATTAGCACACCGATCAAGCAAGGCAACCATTCGCTCACGAAAAAACTTACTTTTCGAATATTCAGAACATTTCGTAAATTAAGCTTCAAATGATACAAGCAATATGAATGATAAGCATTTGGGAAAACAATACGGACCCCATCAATCAAGCCAGAATTTCTATCACTAATAAACGTAATCGGCCGCAGTGGATCCAAAATAGACTTCAAATGTATTAGAAACCATTCCCAATTACAAGTGTCCTCATAATCAACAATAGCAAAACAAAGTGGGTAGATACCTAACATACAAAAAAAGAATCTCACGGTTAGAGTTCATTATAATGCTAATGTGTGACTGTTACTGTGTTAATCTGTGACTGTTACTATGTGACTGTGTTACTGTGTTTTTGTGTTCCTCAACAATATGAAAACAACACACAACTCAAAACATACCTTGGTTACCATCCTTCCCTGTAGCAGCCAATAAATGACCCCTAAATTGCCCTTTCAAATGTGCTCCATCCAAAAAAAGAAGAGGACGGCAAGAGTTGAAACCACGTATGCAACAATCAAAAGCAACAAACAATCGCCTAAACCGACATGATCCAGGATCAACTTCATAAACAACACGAGAGCTAGGATTTGAATCCAAGAGGCATTGAACATATGAAGGCGTCTCTCGGAAGGATTCACGACATCACCATACAAAGTCGATTTCGCTTTCGACACACCAATTCTTGCTCAAATAAGTTACCTTAAACTTAAATAGTGAGAATAGATCACGCTTAACGACACAAGCACGCAAATTAGAGTATCACGAACCATACTTTCAATAACCTCTCAGAACAAGATCGAGTGATTCGTGTTCCATGAAAAGACCGACCACCAACCACAAACATGAACAATGCATGACTTCTTCACATAAAAATACCCATTCACATTCAATTTAACACCATGTACATGCCATACACACTTATATTGATCCTTGAAAGGACAATAAGCCGTTATTCTATTTCCATCATTCTTTTTTAAAACATATTGAAATCCAAAGATCAATAGATACCTTTGCAGAGATAATCTAAACTGTGAGACACCACCATAAAAGACTGTTTCATTGTTTAAAAGATATCTTATCCTAACCTAGCTTAATTGTAGCAAATTTCCTAAGCATAAACAAAGAATCCTCATCATCAATGTAATCAAAAGGAGGTATACAAGTCACTGGAGCTTGAGGAAACAACATCATCAACATCGTGTAGATCAGATGGAACTTGAGGAAGGAGCATTGCTTTCATCTAGCACATCCACATGAATACCATTCCCATTCAAGGATTGAGACACAACGAACAACGTAACCAAATCTTCATCACCAGACAAAAAACATCTAGAACAACCAAGTAACTTATAGAACAACCTAAGAGACGATGAATTCAAACTAGGCCATCGTCGACAAATCTTATCGACAATAAACTTGAAGGAATCAGTCTCACAAACAGACAAAACATAAGTATCGAACGCATATGTGAAAAACAAAAGCACCATCCTCAAAACAATCTGCAAATAAACAAAAGAACAAATTACAACAACAAAACTAAAGAAACAACGCATTCTCACTAATAATAACGATGTTACTGTGTTGGGGTTAATATGTTACTAACACAGTGACACAGTAACACAGTAAAACCACAGTGCATTGTATACATACAACACAACAACATTCTTAATAAGACAATGACAATCAAAAAGAACAAATTAGAAGCAACATACACATGTAATAATGATAGTTGAGGATTATACAATGACATCAGAATGCAAGTTGACACAGGTCACAGTAACAGATGTAATGCAAATTCAAAACTCAAATAAAATCAACAATGATCTGAATAACAACAATTCAACATATTCACAGAAACAGAGCAGGGTCAACAATCAGAAAATAGATGTGAATAGATAAACAAAGTGAAGAAACAACATAAAAACACAATGTCATTTGATTCCAATAACAAAACTAAAAAAACGCGTGAAAGAAGATTATTAGATAAGGAAACCAGATTGCAAACAAAAACAAAAATCAACGCATAAAACGAAGAGCATTACCTTCGAAAATCTTCAAAATAGGAGAAGAACGACTAGCTTAAAGCGATTGAAACAAAAGCGAAACCTTCGACTGGAAACAGATATGAAATTGCAACCACAAAATCAAGAGACCTCTGCAATTAAAGTGACCGAACGAAGAAGAAATCAAAGCATAGCAACAATTAATATGGATAATCAGTGAAATACGGAAGAAATAGAGAAAGAAGAAGAACGTATCAAACGAGAGAAGCAATTAATGGTTTGGATAGTGTATTACACGGAATAAACAGACAAAGATTTGGCGTTATAAATTAAGGGCAAAACAGTCCATCAGAAAATGTTTTGTCCTTATTGAAACAAAAAAATGAGTGTGGATTAAAATTTATATACAGGGGAGAAAGTGGACTAAAACCTAATATTCCCATTATTTATTTATCTAGTCTAAGTCTGAATGCAAAAATATAAAATAAAAACTGTATAATGTACCCTTTAAAATAAAAAACTCTTTTCTTGAGATATAAAATAAAAAACTCTAACCCCTCAAAAAAAATTCATAATGTAATCAGAGGAATATCAAATTTGGGGAAAAAAAATAGAATGTTTTAACAAAATCTATGGTAAGTGATTTGAGAATACCTAGGGAGACCACCGATTCAATTCTCCTCTGAAGCGACATGTTGAAAGAACTCTTGGTCATTCATTACCTATAAATAAAGGCACGACTCACGCCGAACTACGAATTAATGAATGAGGTTGGACTGGATGGATGAGGCCTTAAGCAAAAAAAAGTAAAATAAAAATCTAATACTACAATATAATACACCGTTATGATCGAATAAGAGTTGGAAAGCGACGACTACTTTGATATGATTTCAACGTTTTGGCTGAAACAATGGTATAATAAATGAGCGTGAAAAAAAAGTTGAGGAGTAATATTGAAAATAAATATACACTGTTAAACAAATTGTTGTGTAAAAAGATATACACCGAAAATTCGCTGAATATTTTAATATTTTATCAATTCGTACTTCCGTCACTTAAAATTATAAGAAATTCAAATTAATTTAAAAGTTAAACGGTTATATAATTTAATATTGTTAGCAATTTAGCTATGGAATATAATCTCTTGGCACTAAGGGCAATTTAGAGAAGACAGTACACAAAGATTTGAAGATTTTTATTATTGTTCCCTTTTGAACTTTTGGACAATAAACTGCAATTTGTTTTGTAGTCTAAAAAATCCATTTCCACAACTTATTACTAATAGAAGGTAGTATATAATGTGTAGTTATTTTATTTTCTGGGTGGGGTGGGGGTTGTTTTCCGAGTCATGTTAGTGATACATTCACTACTCATTATCAACACCATTGATTTTGTTGAGAATCATCATATTAAATAATGACAAATTTTATAATACAACCGATGTAACAAGGTTGTACCAAGTGACATACATTACAACCATTCATTTCTAACCTCTCACACACGATAAAAGTGTATTATATGAAAGAGAGTAAAAATGAGAGGCTCTAATATATGCCACTTGGTACAACCTTCTTACAACCGTTGCACCATAAAGTCTCTCATTAAATAATTCATCATATTAATCAATGAAAATAAAAATATAATGAAAAATGCATTATACAAATTTGTAGTGTACATGTCATTTCTTTAATCAAATAGAGACGTCCAAGTCTCATGGCATATTCAGAAGATGAAAAATTCCTATGGTAGAGATCGGTTACTACAGACAATTAGCTAGATTTGTACAGCATAATATATATTCATTTGGATTAAGGGTCATCATACCTTAAATTCTTTTTTTTGAGTTTCAACTTTTAATGACAGTTATAAAAAAACCAAAGGAAATATACAAAATAATAGTATATAATAAAAAAGTTCAAAAAAAAATTCAACATAATTTTATGTCATGTCACATTGACAGATCCAAGAGAAGAAATCGTATTAATAGATTAGCTAAATCAAATCAGGAGAATCTTTTCACACAACATACACTATTGTGACATAATATATGTCAGACTGTGGTTGATTATTCTGACTCAATTTCATTCAGAACTTAATTGTTTTCTAAATCCAATACCGGTTAAAAAGTCTATATCATATATTCTGACCCACATTGGGGCAGAAAAAGATTCAATATTCTGCCTAAATATGGGTCAGAATAAATATTTACAAAAAATTTAAGGATAAAATTAAAAGAGAAAACCGTGTATGTTAAGACATTTTATCGTGTGAAAAGACATTCACAATTAAATCTTTTTAAAATGATCTCATTTTGTATGAATAAAATTTGAGTAGTATTAGAACACAAGTTACACAACCATTAAGTCAGAGCATGTGTCTGAGTACTTTTTTTAAAAGGTCAATGAGTATTATTCAATAAATTGCAATCCGCCTTAATAGCGAGAATTATACGTGTAAAACCCAGTTTTGTAATTAAGGCATTTACGTTTCTTCGGGTATTTCATATATATATATATATATATATATATATATATATATATATATAATGAAAAGATAAGGGATTTTGACACTTTTAGTCCCTCATGTTTTAGCTTAGTTTAAAAAATAACCTTATGTTTCTGAATGAAACTTTTGGTCCCTTATGTTTAAATCTTGTTTCAATTTTAGGACACATTATGTTTCTGAATGACACTATTGATCCTTATGTTTGTATTTTGTTTTAATTTTAGGACAGTTACCTAATTAGCCGTCTAATTTAACGTCGAATAAACGTTTAATGATGCAACCTGACAGCCACGTATGCTTTCATATCCCATATAAACGATTAAACATTGACATTCCCCTCATTTCACTTTCAAATTCATAATTTCTCTCGCTCAAATCGACACTGCTGCACAACAAAAAAATCTCTACAAGGTATTTAATTTTTCTAATTAATGTCGATGTTTAATCGTTTAGATAGAAATTGAAAGCATATATGGCTGCCAGGTTGGATCAAACGTTTAGTCGACGTTAACTTAGATAGTTGTTAATTAGATAATTATCCTAAAATTGAAACAAAATACAAACTTAGAGGACCAAAAATATCATTTATAAACATAAGAATTATTTTTGAAATAAAACAAAAAATGAGGGACAAATATGTCAAAATCCCAAAAGATAATAGCCCTAAACTAATGTATTCCTATATATATACTACACTCCCTTGTGGACCACGTGAATGGACAGAGGCAAAGGGGGCTTACTGCCGCCGAAAATGCCGCCGAAAAGAGAGGGAAAGGAAAAAAAAATTTGATCCCGTCACCGGTAGGTATATTGTTTCTTGAATCAATTCAAAAATAAATTGTAAGATGATTTTAACCACGTGTTATTCATGATAATCCGGAGAAAATAATTGTCTGGCGGTCTGTAGTTTTTAGGCGATCATTCGTTCTTGCTTTTCGAATCTGAATCGTTTCACAGTTGACATCCGTTAGATAAGCATTTTATAATTAAAGGGTTGGCTAAATTTATTATTTTTAATTGATGAAATTTGTATTTAGGTTTGTGTAATTAATAAATTATGTGCACGAATTTCAAGTTGATACTTTACTGGGAAAAGTAAATCGATCTCCGGAGAAAATCGGGAATCACGGCCCTTCGCCGTGGCTGAGTTTCAGTTTCCGGATTTCGTCCTGGTCGACTGTTTGTCTATCGCATTGTACATAGTACACTATCACGTTCGGTCCGCATGAATTATTAGTATTATTAATTTATTTTACTTTGATGTCATTTAGTAATTTTATAAGCTTGTTAGTTGTCGGGCACTACTTCAAATATGTCACTCGTGGTAGTTTATTTATGGTACGGGAAACATGATACTATTTTATGATAATATGTGTATGACTGCGGAACATAACAGTACACAGCGTGTTATGTATGACTGCGATACGTGGCGGTGCATAACACTTAGTAAAGAATATTATGGTAGATTGTGTATGACTGCGATGCGTAACGATACACGCTGTTATATGCATGACTGCGATATGCAACGGTGCATATCACTAGGTAATGAACGTGAAGGAACTGTGTATGACTGCGATATGTGACGGTACACAATGTGATATGTATAACTGCGATGCATAACGGTGCATATCACTAAGTAATGAGAACATAATAAATTGTGTATGATTGCGATGTGTAACGGTACACAACGTGATATGCATGACTGCATTACATATCGGTGTATATCACTAAGTAATAAGAAATTAGTGGAATATGTTAGGTAAGATGTTTAATGCTTATGTATTAGTATGTTAGGATGCGTTGAATTATGTCATGTTCAATTCTCTATTACCATTATTCATATGTAGCATTTAAGTATGGTGATTTTGAACAGATATTTTGAGAGTATATTTGCATTAATAGAGAACTATAAATGTATTTCCTGGATACCAGTATAATTCCCTTTTAATTATATTTTCTTTACTAGGTCGTCGTGCTCACCCCTTACTTAACATTTTCAAATAAAGTACAATTGAGATCGAGGAGACATGAGAACATTCGTAGAAGACAGTTGTTATGCCTCTTAGTTTATCATGTTTTGGTTGTTTCTCTTTTTATTGGTATCAATTGTATTTTGTTTTATTTCTTGAGTTGCGCACACGCAGTTAATGCTCTCATATTTATGTCTTTCGGTTTCTTTCCTTTGAGATGCTAGATAGTAAAGTAGTTTTATTTCCTTTATTTTAATGGAAATTGGAGTATTACGGTCTATTTTGGACGGTCCTTTTGTTTGTTTGGAGTTGTAGATACATCTATATCAGAAGATATGAATTCCTATGAATTTAACCTACCGATCGAGGTCTGCGCAGTACCTTGTACTACTCATGAAAGGTTGATTTCTTGTTTTGTGTCTTCTGTCCACTGCTCGCTTTTGAGTCCACGATTCAGAACTTAATGCTTGTTTCGATTTTCGTGCATTCTGATTAATGTATTATTTTAAACTTCTGGTCTTTTGTATGATGCAATTATTTTGTAGGCTTATGTGTGCATCTGATAATGAGATATGCACGTGCCGAGCGACTTTTTACCATTTTCTCCTTGTCTATGGTTTGGGCCATTACAATATGAGAGGGAAGGGAGGATTCCATTTCCACAATATCAACTAGCTAAAGGGCATATCTGGCTAAAAGATGTGAAGAGATATGTCCTTGCCGTTTAACAAAGGAAAAAAAACTGAGACAAAAGCAGGTAGCAAAGTGCGACGGTCTTTTAAATTTTTTCCAACCAGGGACCAGTCTTCTTTGTCGGAGAGAATCTATTGACAGGCGGACATAGAGTCTCCTTCAAATACCACTCGGAATAACCCCAAGAAATGGCATAAACTAGGGCATTATAGAGGGCTAAAGCTTCCCCCGTCAACATGACAAAACCTCCTTCCAGTTTCTTTGAGAAACATTCTAGAACATCTCATTTACTATGTCGGGGTAACCCCCCCCCCCCCCCCAATTGCAGTCTTACCGTCACCAAACGCCGCATTTACGTTAAATTTGACTTGCTTCGGGTTTGGCGGTACCACATTGTGTTAAAGGGTGGTAGTGGGCTAGCGGTGGTAGTCCTCGTCATGGTTTGTAGATATTCCTCACGGCCTCCGATAGGGATTGATTAAGAATGAAGTTAATCAAGGGGGGCTTTCCATCGAAAATAGAAGCACACCTCCCTTTCCAAATGTTCCGAAGAAGGCCGATAATGTGAATGAGTACACTTTTTTTTTACATTGACTACAGAGTTATCAATCGATCAATGAATCATATAAAATTATCAATGATATTAACATATCACGTGATCGAAATCATTTTAATTCATCGATTTTATTTTTACTATACATCCAAACGACATTGTTTTCAAGTAAACTTACTTTGATTTTACCACCTTTCTAAGAATGCCATTGAAAGCATTCTTATAAACAACAAGGATGCCACAATCATTTTAATTTTTATAAGAACAAACATTCTAAATTATATTTTATGATGTCATTTTAATAATTCACAAAATTTTCGACGATATGAAAACTATGCTGTAAAATAATAATTATGGTTGGTGGAATTTGAAATACCTAAAATGTATAATGATTATTATACATTAGAATCGTCATCTAAAACACTTGACATTGTATACCTCGGATCAAATGGAACAAAAAAGATAACGACCGAAGGTGATGTTGTGAATTATAATACGATTCCATGTTAAGAATAGCTTACACTTGGCTTTATTCTAGTGGTGGCTCTTGTTACTTTTGTATTGGTAGTTAGAAGAATATTCTCTATAATCTTATCTTCTCCCTAGCTAGGTTTTCTTATAATACTACTATAATATACAAGAAAACTTAGGCTGATAACCTAATCATTATAGAAGATTTTGTGATAATTGAATTCTCTGTAAATGAATGCTACACTCAGATGATTTATCTTCATATAGTTTAGCTCCATTTTCACGCATGGTATCAGAGCAAAACCAAACCAACTTTGTTTAAGCATGAGCTATTCCTTATGAAATGTGGTAGAAATTGTGCCAAATCCAACTTATGGGCTGGTTGCTTGGTTGGGGAAGTAGTAGGATGTTCAACTACTCATGAAGTTTGGAGAAACCTACAAGTGTCGTTTAAAATTAGTTAGAAGCTCGTGTGCTAGAATACCATGATGCCCTTGTTAGGTGTGATGCCCGAAAGACAATTTTTGTAATTGTTTTATTTAATAAATGAATTGACGTTATTATTCATATTTATTATTCTCATAATCACCGATGTGACAATAGTATTTACACTACGTAAAAACCCTAAGTATATCGTTTATGTAATCACTTAACTCGATTGTATGGTATATACGGGAGGATTGAGTTAGTGAAGATGTACTTAAAATACAATTAGCCCTAATCGAGAGTATCGGGTCTCTCCTTTAACGTGCTATTAATGCGCCCAGAACACAGTTGGTGCGATTGTCTTATCCGGACTTTCGGTTAAGAGAACCTAATGGGGCATTTATATATGATATATATATCATATTAAATTTGGACCGATTTGATTAGAGTTCACGATATAATTCCGTAATCGAAGTCTTATCGAATCAATGGATGATCATATTTATGGATATATCTTAATCTCGAGGTGATCACGATCAACCGCTTGAATCAGTATGAAGTTTGACTTGACGGTTAAGGATTACACCGAGTCCGTGGTCCGAATTACCCCATCTTGGTATTGATCGGATTGAGTGAGTAGTCCGTGTTATCACAGATACGGAATCCATTCCTTCCATTTATGGAAGTAGACAGCGATTCTCTTATTTGTTAATCCTAGAAACCGATCGATCGCGCGAGTTCATATCACATCGATTGATCACCAGTGAGTTGTATGAATTAATTGATCACTAGGGGTTAATGGTAAATAAGGATAAGAGGTTTAAAAAAGGGTTAACGGTAACTTCCCGATTTAGAATGAGCGATCTATGGAGGATTAATCCATATGTAATGGTTATATCAATGGACGCTTATTATTATTCTCGTGAGAGATAAATATAATCTCATAATCGGAGGAGTGCGATCACGGGATTTTGGTGGCATATTCTGTGATTGATTTATCGAATATAATTATTCTATAATTATTTATTTGATTTATCGGAGTCAGCCGATTATTAGTATTAATTAAACGACGCGCTCTCCTAATATAAGATATAGCTATTCTCGGACGTCGAATCCTAATAATATTAATTTAGTTCTTATTGGACTTTATTAAAACGATATGTGAATTAATTGTTTAGTGGACTATTAAATTAGTTGAATTTAAATAATTAAATATGTGGAAAAGACATTTTCCATAATCTTCTACTTCAATTATTGTGTGTGTGGAAATAAATCATATTGACTAGGTCAATGATGATGATTTTCGACCCCAAGCATGTTTAATGAACAAGAAATTAGTTTTTTCATGATTAATAAGACATATGCATAAAATATTTATTGGATAAATATTTATGGAAAGAAATAAAGATAAAGATTATTCTAGATTTGTTCTAGAATATTTTGGGATTATCTTTTATTTAATAGGATTATCATAATTGATTTTGTATTAATTATAAAATCCTGGGGCTTAAGTTTTACTTCTCATATATAAAGAGAGTTCTCCTGCCCAAAGAACACACTACATATTTCGACTTCACCTCTGAGAGGAGAAGAAAATATTTTTCGGCCAAGGGGTATTAGGGAGAAATCTTGGAGATTTTTCCGGAGTAGCATATCGGAAGGGTTCGGGCGAGAATTCCTTCCACCGGGAGTTGCTTGGATCACACGATCGGAGAGCGTGGTGCTCTTCACGCCTTCACAAGTTCTTCCTAATTGCGGTTCTTCAACTTGGATTTTGAGATCAAGAGGTATGCTCTACATCCCCTTGTAGATATAGATCTAGTTATTTTATTACGTGTAGTTTATAGATCTAGATCCATTAAATCGCTTCCGTTTGGGATGGTATTACTAACATAATGGTATCGAGAGACCATGGTGATCTATATTTATACGTATAAAATATTAGATCAGTGAGCCAGTAACATTTAGATTTTTTTGTCCCCAATTTTTTTAAAAAGGGGCGAAATTTATGTTTATTTTTATGCTTATGAATGTCGTGGTTGAAGAGATGGATTGGGATTGGCACTTTGTTTACCCGTTAGATCTATTGTAAACTCATATAAACGATGAAAATTCGTCCATATGAGTATAGTGAAATTATGTAATTCTTTTTTATTGCAATTTTAATTTCCAGGAAAATAGATCTGTTTAGTAGCTGTTTAGTTATTTCGTGTTTCCCGTTGATCGAACCGTTGAAACGAAGATCCCTCCGGTCAGAATCAAGATTAGAAGATGATGATCAACTCCACAAATTTTGGCGTCGATCAGAGTCCGTTTCGATATCCGTTTGATGCTGCGAAGAGGCTGCTGTAACAGAAAAACGCAGGATTCACAGAAACACTATCTGTGACTTCCTCGATTTTCTGGGAGAGTTTGGACCGTTGAAAAGCAAATCCGACCGTTCAGATTGATCAACTTGGAGTTTTGGACGTACCATAAAAATTTTAGGTCGATCGGGATTCATCTCGATTCCCGATCTGCCTCAGGAAGTTATTGATGCAGTGCAGTCAAAGTCAGATTCAGCAGCAAGTTTGGCGGTTTACTGGAGAAAATTGGTAAGTCAAAGCACCGATCCAACCGTCCATATTGAAGTTCAAGGAGTGAAGATAAGATCTGGAAAGTTTCGTCCCGATCCGAGTTCGTTTGTTTTCCCGATCATCGAAGAGTTCGTACAGCTGCAGATTTAGTTAGAAAGTAGTAAACCCTAGTTAGGGTTTTGGTTTTTATTTTCTAATAGATTAGATACGGGAGTGCCAACGATCCATCTCGGTGTTTAAATTTTCCGCACTTTATTTTTTATGTGTTTGATCATAAAATAGATATAAAATCGGAATTGCCATGACATGCATCATATCATAAATCCACTCCATGCATACATGTAGAATTTTAATTTTGGTAATTAAAATAGGCATGTATACAAACTCGTGTAATTAGTTGAAATTTAATTAATACGTGGTAATTAATTAATTTAGTAACTAATTAAAGATCCGAGGACGGGTTATGAAATCGTTAGGCCTTTCGTGTGTGTTCTCGGTGAACCGCCTTAAAGCCCAAACGAGATCACGTTTTCAATTCAGTAGTGTCTACGAGATTGAATGATGGTAAAAGAACAATAAATCTTGGATAAAAGCAGTTCGCTTATAGGTTGGGTGGTCAATCGAGCTTCGCTCGACCGACTTACCCTCCTAGTGTGATGTATGCACGGGGTCCGGCAAGACTAAGTCCACAACGGAGAGCGAGAGGGTGATTCCTTCTTATCTCAATGAAATTTGTCTTGACCCGATTTCGTCCGGATGTCACATATGTTCCAACGAATAGGGACGGGTAGGCTTGCCTACGTTACCGACACCATTCGGAATCCTTGGTTTGATGAGCTTTTATGTTAACATCAAAAAGACGTGGTTAGTTAACCCACCACCACTTCCAAAATATTGAGTGGGAGCGGGGGAGGCGACAGCCAACCCCACGGCCTCTACTATAGATACAAGAAAGTGAGAGAAGGGTGACGCCACGAGGCGCTTTGATTTCGTCCCCCTAAGGATGGTGTTCACCCCTATCAACATTCATGGCTTGGTCTCCGAAAGGATAGGATTTCTGGGTACTCGTCGGGTCACTGACCTATCCTAAGACGGCACACTCGGGGCGTACCTAAGAGATCCGATATAGTAGGTCACACTCATAAAGGATATTTTTGATAATATCTAGGCTAAAAAAGGAAGGTAATCAATGAATAAAGGGATGTTCAATTCTCGTGGGATGTTCGATTCTCACAAGTTATTCATTGATGAGATTGTCTCGATTTAACCGTCATCTCTTTGACCTACCCTACTAAGCGGCATCGAGATGCGAGGTTAAAACCTTGGAATGGTAGAGTAGACTTATTTTTAGTTTACAATTCCTAAAACAAAATAATATAGTAGTGTTAAACTTGAATTAATATATGTCATTTTATTTACAGCATTATATCCCTTACTAAATTGCTTAAAAAATTAATTGACTAGTATTGACTTCGTTAAAAAGTGAAAAGTAACTAGGACATTGAACTAGTTAATCGATAATGCAATTAATTTTTGGAAGAGATATTTTTTCTCTTAAGCCTTTTAAAAACAAGAGTGACATACAGGTATGTCACTAGTGTCATTCATGTCAAACGGAAGACAAACTTAGTTTGATCAAAGGTGATTTCGGACTTTGAAATTCTTCTAGTGAATTTTGAGTGTGTACACGAGTAATTTTTTAATTGAAAAATCGGAAAATCATGAAGTGTTACTAGTTGGACGATATTTGGAATCGATGAACTAGTGGGAGCTTTATGATTTGTTGTTTTTCTAGAACATTAGAAAAGTGTAACTGACTACACACGTAACCGTTCTAATTGAAAAACCGGAAAGTCATGAAATGTTGCTAGTTAGACGATATTTGGAATCGATGAACTAGTGGGAGTTCTATGATTTGTTGTTTTTCTGGAAACATTGGAACTATATACGAAATATTTTTCTAATCGGAAAAAATCGGAAAATCATAAACAATAAAGCATTGCTCGTTAGACGGTATTTGGAACCGATAAACTAGTGGGAGCTTTAATGTTATGATTTGTTGTTTTTTCTGGTATATTAGAAAATCCGAGAAGTCTCGACGAGTAACACTCGAAATAGACATCCCACGGTTCAAGAGTAGTGTCTACTCAAACGAATTTGGTTCAAGATTGTTTCCATTCACGGAAAGTCAAGAATGGGTGAATATGTCTAAAAGTGTTAGTCACCTAAACTGAGAAAACTTTAAGGCTGAACCGAAAATTAATTAACTGAAAATCATAGGATAAGGAAAGTGATTTTGGATCACCAACCTATGAATCCTTGGTGATTTTATCGAGCTAAGTTCTTTGGAAGAACAGGGGTAGCGATGCATTTAGCGATTAAAAGAGTAAACAACGGGCGATTAATTTTAGCTAGAATAGTGGGAGTGATATAAGGAAATGAATCTCGGGTTCAATCCTTGGATATCGGAAAATTTATTTTACATTTAAGATTCGTTGGAACGAATGGATTTACCTTATATTCGATAATTTGTTTGTCGTATATAAAGTGAATATACCATTTGTAGTCTGAATCCAAGACTCGGACTTTTGTTTGATAAAGTCAAAACCACTTACAATTCTTTGAAGTATGTATATAAAACACATCTCAAGAACTTTTAAAAGCAATTGGTTTCTATATTTAGATAAACGCTTCTTCATATTCCATAGTTAGTGCATAGTCCCTAAAAGACAAGACTCAAGACCGGCTCAGGGTGATTCCTTTCTCCCGACCTGGTTATATTGTCTCAAAGGTTCAATGACTAAGTTTCCTTTCAATCGGAAAAGGATAATGGTTATAAAGAAGTAACATAGCTTGTTTATGGCGACCTTGAGTCGATGAAAGATACAAGCTAGTAGGAGCTTCGAGTAGTGACTTCTTGTCGATAACTATTCGAACACTCCGGTCGTTTATCCAAAATATTTTTGAGGTTTCTCTGTTTTCAACAGAGATAGAGTATTCTATACTCGAAATGGGCCATCACATAGTCACAGGGGTGATGCTCGGCCCGCCTCATAAAGTGAAATGTTTTCCTTATGTGAGAAACCGTTAAATTGCCTTATATAGTTTTTAGATGTGCTACAATACCAACGCTTAACTCAATAAAGATATTAGAAGCGAAATATCGGTTTACATTGAAATGTAAGACCAACCAGATCTACCTAGAATATGCTTTGGAATTTACGGATAAGGTGTGGATTCGGTTCACCCCACTTCCGTAAATATAAGCATTTAGCACACGGTGCTTGAAGGTAGGTCCGGAAATTTCGCGAACACGTTCGGTCGGTGACCAATCGTTCTATATCTTGTAGTATTGAGAAAAAGGTTTGTTATAAGATTCATGAAATCGGGAAGGGGCAAGTTATCTTGTTGTGTCTTTTACGATAGAGTCATGAACAAGATAAAACCTTAAACCTTGCGAGACGTTTACTCAAGGTAGTTACTAAGCGATTAAAATCGAGACCACATCCAACATCGGTTGTTGGTGATAACACTAAATACTACTAAACTAGATCGTAATTTGATCCACCCGTAATGTAGTGGGAGTATGGTTTATCCATTACCCATTACGGGTTCGGCGGACTTTGTAGTCCGAGGATCGATTGATGACCTATGGCTCTTTTTGTGCAGCGATATAGGATTACGATAATAGAGGTTGGTTTAATGGCCATAACCCTGTGAATGGAGTTCGGTACTCCAATTGTTCATGCTTTGTAGAACCACTGAGCGTCTCGGGCCCAGTGGGAGTAATTGGATCTACATGGAAAAGAGTAGAATGAGTTCGGTATTGCATGATTTCGTTCAAAAGCGAGAAAATAGGGGTGATTCCACTGAGACTTTCTTGCCAAACAAATGGAGTCCGGATTCATTCGAAGCAGATGGTATTGACTTATGAACTCATGACGGGATGGACCGTCAAGGCTTATGTCCTTTGTGGATAAAAAGCAAACCTCTCGGTCATTGGAAGTCATATATTTCTACAATATGTGGATTTGACCGAGAATATTGATAAGTCTTTTGTAGATTGGATATCAATTTTAGTACTGATGAGTTAATATATAAATTAGTGTTTGTGAAGGCTAACCTTTGCACGATTGGAATCAACATGGGTGTGTTATCTGAAGTCGAATCGACAATACCACAATTCTCTGCAAGAGATTTGGACAACATTCTTAAGAGTTTGACTCGGTCGAATTCATTAGAATCGATCCTTTGGTTTCCCATCCATCTTATTGGTTAAGATGATGCATCTGTGTATGCAACATTCAACGAGGAAGTTCTACCCTATGCCTCGGGAATGACTCTCTAAATCTTCGGATCAAGAGAAATGGGATAGATTCTCTTTCTAGTAAGAGATGGTCAGTTATTGAGCGTCAACTTTGATCGAATCTTAGATTCGGCGGTTAACAAAGCAAGTTTAGTATGTCCTTTAGTATCTTGAAGAGAACGAGGAACAATATGCGGACATATTCATGTGTGAACTTGGATATGTGTGGTACACTGATTTTGACTTTAAGTCAGATTGAGGATGATCGTTAAGTCGATCTCGGGCTCAGTGTTTACTCAGTACCACATGATTTGATGGACCGGTAATGTTTCGATTCTACGGAACGTCTCGAGCCGACAACCTGACTAATCATTAAGACACATGACATTTAGATGTAGGTACTCCCCGAGTCACTGACCTATCCTACGACGGCATACTCGGAGTGTATTTTGGAATCTGAAATGGTTATTGATATGCCCGGATTGGAATGGGGCCCTGTTCATCCATATTGGGCCTACAATCTTGGCCCGTCAACACAGATAATGGGCTTTTACCTCCGCTGGCCGCTGCCACCAAGCATCTTCTGGCCGCTGCCACCAAGCATCTTCTGGCCGCTAGCTACGAGCCGAGGCCTATCCGCCAACAGTAAGCCGGATCATGTCCGTTAACGGTAAGACGGGCTCATTCTCTCCACGTGATTCCATCCTATACATTCAAGGCACAAACGAGTCCGCTACTCAACCATACTTCTCCGGACTCGCTGTTCGCCATGCTCATCCAGCTGGCCAATCCAGCTGGCAACACTTTACAGCTAGATAGGACACTTGTATTGCATGCATGCTTAACTTAGCTATGTACTCTAAGTTGTCTTGTCAAAAAACAGTGAACCGACTTACTTTTTTAGCCTATATATATGGGATCACCTTGTAATAGAAAGGAGGACTCTCTCTCTCAAGCTTTAACTATAAAATCTAATACAAGCAGAAACTCTGCCAATTTGTCGACAGATTAACTTGTTCATCTTGTAAACTGATCCGGCAGCCTTGTTCTTATTCGCCACCCTAACCACACCGGAGAAATCATTCATTTCACCTCATATCCTCAAGATAAACACTTTGTTACCAAGAAATCGGTGTTGGCGCAACATCGATTGGCTCCGTTACCGGGAAACCGATCATCATTCAGCTTTTGAAGATCATTTGCTCCACCACAAAGACGATTTCACGGTGTTTTAGACGAGGTTATCATCATCACCAGTCCATTGGTCATTAATGCTTTGACCTTTTGGGATAATACAGCCCAGAAAACCGCTGCTCTCCTCATCTCAACAAGGAGATCACTAATTTCACCGCATACTCACGCTTGAGTCCATCCTTAATACCAGGTTGGTTTATACACTCTTTTGTCGGTTTGGATCTTCAAGTAAGGAAAGTTTGATTATTTAGCATGGCTGGTGGGAAAAACTTGAACCCTGCAACACCGGCCAAGGCAGCCAATCAGGGACTGCCACGTGGAGCGAGCACGCCTCGTGGGGAGGCTAGCCGAAGGTTATGTCGGATGGGGCGAGATGTCACCCCTCGCCTCACAACCGACATGCGAGCATACATACGGAAATGACTAAAGCCCGTGAAATACACGAGGAAGCGGTTAGGAAAAGCAAGGAAAAGGAATCGCGGGACATCTAACCCAACTAATGAACAAGAAGCTATTTCGGCCCGGGAGCTCCCCACAACAAGATACATATAAAATAGCTTTGTAAAGCATTACATGGAATATGTTGAAGAAATGCGGGAAGGAAATGCACTACTCATTTGCGAAGGATTACCTCCTCGGTCAATCCGTAAATTCAACCCTCCTCAACCCGCACAAACCGAGATTCAGCCCACATTCATTCCTCCAAAAGCGGTTCGACCACAAATGATCGGAAATAGAGGAAAGTAGTCATGCAACCTCACATCCTAGAGAGGGTAGAAATGCACTTGGTAGGCGGGGCCCGCGATCGACGATCGCGGTGCAGCCCCAATGCGACCTAAAGAACACTCGGCAGTTCGCACCCGCTTGGAAGGACGGGGACTCGGAAATTGAAGAAAGTTATGTTGCGCTCCCACCTCAACCCCAAATCGGAAGAGATAGCATCATGAAAAACAGATAGAGGAATTACGAGAAAGGAACAAAGGGTGTTAAAACGGTTCCGACATGGGAACAAGTGTGCTTCATCCCAAAGATATCGAAAGCGGCTCCAAGGGAGGAACTCACTATCCCAATTTCATAAACTACCACGAGCAGCAGATCCTCTGGATTGGCTATCCGCTTTTCAAAGCGAGAATCGGTTTGTGTACCTCTAGCGATGAGGCTTGGTGTATAGCATTTGTGGGATCAATGCAAGATCGGCAAACATCATGGATCCGCGATCTTCCTCCTGGATCGATTTTATCATGGGATGACCGATTAACAAGTTTATAGCGAAATTCAAGTCGGTAGGAGGACTCAAAAGACGATATCGACCTACGTGAGGTCCGACAAAGCGACAGTGAGGGTACTCATGATTATTACGAGCGGTTTTACAAAGTGTACGAGCTAACCAGGGGGTATAGCGGATAACGTTGTCATGAGTAGTTTTGAAAACAGGTTGAAGCCGGGTACTTGAAGTCTTATTTCGCTTTGTCACCACCAAATGAACCTACAAGAGATGTTGAGCTCGACTAGGAAGTTCATTGCAAGCTGCATGGAAACGAAGGAGTGTCTTCGTCCAACAAAGGCAAAGCAGAGGGTGAGCGTAGCCCGCCAAGAGACACCGCAGAGAGGCGGATAGGAAATCAAGAAACCTGAAAGATTTAAGGAAGAGCATTTCACGCCGCTCGAATTTCCTATTCCCAAGTGTTGAATGAAATCGAGAGGCGAAATACGAACCATACCCAATGGTTCGACGACACGCCCGCGATGCATCCAAATTTTGTGGCTATCACAGGATAAGTGGTCACACTACCGATGAATGTATCCAATTCAAGCGAGCAATAGAGAAGTTGCTCGCTCATGGACACCATGATCACCTCAAACTTGATACCGTGGTCCAGATAGGAGGAATCGCAAGCTCGTCGATTCGATAGGAACATTAGAATGATAACCGAGCCTCCTCCCACTAACAATCAGATTAAGAATCGATCGGCTCCATCAACAAACATGTGGAGAAGCTTTGTAGTTTTGCGAGGAGTGAAATGACCCCTTGCCTTTACTAGAAGTGAGCTAGTGACCTCAACCAATACAGAGGATATGTGCCTTTGCATCTCAGTGGTCGTCAATCGGGCCTGTGTCAATAGAGTGATGGTTGATACAGGAGCTTGCCGCGATATCCTATACTACAACTGCTTTAAAGAATTGGGGTTCAGCGACTCCAATCTAAGGCCGCACAATGGTACCCTTGAGGGGTTTACAAATCACAAAATACAGGTCAAGGGGGCCATCGACTTAGATGTACAAATGGGAGATTACGCGCCTTTTCGCACGGAAAAGGTGACATTTTTGGTAGTCGATCTCCAGTCCAATTATAACATGATAATTGGGACACCCGCCTTGAAACAATTTCAAATGGTAACATCCATTCCTCATCAGCGGGCAAAGTTTTATGTAGGGGACAGGATCGGAACGTCGATCAGCGAACCCGCAGCTGTGCTAACATACATCCGTTTACATTTTCTAACCGTTCAAAATTTCTTCTGACGAGCATCACATCACGCGTACAAGCGACTTGGGCCACGTATTACTATCTCCCAACAAAGATTTGAACACCATCGATCGCCTATGCCCGCTTTAGCTTACACAATAAAACACCTTTACGAGCATTATCATTTAAATAAGCCCGGACAGAGCGTTGTCGGCGATCAATCGTAATTCGCTACGCGATATTAACATCGGTTCAAGCCCGATAGAACATTATCGGCAATCAAGCTCGTTTCGCTACAAATGCACAGCATATCACTAGTGGTTTTCACCAACACTGGTTCAAGCTCGATAAAACAGTATCAAAAGCCTCTATCACAAGCGACTACGAAGGAGCTCCACCAAAGGTTCTTCAAAATCTACTCTCCGCCTTTGCGGACACGCCAGGCACAGAGTAGGGGGCCATTGATATGCCCGGATTGGAATGGGGCCCTGTTCATCCATATTGGGCCTACAATCTTGGCCCGTCAACACAGATAATGGGCTTTTACCTCCGCCGGCCGCTGCCACCAAGCAACTTCTCGCCGCTGCCACCAAGCATCTTCTGGCCGCTAGCTACGAGCCGAGGCCTATCCGCCAACAGTAAGCCGGATCATGTCCGTTAACGGTAAGACGGGCTCATTCTCTCCACGTGATTCCATCCTATACATTCAAGGCACAAACGAGTCCGCTACTCAACCATACTTCTCCGGACTCGCTGTTCGCCATGCTCATTCATCGGTGGCCAATCCGGTGGCAACACTTTACTGACTAGATAGGACACTTGTATTGCATGCATGCTTAACTTAGCTATGTACTCTAAGTTGTCTTGTCAAAAAACAGTGAACCGACTTACTTTTTTAGCCTATATATATGGGATCACCTTGTAATAGAAAGGAGGACTCTCTCTCTCAAGCTTTAACTATAAAATCTAATACAAGCAGAAACTCGCCAATTTGTCGACAGATTAACTTGTTCATCTTGTAAACCGATCCGCGACCTTGTTCTTATTCGCCACCCTAACCACACCGGAGAAATCATTCATTTCAGCCTCATATCCTCAAGATAAACACTGTTACCGCAAATCTGGTGTTCAGCGCAACATCAGTTATGACATGCTTAGTGGGTACTAGAATACGGGATGAGTCTCCATTGCTTTAGAGCAAGTGGGAGATGTAGTTTGTTGTATTTTAAATAATAGGGTGTGCTCTAAAACAATTAATCACATGCTTTCGTGCAAGTGGGAGATTGTTAGGTGTGATGCCCGAAAGACAATTTTTGTAATTGTTTTATTTAATAAATGAATTGACGTTATTATTCATATTTATTATTCTCATAATCACAGATGTGACAATAGTATTTACACTACAGAAAACCCTAAGTATATCGTTTATGTAATCACTTAACTCAGTGTATGGTATATACACGGGAGGATTGAGTTAGTGAAGATGTACTTAAAATACAATTAGCCCGTAGTGAAGTTAATCGAGAGTATCGGGTCTCTCCTTTAACGTGCTATTAATGCGCCTGAACACGGTTGGTGCGATTGTCTTATCCGGACTTTCGGTTAAGAGAACCTAATGGGGCATTTATATATGATATATATATCATATTGAAATTTGGACCGATTTGATTAGAGTTCACGATATAATTCCGTAATCGAGAAGTCTTATCGAATCAATGGATGATCATATTTATGGATATATCTTAATCTCGAGGTGATCGCGATCCAACCGCTTGAATCGATTATGAAGTTTGACTTGACGGTTAAGGATTACATTGCGAGTCGTGGTGCGAATTACCCCATCTTGGCATTGTCTTTGGATTGAGTGAGTAGTACGTGTTATCACGATACGGAATCCATTCCTTCCATTTATGGAAGTAGACAGCGATTCCTTTATTTGTTAATCCTAGAAACCGATCGATCGCGCGAGTTCATATCACATCGATTGATCACCAGTGAGTTGTATGAATTAATTGATCACTAGGGGTTAATGGTAAATAAGGATAAGAGGTTCTAAAAAGGGTTAACGGTAACTTCCCGATTTAGAATGAGCGATCTATGGAGGATTAATCCATATGTAATGGTTATATCAATGGGACGCTTATTATTATTCTCGTGAGGAGATAAATATAATCTCATAATCGGAGGAGTGCGATCACGGGATTATGGTGGCATATTCTGTGATTGATTTATCGAATATAATTATTCTATAATTATTTATTTGATTTATCGGAGCCGCCGATTATTAGTCCATGGTCCCCGACGTGCCTCACAATATAGCATAGCTATTCTCGGACGTCGAATCCTAATAATATTAATTTAGTTCTTATTGGACTTTATTAAAACGATATGTGAATTAATTGTTTAGTGACTATTAAATTAGTTGGGCTAAATAATTAAATATGTGGAAAAGACATTTTCCATAATCTTGGCCCAATTATTGTGTGTGTGGAAATAAATCATATTGACTAGGTCAATGATGATGATTTTCGACCCCAAGCATGTTTAATGAACAAGAAATTAGTTTTCTTGTGATTAATAAGACATGTGCATAAAATATTTATTGGATAAATATTTATGGAAAGAAATAAAGATAAAGATTATTCTAGATTTGTTCTAGAATATTTTGGGATTATCTTTTATTTAATAGGATTATCATAATTGATTTTGTATTAATTATAAAATCCTTGGGGCTTAAGTTTTACTCTCCTATATAAAGAGAGTTCTCCCAAGCCAAAGAACACACTACATATTTCGACTTCACCTCTTAGAGAGGAGATGAAAATATTTTTTCGGCCAAGGGGTATTAGGGAGAAATCTTGGAGATTTTTCCGGGTAGCATATCGGAAGGGTTCGGGCCGAGAATTCCTTCCACCGGGAGTTGCTTGGATCACACGATCGGAAGACTGCGGTGCTCTTCACGCCTTCACAAGTTCTTCCTAATTGCGGTTCTTCAACTTGGATTTTGAGATCCAAGAGGTATGCTCTACATCCCCCTTGTAGATATAGATCTAGTTATTTTATTACGTGTAGTTTATAGATCTAGATCCATTAAATCGCTTCCGTTGCGGATGGTATTACTAACAGCCCTAACTAAATCAAGCAAAGGTACCGAATCCATGGCTGACTACTTAGTCTTGATGAAATCATATTTTGACAAACTTGCCTCGGCTAAATACCTAATTAGTAACTCAAAACTGATCCTGGCAACCTTGGGCGGTCTTGACAGAGAGTATGAATATGTCATAGTTAATATAACCTCAAGGGTTAGCTCATTGTCTGTCAAGAAGTCCAAGATCAGTTGACAACTCATGAAAGTTTGGTGGTTAGGCTTAATCCCACACCTCATGTGATCAATATCCGGTTTCAACAAATGTTCCTTTAAACCACTTTCATTCAACTCATCATGTAAAGGATCTGAACAACACAACACTTTTGCTAAAGGAAAAGACACTTCCAGGGAAGGAAGATTCAAAGGAAGATGTGGTATATGTCAGTGAACTAGAAACATAATAGCCTGTTAGCACAAGTTTGATTTAGAATTCAACTACAACACTGGAACCAAGGCATCAACAACTTTTATGGCTTCACCTCAATGTTTGGAAGACTCAAATTGATATATGGACAATTGTGGTGCCATCAACCACATAACCTCAGGCCTGAATGGAATGCATATGAGGATGGCTACTGAGTGGAAATGATGCTCTAACAGTGAGAAATGGTGAGATATTAGCTATTAAGCACACAAGTCAATATATACCCTATCCACCTTAAAGAACACACATTTGCACCTTAATATTTGTCTTCATGTTCCTTGTATTACTAAGCATATTTTGAGCATTCTAGATTAACATTTGATAATCTTGTATTGTTGAATATAATTCAACTACTTGCTTTGTTAAGGGTTGTTGGGAGAGAACATGGGCCATCTTGCTGACATGGAAACTCAATGATGGACTTTATCAGATTAAGCATATTTACAGTGACCACATGTCCCTTCAATCCAAACCCATCTCTCCAAAATCAACTTGTTCAACTTAAGTCAACCAGTCTAGTGTCATTGGAGGCCATGCCACCCTTCAAAATATATCCTTAGTAAGGTTCTGAGTTTATGTAATGCGTCTTTCAATGAAAAGACTGACTTATTATTTTTCTGTGAAGCTTGTCTAATTGAGAGGCCATGCTCTTCCGTATGGTAGATCCACCTCACACACCTCTAAACATTTTAGGCCTAATTCATTCTGATTTATTGGGACCAACTCATATCTCATCCACATAAGGATGCACTTATTATATATGTTTTCTAGATGACTATTCTTGATATATCTGGATCTATCCCTTAAAATTGCAGTCAGAAACCTTAAATGTTTCTTACAGTTTGAAAAACTTGTTGAAAATCAGTTTATTGCCACTATCAAATATGTCCAATCTGATTGAGGAGGTGAATACATAATTTTTGAATCCTTCCTCAAATATAATGGCATTTTGTTTAGACACCCTTGTCCTAATGCTCACCAACTAGAAGGGCTACGAGAAAGCACAAACATGTTGTCAATTTGGTCTTACTCTTATTGCACAAGCTTCAATCCTCTTAAAATTTTGGTAGGACGGTTTTCAAGAAGTTGTAAGAGTCATAAATATCCCGCCAAGAATGTCCTAGAGTATATCTCTCATCATGAGGTTCTTTGTAAAACTTAACCATAATATTCTATGTTTAAAGTCTTTGGATGATGGTGCTACCCAAATCTTAGACCTTTTCATAACCATAAGTTGAAATATCATATGAGCACTGTAGCAGACAGGGCAGAGCTTCATTATGGGCTTAGGGGGCTAAGGCCACCCGGTTTTTTTTTTTTTTTTTTTTCTATATAGTATGTATGTCCAGCTCACCAACTCATCAGTCCACTAGATAATTAGCCTTACAGGCCACCTAACCGGAGCCACTAAAAGTATATGTTACAACAAAAAAATGATTCCATTGACATCACACTTTTGTTTCCGACACAAGATCATTTCAATCACTCAAAACATTATTTTAAGCACCATGAAAATAACGTTAGTGATAACAGTGATGTTATAGTTACAGAAATGTCATGTGTGAATAACGTCAGATCAAATAAATTGACACTGAAGTTAACGTTTGTAGTGTTGTGCGGGAAGTAAAAAAAAACATCATAAAGTATAAATAAGTTTGTCTTTTTCAGAAAATTATGCCGTATAAATAACATTGAAAAAAAAATTCTCAGCCTACCCGACGAAAAATTCCTGGTTCTATCCTTGGCAATAGATTTTCTTACCATGAATACAGACTCTATAATATTTTCTCCACAAAAAACCGCATTCATTTAGAGTCTATAAAATCTCTTTTATATCTACATCATTCATTTAAATTTCGTAAATCTTTTATATCTACATCATTCATTCAAATTCCGTAAATTAGGGTGTCTGGTTCATTTAATTTTAGATAGAGATTTGTGTAAACTAAAAAAATAAATGTATGTAATATTTAAAAATGTTAAATGAAGAATTCCTTAAAAATATATAATGCAAAGTGTCATAACTAATGATAATTTTAAAAGGTAATTAGATTGCATTGATTCGTAATAGTTTGCTTATTTTGTTCGCACTAATACACCTAAAGTCGATGTTCTTATCGGGAATAAAGAGAAAATTTGTTTTTTCCTGATTTTTTTTTTTACAAATTACTTGGTTTGAAGGTTGAAGGCTTGAATTTGGAGCATACCCACTGTTCGGCTTCCATTAATCTGCTCCACGCCAAATCCTTCTTGGTTCTTCCCCTGACGATCGTTGAAAATGAAGCTGAAGCAATTAGAAGGTTTACTTGGTTCTCTCGAGCAATTCTCCAGTCCAAAGGTGCACAATTTTAACTTTTACTTCATACCTAGTTTGAGCATTTCATTTGCAATTTCTTGTAAATGTTTCTGGTTTTCACTTTTTGCTGCGAGATTCATGTGCTTAATTGCCACTATCACAGATTGAATTGGAACAATATCCTACTGGACCCCACATAGCTTCTCGGATGCTATTCACTGTAATTCCTTTTGATTCTCTTGTTCCTTTTGGCTTTTTGGGGATTCCTCTGTTTCCTTTTGGCTTTGAATCGTGTTCTGCACCTTTTATTATTTCTTCTTTTTTAAATGGCGTTGATGATGGAGAATCTGATTTTGTTATTCCATAGGCGGAAAATTCATATGGAGATGTGACTGATAAAGTGGTGGCAGATTTTGGATGTGGTTGTGGTACTTTAGGCCTTGCTTCTGCTCTCTTGGGTGCCCAGTTAATACTCATCACTCTCAAAAACGCTACCGCCACAACTAAACGAAATGCAACAACAAGCATAGTAATTAGTAAAACATCTCAAAGCATCATGAGCAAAAGGCCACTGCGATGTATCGCTATTTATAGTTATGCCTTGTATTGCGTGCTATGTTCTAGTGTGCTTTGCTATGCTTTGCGAGACGGGAAGTTATTGGGTGCACCCGCACATGTCGAATGAAACCGTATGGCCGAATCTGCACCGTCTGTTTGTAAACTGGATTCAAACTGTGGTCCAGATTGGTTTAGCTGTCACTTCTCCACAAACGGAGATACCATCCAAGAACTTCCCTTGTGAGACCCCTACGATACCGTGCTATGCTTATTGTGACATTTTGTTGTGGCAGTAGCATGGCTCATTCTTTTTTTATAAGCCTTTCTTGCTCATTAAGAGATTGGTTGTTCTTGTTGTTTCTTTATTGCTTTTTGTTGATGAATACAGTTATTTTTGGAACTGTTTCATTAGTGTTTAGTATAATGTTTGTTTATCTTGATCAGGCATGTGGTCGGGTTTGATATCGACACTGATTCCCTTGAAATCGCATCTGAAAATGCTGATGATCTTGAGGTACTTCCCTATGTTCAATACATTGTACAATTATTGCAGCTTCTATGTATGTTTAAAAACAATATGAAACAGGCCTTGAGCCGAAAACTAGAATTGTTTACCTGCCTATAGCTTAACGCCTTCTAATTGTGTATTTGTCGATCTTAGAGGCTTATAGTAGATTATGTAAAACAAGGTAAATTTGTAAAATAGAGATTCAAATCATTCAGATCCACGCATCAAAGTCTCTACTCAGATCTGGATCAGTAAAATACTGATCACTGAATTTTGCACTACATATGTACTACACAAAATGCAAAATTTCTATTCAATTTATACGTTGCAAAGATTTTTATGCATTTTTTTTTCTTTCCAAATAAAGATTCTGTAAAATTGACAGAACTGGTATTTGAGTCCGTAAAGTAAAGAATCTGTCAAAAATAACTGATGCAAGTGCTCTTAGCATGATTGTCCAATCTCTTGCAGATTTTTTTCCTAGTTGTGAGTTTTTATTCTGTTTGACTGCGTTTCATGTCAATTGTGGATGCAGCTAGACATGGAGCTTGTTCAATGCGATATCCGTAACTTAAGATGGCAAGGTTCTGTCTTTCAATCTTTTTTAAGTTACTGCTAATTGGTTTTTTCCTTTTTCCATATAACCTGTCTCTCAATAGATTGATCAGAACTAAGACATGCATGAAGCACTATTCCTTGTTGTTTATGCTACGAGAAATTCCGTGTCAAATTTCCTTTTTTTTATTTTGTTGTTAATAATTACATACTAGCAAGGGAATCTAGTGTAACATTTTACCTGTGTAAATCTTGATATAGGTCAAGTAATTGACACTATAGTTATGAATCCTCCTTTCGGAACCCGAAGAAAAGGAGCTGACATGGATTTCCTCTCTGTGGCTTTAAAGGTAGAGGTGCTTTTTGTACTTCTTTCGCTTCGTGCTATGTCATTCTATTTTGTTACATAAATTTTATTGACTTAGCAGGTATAATTCCCCATGTCCCTTATTTTTTATCAGATTGCTTCTGGGGCAGTTTACTCCTTACATAAGACTTCAACAAGAGATGTGAGTTGGTGTTTCTTGTATTCTTATTATTTGGCGTTGATAGATATTCGGGTTGTGAAAAAAAGTGAAAGCCATACGTTAACGAATAGGCTTTGTGTAGTAATAATACAAGGATTACAGGAGATTCTTAGGTATGGAGTCTTTATTGCATTACAATGTCACATGAGTCTTTTTTATACAGTTTTTTCTCTTTTAAGTATCATTTGTTGATGACAGCATGTGAAAAGATCAGCAATGCGAGACTATAATGCACGTAGTGCTGAAGTTTTATGTGAGGTAAATAAACAGTGCTTTTCTTTACATTTTTTCGTTATGGTAGCAGACTAGCAGTATTACAACGATGGTTGTTAGACGCATCACACCCAATTTAATCGATTATAGACCATATAATCGGTTTTTGAAAAGGCGAATGTGTGTAGTGCTAGCGGTTACGAGGCGTCACAGTAAGTTGAATGGGGAAATACTTGTGTGGTGTCTCTGTTCGTGTGTGGTTCAATATGAACCATACAGTTTCATTGTGGAATGAAACTGTGTGGTCCACGAATGCAGGCACCACACAAGAATTTCCTAGTTGTGTTGCATCTAACAATCTGCATTTCAATAACATCTAAAAATTTGTTTGTTAGTGCAAAATTGATGCTAAGATTTTGATGACTGGGTTGGTTGGTTTGTGCAAATTTCAGCTTAGGTTTGACGTGCCACAGATGTACAAGTTTCACAAGAGAAAGGAAGTTGATATTGCTGTGGACCTTTGGCGTTTTGTTCCTAATAATGTTTGATGCTAATATATATATATATATCTATTTATTCCTGGTAAAGAAAGGAAGACATTGCTTATTAATGTCCAGAATTTTAGACACAAGTCTTCCATTTTTAGACATAAATCTTCAAATTTTTGTTTGTTGTATAAATTAGATTTCAACTATGTATTAGAAATACTGTACCATTCTACTTGGTGTGTTGTAGGCATGTTAAATGCACCACAAATGATCTACTTTTAGTGCATTATAATGACGTTCGACCTCTAGAAAAAGTCGAATTTAATCATTCAATTTTATAGGAGTCGAATGCGTATTTTTTTTTGTCACTGTAAAGTTCAACCTAGCCTGAAATGTGGTGTTGTCGTAGATTAGCTATGGTGTTTTTAATAAGTGCCCAATCATATAAGGTCCCGGATATACCTACCATTTTTTAACATTTCAGAAATCACAAGTTCTCAAGAAAAAAAAAAAGAAGTCTATTACAAAGATCAAAACTTGAATTGAATTCTTGTAGAATCAAATAAGGGCATTGTACAACATTTGACTTGAAAATAAAATAGTTATATCATCTATTTGATGATAAAATATACTTCAACAACCAACAAATAGATACACTACAACAACAACCCAAAATACTATTAATAGAAAATTAGGTAAAGTGACACATTTTGAAATATTTTTAAGTAACCGGACATCCAAATATTTTTATAGGGAAAATGATAACTTCTTGTAATTTTATGGAGGATATGGAGAGAAAAACAAAGATATTTCATCAATTAGAGAAACAACTTTTTAAAACTTTTGGATAAATGACAAAACTAATTTTTTTTATAAATTCTGGATGCCTTTTTTTAAAATAAAAAAAAACACACTTTCTTTTATCATATTTTTTAAACACTCATATCTCGTAATCTAGAACTCCAAAATTTAAAAATTCTTTCATCATTTTTATTTTTTATTTTTTTTTCATGCTCTTTATTTTGAGACAATTTCCGATGACTACGTGGTGTATGATCTAAAACATGAATGTGACATTGGCATTGATAAAGATCCAATCTCATTTGAACAAGTCATGAAATGCAATGATTCAGAAAAATGGGTCAAATCCATAAGGGAAGAATTGAAATCAATGAATGATAACAAAGTTTGGGACTTAGTAGATTTATCAAAGGGATCGAAAAGGGTCGGGTGTAAATGGATTTTCAAAAACCAAATGTGACTCCAAAGGTAATATCGAAAGGTATAAGGACCGACTAGTTGCCAAGGGTTACACCCAGAAAAATGACATTGACTACAAGGAAACTTTCTCTCTCGTTTCAAAGAAAGATTCTCTCAGAATCGTAATGGCTATGGTGGCTTAGTATGATTTGGAGCTTCACCAAATGGATGTGAAAACCGCATTTCTTAGTGGATACCTATAGGAAGAGGTCTACATGGACCAACCTGAAGGTTTTATAGACACGGGAATTGAAAATCTGGCGTGTAAATTGAATAGGTCAATATAAGGACTAAAACAGGGAACCCGCCAATGATATCCTAAATTTAATGATACTATCACTTCTTATGGTTTTGTAGAAAACATTGTCGATTAGTGTATCAGTGGGAGTCATTATGCTATTTAGTCATATATGTTGACAATATTTTGACAGCTGCTAATAATGTGAACATGTTACACGAGGTAAAGAATTTATTGTCTAGGAGTTTTGAAATGAAAGATATGGTTGAAGCATCCTTCATGATCGGAATAGAGATATTCTGAAACAGATCACAAGGAATTTTGGGACTATCACAAAAGGCCTATATTTCAAAAGTCTTGGAGAAGTTTCATATGGAAAATTGCTCTGCTGGAGTGGTTCCCATCCAAAAGGGAGGCAAGTTCAGTTTATTGCAATGTCCTAAGAATGAGCCAGTACGAGATGAAATGAAAGGAATCCCTTATACACCATTGGTTGGGAGTCTGATGTATGCTCAGTCCTTAGACCTGTACGAGGCCTGATATCAGTTTGGCCGTGGGTATGTTAGGCCGATACCTCAGCAATTCCGGTATGGACAATTGGAAAGCTGCAAAGAAGACCTTTAGGTATTTCAAGGCACCATATGTTGATTTATTGGAGATTCGATTCATTTGAGATGAAGGGATTTTTGGACTCGGATTATGCTAGATGTAAGGATAGTTATAAATCTACATTCAAGTACTTGTTTATGTTAGCTGGAGGAGCGGTATCATGGAAGAGTGGAAACCAGACCATTATTGCAACGTCCAATATGGAGGCTAAATTCGTGGAATGCTTCGAGGCTACGATTCAGGGTAAATGTCTCCGTAATTTTTTCTCAGGACTTGGAATTGTTAACTTTGTATCTAAGTCGCTGAAAATTTATTGTGATGATTCCGCCGCAATATTTTTCTTAAAGAATGACAAGTACTCAAAAGGAGCAAAACACATAGAGTTAAAGTGTTGGGCTGATAAAGGGGAAGTGAAGAAATACACAGTATCACTCGAACATATTGGTACTAATTCTATGTTGCAGACCCACTAACTAAGGGATTGGCGCCAAAGGCCTTTTCTGGCCATGTAGAGAATTTGAGTATTATTGATAAAGTCTTGCTATTTTGATTCAGTACATTATGGGAAGATTGTTCATTATCGATTTTTCGACATTTTTGTTTGTGAATTCCATCAAAGTTATTTTGTTTCTCATTCATTACATTTTTATCATCATAACCGTTATAAGTATATATTTCAGTGAGATGATAAATTATTTTGAGTTCTACAGTTTCACTCAATATTACAACATAAGTTAAATTGGAGATGGTTTGTGGTACATGGAAGGAATCATGTTGTTTGAAGAAACGTCGACCACCATGACCCAAATAAATCCATCATTTAAGCTTTACCTTAATGTATACGTATTCAAAATACAATCTAACATAATGTGTGCATTTAAAGGTAACTCTGTTTAGGCTTCTCATTGTTCTATGGGCAAAGTGGGAGATTGTAAGAGTAATTTATTATTCTTCTATTATGTGACCATATAACTTATTAGATTAAATATAATTAACGTTAGATATAAATGTTTGGAATATGTAATTAATGAAATAATGGTTTCTAATATTAAAGAATCCATGTTGTAATGTTAGATTGGGTTGGCAGTTATTAGAAACTTGGGGTGAGTGGATGGAATGATGTAGTTAAACAATTTTTTCCTACCTATAAATGTGGAACCACCTCTCTCTCTCTCTATCATATAAGGAGAATCCTATAACATTAAGAATTCTCATAGACATAAACTGCTTTTGAAAACCGATATATATAAAAGATAAGAGAGATAAATTGATTTCTCACAGATTTCCCTCAACGAACGTAGTTGAAATAAAAGATTTTCTCTAAAGAATTTTTTTTTCTTCTAAGAATAATGTTGGCTTTAATTGGTACTCTGCAAGTGGAATCAAAAGAACTAAAAGAAAGGTAGTGTGCATTGGTTGCAGAAAAGCATAGTGGATCTAAGTAAGTCATTTGTCATAAATGTTGTTCAATTAATCAATGAAATGCCCTATTTTTTTCAGTACAATCAAGAGCAAAAAAAACAAGATTAATTAGAGTATAAAAAATAGATGCATGTGGGAGATTCTAAAGTACAATGATCTTATGGAAATTGTATAAAATGATATGCATTAGAATATTAAATTTTATACACATCATATTATACTATGTGAAAGATAATAGAAATAATAAAAGAATATATATGATGTATGATATTCAGTACAACCATTTTACATACAACACTTATACACTTGTACTATTGAGGAGTTTGACACAAGACATTGGGAAGGAAAATGTTAAATTGCCACTGTTACATGGGATGGGCTTTCACAATACATATTCTTGATAGTGATAGTTTAACATAATATAATCAACCATCAGACCATGTCTCATTATTTCTTTTGAATATGGAAATTATTACTAGCTAGTTTTTGTTGAAAGAAAATTAAAATTAAGGTGTTGATATCAAATACTATTTTCTTTTCCCAACCATTTTATTCTAATTCAATTGATCATATACTATATATCAAGCCATACTTGCTTTATCAACATTCTAATTTTTTTTTACACTTTCTTAGTTTTGTTATAGGAGACCGTTTGCAATGTGAAGATTCGTAATTATATATGTAAATAATTAAATAAAATACATTATACTCAAAGTATTAGAAACATATTTTCCATATCATATGCATTATTTTGACTGATAATGCATCTCTCACTAAGCAGACTTCACGTTGGTTCATTAGAATATTTGTAGTGGTGTCTTTAAAATAAATTAAATCTATAGAATAAAATGGAAGTCATTTCATGCCATTATAGGGTCTTGCAAATATGATTATTTGTAACTTATACACATAAAATGTCGAACCTTGTTAGAAATTAAAGACAACCCACCAAGAAAGTAATGAAAAGCTATTCAAAATAAAGGGGGAAACAACAAAATAACTGTATTGTTTTACAATTTTTATATTCATGAAGTTTCATTATGTATAGTTTGGTTTTGTATATTTTTAACATTTACATACATACCACATATACCCGTATTCATGCATCCGTATACCCGTAGAACATAGTCCTCAACTAACATATTTAAGCACTAAAGAAAAAAAAAAATCGGCATAGGTAGAATCCGGAATTATACATACCATCCAAATCGGGTCTCAAAAGGTCAAATTGCTTAATGGACTAATATGAAATTCAGCCCATAGTTGGACACTAGGTCCGACGGATCCACTCACGAACAATGTTCGACTTCATTCGGGTCGTTCATGGTGTTGAACCGACCTCATCTCATCATTTATTAGCCGACCAGGCCATTTAGATCACTCCTAAGTAAAATCATCTCAGACCTCCAAAAACGGTTATATCGCATTAATGGGCATCATCTCACGATTGACCCCCCCCATTAAACGCCACAATCCATATTTGATTACTTCCCATAATTACGCTATTATTGCCTCACGATTGACACTAGATTGGCCCTATAAATCAAGGATCTTACATTAATTCCAAACGAGAGTGGCCTATAAAATATTCAGCTTCCTCACAATTCAAAACCATGTTAATGACTTGATCCTATACATACTGCTGAATAAGTAGACGATTTTTAAGACGTAACCATAAATCATCAACAAAATCTTTCGTTTCAATTGTTGGTATCTTAAAAGGATCAAATTATCCAATTAATTTATTCGAGGGTATTCCGGTATATTGTCAATAATAATCCCTCTGATTTTAATTTTATTAATAATAATAATCCTAATTTCTTGCCTAATAAGAGAAAATCTTGCACGGTGGAACACAGGATTCACGAGCAATATTTAATCAAGGAACAGTACATACAACCTATAAAGGATTAATGGGAATCAATGTGGTCCACGATCTCAATCATGTTGACTTATAAACTCAGTTCACACTCAATGTCTATTACATTAAAGCAAACAAATATTTTTTTTATTAATACTATATTAATTTATCATATCCCCCATGTTTCACCAGGTCCTTTGTTCTTACAATAAAAGGAAAAAAAAAAAAATCCATAAATATTCTTGCATGAAACTGTGAAGACAGCAACAAAAGCTACAGAACTAGAGGTGGAAGTGGAAAGTATTCTTGATACGTAACGTATTTAATCATCTACCATCCATTAATTTAACCAAATTTTAAGTCTGTTGTGTCAATACGATAAAAACATCACAATTGTATATTTATCGTTGTTACATAACCGTTGTGCATGGTAATGACAATTTTCTAAAAATAAACGAGAAAAAAAGAAGAGAGAGAGAAATACTGTACAAAAGATTAGGAAAAAAAAAAAAAAAAAAAAAGAGGACAAAAAGGATTTGGAATCAGGATCAGTACATGTGTCTGAAATCTAAAGTAGATATCCTTGATTAATTAAATAAGGATTCTCCTCAGTCCTCTTGCTTCGTAGCTTCTTCTGCACATCCATATCCAACTCAACAAATCAAACTTTTAACACCAGAATCCCCTCTATTTATATTTAATGTATCAGTTCTTTGTTTATGAGAAAGAAATATTTTACAATTACTTTGCGTTTTATTTCCTTTCAAGTTTATGCTAAGAAAACAAGATACGGCTCTAAGTCTAGCTACGTTACGTGAGTCATAATGAATTCAATAATTATATAAGTTTATCGTGTTAGTTTGACCAAATGTTAACCACCGAGAACGTGAGTAGTTATTTGAGTTATAATACTGATCACATATCCAGTTGCAGCCATATGAGGTCCATCTAATCATATAAGTAAGTTTGCAGTCGACGTATTCTGTATATATGATCGTACTTTTATTGAGATATATAAAATATTAATTATGTCTAAAAGTGAACGCCTTACGGGAGAGATGATAGTTGATACAGATCGTAGCGAAAAGTTCCAGGTTCAAAACCGCCCCAAGCACAATTTGCAAAAAAGAATAAAAAATTATACTTACAAGTGTTGACCCTATCTTCTTTCTTATAGGCTCGATCACACGGTGTCAGCAAAGTCTAACTTGATCTTTAATATGGTGGAACTAATCTATTAGTCAGCTGAGTGATGGCCAACTGAGTAAGTGTGTTCAATTCTTGAAAGTCCCTATAAATACTAACTTGACAGAGATCCTTTGGCGGTTAGGGTTTAGGGAATTGTGCCTATAAATACCAACTGTTGTAATCAATGTAGTGTGTGTAATCCATCTGAAATTCAGTGTATAATAAATTATCTATTTTCTGTTCGTGGAGTAGTCCTCAACGCCGGAAACCATGTCAAATCCTACGTTCTCCTTGTTTCCGTTCATCTTGTGGATTGTTTATGTTAAATTGCATCTGTGTTTATCTTATTGCATCTGTGTTTATCATATTGCATCTGTATTCTATTGTCCTTGGTTATAACAAATTGGTATCAGAGCGATCAGGTTATGTTTGGGAATTATCTATGAACGAATTTTATCTTTACAAAGACCTTCACCAGTGCTAGGATTTTGTGATAAAAGCTCTGTTCTTTGGCAAGAAAGATGTCTGCAGTTAACGTAAAAAATCGAAAAGTTTACAAGGAGAAACAATTTTGGTCTATGGCAAGTCAAGATGTGGGCCTTGTTAAAGCAATAAGGGTTGTGAACTCCTTTATCTGGTAAAGGAGATGCCAGTTATGTAGATTATGCCAGTCTAGAAGAGAAAGTACATTCAACCATCATGTTGTGCTTATATGATGATGTTATCACTGAAGTTGTTGAGGAAGACACAACCGCCAACTTGTGGTTGAAGCTTGAAAGCCTGTATATGACTAAGTCATTAACCAACAAGTTGCTGCTGAAGCAAAGATTGTTTAGTCTGAGGATGCATGAGGGGGCTCAGCCGAGGGATCATCTTGATCAGCTAAACACTATATTACTTAATCTTAGGAATATTGATGTTAAAATTGAAGATGAATATGCAGCCCTAATCTTGTTGGTGTCATTACCGGTAGCATACGAGAACTTCGTACAGTCCTTCATAGTTGGGAAGGATATAGTGGCTTTGAAGGATGTAAGGTCACCTTGCATGCAATGGAGCTGAGACACAATGCAGCAGGCACAGACAGTCAGGCTGATGGATTAGTAGTCAGCAGCAGTGGGAAGGGGCATGGGAAGTCTAGGAAAAAGAAATCCAAAAAGACAGGGCCCAAAGGTCACACGTCCACAGATGTATGTAATTACTGTAACGAGCCGGGACATTGGAAGTCCAATTGTCCAAAGAAAAAAGACAGTAGGAGAGAAATTATGGCATAACATCTGTGGGTGCCGAGCACTCAGATGAGGATCTGATTCTAGTAGCTGTGGATTCAACCCATCATGATGATGTTTGGATCCTAGATTCTGGAGCATCCTATCACATTTGTCCACACAGAGAGAGGTTTTCTACCTATGAGAATGTTGATGGTGGTCATGTTTAAACGGAAAACAGCAAGGTCTGCAAGATAGAGAGAATTGGTTTAGTTCAGTTGAGGACAGAGGAAGGCAGATTCTGCACACTGAAAGATGTAAGACATGTTCTACAGATGACCAAAACATGGTATCTCTTAGTCTTTTGGACAACAAGAGGTTCAATTTCAAGGGAGAATGTGGAGAGTTGAATGTCTACAAAGATTCAGCTGTGGTCCTTAGAGAAATCAAGAGGGAAACCTTACATACTGCAAGGCTCTACTGTATCTGGCTCTGCTGCTATGGCATCCTCAGCAGTTCACCAATCATAGCAGACAAGGTTGTGGGACATGATACTTGGTCACATGAGTGAAAGATGAATGCATGGCCTTTCTTCAGCATGTCTTCTTGGGCGATATAAGGTCAAGAATATGGACTTTTGTGAGCACTGTGTGCTTGGGAAGCTACATAGAAGCAAGTTCTCAGTAGGCATACATAGTACAAAGGCATCACTCAATTATATCTATTCTGATTGATGGGGTCCATAAATGGTTGAATCATTGGGTGGTCGTAGATATTTGTGTCATTCATAGATGACTATTCAAGGATGAATTGGGTGGTGATGATGAAACACAAAAGTGAGGCATTCAATAGTTTCAAGCAGCGGATCGGCTCTAGTGGAGAATCAGACAAGAAGATCAAGAGGCTTCGAACATATAATGGTCATGAATTTTGCTGGTGTGAGTTTTATACATTCTGTAAAGCTAAGGGTATTTCCAGGCATCATACAATATGGAATACTCCTTAGGAAAATGGTGTACCTGAGAGAATGAATCAAACACTTCTGGAGAGGGAAAGATGCATGCTCTCTAATGCTGGTTTATCAAGGTAATTTCGGGCAAAGGCTGTAAGCACAAGATGCTACTTAATCAATAAGAGACCTCACATGGATCGATCTCAAGACACCATTTGAGATGTGGTTAGGCAAGCTTGCTGAATACTCAATCCTAAGGGTTTTTGTGAGCACAATTTACTATCATGTCAGTGAAGGGAAACTGGAACCAAGAGCCAAGAAGGGAGTGTTTGTAGGGTATGGAGATGGGGTGAATGGTTATAGAATTTGGTCATCAGCTTAAAACAGAGTTATTCTCAGCAGATATGTAGTTTTCGATGAAAATTCTTGTTGAATAATGTGTGTTTAAGTTATTTTATATAAAGTATGTTTAATAATCAAAGGAATGGGTAATATTCTGCTCCTAATTAGGGTTTAGGGATTCAGCACTTATCTTTGGTTTTATGTGATTATGTTTGTATCCTTTTATGGAAAGTCTGATTTCATTTTATTTCTAAGATCAAGGAATTTGAATCACTCAAGACTCTAGGTTATTACCTATTTAAGTAGGGGAAGACTCATTGTAATGATTATCTTTTCATTGTATTAATAAAAATTCCTTCTTTCCTATTCTCTTTTTTCTACATGGTATTAGAGCATGGTTGCACGATCATTTGGTAATCATGAATTTCCGGGCAGCCATGACTAGAGAATTGAAAAATTCCGCCACTTCAAGCACAATATCCGGATCAGCCTTGACAATTGCTGATCAGTCCACTGGAAGTTATTCCAGCCCCAATTCTTCAGCAGTCCTGCTCACCGCTCAAAGGTTGAATGTGCTGGATATACAGAAACCCGAATCCCGATCCGATCCATAATTGGATCATCAGATCTGATTCATAACACCGATCGAGACGCTCGATCATGCACAGCGGAAGCTACGAATAAATTCGCATGCGATTTTACCACGATATGATCCACATAAATAATTAATATAACTATGAGAAGGTTGAAGATTTACCTAATTGAAGAGGATTAGTAAATCGACAGAGAGAGAAGCCACAGTCTTCTGGATTGTATCTCCTAGCGACGACTGGTGGACGTCGATCCTCGCCGTAGAACCTCCTCGAATATGCTCAAGAAAAACCCTAGGTTTTTCTTCTCTTAACGACTAGAATAAGAAACTAATTTTTCTCTTCTTTTTTATTAAGTGTGGCGCAAATTATCAATGAATATTGTGTTGGGAGGAACTCTCTTTATATAGGAAAATAACTAGTCAAGAGAGTTATCATTTTCACACCACAATTACCTATTTCCACAAGGAAAAGATATTTTCCATAAGATGAGAGATAATTCCTAAAAAATCAAACTCTTATCTATTTTTCATTAATTATCTAACAAATAAATAATTAACTAATTACACATGTGACATAATCTAGGAAAATTTCTTTTCCTAATTTTCTCACATTGGGGCGCCACCTTTAAGTCATTATTTTAATAGAAAATGTCTTTTCTATTTTACATATTATTTACCAAATAAATAATATTGCATATTCATTAAATAGACCAACTATTTAATTTATTTTCGAGGTTCCAAAAAACGGGAAAACACTCGCGTGTTAGGAGCCAACCGGGGACCATGGACCTATAACCAGTAGCTACAATAAATTAAATAAAATATTCATCGAACAAAATATTTCTACTCAATTTATTAATTCCGGAATTACGCCACCATAAATCCGAAACTGAACTCTATCGATTATAGATATAACTTATTCTCAAAACGTCGAGTCGAGTCGATAAGTGTCCATTGATATAATCATTACATATAAACTAACCCTCCATAGACTATCCGTAATGAAGCGGGATTATTCCCGTAAACTTTCTTCAATACATCCTATCCTTATTTACCATTAACCTACTAGTGATCAATTAGTTCATAACCAATACAAACTCCGCGGATCGATCAGTTTCTAGGATTAACAAATAAGGAGATTGTCTTTCTACTTCCCGCAGGAAGGAATGGATTCCATATTTGTGAGACACACACTTCTCACTCATTCCAAAATAGTGCCAACGTGAAAGGGATTCGGACCGTGCCTTATAGCGATTCTTAACGAACACATCAAACCCTATCCTGAAACCAGTAGGAGTATGCAATCATTTCAGGATTAAGGTTAATCCATATATGATCATCTTGTGATTCAATAAGATTTCTCAATCACGGAATTATATGAGAAACTCAGATTAAATTGGTCCAGTCCTATATGACTACATCATATATAAATGCCCCACTTAGACAACCAATGTTGACGGTCCGGATAAGACGGTCACACCATAAGGTGTTCTGGGCGCATTAATGGTGGTTTAATCAATAGACCCCATACTTTGACTAATTTCACCACGGACTAATAGTTCAAGTGTATCACCATAAACCTAATCCTCATGTGTGACACACACAAAGTTATATGGCTACATATGATACGACTTGGGGTTTCAGCAGTGTATTAAATATAAGCACGAAGCAAATAATAAGATTAGAATAAATCTGTCATTTATTAATTATAAAAACAATTACATAAATTGTCTTTCGGCTGCTAATTCCAACAGAATGGACCTTTACTTGCACTTAGGGAAGTCTTCTCACAAGTGAGGAGAGAGGAACTGAGGAGGAAAGTGATGCATAAGCTGAAGCACTACTATTGGGATGGTCCTTATTTATACAATATGTGCCTTGATAACATTCTGAGGAGATGTGTCCATGATGATGAGATCCCGAGTATTTTGGAATATTGTCAGTCAAAAGAAGTAGGAGCCACTATGGGCCCGTTATGACATAAGCAAAGGTACTGCTGTGTGGATATTATTGGCCTACAATTTTTAAATCTGCTTACGAGTTTATAGGAGCATGTCATTCCTGCCAAATGACCGCGAACATTTCTAAGCGGAACGAAAGGCCACTACATAGTATCCCCGAGGTAGAACTATTTGATGTATGGGGAATTGATTTCGTTGGGCCTTTTACATCATCAAAATCTAATCGTTACATCCTGGTAGCAGTCGAAGATGTTTTCAAATGGGTGGAGTCCGTGGCCTGACCCACAACTGATTCCAGCGTTGTCCTTAGATTTCTAAAGAAGAACATTTAGATGAGGTTTGGGGTACCAAGAGCCATAATCAGCAACGGAAGGAGTCACTTTTGCAATAGTTTGTTTGAGAAGTTGATGTTAAGATATGAAGTGAGACATAATATTACGACAACTTATCACACTCAGACAAGTGGACAAGTCGAGGTGAAAAACATGGAGATTAAGAGGATATTGGAAAAGACGGTTAATCCCACGAGGAAAGACCGATCCTTGAAATTAGATGACGCTCTCTAGGCGTATAGAACTGCATACATGACCACCATCAGGATGTCTCTATACATGATAGTCTTTGGGAAAGCTTTCCATCTACCAGTCGAGCTAGAGCACCGAGCCCTATAGGCTACGGGGTTTTTAAACTTTGATGAAAGTTTAGCCGGTGAGAAGAGATTTTTAGAGTTAAATCGATAAAAGAGTTTAGATTGCGGGCATATGAAAATGCCAAGATTTATAAGGAAAGATCGAAGCGGCATCATGATAAGAGGATTATGAACCGCAACTTTAAGGTTGGAGATAAGGTGCTGGTGTACAATTCGCGTCTTCCTCTCTTTTATAGGAAGTTAAAGTCAATATGGTTTGGACCATATGTCGTCGTAAAGGTCTTTAACTCCGGTTCATGTGTAGTACACGATGAACACTCTGGACAGATATTCACTGTTAACGGCCACAGGCTGAAGCATTACATCGAGCACAAGTATAACACCGAGTTGAAAGTCTTTATGTTGGACGACCCGGATCACGAATGAAGGAGCCCTATAAGTATAGACGAAGTGGCGACTATAAACTCAGAACTATTTCTGATAAACCCTTATCTATTTTGCTTTTGATTATTTTTAGTTATTTGAGTCAACAAAATAGCAAGACAACCGAGAAGGTTTTTATTCATCACGTATACCTTTTTTCACCCATTTCTGGATATATGTGGTTTTTTCCTTAGCGATTCTCATGTGATACGCTCGTTAAATATTTCGCGTCTTGCTGAGGTTAATAAAGAATAAAGTGACTTAAACTGTTTTGCGCATTCCTTAGGTATGCCCAATTACCGCCACCTTATTTTCTTATTGCCTTTTTCATGTTTTTTATGCTTCTGGAAGTGTTTGAAACGCATGATAATACTTGGAAGATGGATAGCCTGGGAACTGATTAACGACAGTTATGCTCCATGATTTATTACTACACTTGGACGACCAATTCCAGAGCTAAGTACCTTTTCTATTTTCTCTTTTATTCATAGTCATTAGGGACAATGTTTATAATAAGTAGGGGTAAAGACGGTCTTAGCTTGTAATAAAAAAAGGGGTAATTTTCAAAATTTTACACTATTTTCAGCTTTCCTATTGAACGTCTCGAGTAAGGAATCGGTAGAATAAGAGCCCAAGAAGGATTTGAAGTTAGCCATAGCATATTCAATTTAGTATGAAAGAATGAGCATGTGTTATGTTACATGAAGTAGTGACTTGTTAATTGTTATTTTACCATTGCATTCAATATTTGAGCAAGTAATCTGAGTGAGAAGTGTTTGAGATGAGACGAAGAGTTATCTTAGACCGGGAATCGATACTTATTTGTGGATATACTTTAACTGATTGTTGTAGGATGATGGCAGCAATTATACATGCCACAAAAAGTAAAACGGGACAAAATCGGCCTTGTTAGAGAGTGAGGTTAAAAAGAAAAACCCGACAGAAAAACTGCCAAAAAATGAAAATGAAATGCGAAAATCATAAGGAATGAGGGAAGCAAATTCGTAACGTAAGACGTACGGCCCTCGCATAAAAACTAAGAAAAAAACAAACGAGGACCTTTGAGTAGTACTCGGTCCCCGAGTACCCCCGGCTTGATTAAGGTTTCATGTTGTTTTCCTGAGTCTGAAGACAAGAAAAGCGAGTATGCACACTGATAAGTTAAGGTTGTGAGGCCTCTATAATTTGATTCTTTTCACGAACGCACTATCACGAGAGATATCACACGACACATTGATGAATTGGTAGGTGCTGATTATTGTGGAGCTTATGAATTGCTGCTTGACATATGTTTTTCCTGAACGTTTATCAAATATGTGGTAGTTGTTAGGGATAGCTCTTGGAGGTACATTCCGCCTTGATACTTTGCTCGAGGACGAGCAAATGGCAAGTGGGGGGTAGTTGATGACGCTTAAAATGATACATCCTAAGACATCAATATTCCACTCATTCTAAGCTAAATTTAGTTGTTTTTGGCCATTAATATGAACCATTTGTGTTTAATGATCTATGTCAGGTTCATGAGTCGAGTATTTGGTATTTTACATTAATATTCCCAGAATTGGTATCATTTCTTGTGTTATTGGACTATTTTCAGGTAACGAGATTTGGTCCAAGTGTTGAGGACCGACGAAACGGAATCCGTCGGGTACAAAATCTGGGCTGTTTAATCTAAAGATAATTGGATTAAGGATGAAAAACAAGAAAAAATGAATGGGGAAAGGAATTTTGGGGGTATGATTTAGACTGAGCCTAGGATTTCCCCAAGTTGCATACGTATCCAAAGTATGAATTGGAATCAAGTCTGCCGTAGTTCTTATGAACATTTATATCCGTGTCCTTCATGGACCTTTCTTTCGTGTCTCGTAAGTACAAATTAAATCGTCATTATCCTTTGATCTTAGGAGATAATCTCGGTATTCAAATATTACACTAACCGATAAAGACCAGAGCCTTAATGGCCAAGGATTCTTTCCATAATTATCTGATAAACGCGTTATTATTACTATACTCTCTAGCCGACCTGCAGTGAGCAGCCGATGTCCGTATGACCGATCTGGGCAGGTCTGTCTTTATCTCATCCTGACCGACCTGCGGTGGACCGTGGAACGACCTGAGCATCCCCATCCTTTGGAGGTGGAGATCGTCCTTTAGGCCTACAAAAGGACTCTTGGTCCTTAATGTTAAACTTCTAGCCCTATTTCTATCATGACACGTGGTGTGGTGAAATCCGGTATCGTCAAGGACGAATTATGAAGCGGACTGGGTGAAGAATCGGGCCTAGGGCATTCTAGAACCTTCCGAGTTAAGTCGGCCGATGGAAAAGTATGAAATTGCCCTCGTAATTGCGAGCACGCCACCGCCATTGCGAGCATCCTAGAAGCTTCGGGAAACGTGTTTTCTTGGACGAGGAGTAGTTTTAAGAGCTAGATAAGTCAGTTTTCGACACTATAAATAAGAGGCACCAGGCCTCAATTTCCATGTACAAATTTCTCAAGACAAATATACTATGCAATAAAAGTTTGTTTTTTTTTTTTATTTATTTTTTATGAGTTCTAATCACGGATCCGACGGGTTCTCCTTCAAGGGAGAGATATGCGGAGGATCCACGCTCGGCATCGAGGGTATGATTTCCCGGCTTTCTAGCTATAGATCTGTCATTCTTTCCTTGTGATTAGTATGGTTTAATTGTTTATATTAGTTCTGCTATGTAGTATTTAGTTTATTTACCCCGTTTATGAGTATATCTGACTCGTTGGTGAAGAAATCATGAAATAGTGGTTGCGCCCTCATGATCTTTGACGGTTTTTATCACTAGATATAAATACCTAGTAAATCATAGTTCATGATAATCGACGCCAGCTACGTCTGATCGACAGATTTAATTTACATGTTTGTAACTTGATCACCTATTTGCATGTCATCGTAAATTAGCATAAAAGACTATTAGTGAAGTGTTAGTTCGGACATAGTCTAGATCGAGCTCTAGGAATGTGCTAGTCATTGCCGATAGCTGCTTAGGAAGGTCCTCGGTCTTGAGCCGTCTATCCCTAGATATTATTATGAGTGGATTAATACAACCAAATGAGGTTAATTGCACATAGGCACCTACTATCCTTACAAATGGAAGTAGTGTAATATTTGGGGTTAGCTTTGTAGTTAGTAAAGAATTAAAGTTCACCACAGGAAAAATCAATGCATAAATTGAGGGAAATAACTTGATGAGGTCGAACTAGCCTCGCTACGTGTCATCTCACGATTGATGAGATCATTAAATGAGAGAGAGGAATAAGATGCTAAGGTCCAGAGCCCATTTTATGCCTAATGACAGACCTAAGCCCCAGGTGGGAGGTCTGACTTGTTCTCCCGTACAGACCACCGTAGGTCGGATCGGTCATCATGAGGGACGGGTAAACGCAGTTCGGGCCGAGACGGCCTAGGGGGCTCGACGCAGGTCGGCCAGAGCTTCCCTTATCCGATATTAGCACTCATGCTTATAATACAAGAAAATTATGGGAAGATCTTGAAGATCCTTTACCCATTAGGACCCTGATACTATCATTCAAATCATCCGTGATTATCTCCTAAATTAAAGGGATTAATGCGTAGAAAATCCTTATTGGACACGGCACATGATTACCTTGGACGAGATGTCCTCTATATAAACGATCCTAAGGAACTATGAGAGACTTGATTCCTGAACAATCACAAGATACGTAGGCAACTTGGGATACCACTTATTCCAGGCTCAGTCTAAAATCATAAAACGCCACCCCTATTTTTAGGTTTTTATTAGGGTTTAGTCTTGAATTATTGTCACTAGGGTAAATTTGGACCACAACTCCTTATAGATGAGATCCAGCATCATTATAACTAATAACTTATAGTTAGAATTAATGCATTAGAAACTCATAGTATTGCACTTGCATGTCTGATCTTGCGTATTATTGTCACCATTGTTTTCTATGTACCACTGGTGGTCATAGACTGTGTTAATTGTTCTCAATCTTGGTCAATTTTTGTCTTACGAATCTCTTTGGATTCGACACTCTTGCTTAGTTGTTCACTATACTACGATAGACCTAGTCCTATTGCTTGTAGTTCGTCATTGCACCACCGCGACATCACTACCTCCCATTTCTTATAGGCTCACACGGGCCTCTCTCCCCTCATATACCCCTACACTTAAGGGGAGGCTCATATGGCCTCTCGACCCTCTTATATAAAATGTTAATTATTTACCTCCCCATCAGCTTATTGCCTCACACGGGCCTCTCTCCCCTCTTATACCCCACACTTGAGGGGAGGCTCACAAGGGTCTCTTCTCTCTCTGATATAAAATGTTAATTATCTACCTCCACATCAACTTAAGCTTTTGGAAGATGTGGTAGTTCAACAACCTCACATTTAATTGACAAGATTTGATCAAAGTAATTCATATCTCCTAATCAATAATAGTGTACAATATTTATAGGCACTACTAGGGTTTCTACATAACACAAAATACCCAATCTACCCTTACTAAGTCAATACACAAATCAATCTTTCCATAACTCTATATTCCATAACCTTTTACATATCGTAATACCCCTCCTCAAGTGGGAGAATGAAGATCCCGAACGTCCAACTTGCGCAAAAGGAACTCGAACTGTTGTCGACCCAAAGCCTTGGTAAAAATATCTGCCAGTTGATGTTTCGTCGGAACATAGGAAGGAAGAGTCAGGACATCCGTGATGGCATCACGGACAAAGTGACAATCAGCTTCGATATGCTTCGTACGTTCATGAAAAACCGGGTTTTGAGCAATATATAAGGCAGACTGACTGTCACAGAGAAGGCAAATACCAGGGGGTGCCAAGCACCAAGATCGGCTAGTAATTGCTTCATCCATTTCAATTCACACGTCAAAGAAGCCATCGATCGATATTCAGCTTCAGCAGAGGAGCGAGACACCGTGATTTGTTTCTTGGACTTCCAGGATATAGGAGAATGACCAAGGAACATGAACCACCCACTCAAGGATCGGCGAGTAAGAGGGAAACTCGCCCAATCAGAGTCACACCAACCTTCGAGGAGAAGAGAACTATCGAGCGCTTGACAAAATACCTTGCCCAGGATGTTTCTTCAAGTAACGAACAAAGGCAAAGCGGCCTCCCAATGCTCAATCCGAGGTTCCTGCATAAACCGAGATAAGACATGAACCGAATAAGCCAAATCGGTGCAGTGACCCGAGATAGATAAGCCACCCAATAAGACGGCGATATGATGCAGGATCGAGATAGTAGGGGCCCGATCGCAAAGGCCAACTTATGATTCATTCAATGGGAAAATTGGCGTGTTTGCACCCAAGTAAAACTGCCGCCTCATGGATGATGTCTAGTGCATATTTCCGTTGATTCAAGAAAATCCCCTCCGGGTTCCGTGCAACCTCGATCCCAAGAAAATATTTGAGAGCCCCTAGATCCTTCATCTTAAAACAATTGCTCAGATAGGCTTTAAACACCTGCAACACCACTTTATCATTTCCGGTAATTATCATGTCGTCAACATAAACCAGCACCACAAGTTGAATACCATCACGAGTCAAAGTAAATAACGAATTGTCAGAGTAAGACTGACGAAAACCATAGTCCCGCAAAGCTGAGGCAAGCCTCGCGAACCAACACTACGGTGCCTGCTTTAACCCGTACAACGATTTTCGCATTTTGCAAACCAAATTCGAGCCCGACCTCACAAACCCTGGAGGTATCTTCATATAAATCTCCTCGTCCAAGTCCCCATGCAGGAACGCATTATGGACATCCATCTAATGAATATCCCATCGTTTCACCGCGGCGACACTAAGAAACGTCCGAACCGTAACCATTTTCGCAACCGGGGCAAAAGTCTCTGTATAATCAATACCTTCTTCTTGGTGATGCCCAAAAGCTACCAACCGAGCTTTAAGACGCTGTAGTATGCCATGCTCATCGTATTTCTCTGTATACACCCACTTACTCCCCAACGCCTTTTTCCCGGGGTGAAGGGGTTGTAAGACCCACGTACCCTGATCTTCAAGTGCATGTATTTCTTCCGACATGGCTTTACGCCACCCTTCATGTTTCATAGCCTCCTTAAAGGATTTAAGAGGTTTGCCCACTGTAATGGCTGCAAGGTACTTGCGATGTTTATTAGAGAACATATCATAATTAATATAATGCATAAGAGGATACGGAGTACCTGAGGATACTGACGGTGTAGAAGAGCATGGAATGGGACTTTTTTGATCAATCAACGTATGTGTCACAAAGTCTTGAAAACGTGAATTCGGTATCCGCTGTCTTTTACCCCGACCCAATTCCTCAGTGCTGTCACCTGGATGTTGAGGTGGTGGTGACGGTGGGACAGTACCCCCAGTATCACCAGTTTCAATTTCCATGTCAGACCCCTCTCAACCGGAGGATCCGGCAAGGTAGGACCCCCGGAATGAGAGGGATCGAACCCCTGTGGCGTAATACTAACATCACCAAATAAATGATAAGGGACCACAGAGGGTTCGGTAACGGTTGGTTGGGAAAACGGAAACACATGCTCGAAAAATCTAACATCCTTAGAGACAAAAATCTCCTCCGTATCTAAATCAAACTAGGTCCAACCCTTTTTCCCAAAAGGGTATCCAAGAAAAACACACTTACGATTGCGGCTGTCAAATTTATGAGTGTGGTGATGGTCATGCGTGTAACACAAGCACCCTAAAATTCTAAGCATGGAGAGATCCGGTTCTTTCCCAAAAAGGGAATCATAAGGGGTTTTAAAATCCAAGACACTAGACGGGGTTTGGTTAATTATATAAGCCGCATCCATAACACACTCCCCCCAAAACTTAAGTGGCAAGTGTCCATCAAAGCGTAGTGCACGTGCAACGTTAAGAATGTGTTGATGTTTCCGTTCTACTGGCCTACATTCTGTTGAGGGTGCTCACACAAGATGTTTCAAATATAATACCTTCTTTACGAAAATAAGGAATTAAAGGTTGAAATTCCGTCCCATTGTCACTACGAACTCGTTTTATGGTAACCTCAAACTGACGGGAAACTAAAGCCACAAAATCCAAGAAAGCCGACTCGAATTCCATTTTATTCAATGGTAAATAAATCCAAACCGAACGGGAATAGTCATCAACGATAGTCAAAAATTAAGTAGCGCCACAGGTGGCGGGGACATTATAGGGGCCCCATAAGTCACAAAGTATCAACTCAAAAATACGACTAGCTTTGTTCTCACTAATGGGAAAAGGTTCACGTGGTTGTTTCGCCCTAAAACAAATATCACACACGTCTTTATTCAAATTTTTAGGAATAGAAATATTTGGAATACGCCTAAGGACCTTGTTTGATGGATAATCCCTTGCCACTGAGCCGGGCTCAGATTCGCGAACCCAGCCTGCTCAAAAGAAGAAGGCAGCTGTGAAAGTGGGTTGGACTGAGCCAAACCCGTTGGCCCACTTCTCTGTTGTTGAAGCTGCGCTGAATTTGCCTGTCCAGCACGTCCCCGACCTGTTGCTCCAGCTCTTCCTCCACCACGGGAGCCTCTCCCCCCACCTCGTACTCCTCTTGGCCGATCACTGATGGGAGTCAACTTCATTGCACTTTTGTATGTGAATTTGCCCCGGTTATTACTTTAGTGGCATGTTTTGGATAGATTTAGGCCTTTTCAAGAGTAATATCGAGAGTTATACGCACGGGGAGTTAAACTGTCACATCGTTAGTAAACTCCGCCTTTTTAGCGATATTTACCTCATTTCTGAGCACTTTTGTCTTGCGGAATTATGCGTGGTGTTTTGTTAGTGTGTTTATTGCAGGACTTAGGTGACTCGATGCCCGAAAGGCGATATTTTAAAGTGAAAAAGTTTATCAAGGCACAAGTGTAGCATGAAAGTGGAGGAAAATCGAGTTTGGAGTGAAATCAAGGCAAACTAGCGTTTGCCCTACCCCAAACTGGCGTTTGCATCAAGCTTAGGTCAAACTAGCGTTTGGCCAATCCAAACTGGCGTTCATGGAATTAGCACTTGATACTGAAAGTTGGGTTTTCAAGCAAACTAGCGTCCAAATCACCTCAAACTGGCGTTTTTTGGGTTTAGCTCGAATCAAGAAAGCTCATACAAGGCAAACAGGCGTTTGGCCAATGCAAACTCTAGTTTGGCCCCGACAGAAGCAGATTTTCGCCGTACCTGTCCATTAATCTTTACTTTGACCCATCTTGGAGGCATTTTCTGGTCAAGTCGTCTTCATGAAAGTTGTAGGGAATTGAACGATCTTTTTAACGCATATTGAATCGTTCAAATCGGAGCTTTACACAGGAAGTTATTGCTGATTTACTGAAGACAAGTCAAATGGGCCGAGTTGGTCGGCCCAACTAGGTCAAAGTCGCGATTTTTGCCTATTTAAGAGCATCTATACCTAAGAAAACAATAATTCTGATTTTTATTGGCCTAGACTGAGTTCGAAGCCGGCCTAGTTGCTCAACCCAGCCGCTCCGACGGTTGTTATGACAGGTTGACATCTAAATGATCGGATTAGAGCTCTGGACTAGGCTCCGTATTTCAATTTCTTAGTTTAGATTTTTTATATAGAGTAGAATACGATATTCGATCGATAGCTTGGTGGAGTTCGTGCCTGGGATCATTGTATGAATTAAAGGTTGATATCTTTTGCTGATTTGGGATTCCAAAGTCTTGATCTACAATGTTTTGATCTTCATTATTGTGAGTTTCCTGATTTCGATTTGTTTTCTCTCAATATGGTTTTGATTGTGTAGATCATTAGTTTGATGAAATTTACTCTGGATATAAGTCTTGATTCAGATCTTTGTTTATGCCATAAAATAGTGAAAGCTTCGATCTTTTGTCTTGTTCATATACTCTTTGCCCTCTGATTTTAACACAAGTTTTGTATTCGACTCAATCTCCCTATGGAATCGACCTCAGACTCTGAACGCACTACCTACGATCGACCCGGTCCACTGCCGGTTAGAAGTGAGTTTTGCCTAAGGTTTCGAGTTTCTATAAATTGTATTTGATCGAGCCGGATTGCGAAATCCTTACTTATCAATCACCCCACCACTCGGGGTACCCATGGATTTGAAAGCACGTTTCTTGTCCATGGCCTTTGGGGTGACAATAAGAGCAAATCTGCTCAGCATCATCAATAGTTTTTTCTCGAGTTTTCCCGTCGGACTGTAGTCGGAACGCCATCTTCATGTCGTCCATGGTCGGAATTATTCCTGCCCCTGTCCTTAAGCTCTCTTCCTGAGTTAGATCTTGGTAAGCTCTGTCCAAGTCTGGGAGAGGTTCCCGGGCAAGCAGCTGTGACCGAATTGAAGCATATGTTGAGTCAAGCCCAATAAAAAACCAATGCAATCTATCATCAAGGAGGACCTGCTGAAACTTCGAAGCAAGATCGGCGTCGTAACCAACTCCCCCAACTCATCCCAGATTCGACTCATCCGCCCAAAATAGAAGGCAATTGTTTAACCCTTGGCTTGTTTACACTCGGCCAAAGAAAATTTCAATTGACAAATTCGTGTGCCATTAACCACCGAAAACCTGCCTTTCAACGACTTCCACAGGGCCTCAGCATCTTCAAAATAAGAGAGTGTTGCTCAAATTGATGGTTCAATTGTGTTCATAATCCATGATAACAACATGGAATGGACTGTATACCAATCCTCCAATTTTTCTTCGTCAGTTGGCTTCTCGATTTTTCCTTCAAGAAACCCGAATTTTCACTTCGCATGAAGAGCGGTTCGAATCGATCGTGCCCACTCATCGTAATTGGGAACTTTCAATTCCACGGTGGTAATCAATTGCCCCGGATTGTCGTTCGTGCTGAGAAAATAAGCATCTAGCTTTTTTTCTCCTTCTTGTCTGTCTGCAATGTTCAAAGCTGCAAATATGCAGCAGCCGTATCTTTTTCTTTCTTTTTTTTTTCCCGGGTAATTTAAGGTATTGTCTCTGATACCATGACAAGATTTGATCAAAGTAATTCGTATCTCCCAATCAATAATAGAGTACAATATTTATAGGAACTATTAGGGTTTCTACATAACACAAAATACCCAATCTACCCTTATAAGTCAATACACAAATCAATCTTTCCATAACTCTATATTCCATAACCTTTTATTCCCATACGTAATAGATGCAAAAACGTATTGTGATACTCATTATGACATAATTGTAATGTCAGTAACATAACCTCACATAAAACGGTAATGTGTTATGTTATATTTCACTTCATCATTGTGACGATTGTTATGTAAATTGACAGTTGACGTATCATTGTCGTTTCTATATCTCGAAAATTGTAATAAAATAGTGTTTTTTTTGTTGTTGACATATATGCATTGATTTTAATTGAAACTAAACCATCAAGTTCTTTTTAAAATATTGTTACAAAAAACTTAGTCATGTATTTCCACACCAAGCTTATGGCTCTACACATTCCCCGTTTAAAATTTCTCGATACCATTCTCAATCAAAACATATAGATTCTTTGGAAAGGATAAAATACAATAAAGCGATAGAATGAAATGCAATGAAATTAAATGAATATAATTACATTCCTACGTTTGACATGCAAAGAAATTAAATAGACAAGATTCTGTAGGATGTTGCAAGTGATACGTTGGGTGATGACAGTGCACAGTGACGAGTTTGATGGTGTGGTGGGGTGACAAATGGTGAGGATTCTACGATGGAGGTGGTGCATGGTGGTGCTGGTGGTGGTAGTCGTGATGGTGGGATGTGTGGTGGTAGGTGGTGATATGGGTAGTGTGGTGTGTGGTAGTGAATGGTGGAAGCAGAGTGGACGGTGATGCATGGTTGCGGGTTGAAGAGTAGGAAGGTGGCAGATGGTGGTGAGAGGGTGGTGGTAATGAGTAGTGATGAAGTGGGTGGTAGGAGGATATAGGACATATGTGTTGGAAGTTGGGTACCCGCATCGGGATCCGAACAACCAAAAACACCCCGACCCGTATTGGTCATTCTGTGGCCATGAAAATCCTTGTTGTGGTCGCGAATCAACCCTTGCCCTAGGATTCATTTTTATTGCACAAACTCATTACTGATTGAACATTTCGATCAACGCTGCAGAAAACTATACCTATTTGCAATATGCAAAACAAAATGCAGAAAATAATTATTCAAATTATGCAAGAAGATTAAATTATAATCATACCAATAATCGATGATTCTCAAAATCTGTGATCCTCCAAAGTGTATCTCTCGACATCATTTGGTGTGCACTGAAATATACAACTCCCAGGATTCCTGGAACAATGAGACTCCGAAGAAACTAGATTTTTCCTTTCTCCTTGAGAGAATAGTTGAGAGAAATTTTTTAATTTTTTTCTCTCAAGGTGGTGCCAAGCCATTGCTATTTTTTTTTCTTTTCTTTTTTTTGTCTCTAACGGGGTTCGAACACTGGTTCCCATGAGACATTATATTCTAGCTCACTACTAGACCGATGCACCTTGTGCTATATTTTCTTTTATTGGCACAATCTAGAGCAACACCTTATTTGATAAATAAAACAAGTATAATACATAGAAAACTCTTTTTTTCTTTTTGTTTATTTTATTTATCCAATAAATAATATTTAACATTCCAATCAAAATTAACCATTAATATTAACACAAACGGAACAGTAATTTTCTGTTTAATTCTTTATTCCTTAATCAAAGTAACATTTCAACCCGCCATATTGGTAGCGGCAATGGATCTATAATCAGAAACTCCAAAACCTTGAATAAATTACCAACTCTTTTATAATTTTATTCAACTTATTAATTCCATTATTACGTCACCAAAAATCTGAGATAAAACTATTATGATTATAGATATATACTTACTCCACAAATCGAGTGTCCATTGATTTAATCATTTTATATAGACTAATATATCCTCCATTAACAAAACGTTAATGAAACAAAGATTTTTCCGTAAACCTCTTCATAACATCTTACCTCAGCTACCGTTAATTCAACATGATTGACATATTTATAATCATTATATAAACCAGTACCGTACGATCAATCCTAGAATTAACTAACTGTTGAGGGAATCATCTGTCTACTTCCCCAGGAAGGAATTGATTCCATATTTCTGGAATGTATATTCACAGATACTCATCCTAGAATAATGTCAACGAGAAACTGTTTGGGATCACGACACTTAGCAACTTTAGCGATCACACCAAACACTACCCTGAAATAATCACACGTCTATAATCACGCCAGGATTAAGATTAATCCATATATGATCATCTTTGTGATTTAATAAGCTTTTACATAACAAGATTATATGTGTTAGAAAAAGTGACTTGACCTCTCAGCAGGGCAAGTCAGCTGAGCAAAGTCAGCATGGTTATGCCAGCAGGGCAATGTTAGTAGGGCAAATATCATCAGGTTATGTCTGGTATAGTCAGCAAAGTTCACATCTGGGATATTTTAGTCAATCAGCTGGTATTTAGTTATGACTGCTAGGTCTAGGGTTTTGTGACTGTTGTAACCTAGAATATTTGCGAAGTCGTAGTGTGATGGCGTCGGGAGTAATTGCATATGCAATTGCGAGTCTCAGTAAAATATCTAGTGATAATATAATCTCCTCGTTTCTGCCCGTGGACTAGTCGGCATATTGCCGGAAACCACGTTAAATCATGTGTTACCGTTTCTTGTGTGATTTATGCTTTCTCGTTTATTCTTGATTATTGCAATCCGTTTTATCCACGGATAGTCTGTTATAACAAAGCGGTATCGAGGCGTCGAGGTTATCATCAGGGAATCCGAGGTTCTGTTTGGGAACCATCTGTTTGAACAAAATTTTATCTTCACCAAGACATTCACCGGTGCTAGGATTTTGTGATAAAAGTTATGTTCTTTGGCGAGATCAAGATGTCTGGGTTAGATGTAGAGATTGGTAAATTCACGGGAAGGAACAATTTCAATCTGTGGCAAATCAAGATGCATGCTCTGTTGAAGAAACTAGGGCTCTGGGCTCATTGATAAAATCGGTGGATGCAGGAAACGTGTGGTGGATTTTTGTAAACGAAACAAAAAGACAAGTAATAAAAATCCGGTTAGTCGCTCCAAGTGCAAAGCTTGTAGTAAAGCGATTATTCCGGGTCGATCCCACGAGGAACGTGAGGTTGAATGCGTTTTTAAGTTTAGGCTAAAAGTGTCACAAAACTAGTAATTTTATGTTTATCAAATAATGGGGAGGAAAGGCAGACGAACAAGGATCCACAATTCAAGATAACCGCAAAGGCTCTTAATTTCCTACGCATGCAAATCAACTAAGGCCAAGATTAACCTATACTAAACGCAAATTACTAATATCTTAGATAATTTGTTTATCAACTTTTATCAAAGATTGATTCTTTAAGCACGATAGGCATAAATTCTTTCGAATCTATTATCTAGGTTAACAATTTGATAACTTTCGTTTCTAGACAAATTGATTAAACTGATTACTATTGCGGTGATCTAGAATTCATTCAACTATCGTCAAACAAACATCACAGGCTTTATCTATCGATATCAAGCACAAAATAAACGCAATATAAATCTAACCTTTGTCGAAATAAAACGTAGGAAAATAAGAAAAACGTAACGCGCTCTTGAATTGCTTCACCCGTTCGTCCAACCCAAGAGTTTAGCTACTCATATTAACCTTGAAATCAAAAGATTGTTTTGATTGCATTTGAAAACCCAAGAGAAAAACAAAAGTCTGCTTTTTTTTTTTATGAAAGTCATTGTAGGTTGTCTAATGATGATTTTAGGGTTTAATACAAGCTTCTATTTATAGATGAGCTAAGGAGGCTAGGTCAAAACTAAGTCGGTTGTGCTTGATCGGCGGGCGGTCGGACGCCCGTCTGGTCTTCCCGACGCTCGTTCGCTCTACAATGAATTTCGAATCGGTGAGCTTTCTCAAACGCCCGTCTATCCCAAATGGCGTCCACCTGCGTCCAAACTTGCTTTGAATGTCAAATTTACTCCTGGACGCTTTCCATCGCTTTAAACGCCGTCCATACGGACGCTTGATCTAAGACGCTTGATTAATTTGTGATCGAATTTGGGTTTCTTCAACCTTATCTTCAATCTTTCCATCTTTATCTCGGTCATCAATTAGCTCAAACTTTATCAACTTTTGATCATCTTTTTAGCCTCCAACATGTATCTATATCACATCAAAAACACCGCAGAGCGTAACATAATTCCAATAACCAAAAAAATCATAATTAAAACATACAAATCCACCAACTCTGCGATTAACTTATTAAAAATGTCATCCGCTCAATATTCTATTTAAACACGTGATTTCCATGCGATTAATACGAATGTCGGGGAAAACCTTATCAAATATAACGTTATAGAGCACGTAAATTCACCCTTAACAACTCCCCCACACTTAAACTTTGCTCGTCCCGAGCAAAACAAAACAAGATAAAGGCTCGGAAAGAATATAGACATCTCAACACATATACCCCATAGTCAATAAATTAGATGTTCACCCACGTGAGTGTGTGCATAGCCATAACAAACTTCCACTAAATCCAAACTTGAAGAACTCAAAGTAAAACTAGCTAATACCCCCTCGTAGAATAGCAGTAAATGACACTCATAAGATGCACCCTACAAACGTGACATATCCCGAAAAGAATGGTCGAATGAATCTAGGGCCTTTCTGAAATACTCAGAGGATAATCCCTACAGCATATCTATCAGTTTATACTGGGGATAAGATAGACGAGAGCTAAGCCTTATTCATTTCATATCAGTTCTTCAGTTGATTTAACTTATTCACTTCAAACACACATTAGAAGAAGCTATTGCCCTCATAGCAGAATAGGACATTTCGAGATAATACCCTACCTTACTCCAATCATAAGGCAGCTTTTTCTAACTGTCGTGAGCTTTTAGTCATCATAGTGGTATAGGACTTACGTGGTAAACCCTACCGCACTCAAATCATCGACTAGCTTTCGACACACCCTTTTTAATCAATTATTAACTTATCCTTTTAATTGACATTAGCTCCGTGTTACTTATCACATTCGAACCTCTAGATATTCACAGTATCTCATACTTCGGAACTAAATACAAACCACCATAAATCTCAAGGTACGTACGTAGCACTAAGCACATAACTTATAAGAAAATCAAAAATTACTAGTCCAAAACGGGGTATAGCTTTATGAAACAGCTCATCATTCACTATGGCACGTGAAAAATAAATCTTGGTGAAACAACTAACTCGCTAAAAATATGGTATACAGCATCAATGACTATAACAAACCGAACAAAACGTGTATTGCCTATTCGGGACAAAACAAATTTTTTTGAAAATTTAGCTCATTTTAGCATAGAAATAACATCATATAAACAAATGTGTAAATGTGTAGATACATACCGACTAATCCCCTCCCCCACACTTAAAAGTTCAACATGCCCTCATGTTGTGCAGAACGGAAAAAGAATAAAAGAGCACTTAGCTGATCGCACCCGGTACACGAATCGTCGGTCAGACCGGAGCCTAGGTAGTAACACAATGTAGCCCGGAAAAACTGCTAAAATAGACCTGCCCAACTTGGAAAAACATGGAAACATCTCGGGGAGAACGGGGTACAATAACGGAATAATGTGAAAAGAATGAATGCAAAGGATAGAACAACAAGTGTCGATCCAAAAATGATCATAATACCAATGAAATCGCAATCCAAGGACGTGGTGCTAGACAGCTTACATTATTTAATAAAACACACCCCTACGATAGTCAACAGTAGCGAGAAAAATAGAAAGTGCAAAAATCATAGAAGCATCCAAAAGGAAAGTAGTAATAGTCATCGTACAAACGGATCGAAGTCGGAGAAAAGAAAGAATTACATCAAACAGAGAATGCATAAAAATCTCAACATCACTCAAAGCGGAGCGGAGCATCAACCGGAGAAGGATGCGTGGAAGGGACACCGGTTGTAGATCTTATGTGTGTAGCTCAGCTGCGTAGTAGATGCGATGAGAGGGTCTACCTGGAGGCTCATCCTCCTCATCGTCCGACGACTCGGGCTTCTCCTCCATCTTGACCACCTCGGCTATCACCCGCTATCTCGCGCCGGAGTAGACATAATCCATATTACTGGCACTGAATATCCGCCGATCTCTCGGTTGCCGTCCGTCAACGATACACTCTAAAGCCGACAAAATATTATCTTGGCCATCCCGGATGTCACTCAACATCGCCCGCAAACTATGAGCCATACTATGCCGAGTAATCTCGGAAGAAGATAAGCCAGAAAGAACTGAGGCTCGAGGTGGTGTCGAAGTGGAACCAGGCTCAGTAACGGGAACAGCCTCAGACTCACCCGTAGACGGAGCTTTCTCTCTCTGAATACCTCTCGGGTTCTTAGGCCTATGATCCTGCGTATACTCCGGCACTCCGGCATCCTTGCATACCTGATGAATCAAATGCGGGACAATCAAACTCCGCTTGTAATTCTTCTGACTGAACACCAACTCATCATAAATTGCTTGGCCAACATCGACATTCAACTTGAAAACCAGAGCATACATCATCCCGAGATCGCCTATGTGAAAGTGTGTCAAATTATTCTTCGGCAATAAACGACTCTGGATGAAACGGCAGTAAACTCTCCAATCTTCAGACCACGCCGTAGTAACAATCTCCTTACGATCACCACCCGGTCTGAGCGTCCAAGCCACATCGGGACAAACCGTCAATCTCAATTCCTCCAAGGGATCTGTCCCGCATCCTGCCCTTCTCTTAATTTCCTCCTTATAATCCAACCCTTCAAACGCCGCCAACCCATATTTTGCATTAAAAACTTGTGGGGAAATGGGAACCTTAACACCTCGAACCAACACAACCCCGTTTTCAAGTCGGTTTCGAAAAATTAGCGTAAACTCACAACCAACGAATCATTCACCGGGGTAGTCGGGATCTTCATCAATTCCTCCCATTTCCTATCTTCCAACACTTTTACAAAAGAGGGGGCCACTTTCGTTTTCAACACCGCTCGCTCAACCAACATGTTTCTTGCAAAGTAATGTTTGGTATAGGCCTCATGTGCTTGAGAGTTGACAAACCGACGAGGCATAGGAATAGCACAATTTGGTCTCACTTTCTTTCGAGGCGGTTCAGCCCAGGTTCAACCGGCACATCTTCCCGTGTAGCTTCTACAACCTCCTCAACCCTAGACGAGGCTTGGCCTTTCTGAGCTCTAGGCATCCGGACTAAAGGAACATCGTCGTCCGTCTCAGAGTCTGAGGTAGGTTCATCGCGTAAGGTTGCCCTAGTTTGGGTGGCTCTAGGTGGTTGCTCCCGAATACTTACACCTTGGTTAGGATTAACCGCGGTAGGATCAAACTCTTTCCTCTTCTTCCCCGCCTCCCGGGCCACTTCCTTACCATGCCGTTTCACGACTGCTTTCTTATGAACCATATTCAAGCCTAGTCTACACCGAACAATCCCAATACGCACAAAAGATACCCGTTTAACATCCAAATCGGGATTTCAAATCAACCAAACCACAATCACAACCATCCATGATCAATACCCAACCCATTCATCATCAACAACATCAACCAGCAAGAGCCAAGGATCAAAAACGAAAGAAGGAAAACAAATAAGATGATATCCAAGTAAACGAGCCGACCCAAAGATCGAACTCAGAAAAACGTGAACAAAATCGAGAAAAGTTGTTACTAACTTACCGAGTAAGATGAGTAGATGCTGATTGAGATGAAGATTAGGCCAAACAAGTCCAAATGGCCCCCCAAAATCGGATTTTTCCTCTTAAAAGTCGGACCACAATGGGTGCTGATTCTCCAAAAATATAGCGTGTTGGGCGTTGTGGTTATGAAAATCGAAGAGAGGGTATCAAAAGCGGTCTATAGCACTTAGAATCGCTCAAAATGGTGTAGAATGGAGGAATTTAGGGCAAAAGGAGGAAGAGAAACCGTTTTTTAGCGTTTGAATATTACGAAAAGTGAAGGTTCATTCGCAGAAAGGGTATATATAGGCAGTGCGGGACGCTCGTCCAACTCGGCCGGACGGGCGCCCACTTTGGAGATCGAGATGAGGCGGGACGGGCGCCCGGTTTGGTAGACGCTCGCCCAATATTTTAAATCACATACTGAGATTGGAGGAGATTATCGGACGGCGCCCAAGCCTAGTGAACGTTAAATCTAAAGTTTAGTCATACGGACGGGCGTCCATACCGGTGGACGGCGCCCATCAAGGCTGAAATGCAAAAATCATACAATTCCATACACTTAAATTCAAAAGTGCATTTTCTTATTAACTTAATTAAGGTTTTAAAAATACAACTGCAAATCAACGGAGTACCATCAAAACAAAAATAGATAAGTAACGGTGGGTTGCCTCCCACCCATCGCTTTCATTTTACGTCGGGGCTCGACGGAGGTAAAACTAACGTCACTGGTCTGCGTAGATCTCGTCCCAGTCCACTACGCGAATGAGGCGTCGAAGCATGTCGATAGCCGGAGGAAAATCGAACTCATCCCGCAAACACCAATCCTCACCACTACCCCAAAGACTCTCGAAATGCTCGGCCGGCGACAAGAGTGCCAAATCCGTCCACAAGATAGGATCATTAAGTATCGTGTAAGGACGTCCTATGGCTTCCTGCAACTCCTCAGTTGTGAAATCGCTGCCTCCCGAACAAGGTGGAACAATGATAACGTACGTGATGGTCTTAACCTGAGTACTAATATCAAAATCTACATGAAGAATTATAGTGCCTCCTGGTCCATCATCTACTGTGATCAGCGGTATCCGACTAATGAGTGGAAACTCCTCAGGGCGAACTCCGTGAAGATCCATAACTAGAAAGCAACTACTGACAGATAAAAACATAAAAGCTTAGTAAAACTAACTAAAATAACATACGAAAGCAAAAAGAACTAAGAAAAACTAAAACAAGATTGGATATCTAGGATGCCTCCTAGTGGCGCTTTTGGTTTATGTCGTTAGCTCGACATTCAATTCAGGTCTAACCCGGGTCGGGCCACTTTGGCTCTTTGCCGGTCATCTCAGCAACAGAATTCTTAACAAAATTAGGTCTACAAAAACAGCAGTGCAGACTCAGGATTTGCCCCAACCATTTTTTCCAGGCCTGCCTGATCTTCTGTCTGACTGGGGATCTCTTCCGTACTTTATGCCTCTTCAAATCCATTTCCTTCCAATATTGTTCCATGTCCCAGCTTCCGGCAAAAGCTTCAGCTGGTGATTCAGTACTATCATCAGAGAATAGGTCTGGGGAGAACTCATCGCAGTCATCGACTCCTGAAGCGATACAACTTATCAAATCAAGGAATTTAACTACCTCGGGTGATTCCTTCGGTTGGCCAATGTAGTGTTTGCATCGTTGACCATTGACCTTGAAAGGCTGATCACCAATCCCCTTAAGTTCCAAAACGCCGCTAGGAAAGACAGACAGGACCTCAAATGGACCGGACCAACGCGTCCTTAGCTTTCCCGGGAAAAGATGCAGCCTGGAATTGTATAACAATACCGGCTTACCGCATGAAACTCCCTTTTCTTGATCTTTTATCATGAAGGAATTTCATCCTTTCCTTGCTTATCCGTGAACTCTCATAAGCCTGGAGCTCGAACTCGTCTAATTCATGTATATCTGCTGGAGCCTACGTTCTCCGCATAAGCTTGGGAGTCGAAGTTTAGGAACTTAGTTGCCCAATAAGCTCTATGCTCTAACTCCACTGGCAAATGACAGGGCTTTCCATAAACCATTTGGTATGGTGATGTACCCATAGGGTTTTTGTATGCGGTCCTGTAAGCCCACAGTACATCATCCAGCTTCAGACTCCAATCCTTTCGATGGGAGTTGACCGTTTTCTCGAGGATTTTCTTTATACTTTGATTACTACGCTCAACTTGCCCACTGGTCATAGGGTGATATGGTGTGCCACTCTTATGCTTAACACCATACTTAGCTAACAGGCTATCCAGGGGTTTATTAATGAAGTGCGAACCTTCATCACGATCGAGCTCTACAGGCAGCCAAACCTCGTGAAAATGTTCCTCTTCAGAAATTTCATTACCGTTTTATGATCATTTAGTGGAGTCGCGACAGCTTCTACCCATTTAGATACGTAGTCTACACAGACTAAAATGTATTTATTTCCGCATGAAGATGGAAATGGTCCCATAAAGTCTATGCCCCATACGTCAAACACTTCACATTCCAATATGGGTTGAAGCGGCATATCATACCGCCTGGTCAGAGTACCGGTTCTCTGGCACCTATCGCAGCTTTTGCAGAAGGCTTCCGTATCTTTAAAAATTCTGGGCCAGTAAAAACCACATTGAAAAATTTTGGCAACGGTTTTCCACGGATTGAAATGGCCACCAGTGGGACCACTGTGACATTGCTCAATAATATCCCGTTGCTCGGATTCAGGGACACACCGCGAAGCAACCCATCCTTGCGAGATCTTGAACAGATATGGTTCCTCCCGGACATAGTACTTTAGATCGAGAAGAACTTCTTCTTCTCCGGTAAGAGAATTCGTGGTTTAGATAGCGAGTGAAGATAATTAACAATCGAAGCATACCAGGAGGATCGGGAGTGTGGACATCCATGTTCATAACGCCTCGAAGGGTAGTAAAGATCAATGTCCCGAGAGTCTTCCTCACCATGGCAAAACTCTCGAAATATGGTCCGCTACGGTGTTTTCACTACCCGTATGTCCTTGATGTGAACATCGAATTCTTGTAGTGTAAGAATCCATCTCGGCAGATCTCGGTTTAGCATCCTTCTTGTTCATCAAGTAACGCAGAGCCGCATGATCGATCCATACAATCACCTTGGCACCGAGCAAATAATCTGCGGAACTTATCCATGGAAAACACAAGCGCTAACAGTTCCTTTTCCGTAGTGGTGTAATTTGCTTGAAATTTGGATTCAAGGTATGACTTATGTCATTTAAATAGGTTGGAATTTACCATTAATCCTTTGCCCCAATACTGGCGCCCACAGCGTAGTTGGAGGCATCACACATTAGTTCAAATGGCATGTTCAATCCGGAGAGATCAGGATAGGGGCAGAGGTCAAACGCTGTTTAAGCTCTTTGAAGGCAACTTGACAGTCATTATCGAAATTGAAGGTGACGTCATCTTTCAGTAAAGTTGATAAAGGTTTCGATATTTTTGAAAAATCTTTTATAAATCTCCTGTAGAAACCCACATGACCAAGAAAACTTCTTACTTCCTTCGTGTTTCTGGGGTAATTCATCTTTTCAATAGTTTCTACCTTAGCTTTATCAACCTCTATGCCTTTAGCGGAGATCTTGTGACCTAAAACAATCCCTTCGGTTACCATAAAATGGCACTTCTCCCAATTGAGAATCAAGTTCTTCTCCACACACCTTTGCAGTGCTTTGTCTAGATTTTCAAGGCAGTCCGTGAACGATGTGCCAAACACCGAGAAGTCGTCCATGAATACCTCCATGCATTTCTCTATAAGTCCATCAAAGATAGCCAAAGATACATCTTTGAAATGTAGCCTGGTGCATTACAAAGTCCAAAGGGCATTCGCCTATAAGCGAAAGTACCATAAGGGAGGTGAAGGTTGTTTCTCTTGATCTCATGGGTCAATAGGGATTTGGAAATAACTGAATAACCGCCCGTAAAACAAGATGAAAGCATGCCCGCCAAACGTTCCAACATTTGGTCTATGAAGGGGAGAGGGAAATGGTCTTTTAAAGTCACCTCGTTCAGCTTCCTATAGTCTATACAGACTCTGTACCCAGTGACTAATCTGACAGCTACCTCTTCACCTTTGTCATTCTTTTCAATGGTAATACCTCCTTTTTTAGGTACTACCTGAGTGGGGGACACCCAATCGCTATCGCCTATCGCGATAAATGATCCCCATATCCAACAAACTTAATGATCTCTTTCTTCACCACTTCCTGCATGTGTGGATTTAAACGTCTCTGCGGTTGTCTTATACTCTTTGCACCTTCTTCGGTTCTAATCTTATGCATACAGACGTCTGGAGATATTCCTCTTATATCACCTACCTGCCAACCGAAGGCTTTCGCATTTCTCTTGAGCGCCAATTAACTCGGCCTTCTTCGTCACGACAAAGGTAGAGAGATAATCGAGGTAAGTGCTTACCTTCTCTTAAGAAGATATACTTTAGATCTTTGAGGTAGAGGTTTTAGAACAAGGTCCTCGGAGGTTCCTCTAAACCTGGTTCCAAGCTTCTCCTCGTTTTAGATCTTCCTCACCGATAGGGTCAAAACTCTTGCCTCAAGCAAATCGACTTCTTACGAGGGGGAAAGAGTTCTTTCAGCAGAGCAATCGTGTCCTCTTCAACAAGCTCTTCTCCATAAGCAGCCTCTAGCTCGTCCAGTGTAGTACGTGAAATCGTCTGACGCCTCAATCACAAAACCCGAGGGATTTTCGGAAGGTGCTCTCGAGAGCTTTGACTACACTTGTAGCGTATCTCCTCGCCTCCAACACGTAAGGTGACAAATCTCGCATCACAATCTATAGTGGCTCTAGCAAGTAGATAGGAAAGGTCGCCCGAGGAGGAGGGGGGTATCTTCTTCTTTAGTGTCCAAGACGTACCAATCCACAGGAAATGTAAATTTGTCTACTTGGACCAGAAGGTCTCTAAGCACTCCTTCGGCTCTCTTGTAAGATCTATCTGCAAGTTGGATACTTATGGGGGTAGGCTCCAATAGATGGTCAAGGTGTAGTCTCTTGCAGACAGAAAGAGACATCAAACTGATGGATGCTCCTAAATCACACAGAGAGTTTGGGAAACTTAAATCCTTGATTTTCAGAGTTAAGACAAATTTTCCGGGATCGCTGCGCTTTTCAGGAATTCCTCCGTCGGCAATAGCGGAGCATTCCTCTCCCAATTTTTTCTCCATTTCACCCAACTTCTTCTTTGAAGAAACAACATCCTTCACAAACTTGGTGTACTTAGGCATTTCAACCAATACCTCGGATAAAGGCAGATTTACTTGGGTGTTTCTTAATAGGTTGAGTACCTTCTCGTACTTTTTGTCTTCAGATAAGGAAATGTTTTGCTTTCTTGGCGGAAATGGGAGCTTTTTCAGTTCCTCTTCGGAGAATACTTTCCGGGGCGAGGAAGCTCTTATAGCTTTGTCCTCAAGATCCTTCCACTTCACTATCTTTTCTGTCTTTTTACTCGTCAGGGGATCACCCGCCTGAGTGACTTTCTCCGGTTCATCATCTTGGTTTTCAATCACCTGAGATCTCTTTCCTGCTTCAATCTCATTTCCATCTTTCTCTTTATCCAGGTCAGGGGACTGCGATTCTTCCCCTCCTACCAAATCAGGGGTAGGAGGGTTTACTCGTTTCCCTGGTTCTGTCTGTAACCAGGGTGTTGTTGCAATTGTGTACCAGACCTCAGATTCATAGCATTTGACTCCTCTTGTCCATAGGGAATAACGGGTGCGAGCTCGGCACAGTGGTTTGTTCTTGCTTCAGCTTGGGCTGCATGATCACTTTTAGGTTTTTTTTCTGTAAAACTAGGTAGCTGACCTTGAGGTCTGGCAGCTAATTGTTCAGCTAGTTGTCCTAACTGTCTTTCTAAGTTCTTCATCGTCCTCTGTTGCTCTTCATACTCTGCCCTTGTAGGGGTAGTACCATAAGTTGAGGAGTCCTGATTAGGGCGATTTTGCTGTGAGTTTTGATTAGCTTTTGGTTGAGAATTTGAACTTTGACTCGAGTTGGGGTTCTGGTAGTAGGCATTGCGAGAGGTACTCTGTCCCGAATTTTGAGTGCGGTTTTGGTCATAACCTTGATTCTGAGCATAATTTCTATTCTCGTTGTAGTTTTGACCTTGAGAGTTATTCGGTTTGAAAATCTCTGGTTTCTTTGGCGGAAGAATTGTTTCTCTCATGTCCACCATTCAAGGGGCATGTTGCGTGAAATGTGACCTCTAAGCCCACAGGTATAGCGATTACGTAATCATACCGCCTCGTTTGTTGGGGCAAGATTGGCTTGAAAGCCGGGGTAGGAAAGATTGAAGATAAGGTTGAAGAAACCCAAATTCGATCACAAATTGAATCGGGCGTTTAGATCGGCGTCCGTATGGACGGCGTTTTAAAGCGATGGACGAGCGCCCAGGAGTAAATTTGACATTCGGCAAGTTTGGACGCAGGTGGACGCAGGATAGACGGGCGTTTGAGAAAGCTCGGCCCGATTCAAGTTCATTGTAGAGCTTAACGAAGCGCCCAGAAGACCAGGACGGGCGTCCGACCGCCGATCAAGCACAACCGACTTAGTTTTGACTAGCCGCTTTAGCTCATCTATAAATAGAAGCTTGTATTAAACCCTAAAATCATCATTAGACAACCTACAGTCGACTTTCATAAAAAAAACAGCAGCTTTTGTTTTCTCTTGGGTTTTCAAATGCAATCAAAACAATCTTTTGATTTCAAGGTTAATATGAGTAGCTAAACTCTTGGGTTGGACGAACGGGTGAAGCAATTCAAGAGGCGTTCTGGTTTTTCTTATTTTCCTACGTTTTATTTCGACAAAGGTTAGATTTATATTGCGTTTATTTTGTGCTTGATATCGATAGATAAAGCCTGTGATGTTTGTTTGACGATAGTTGAATGAATTCTAGATCACCGCAATAGTAATCAGTTTAATCAATTTGTCTAGAAACGAAAGTTATCAAATTGTTAACCTAGATAATAGATTCGAAAGAATTTATGCCTATCGTGCTTAAAGAATCAATCTTTGATAAAAGTTGATAAACAAATTATCTAAGATATTAGTAATTTGCGTTTAGTATAAAGTTAATCTTGGCCTTAGTTGATTTGCATGCGTAGGAAATTAAGAGCCTTTGCGGTTATCTTGAATTGTGGATCCTTGTTCGTCTGCCTTTCCTCCCCATTATTTGATAAACATAAAATTACTAGTTTTGTGACACTTTTAGCCTAAACTTAAAAACGATTCAACCTCACGTTCCTCGTAGGATCGACCCGGAATAATCGCTTTACTACAAGCTTTGCACTTGGAGCGACTAACGGATTTTTATTACTTGTCTTTTTGTTTCGTTTACAAAAATCCACCACAAGTTGTTGGCGCCGTTGCGGGGATAGAATGTATTGACAATGGTCACCGATGTGACCATCGATAACAATTATCACACGAGAATACTTGTGCATTACATTGGAGAGAGGGTGATTTTGATTTTTAGTCATGGTCAAAGCGAGAGAGTTGAGCTGCGCAGGTCGCAATCATTTGACCATGATTTCGGTTGTTGACTTCTTCGATTTTAGGTGCAAAGAGGAGTGTTGGCGGATCGATACGTAGGTGCATAGTTATACCTAGCTATATCTTCAAATAACTCCCACCCTTGCTTGTGGGGTTTTCTTCAAGAAGACTCCTCCAGGATGAGGAGTTGACCATCCTTTAGTGGACTCATTTTACCATCTTTGAAGAAAGTATGGACCTTCCTCTGCAAATCCATTCCATGATGGGGGCACTTGTTCAACAAAATTTTGAAACGCTTCCAGGCTTCAAAGAAAGATTCATCACTCAGTTGATGAAAGTTTGAGATCTCGTTAAGACATTGAAAGTTGTCTTAGACGGAGGAAAATATTGGGCGTAAATTGACTTTCGAGTGGGCCCAAGTTTGGATAGATTCGGAAGGAAGAGATTTAAACCATTCCATTGCTTCTCCACGGAGTGAGAATGGAAATGATTTCAACTTAATGATGTCTTGATCGACATCCTTAATGCGAGTAGTATCGCATATACCCAGAAATACATAAAGATGCGTATAGGGATTCTCAGATTGATACCCATAGAAAGTTGATGCATGTTGCACCATCTGGATGAGGGCTGGTCTTATCTCAAATGGGGTGTATCGGTAGGGATAACTACTGACCCGAACGAATATTAACATCACCGGAGTGGCATAGTCTGCCAGGGTACGGTTGGCTTGAGCCATTGAATCAGTAGTTTCTTCCTCAAAGAAAAGGTTAGATAAGAAATTATCTTCAGAAGAGTTTTCACTCAAACTCTCTTCGATTTCTTCTTCGGGAATTGGAACGGGCTCGGGAACTTTCCGTTTACGGTTTACTCGAACTACGCCTCGTTCAAGCTCAGTTCAAAATTAATCGCCCTTGTTTACTTCGTGTTTGCATATAACGAAGTCAAACTAAGGAGAGAAAGAGAAAGGAATCAGGAAGACAGACGGGCGTCCAAGGTTATGGACGGGCGTCTGGGTAGGTATTGGGCTGGACGGGCGTTTAGTGACACAAACGCTCGTCCGGTTGGCAAAATATCTGAACGGGCGTCCAAATATTATTGACGCTCGTTTGAGTGAATAAAATTAAAATTGGATAGAAAAATTCCAGCGGACGGGCGTCTAAGATCCAGACGCTCGTTTGATACCGGAAGAACAAAAACAGAAGCAGAAATTTGCAGAAAAGAGGCTACTAAGGGAGAACCTTAAACCCTAACTAAAACAGCAGGAATGATCTACCTAAATCTTATGCTAAAAACACATAAAACCGTGCCAAGTTCCCCGGCAACGGCGCCAAAAACTTGTGGTGGATTTTTGTAAACGAAACAAAAAGACAAGTAATAAAAATCCGGTTAGTCGCTCCAAGTGCAAAGCTTGTAGTAAAGCGATTATTCCGGGTCGATCCCACGAGGAACGTGAGGTTGAATGCGTTTTTAAGTTTAGGCTAAAAGTGTCACAAAACTAGTAATTTTATGTTTATCAAATAATGGGAGGAAAGCGGGCGAACAAGGATCCACAATTCAAGATAACCGCAAAGGCTCTTAATTTCCTACGCATGCAAATCAACTAAGGCCAAGATTAACCTATACTAAACGCAAATTACTAATATCTTAGATAATTTGTTTATCAACTTTTATCAAAGATTGATTCTTTAAGCACGATAGGCATAAATTCTTTCGAATCTATTATCTAGGTTAACAATTTGATAACTTTCGTTTCTAGACAAATTGATTAAACTGATTACTATTGCGGTGATCTAGAATTCATTCAACTATCGTCAAACAAACATCACAGGCTTTATCTATCGATATCAAGCACAAAATAAATGCAATATAAATCTAACCTTTGTCGAAATAAAACGTAGGAAAATAAGAAAAACCAGAACGCCTCTTGAATTGCTTCACCCGTTCGTCCAACCCAAGAGTTTAGCTACTCATATTAACCTTGTGTGGAAATATTACTCAGCAGACTCAGCCTGCTGAGGCTTCAGCAGGGTACTCAGCAGGGTGCTCAGCAGATTCCTGAGCCTTAGGATTTCGTGCATAATATTTTTGTACACTTTATTTAATTATAAACGACATATTAATTGTGATACATATAAACAATTAATATGTCAAACTCTAGTTTACTTTATGTCATAGACACAATTAATATGTCATAGACATAGCTTTTACTTTTACTTTTGCATGCTTGCCGCCCACATCTACATACTCAGTGGCCGCCCAAGCTAGTGCTAGTCTCTCTCAATTGTATCTATTTATACACCTCTCATATCAATGAATAAGATAAGTTGAAGTTTACTCTTGTGTTAACACATTCTCAAACTCTCTTCATGGTATCGGAGCCATTTGTGTTCTAACTTTTCCATTTGCCAAAACTCATATTTCGAAGAATGTCTTCCACATCCGACATTACTTCAACCTCAGTGAGACTCAAAGACCTCGGTGACCTGGGATCTCGACAACTCCTCTTCTTATACAAATCATAGACTTGATGGTAACAACTATCTCTGTTATGGTCAAGGTCTATGAAAATGTACATTACGGACAAAGTAAGATGGGATACTTGTGCGGAACAAAAACTCACACTCTTTAAACCGACCCTGGTTTTGAAGCATGGGACACAACAAATAATCAACTCATGACCATCCTCACGAGGTCAATGACAAAAGAGATAAGTGAAAACTTTATGATGTATGATCTTGCCAAAGAAATGCAGGATAATGCCAGAGATCTTTACTCCAAGAAGGATAATACATCCGAGGTATATGAACTAGAAGCTCAGATTCAAACTTGCGAGGCAAGGGGATATATCTCGTAACTCAATATTTCAATCAACTATCTAAGGCTTGGCAACACTTAGATATGTTAGAAACTCACTCATGGAATGATGTCAAAGATCTTGCTCTTTATAAAGACATCATAGAAAAGAAGAGAGTATTCGGAGTTCCTCATTGGGTGAATCCTACTCTTGATGATGTTAGGGAAGAATTCTTGCCACCAAACCTCTTCCAAATCTCAAATCCATGTTTCTTTGAGGTCAAACATGAAGAAAGTAGGAGAAAAGTCATGCTTCAAATCCACTCACTGACAACCCTACTGAAGGTCTTTGCCTGCCGGTATCGGGAAGGCTGCTTGAGGTTCTTTGAGACATACAAAAGCCTACCGAGAGCTGCTGAAAGCGCTCGTGATCACTTTGCAAACGCACAAATCACACCAAGGACAAGCTGCTTTGGAAGCTCCATGGCAAGCCTAACTCCTCAAAACCTCAAAACCTATCGGGGAAAGTCAAAGCGAGACACATCGGTGAGGAGGAGAATGACAACCGGATGAATGCTCAGTTTTTGCATTCAAAGCTTTCTGAATCAACAAAAGGAAGGTAGTCACTCTAACGATGTTGCTACTCATACTCATACATGTAAATTCTACTCTTCTCTTAGCAATGAAACATGGATTGTTGATTAGGGCATCCTCCCATATGGTAGTAATAAAAACCTTATAACCAACTATATGCCTTGTCACCAAATTCATAACATTAAAGCTGGCATTGATGGATCTATCTCTCGTGCAAAAGGTGTTGGAAATGTTAAACTCACTAATAAGATATGCCTTGAGGATGTCCTATTTGTTCCAAACTTAGACTGCAATCTTATATCTCATCAAGAGACTCACTAAAGATTTGAATTGGATTTGTTGTTTTTAAGGAAAATCGGTGCACATTCCAGGATCCTACTTCACAGGAAGTGATTGGGAAGGCTAAACCTCATATTTGGATTGTTTCGGTCAACCTCTGAAGACAAGATCAAGGCGAACCGCCTCGAGCCTGCTCCCAGGACTTTAGACAATATCATGTTATGGCATTATAGATTAGGACATCCAAGTTTTGGTTACTTAAAATCTTTAACTCTGAATTGTTTAAAGGATGTAATCTGAATGACCTTCAATGTGATATTTGTCAATTTGCTAAACTTACAAAATCTGTGTATGCTAAGTTACCTCATTTGCATTCCTCACCCTTCACCTTAATACAGTGATGTGTGGGGACCTACAGGGTGAAAAGTATAACGAGGAAAAGGTGGTTTGTCACCTTTATTGATGATCATACCGGGAACACTTGGGTTTTTTAATGAAAGACAAATCTGAAGTTGGTCATATCTTTCAAGAGTTTTATCATATGGTCTCCACTCAATTTGATACTAAGGTCAAGATCTTAAAGGCGATAATGCTCTAGAATACTATGAGTCTAATCTCGCATCTTCTTGACAGAGAGAGGAATTGTTCATATCGGTAGTTGTGTGGAAACACCTCTCGTGAGAATGGGGTTCTTGAGAGAAAGAACAGCACCTCTTTGGAAATGGCGAGATCAATCATGTTCACCACACATGTTCCTAAATATATGTGGGGTGAAGCTATCTTGACTGCAACTTATTTACTCAGCAGACTTCCCAGCAGAGTGTTAGGTTTCAAAACTCCACTCCAAACCCCTGACCACACACTCCTGCCATCATCTTGTTTCCCGATTGCCTCAAAGATCTTTGGTTGTCTTGTGTTTGTGTATATCCATGCTCAACACGTAGTAAACTTGATCCTAAAGCTCACAAGTGCATTTTCCTAGGTTATGCAAAAGGGCGAGAAAAGGTTACAAGTGTTATTCCCTATTGAAAAGAAATTTTACAATTCTATGGATGTAAAATTCTTTGAAAAGACCCTTATTACAGCAAACCTCTTGAGTCATTCAGCGATGGAAACTGATTGAAATTGACCTAAACCCCTCCCCTCGGCAAACTCTTAACCTCGGCAACTCATCGATCCTCGCAGGTGAACTTGGTACCCACTTGACTCTCTCTGACCTCATACTTCTCGGCAACCTCACGAACAAGAGTCTCATCGACCCAGAGCCTCTTGAACGAGAACCTCAAGCAGACCTAATGAACCGAGTGCTGGACCTCCACTTCTCGACTCTCTCGATCTCTTTGAAGTGGATATGAGACCTATTGCTCTAAGGAAAGGAAAAGATCATGCGATCATTCTATTCATTCTTATTTATCTTATGATCGGTTGTCTCTGTCTTTGCCATGTTTACACAGGACTGGACTCTCACTCTATCCCAGAAATATTAGGAGGCCCTTCAAAATGATAAGTGGAAAATTTCTTTGTTAAAAGCAGAGATGATCGCCTCCCGGATAATCATACTTGGGATCTCACAACTCTTCCAAAAGGCAAGAAGGCAATCATTTTGCAAATGGTTATTCACTATCAAATACACTTCTTGATGGCACTATTGACAAGTACAAAGCCAGATTGGTAGCCGAGGATTCACTCAAACTTATGGCATTGACTATAAAGAAACTTTTGCACCAGTGGCAAAGCTCAACACCTTTGTCAGTGGTACTAATTTCTCTATTTGTCCAACTTGGTGGCCTCTTCATCAATTGGATATCAAAAATGCTTTTCTAAATGGGGACCTTCTTGAGGAGGTTTATATGACTATACCTCTGGTTTTATCAATCCTCATACTCAAGGCAAGGTGTGCAAGCGAGGAAATCTCTATATGGCTGAAGCAATCACCAAGGGCATGGTTTGGAAAATTAACAAGCGTGGTCAAAGCTGCTGGATATCACCAATGCAATTCGATCACACTATGTTCATCAAGACAACCCACCGAGAAGAGGTCTATTCTTATTGTCTATGTGGATGATATCATCCTTACTTGGAGATGACCATTTGAGATCCAACACTTGAAAGAATTCTTTGGCAAAGGTATTTTGAGTTAAAGACTTGGGTTTACTTAAGTATTTTCTTGGCATGGAAGTAGCTAGAAGCGACAAAGGAATCTCGGTCTCCCAAAGGAAATATGTCTTTGGACTGCTAAAAGAAAGCGGCATCTTTGGGGTGCAAACTCTTTGTATCCCAGAGTAGAGACCCAGTCATACCTGCTACATGGTGACATTCTTTGTCGAGGAAAGAACAATATCAAAGGCTTGTAGGCAAACTCATATACCTTTCTCACACAAGACTGATATTGCATATGGGGTCGATCTGGTCGAGTCAATTCATGCATTGCCCCTCTTGAGCAACATTGGGATGCGATGAATAGGATCTTGAGGTATTTAAAATCCACTCTGGCCAAGGCTCGCACTTCACCAAGTCTCCGATAGATCAATCAAGGTCTACACCGATCTTGATTGAAATTTGGATGTCACATTGACAGGAGGTCTACCACAGGCTATTGCTCATATATATGGGGAACACAGGTTACTTGGAGGAGCAAGAAACAACCTCATTGTGTCAAGAAGCGATCTTTGAAGGTGAACTAAGGGCACTTGTACTTGGCATTTGTGAAGCTCTATGGCTAAAAAAAGTACCGATCGAACTTGACAACCGTATCAAAGAACCTATCACACTCTGTTGTGATAATAATTCAGCCTTATGCATGGCGAGAAGATCCAGTCCATCATGATAAAACCAAGCATGTGGACATTGTGACACACTACGAAGGAGAAGATTGATGCCAAGATTATTCAACTCCGGTATGTTCCTCAAGCAGATCGAATGTCGATATTCTTACCAAGGCTATTCCACCTCTTATGTTAAAGAGACTAAGTAGCAAACTAGGTGCATCAACATATACATCTCTGACCAGATTTGAGGGGTGTGGAAATATTACTCAATAGATTTCGACTCACTGAGGCTTGGCAGTAGTACTCGTGAGGTGCTCAGCAGATTCACGAGCCTTAGGATTTCGTGCATAATATTTTTGTACACTTTATTTAATTATAAGCGACATATTAATTGTGATACATATAAACAATTAATATGTCAAACTCTAGTTTACTTTATGTCATAGACACAATTAATATGTCATAGACATAGCTTTTACTTTTACTTTTGCATGCTTGCCGCCCACATCTACATACTCAAGTGGCCGCCCAAGCTAGTGCTAGTCTCTCTCAATTGTATCTATTTATACACCTCTCATATCAATGAATAAGATAAGTTGAAGTTTACTCTTGTGTTAACACATTCTCAAACTCTCTTCACCTTGAAATCAAAAGATTGTTTTGATTGCATTTGAAAACCCAAGAGAAAAACAAAAGCTGCTGTTTTTTTTATGAAAGTCGACTGTAGGTTGTCTAATGATGATTTTAGGGTTTAATACAAGCTTCTATTTATAGATGAGCTAAGGCGGCTAGGTCAAAACTAAGTCGGTTGTGCTTGGGCCGGCGGTCGGACGCCCTGTCTGGTCTTCCCGACGCTTCGTTCGCTCTACAATGAACTTCGAATCGGGTGAGCTTTCCTCAAACGCCCGTCTATCCAAAGCGTCCACCCTGCGCCCAAACTTCTTTGAATGTCAATTTACTCTCGACGCCGCTCCACTCTTTAAACGCCGCCCATACGGACGCTTGATCAGACGCTTGATTCAATTTGTGATCGAATTTGGGTTTCTTCAACCTTATCTTCAATCTTTCCATCTTTATCTCGGTCATCAATTAGCTCAAACTTTATCAACTTTTGATCATCTTTTTAGCCTCCAACATGTATCTATATCACATCAAAAACACCGCAGAGCGTAACATAATTCAATAACCAAAAAATCATAATTAAAACATACAAATCCACCAACTCTGCGATTAACTTATTAAAAATGTCATCCGCTCAATATTCTATTTAAACACGTGATTTCCATGCGATTAATACGAATGTCGGGGAAAACCTTATCAAATATAACGTTATAGAGCACGTAAATTCACCCTTAACAAAACGCTGAGATGCCCAATCTGGAGGAGAAAGCACATTCAATGATTTTGTTGTGCTTGTCTGATGAAGTTATCAATGAAGTTCTTTGAAGAGGTTTTGAGAGCGTGGCCGTGGTGAAGCTTGAGAGTCTGTATATGACAAAGTCATTGACCAACAAGTTGCTGATGAAGCAACGTCTGTTCACTTTAAAGATGCATGAAGGGATGCCTCTCAGATATCATTTGGACAAGCTGAACATAATATTGCTTGATTTAAGGAGTATTGGTGTTAAGATCGAAGATGAGGATGCAGCTCTAATATTGTTGGTATCATTGCCAACATCATATGAGAATTTTGTGCAGTCTTTTATTGTTGGAAGAAACAAAGTGTTATTGGAGGATGTTAGGGAATCTCTCCATAATCAAGAGCTAAGGCATAATGCAGCTAGCACAGGTACAGACAATCAGGCTGCTGAGTTGGTTGCTAGTAGCAGTTGCAAAGAGAACACAAATCTAGTCTGAATCTGAATCCGGTATGTTGACAAGCAGGTGCTTCAGGTCCATACTCAACTGAGTCTGCAGAACTCATTTGAGAACAGTCAACACTAATCTGGCACTTGGTTGTGCATATGAACCTGAAGAATCAAGAGCTGAATCTGATGGAACCAAAATCTGGGGTCGGCTGAGTGAAGTCAGTTGAGCATGTGGTGAACATGTCTGAGGTGGAGTTCTCATCTGGAGTTAAGTCTCATCTGGGGGAGTCTAACCTAAATTCTGTTTTGTTCACATCTGGTCAGCTTAGAATCTGAATCTGAATCTGCAATCTGTTTGGTTGAAGTTGAATCTGAAGAACTCAGCTGAGTGTCCTTGGTTGAGGTGATTACATCTGAATCTGGTAATCACATCTTGTCTGGTGATCAAGTCTGAATCTGTTGATCATATCTGTTCTCAACTCAATCAAGTCTGAATTTGTTAACAGCAGAGGATCTCATCTGAATTTGGGAGGTTCACATCTGAAGTTGGTTTCTCATCTGAAGTTAACTCTCATATGGAGGAATCACACCTGAAGCTATTAAGTCTGAAGAAAGAGGAGGAATCTGGTATAGTACATCTGGCATTAACAAATGCATCTAGCACAGTACATCTGATTATACATCTGTTTGAACTAGAGTTCAAGTCAAGGTGGAGATTGTTAGAAAAAGTGACTTGACCTCTCAGCAGGGCAAGTCATCTGAGCAAAGTCAAGCTGGGCAAATATCGCAAGTTATGTGTCGGTGGAGTCGTGAATTCACATCCTGGGTATTTTAGTCAATCCTAGTATTTAGTAATGGCGGCTAGTCTCAGGGTTTTGTGACTATAAATACTCATCTGTTGTAACCTAGAATATTTGCATGTGGTAGCGAAGAAGTGGCGTCAGGAGTAATTGCATATGCAATTGCAGAGTTTGTAAAATCTCCAGTGATAATATAATCTCCTCGTTTCTGCCCGTGGACTAGTCGGCATATTGCCGGAAACCACGTTAAATCCCGTGTTATTGTTTCTTGTGTGTTTTATGCTTTCTCGTTTATTCTTGATTATTGCAATCCGTTTTTATCTCTGACGGTCCTGTTATAACAATATGCAAAAACTCAAATTAAATTAGTCTCATACCTGCATGATCAAATCATATAAAAATGTCTATTATGACGTCAAACCTCGATTGTCCGGATAAGACAATCACACTCTAAGTGTACCAAGCACATTATTGGTGTTTTGATTTTAAGATCCTGAATTACAAATAATTTCGTGACGGACTGAATTATTTAAATTTTATCACTATAATCTCAATTATCTTATATAACACTTTACATTGAGAGTTGTTGTCCCATGTTATAAACTCAGGGATTTTGTGCAATTATATATTAGGTGAATACCAATTGCCACAAAATAATTTTATTAAATAATAAATGCCATTTCATTAATTAAATAAAACCATACATATATTACATTCCGGTCACTGCTCCTAGCAGTTGTGGCCATGGTGGTTATTGGTAGGTGGAGCCGTGGAGGCAGAGGGTGGTGGTGTGTTCGGTGGAGGTCGGCACTAGTGTGGACAATTTAGGATTGCGGTAGGGTGGTGGCGGCATGATGGGGGAGATGGCAGGTGGTGGGAGCGATAGTAAGAGGGTGGAGTGTGGCTGTGGGGTGGGCGGTGGTCGACTTTTTATCAAGTAGGTTTTGTTGTAAAATTCATTACATCCATTATTTCATCTGTTTTATTTTTTATTTTTTATATCCCCTCGCTTTTAAACATATTTAAATAATTCATTCTATTACAACAATCCAAACCCATCATAAATTTCCGGAAATCATTCTCAAATTTATAAAGAATGTGTCTATATCCTCCAGCTGATATCAACATAATGAAACGTGGCATTGATTGATGGGTCCAAACTTTTGGTATTGGATGTTTTATATGTTGACAATCAGACACAAAGACTACAAATATGTTTGGAGCCATACCAACATATTAATATGACGAAATGAATAATAAAATAACAATGATATGGAAAATGTTTGTGATAAAACACATTTTTTTTTTTTGTTGTTGAAGGAAATGATAAAAATTTTGAATCACAAGAAAAGCAAGCACTATGCACTTAATGTTGTTTTCGAAGACTTGAAGGTGTGTATTTTGCTTTGAACAAAAAGTCAATATTAGCATTTTGCAACTAAAAAAAAAAGTTACAAAATAAAAATACTATGACCAAATTATTTTTATAACGTCCTCATCGATCAGAACTATAGCATAGGTAACTAGAGGTCCCTAAGGCAACTAGAGGTGGCCTCCGGCCGTCGCGTCTCGCTTTGTGACACTTAATACCGTCTGGTGCTCTGATACAAACTGTAACGTCGGGAACTGTGGGTTTATGACGCTACTTGATCCATAATAGATCTGGTAACTACATAGACATGTTTTACTCGCTTGGCCTAAAATACTTAACCCGAGTTACTAATTTTATTATATCTCGTCATTAAATCTTAATACTATCTTTTCCCACATTTACAAATTTTTTTCAACAATAATAGACATCACAAAACATGCTGTGTGTAAGTGGGGCGTGGGGAGGGGAGGATAAAATCCAGGTACATATTTATATATAGAAATATAGAAATAGAATATTGCTCTTAAAAAAAAAGAAATAGAATATTGAATCACGAAGGTGTAGATACAATCCGATCTCCAGCGATGCTACAATAATTACTCGATCAGCTTCAAAGAGTTGACAGCTTTAAAGGAAGGGGTTGAAGATCTTGCCTTTGATTTCGTAATCACTGGCAGTTACAAAGAAAATACTCATCAAAACAAGAATCAAAGTCTTTTTATATTTATAGTTATATATATATATATATATATATATATATATATATATATATCTATCCATAGAAAATCTTTCTGATCTGATTCCTGCTATAGCTAGCTTCCTTCTGGTTCTGGGTTTCTTCTGATCGATCATCTTTTGAATTTTTATATCTTCAAAGTAAAGAAATCAGGAAGAAAAAAAATAAAGGATATGGCCGGAAATAGTCATTTTGGGGAATCAAATAATCATCAAAGAAGTAGAAGTGGAAGTGGAGGTGGAGGGACATCATCATCATCATCATCAAGAAAAGGAGGAGAAAGACTAATTCAGACAAGCCTAAACAACCTCAAAGAGGTCTTGGTGTTGCTCAATTGGAGAAAATTAGATTGCATGGGGAATTAGGCGGCGGCGGTGGCAGCAGCGGCGGCGGTACCGGAAGCAGCAGCCACCACCTTCCTTCTCCTCCTCTTCCTTTGCAGAATCCTTATGTACCTAATCTCTCTCAGGCATGCTCTCTCTCTCCCTTTCTCCTTCCGCCCCGGCCCGGACCCGGAGCTAGCTAGCTCCGGATCGATCAAAACATATATTAATTGACACATAAAACACAGGAATTAGCATTACTTTGTGGCAAAGTAAACTTAATTTGTGTGTATATATATTATGTGCACTTTCTGTGTTAATTAATTTATGTCACTCTAGACTCCGGATCTCCTTCTCTAAAGGGTATTTTGTGAATTTTTTTTTCTGTAAAAATAAGAAAAGATATATATATGAAATAAGTTTAATCTTTTCTAACTGATATGTAAAACACAAGAGCGGATTAATTAGTCTCTATTTCCAACGGGGAAAAAAAAAAAAAAAAAAAGAGGATTCTATGTATATATAGGTTTTGTGTCAGGTTAAATTGTTAAATTTTTTTGTTTATGCAAAAAATTTGCAGGAAGATATAATGAGAATGCAGACAGTTTATTCATCTTCATCGTCCTCCTTCTCATATTCAGCTCAAACTTCTTCTTCTATTTATGGATTTCCCGGGAACCCAGGCATTGTGGTATGAACCCTCAACTCAACACTACTTCCCAAAAACTCTGAAATTTCTTTTGTTTCAAATTTTTTTTTTTTTTGTCTGAAAAATCATGAAAAAAAAAAGTGACTGATACTAGGTTCTTATATGAATATACATTTTTTTTTTTTTTTTGAAGAATATGAATATAAAATTCTTATGTTGATCATTGCTTGGAGAGAGAGAGAGAGAGTTTCTCTTTCAAAATTCTAAACAAGTTGTTTGTAGTTGCATGGGCGAGTAAACCCTACATTTTTTTCTCCCCATACAAGAAGGAAATGTATCCCAATTTTATGCATTTACTTAATTATGCTTCAAGAGCATTTGATTCTTTATTTTATAGATTTGAACAACACATTTCTTTAGTTTACACAATGACGGTTAAGTTACTATCTCTCTCAAAAGTTTAAATTGATAGGAGATAGATAATTAATATCTTTATTAAACACAACACTTCAACAATGATTAATGAAATTTTGTGATATATATTCTAATGAGAAATGATAGAACTGTTCCCTCAAATCTACATCATTTTTATATCCAACATAATATTCTTGTGGTTGTGATTGTTTTAATTTTTTTTTTTAAATTATCTTTTACAAATAAAAAATATGTAATAAGATGATAATGATGTAAAAACAGTGTAGGCTGTCACTCCCTCTATTCTAATTGACTACCAACGATCTTAATCATATGGTGGCCATTGATTGTTCTAAAATTTGTGTACATGCACACAAGCTTTTTACCAACTATATAGCTTGTGTTTGTATGCTTGCAGATGGGCATGAGCGATATTGAAAGGGCAAACAATATAGGTTTTGCACATTCCCAACTCGACCCTAATAGGTATATATTTGGTCTTAATTTTACTAGTTCATTGTCGTCGTCTTTTATTTCTTACCCTTAATATTCATGAGTGAGTTTTTTTTTATATCAACACTAACACAAGCGAACTAACACAACTGCACAATAAGCACACATATACTAGAAAGCTAACACATCAACACTATGCTTATATCTATATCCTTGGCTTTCCCATAAAAAAAAGGGGTAATTAACCACATTTATTTTGTCTCGTACGAGTTTAAGCATGCTAGTTGAGAGAAGTTTAGTGAGACAATCTGCTATTTGTTCTACTTAACTTCGAATTGGCCTTGTAACACCTAATCTCCGACATAGGGCACATACATTTATTTTGATGTGCTTAGTCTTGACATGAAATACAAGGTTGTAGGCAAAAGAACAAAACGTTTGATTGTCACATCAAGTGACTGATTTAGTCAGCCAAGTAACATGTAACTGGGAAATTCTTACATGTAGTGGCGGACATACATACAGCTAAGGGGGGGCAACTGCCCCTCTTAATCCGAAAAAATCTTACTAATATATGTAGTATGTATCTTGTTTGCCCCCCTCTTAAATTTTTTATTTGTCTCTTTAAATTTTTCTCGCCCCTCCTAACCCGAGATCATGCATCCGCCATCAAACTACATGGTACCTTCATTCGTGTGGAGTGATTGGGTGGATGAATCGGTACCGTCAGTTTTTAAATTGAATATAAACTATATAGTTCAAACCATTTCATCCGTCACTTCACTCTAAAATACACTCCCCACCTGAGAATTTCCGGTGTAACTATGCTAAAACATACTTTGCAAGTCTAACACATTAACACTATGCTAATATATATAGCTAAATCATTAACAAATATTGACTTTGATTTCATGTCATTATCATTAAAGATCGAGTCTAATTTATTCCCTAATAACTGATCATATTATTGAAAATATTCCTGAAAAACAGACGGTCTCCTGGGAATGCTTTCTTTGATACACAACAACTTCATCAACCAATGACTAGACAGCTCTTTGACCTTCAAGTAGAGGTTTTACTATATATATTATTAATTAGCCATTTTCAAAAGAAATCAATTATGTTAAAGACAATTAATGAAAATCATTTCCTTTGGATAATCATTTTGTTACAGGACTCAATAAAGAGAAGAAATGAAAGCGAATCAAGCAGTGGGAATGAAGAAGTAGATTTGGAGCTTAGACTCTCATTTAAATCTCCATAAAATTTATGTTTGTATATATGCTGATTAATGTGTTTTGTTTTTTTTTTTCCAACTTATTTGAGCAATTAAAATGGATTTTCGTGAGGCAGCATTTGCTGAATTTTTTGGCTTATAAGTTGAAGTGTCGAGCTGGTGTTTATTAATGATATTTGTACAAATATTCATTTAGCTTCCACATTGATGTTTCATCTCTCTCTCTCTCTCTCTCTCTCTCTCTCTCTCTCTCTCTCTCTCTCTCTCTCTCTCTCTCTCTCTCTCTCTCTCTCTCTCTCTCTCTCTCTCTCTCTCTCTCTCTCTCTCTCTCTCTAAGGGGCATCCGAACTCTATTTTTCATTTCCTATTGGCATGCGTTTTACTCCCGGCAACATATTTTGCGTATATTTTTTCATAGGACTAAATCATTCGGCATATCACATGAAGGAACGTCACTGCTTACTCGTGTGCCTATGAACGTCGTTACTATCGACGTTTATTTTGTTTAAGGAACGTCAGTCTCATTGATGTTACTCACCATTACCCCTGTTTTGTTAAAAAAAAAATGTCACCAGCAAGGACTTTTTTTGTAGAACGCCAGTGGTTGTGACGTTATTTTTCGGGAAAAATAATCGTGGTTTTATAAGTTTTTTTTAGGTGCGGGTTCATCACTCATGATGACGGAAGTAAAAAATCGAGTATCACTAGAACCTTTTCTTTGCTTTTTCATTAGAGAAATAATAGGTTTATGCGAAGAGTTGTATTGCCCAGGGATAAAATTTTGGATGTCACCTGATATAACCTATTTACACACTTGCAAGATAAAACGAATTCTTGCATGTGACATGGAGTCATGAATTTACGAAAGTACCGGTCTCGTAACCAATTTTGTTGTTGTTGTTGTTGATACAACTTACTTTTACATAATTGACCAATGTGAGACTCATTCAATCAATTAATAAATCAAACATCGTGATCAATAATCTGCAAGTGTGCATATCAATCAATTAATGCATCATACATCGTAATCAATTATCTGAAAGTGTGTTTCGTCACTTTGATACCCAAGGCCGGCCCAAAGCTAAGGGCAATTAGGCGGCGGCCGAAGGCCCAACAGTTAGCGGGGGCCCGAAACTACATGTTTTGAAGGAAAAAATCGTGTAGATTCAATCACAACCGACCTAATATAATGTGTTAAATTCTTTTTTACTTGAATTGATGAAGGCCCCAAGTATAAGCCCACTAATACAATGTGTTAAAAATAATTAGTTGAATTGAGAAAGGGGCACATTATAGGCCCATGTTTAAAATAACTCAGATTCATCAATTCGAATTTCATAGGTGCATCCGTTCATCATATGCATCAGGTTGAAAACCTTTTGTCAGATAAAACAGCTGGCAATCTTTTCTGGGGATGATTCTGTACTACAGTTTGGTGGAGGAACTTTAGGACACCCTTGGGGCAAAACGGATCTTGTTCTATCCTTGATCAGAGATTTCTCTATGAAAACTAAGAATCGGGGAGGAGCTCCTTCGGGATGTTATATATAGAATCGAGTCCTTGTGAACCTGCCATAATCAATATATTTGAGGGGCTAGGCAGTGCAACCCGTTTCGTGATTCAATTCATCACTCTGGATCTAATTTATTGGCCAATCCTTTTTGTAAGACCCGCATAGAAATATGCCATAATATTAATATTGATTTTTTTGTCAACTCAAAGTACAAGATAAATAGCTATAGAGTCGATTAAATTTTTATTAATATTTTAATACGCCCCGTTTTGTTACGGCAACCCAAATTCAAACGATAACAATATATGAAAAAAATTCTAACTTCAATGAATTTAAATTTTGTATCTACAGATTTTAGAAGCGTGATGTTGAAATATTCTTTTGTAATTTTTTTCCAAAAAAAAAAAAACGAACTTAAAGGCCCCTTTCGACGAAGCCGCTGAAGGCTCAAAAATATCCAGTGCCGGCCCCGTTTATACCAACACTTCTCAAACCCAATTAATGTTCTAAAATTGTATCGTACAAATGTTGTAAAAATGTTATATCAAGTACACAGATTTAAAAATATATGGAGCAAATATGACTTGGTACTCAATTTCCAATAGAATTAATTATGAAAGTGTGGACCCCTTATTTGTAGAAATATATGTTAGGAATTTCAGTTTTTGATGATGGTCAAACCAGCTGTAAGTTGAAGCCTGATAGGTTTTAGATTGAACTATATAGGTTTTACTAGAAGTCTGATATTATATAGGTTTAATAAGACAATCACTATAATTGAAAATCTGATAGGATCTCAACTTCGTTGGTAAATCAAATCCCTACTTGAAGGATATCAAAAGTTTAAGCTTTTAGAATAGCTCTGGACTAACATTTATGTTTTCTTGAAGGCTGCGGGATCAGACACGGTATTGAAGATTAGAAGAACTGATGGATTATTGAATATCATAAGAACTGAGGGATTAGACTCTGTATTGAAGAATGAAGATTGAAGACTGAGGGATCGGACTCTGATTTGAAGATCAGAAGAGAAGAAGATCAAAAGAATGCTATTCAAACAGATTAATCCAAGTAAGTCTGTGATTAGGGTTAACAATTTTGATCCAACCTGGTGGATATCCAACCGACCCTACCCGTTAGGGTAGGGTATTTTTAAGGGTTGGGTAGGGTATGTGTTTGATTTTTCAAAACCCGTAGAGGGTAGTGTATGGATATGTATTCTCTACCTGTCATAATACCCACCCGTCCCACCATATATTATATTTTTCATAATGTATTATGTATAAAAATTAATAGTTTGTAAAGAAAATTAATAAAAACGTCACTTCGGTTAAATGATGTATCTTTCTTTTCCTGCGAGGAGCAACTCTTCTTGGGCTTACCCTTGATCTCCGGCCAGTTCGTCGAGAGCCCATCCACTGCAAAGACCATATGTAAGAACACCTGAATGCTTTCTGGGGGATTGGCCAACTCGGGAGGATGCCGATAGAACCTCTATTTATTCTCGGATATAGGAACTTCTGGAAAGGTATGAAGGACCAGAAGAGTATTTCTATTGAAATAACCATAACAAGTCACATTGTCACTACGAAAAAGAAACTAAATAAATATTAATTCAATTAATACTCATACCTCAATTATTTGTAGTATTTTACAAAGATTGGAAGTTACTGTTGTGACTTCTCTTCCGAGTTAGTTGATTCCTAATGCATTTTCCGGCAACCTTAGTGTTCCATGGTAGAAATAGAAAGGTTAGAAACTTAGAACTATTCTCATATCTTGTTTTTTTGTGTGGTTGTTTTTGCTTCTTTCTATTTTATGATTTCTTTAATTAGTTCTTCAACTATAATACATTTTTCGGTTTGAGAGCTACGGTTTTTTTAATGCTTTTGCTTGTTAAGCTTTATGAGTTGTTACATTCGTGACAACTTTTACGTCTCTCACCTACCCGATGCATATCATATGTTGACTATTCTTGAAGATAAAGATAGTGATATTTATGAAACTGATGGTTAAATGGAGTGGTCTCTATTTTGGTTCTCGCTAGAATAGATATATAATAGACTGAATAACAAGTGTTTGTTTTAGTGTTGGTTTTTAAAAAATTATGTTTTGACTTGATATTGATCTAATATCTTTTTTTTTTTTTTTTTTTTTTTTTGTGTTACTACTTTTGAACATTAATGTGCTTGAGTCATATATTCATTGCAATGGTAACCAACTTAGTTGGACAATTATTTTTACATTAAAATTAAATTATCACTTGGAGTTGTCGATCGACCTATGTCGTTTGTTTCGATTTGCAAGTTGGCTTTCTTTATTATATGGAGATGCGATATTTAATTGAGAATAAAATTAGATATCCATGGATATCCACATTCCCGTGGATATCCGTATGGGGAGGGTATGGGTTTGAAGTTTTCTACCCGCATGGGTAATGGGTAAAGAAATTTTTTGATGGGTAGGGTATGTGGTAAAGAAATTTTTTGATGGGTAGGGTATGGATATAGCCAAACTCGTATCCACCCGTACCCATTGTCATCCCTACCTGTGATGGCTTGAAGTATATCTATGAAGACTTGAAGTCAAAGCAATGTGATGAAAACTTCAAGCATATAAAATATGGTGTATACTGATCTCACATAATTATAAGATAAGAGAAAATTAAGAACAGATCGAAAAACAGATATGATATACATATTTCAGAAGAATAATCCAGACGCAATGGTTCAGACCTGAAGGATCAGACCTGATAGGAAGACATGTTGGATTATCAAAGGACAAAACAATACCAAGGATCAAATGTTGAAGATTCAAATTTAAATAAAAATTTAAATTAGACGTGAAAGAATTAATCAAACTCAAATATCCAGATTTGAAGATAATACATGTTGATCAAATATCAAAGATGAAGAAAAGACAAAATTAACATTCATATCAAAGGGATAAGGATAAGGATAGGTAATTATTTAATGCTGCCAGGATGTCAGAGGACAATACAATTGGAATTTTGAAAAATGGGACACCCTACTAGCTATAATAAACAAGGACTTTATCTATCCTTACTAGCAACGTTCAAAAATCAAAATCATTTCGTAACAAATTGCTCAACCAACGGATACCTTCCAGGAATGACAAAGAATTCATCAAAGATTCACCACGGGTATATGATCTAGAATCTCATAAATTTGATCAGATATGATAATTCATACGTGGACAGATGAATTCAACCGTGAAGAAGCAAATTAGATGGACTTGGAAATTTGGAGGCAAATAACGAACAACGAAGGACAACTTTTGCACATCTCTTGATGTCCACTAATCAAGGCATTCTCACTCAATCTTCAAACATTCAAAGAGCTTCAAAGCAACATCAAGTAATTCAAGAGTTAGCAATCTTCAAATCTCCAAAGTTTCATCAAGCTAGCTACAACAAGTAGAGAAAATCCAAATCTTCAAAGACATATCCATAAAAACTCAACAACATCTCTGAATCAACTTCTTGCTTCAGAGCGCTTATTCAAATTTTGATCTACTCAACAAGGAGTTCAGTTTGGGAAGAAGTTGCAAGCTTTGAAGGACTAACATCAGCTGAAGCATAGTGATTATGTCAAGAAGCTGTGTTTGTGATAGTTGTTGAAGGAAAACCCAAAGGAACATCAAAGCTAAGTTAGTGAAGCAGCCTTGGGAAAAAGTTATGAAGGATTAACAGCTCATATATATTGTGAAGCAACTAAGAGTTGTCAAGGACAATCATACACTATTGTATCTAGTGTAACAAAACAATAGTGAATTCCTCCAATATCACAATAGAAGAGAGGACTAAGGTATTACACCACCATGAACCTCTATAAACCTGGTGTCATTTATTTTCTTCACATTTACTTTCCTCCCTTTTATTTTTCTATTTTGCATTTTAGACTTGATAACACACAACTTTAAAATAGTTTTAAAAGGCTTTAATCCTCTACATTTTAAATCTGATGTTTTAAAAAGTTTGAAAAACCAAACAAGTTCATTCACCCCTTGAACTTGTTCTTGCCTTTCTTTTGGACCAATAATTGGCATCAGAGCAGTGTTCTTATAAATAAATAAAAAACATGATCGAATATACTTTATAGTGTTGAAGAGATCATGTTTTTAAAGTTTTTTTTCAAACCAAGACTTTTAAATACCATGGATTCCCAATCTCAAAGATACATGTCTAAGATCTCTATTTTCAATACTAATAAGTTTGATGAACACAAGATTCAGATGTAGGCACATCTTGATGCTACTCATGAAGAAATGATGGATGTTATCACCGATGGACCTATAACCGCCATGAAGGTCACATCGATGTTGCACTTGAAGAAAGAATGGAGATGGTTCCAACCGAAAGCTGAATGGACAAAGGAAAAAAGAAAAAGAGCTAATCTTCATTTTGTTGCCAAGGATATGATTCTGAAAACCTTGGATAAAAACATGTTCATGAAAGTCAAAGAATGCAAGACAACAAAAGAGATGTAGGAAAAATTGATTCTTATCTGTGAAGGATTAGAAGCTATCAAGGAGCACAAAATCACTGTTGCCACACAAAAGTTTGAAACTTTCAAGATGAAACCTAATGAAACAGTAGAGTAGATGGATATCAAATTTTCTGCAATCATGGATGAATTGAGCCTAATGGGAAAATTTTATACTCAAAAGGAGATTTGCCTAAAAATCTTAAAAGTATTACCATAAAAATAAGATCAAAGCCACGTCTATGCAAGAGTCAAGAGACTAGGACAAAACAGATACACTCAGATTGATGTCTGACTTGAAGGCTCATGAGTTTGACCTGAACAATGAAGAAGTTCATAAGAGTGAAGTTCAGAAGGTGTCAACCTTGGTTGCACCTCAACAAAAAAACTCAGCAACCAGCTGTGAACAACACTACCGCAATAGCAATGTGAACAAAGACACTGAAGAAGTGAAAGAACAATTGGCCTTGCCGATGAAGATTTTTTTTTTTGCATGCACCGATGAAGAAATTTAGTAAGTTCTCTAGAAGACAGGAGAAAGGAGAGTCATCCAAAAGAAAATATTCCAGAAATAATGTGAGTATTACAAAAGATATGAGAAGCATCACAAAAGAGATGACAAGAAACAATATGAGATGCCATTCTATAACGGTACTTCAAAGTTGATTGCCCATCACCAAGTGAAAGAAAGAGCATATATGAAGAGAAGAGGAAGTACAAGTCTGATAAGAAGAAAAGCAGAAGAGCTCCCAAAGTTGAAGAAAGCAACAATATCAGCAGCAGTTCTAGTGATGAAAGATGCTCATCTAGATCATCCGGAGAAGCTGATTACTTGTGTTTGATGGAACAAGAGATATAAGAAACTAAGGTGGTTTGGTATATTGAAAATGGATGTTCCATACATATGACAGGTGACAAACACTGTATGAAGGACTTTAAAGCTGTAGATGGTCCCAGAGTTGCTTTTAGGGCAATAATAAGCCTAGAATAACAAAAAAAGAGGGTTAGATCATCAAGAATGGGCTAAATATAAAAAAAATGTTACTTATGTTTAAGGCTAGAATTTCAATCTAATGAGCGTTAGTCAGTTCTGGGACAAAGGTGATGTGGAATTCAGCAAAGATGGATGCCAAATCAGAAACAAGAAGTCAAAGAAGCTTGTGGTGGCATGCAAGAGAAAGAACAACGTTTACATTGTGGATGTGGACCACAACTGTTGCAAAAACATGTGTGATGGTTTAAACCAGGTCTGATATCAGCTGGACCTGGCACAAGAGACTTAATCATATGAATTTTAAGACTATCAACTAGCTATCCATGAAGAAATTAATGGAAGGATTAGTATTTGTAACATTCAAGAAAGATAGTACGTGTGACTCATGCCAAAAGAGAAAACAGATCAAAGCTTCATTCAAGTCAAAGTCAAAACAATCAACTAAATTAATCTTGGAATTACTACACGTTGATTTATTTGGACCAGTAGATCCAACTAGCGTAAGTGAAAAGAGGTACAATTTAGTTGTAGTTGATGATTATTCAAGGTTCACGTCGACATTATTTCTCAAGAAGAAGAAAGAAAATCTAAATGGAAAACCAGATCTATTGAAGAAATCTCAAAATAAGAAGAATCTTACAATTTTGAATACTCCCTCCGCTTTTTTTAACTGACACTTTCAAGAATTTGTTTTGTTTTTATTTATCTGTCATTTTACATTTCCAGTACATCATTTATTATTTCTTTCCATCTTTACCCCCACAATAATTAAACCTTGTTTGCATATTTTCCATGCTCATAAAAATTGGAAATGAAAAATACAATTTTCCAAGAGATTTCAAACACTTTACAACTATCTACGCATGGAAATTTGTATGTTTGAAAATCTTGGACCAAATCACTAGGAGAAGTTTATAAGACTTTTTAATATTCCAAAATTACAATATGTATTTAACAGTGGACAATATATAAACTCATAGAAAATAAATAACTAAAGAAACGAACAAAAGAACTTTTATTGCATAATGTACTCTCTCCGTCCCTTATTATAAGTCATTTTGGACTTTTCACACAGATTAAGAAAAATCATAAATAAGTTACATTTTAATATTTCAAGGCAAAATATTGTATTATTTTTTGGGAGTGGCTAATAATATTGCATTGTTTAGAGTGAAAGTAAAAACAATGCATTAATCTTGTATTGAAAAGTGAGAAAGACTTATATTTTGGGATACCACGAAAAAGTTAAAAAGACTTATATTGCGGGACGGAATGAGTATTTGTTTTGGAGAAAATTGTATATTGAATTCGAGGTCTGATGCCTCTTAATTATAGCTGCATAACCGATTTAGCTAACCCTAAAAACTACCCTTTGTCCTAAAAAAAGCGCTTTCTCGTATGCCTAGAATCTTTGCAATGGCGGCTATTATTCTCGTGAATCGTGGGGGTATTTTCGACTTTTCGCTTCTCGCCGACTTAATCAAGGTTCTGGAACACCCTAGGCTCAATTGCCTATTCACCCGCCAAGAATCCTGGCCCAAGCACTTGGCCCAAATCTCTTTACTCAAAATAGTCCAATAATACACTAAATAATATCGGATCGAGGAATATGAATGTTAAATGCAAAATACTCACTCATGAACCCGACAATCACTACAAATGATTTATATAAATGGCCGAAAACAACTACTTTTAGCTTAGAATTGGTGAAATGTCGATGCCGTAAGATGTATCATTTTGAGCGCCATCAAGCAAAGAAGACTAATAATTGGCATCTCCATTGATGGATGTCAACACCGCTTTTTATACATGGAGATCTAAATGAAAAATGTATATGCAAATGCCTCAAGTTTTGCAACAACCAAACCAAATCAAGTTTGCAGATTAACAAAATCTTTGTGTGGCCTAAAGCAAGCTAGCTAACAGTTGGAATTGCAAGTTGATCAATCCTTGAAGCACAAGGGTTTGTTCACCAAACATGACCATAGTTTATTCATCAAAGTGGTCAAGGGCGCTTCTTTTATTGCTTTGTTGGTATGTGTAGATAATATAATAGCAGCAAGCCCTAATGAGCTATTGATTCAGCAAGTCAAGGATGCCTTACATCAACGGTTCACTATTAAAGACGTCCTTGGAATATTGAGATATTTTCTAGGTATTGAGGCTGCTATAACTCCTGTAGACATATCCATTTCTCAAAGGAAGTACACACTCAACCTCCAGAAGAATGTGAATTTTTTAGGGCTAAACCTGCCAAGACACCTATGGAGTCCAAGAAGACTTTACAACATGGTGATTCAACACTTTTGGAAGACAACACTGCAAGCATGTCACTAGTGGGTAAACTAATCTACGTCACTTTAATCAGACTAGATAAAGCCTATGCAGTTCAGCAGATGAGTCGGTTTCTGGACACTTCAACTGAAAACCACATGAAAGCAGCACATAGACTGCTGAGATATTTGAAAACCAATCCAGGACAAGGAATTTTGTTCCCAACAGAGAATAATCTTGTCCTGAAAGATTTTACGGACAGTGATTGGGTTGGTTGCCTTGAAACAAGAAAATCAGTATCAGACTACATGATGTTTTTAGGAGATGCTTCTATTTCTTGGAAAGCAAAGACAAACAACTATAAGAGTTCATCAGAGGCTGAATACAGGGCTATGGCAAATGCAATCTGTGAAATTCAATGGTTGATTTACATCCTACAAGATTTGAAGGGTCTTGTTCAGATGCCTGATGTATTATTCTGTGACAATGCAAGTGCACATTGCCCATATTCATGTATTTCATGAAAGAACAAAAGCACATTGAGATTGACTGTCTTGTTGTAAGAGACAAAGTCAAATCTAGACTAGTCAAACGTCTTCCAGTCAACACAAAAGAACAAATTGCTGATATCCTCACCAATGCTCTAGACGTGCCCATTTTCTCCTACTTGTTGGACAAGTTAGGCATTTCAAAGATATTCCAAAGTTCCAAAGAGTCAAGGAAGTCTCACTGAGTGCAAGTTGATTATGTACCATTCTCAGCTTTCTCAGCATGATGGGGTGTTACATTATATAAGCTGAAAGAAGTTTGCTGAGTGCGTGTTACAGTATATAAGCTGAAGGAAGTCTGTTGGGTGCAAGCTGAGCATGATGGAGGTGTCACAGTAGGTCTGCTGAGTGCAAGCTGATCATGTACCATTCTCGCTTTTCAAAGATGATGGGGTGTTAAGACATAAGTCAAGGAAGTTTGTTGAGTGCAAGCTGAGCATGATAGGGGTGTCAAGCTGAAGGAAGTCTGTTGAGTGCAAGTCAGCTGAATAACTGAAGACTTGGCACCGTGCTGAGTTAGAATTAGTTAGTTTATGTTGTAACTGTTTGTAACGTATTGTAACTTAACTTGTTGATTTTACTTCGATAATAATCCTCAATAAATAGATACAGACACGTGTTTTTTTCTTCACTTTTTGTCCCAGACGAACTCGAATCCTAAAACTCCTGGATTACCCACTCACAAGATTTTACCGCCGCCGGTACCAGGTTGTAATTCACCTCACTTTTACTAGTGAACCATTTTAAAATTTGTGTATTCGTAGTAAGATTAAAGCAAAATTTCCTAACCGTGAAGGTAGAAGAATGAAAGAAATATAAATCAGGCACCAAGCATATATAATCCAACCACCTGGCTGTCCATCCATTTCTTTTGCTTCTCCACAGAAAAACTCATGGCTTTCAATCAACCTCTCCGGCAGTCTTTCGCCACTGCAACTACTATATATATACATATATATACCCGGAGAAAAAAATATAATATCAAATAAAATCGCCAAAAAAAAAAAAAAAAAAATTTAATAATGGACATCCGGTGGAACACCCTCTTTCTTCTTCCTCTCGTTTTCGTTTCCGCCTCCTCCACAGCAACCTCCGCAAACACGCCGGCGCTGGCTCATCGCGCATTCGACAATCCCCTTTCGTGGAGGGGACGGCGGCCAGACACCAATCAGCAGGCATCAGCTGTAAACACAACGATATTAACTGACCCAAAAGTACCAAATGAAGAAACAAGCTTTCTTGGTGAATGGAAAGTAGACAATGAAAATGTAGGTGTTGCTGCAATGCAATTGCAGTTGATGCCTACAGGAAAAGTTGTGTGGTATGATACAACAAGCCTTGGCCCATCTGGGGTTCTGAACGATCCTCATTTTTGCCGCAAGAAAGTCGATAAAACGGAGGACTGCTATGCTCATGCCATTGAGTATGATGTTCAGACAGCCACCTACAGGACCTTGAAGGTACACGCCCATTGTAACTACCATCTGGATGATCACACACGATAAAAGACAAAATTGCTTTGTTTGTTGCTTCAGACACGTATCACAAATCCAACATTTGAAACAGTAATAAAAAGTTCTTATGTTAGAATTACGCCTGCTGCATACATATATCTTGTGTTAAATATTATTTGAATCCATTATAATTCAAGTCGACTTGTTAGGTCTCAATTTCGAGACGTTAAGTCTATATATATCATATTGAATTATCAAATCTCGTAAACACATAAATTTTAAGAGTCATTTACGTGTTAAACACGATTCGGCGTGACAATTTGTGATTTTATGATAATTTGTTTGTTCAGATGCTTTATGATCCATGGTGCACATGTGGAGGGTTGGGTCCTACAGGTGACCTTATAAGCTTTGGAGGCTCACATTTTAACAATGAACCAGACGCACAGAAATCTATTAGAATTCTTTCTTCTACTGCAAACAGTGAATTTAATGAAAGCCTTGTTGCCCTTGCTGATAATAGATGGTACGTTTCTCTTCTTTTTTTTTTTTTTTTTTTTTTTTTTTTTTTTTTTGTCACTTGATGATTACTGGGGAGAATGATATATATATAGGTTATGCCTCGTGATCACTCGATGATCAATGGTGTAAGATGTATTGGATCATTTTACTTAACTAACACGTACTATTCTCATTCAAGTACCCCTATTTATCTGTGTATTTGTACTTGTTTGTAATGTATCTCAGATAATTCAGCCTAACACAAGATTTGTTTACGATCTTTGATCTTTTTTACAGGTACTCTTCATCACAGGTACTTGAAGATGGTAACTTTATAGTTGTAGGAGGTCGGAATACATTCACCTATGAACTTATACCACCAAGCCAACTGAGTTTCCTGCATAAAAATTTTGATCTCCTTTCCTCAAAGAGACAGTGACACCAAACCTCGAGAACAATTTGTACCCTTTTCTTCACCTTCTTCCTGATGGCAATGTCTTTGTATTTGCAAACTCGAATCCATCATTCTTGAACCGAAAACCGTAAGGTTGTTAGGAAACTCCCGAGCTCCCGGTGGCTCGAGGAACTATCCGGCTTCAGGGATGTCGGCTCTTCTACCACTTGATCTATCTGCGAAACCATCCATGCAGAAGTAATGATTTGCGGTGGTAGCTCTTCGGATGCTTTAAAGCTTGCGGAGCACTCAACTCCTAAAGTATTTGTTCCTGCATTGACCGACTGTAACAGGTAAGGACGTAGCTACATTAAAGGTTGAGGCGTTTTTTAGTGGCACCATGCAATTTTTTCTATTCGGCATTAAATCGTGGTTTGAGGTTCGACTTTTTAGAGGTTGAATACGCATTCGACTTCTCGAGAAAATGGACCTCACACCTTATCATCGACTTCTCAGAAGTCGAATGTCAATGTGATGTATTGAAAGTAGTTTTGCCGTGATGCCACTAAAAACGCCATGGGGGGGGGGGGGGGGTTATGACGAGGGGCGGCTGCAAGAATTATGTGACATGGATCAGAGATCGAGAACGACACATCGTATTATAAATTTTTAATGCATTATATAAAATAAATATGTATAATTATGGGGAAAGGATCAATATTTGAAAAAAAATTCCCTAACTAAAAATTCCTGACTTCGTCATTGGTTAACAGGCTGGTCGTCACAAATCCAAATGCAAAATGGGAAAAGGAAGAAATGCCATCACCAAGAGTCATGGGAGATCTCTTAATTCTTCCTAATGGAGAACTTTTAATGATCAATGGTGCGTAAAAAGGTTGTTCGGCATGGGAAGCCGCGGATGAACCGAACTTAACCCCGGTTATCTATACTCCAGAAAAGCCAAAAGGTCAAAGAATGAAAGAATTGGCACCCACAAATATTGCAAGAATGTATCATTCAGCTTCAACTGTGTTACAAAATGGACAAGTCCTTGTAGCAGGTAGCAACCCACATCAATACTATAACTTCAAAGCCAAGTATCCGACGGAGCTTAGGGTCGAGAAATTTAGCCCACCTTATCTAACAGAAGACTTTCAGAAGATTAGACCGGTCATTGCGAAAGCTAACTCGTAGTTTGATATAAAGTACGGTGAACCGCTTGAAGAGCATATCGATTGAAGGTGAAAACTCGTTGCTTCGAGATTAAGATGACGATGTATGCACCGCCGCATTACTACTCATGGTTCTCTATGAACCGTGAGGTTGGTGAGTTTGGGGTTGAGGAAAGTTTCACAGATAACATTAGCGGGTGGCGCCGCCTTCACCCAAGGTGGCTCCTCCAGGCTGGTATATTCTGTATGTGGTTTATCGGGGTGTGCCGAGTGGTCGCCGCTGGGTGCATTTGCATACATAGAAACGTATGTTGAAAAGCTGATTCCAGAGCTGAGAATCGCTTTCTGGGGCAAATGACCCTAGGAAAGTTGATTATATAAAAGCTCTAAGCCAAGAATGATACGCTTTTTAGATGCTAAATTTTTTCTTTTGTTTTCATAAAGCCTCTGGTATTGGGATTGATTGGCCTGATCCGGAGTTCGGCCCAGACAGTGGGGCCGGTAGAGTCTGATGCACTTTTGTTTATTAGTTACAACAATGTAGAAGATGTTCCCATGGAACTTATGTAATTTATTTATTTTTAATGTTTATTATTTTGTAGTAGTTCAACAATTAAAGTGGCAACTCATTTGTTTGTATTGGACAAGATGCATGAAATAAAATGGGTTCTTTTTGTAAGAAAAGGAGAATAGATACTGAGAAAGCTTTTTCTTATTCAATTTTCCCTGTTTTACAATAATGCAAAGCCTAGGTATTTATAAGTAGAAAACCCTAACCTAAATTGCCTTAAAAGCCCTTCAACAGATATTACAAGTAAAACAAACATACTGAGCTCTTCTCATCACAAGGTAGAGAATGAGTAACCATTAAACTCTTAACCACCAATATCTCATTTAAAATGTGATCAAAACATCCTTATCTCTCCAATCAACCTTATCTCTCCTTGATCACATTTAGGAAGAATAATTATGATGATTTTATTTTCCCAAAAATCTGCTATGCATATTTTGCTAATGTGGCATGATTGATATCATTAATACTCCCCTCAAACGAGGCGGGACTCGGGAGCGCATAAGGTTTGTTATGTAAGAATTGTGAAGGAGGACTTGGGCAAGTGACTTGGTAAATATATCACCACCGGGCGTGGGCGGAGACATGTTTGGTGATCAAGAGCTTCCTAGCTACCTGTTCTCGAACATAGTGATAATCAAGCTCAATATGTTTGCTACGGGCATGAAAGACCGGATTAATGGTCATGTATAACGAGCTGAGGTTGTCACAAAGCAAGATAGGAGCTGAGGTTGTCAATTCTTTCAGAAGCAAAGTGATCCAGTGAGTTCGGCCACAGGTGGGCCATGGCGCGATACTCAGCCTTCGGTGCTTGATCGAGACCGCTGGTTGCTTTTGGAACACCAGGAGACGAGATTCAGCCAAGAAATGTACAATAACTCGTGACCGAGCGACGAGTGGTAGGACAACCCGCCTACCAGATCCAAAACGATAAAGATTGAGACGTGACGTGGCTTCAAGAGAGATTCCAAACCGCAATATGGACTTAACATAGCTAAGAGCCGCTGAACTTGTTGCATGTGAAACTCGGGTAGAGTTTGCATGAATCGAGATAAATGATTAACGGCATAGAGATATCCTGGTCACAGAACGCCAAATACCGGAGAGCACCAATAAGATCGCGATAAAAAGTGGCATCCGCAGGGAAGGGTAAGAGGACCAGTGGGTTTGGTGGCCATAGTGTGTTGGCGGGCTTGCAATCTTGCATGGCAACTCGTGAAGGATGGAGGTAGCATAGTGGGATTGGTGGAGATGCAGCCATGTGGTGTCTCGTTGAATCAACTCCCAAGAAGTGATGAATAAGACCGAGATCTTTCATGGCAAATTTCGGTGTAAGACTTTAATAAATGAGCTCATCAAGTGCGATTTGATCTTGTAACAAGCATATCATCGACATACAACAAGAGCACTAGAGTGCTTTGATTAGCATGATAGTAAAATAAAGAAGGATCGCATAAACCGCAATTGAAACTAAACGAAGAAGAAAAGTACTAAATCGGTCAAACTAAGCCCTGGAGCTTGTTTCAACCCATATAGTGCTTTACTTAGCTTGCAAACATAATGGGGAAATCGGGGATCACACATACCGGAGGTCGATCCATGTATAAGGTTTCATAAATGTTGCCATGCGTAAACGCATTTTTGACGCTCCAATTGACGACAACCCAATTTCTCGGATAATGCAATGGAAAGAATCACGCGAATGGTGCTAGGTTTGACCACAGGAGGAGTAGGTTTCAATATAATCAAGACCGCTAATTTGGGTATACCCTTGGCAACTAACCTAGCTTTTAGCCGATCAAGGGTCCCATCAGCTTTAAGCTTAGCCTTAAAGACCCATTTAGAGCCGATAACATGCATGTTTGGGTGACAAGGAACTAAGTGCCAAGTTTTATTATCGATAAGGCTTTTAATTCATCAAGCATACGCCTTCCAACCTCATGTTTTAAAGCACTCTTAATGGTTTTGGGTTCGTGGGAATATTGGCATAAGTGGTAGTTAGTGGCGCATTTAGGTTAGGTTTAAATATACCATGTTGAGCCCTAGTAATGGAGGGGCCATGAGGGTGCAGCCGGGAGGATTGGGTCGGAATCGCCGTAACTCATGGGTAGGGAGAGGACTGCCGGCTGCGCTGGGGATTCAGAATATTGGAGCCGGATGAGGGAGAGCCGAAGGGAAGTCCGGGCGTGGAAGCAGAGGAGGAGGTTTGAGATGGTGGATCATGATAATCGGAGATAGTTAGAGAATCCGTGATTGGGGCCAAGGGATGAATGGGAAGTAAGGGAACAAGCACGCCACCTGGAGTAGGCTATCACAGATTCAATGCGCAAAGTTAAATGGGTACGGGGACGACCGATGGTGATGTGGGTGGGAGCCAAGAATCTAAAATGGTGAGGACATAAGGACGATGAACGGTAGTCGTGGTCTTATATGGCATTAAGGTTTCATCAAAAGCAACATGCCGACATAAAAATTTCCGGAAGTGGGATGAAAACACTTATAGCCTTTGTGATTGCCGCTATATCCGACAAAACACATGTGGTAGGTCTTAGGATCAAACTTATTTCTCTTAGTATCCCAAGTATAATGGTAGCACTTTGAGCCAAAAATTCGGAGATTGATGTAATCAGATGCTTGTTATGCAAGAGGTAATAGTGGAGACTCGGTTTTATTGGTAAGAGAAGGAACTCATAATGACATACACAGCTTGTAGAGAAAGCTTCACCCATAAAAATAACGGAATTCTCATGTGAAAAGCATGGTGAGACCAAGTTCTCTTATAGTTCTCAGGCCTTCTCTCAACTATGTCATTCGTTGAGGTGTATGGGGACAAGTGATTATGTGTGATACCCTCGATTTAACAGTGAGTTGTGAGAGGAGTGTTAATGATTCTCCTCCATCCGTGAAATCGCTTAATGGATTTATTAAACTGATTTTTAGCATATTGTTCAAAGTATAGGAAAAAAGATAGACATCGGATTTATTTTTTAAAGGTACAAACCAAGTGTATTTAGAGAAATCGCCGACAAAACTCACATAATAATTAAACTTGCCAATAGATTCAACCGGGCAGACCCCAAAGATCGAATGAACTAATTCAAAATAGTCGATTAAACATGCTCGTAATAAGAAAAGGAAGCTTCAAAGTTTGCCTAATTGACAAATTTCACATATGCTCTTGTTTATTCATTCCTAAGAAATCAATAAACCCTTTATTTTTTAAACATTAATCGTAGGAAATCAGATATGCCTTAGCCTCTCGTGCCAAACTTGTGGGTGCAAGATTTTATGGTTGTTGTAGAGCATGGTGAGCACCGGAAGCGGCATATAAATCCCCTTTACATTCCCCCATCAAGACCGCTCGTCTGCTTTTGTCCTTAAGAATAAAACCATGATTAGTAAACAAACAATGTGCACCAAATCGACGCTTAATTGCCGAACGTAAATAAGATTTTTCGTCATTTGTGGTACTAACAGACATCGTAAATAACAACTCATCGTGATTATTAAAATTAATATGAATATCTCCAATGCCTGTAATAGGAAGTGTTGTACCATTCCCAATAAAAACATGAGCAGTTGTGGTATATGGCCTAAGATTATGTAAAATACGTGGATTACCCGACATGTGATTCAGAGCACCGTGTCCATCAACCATTCTCAGACAAGAATTGTGTTGTCCAAGGTGAGTGCCGATAAAGGCTCGAGGAAGGATTTCTTCATGTGCCTTTGTATTCCACCAAAGAAACCTTGCTAATATGCCCTTGACTCCACAAAAATCGCATGTCCGGTCTCAGATCGATCCCGCTCACTCTACTCATGCTTAAATACCTTTTGGGCCGATCACCGAACTGATGAGCCTCGGATCGGCTGGCTCAAATCCCTCCTGCATTTGAGTTGAACTTTGGCTATGAATCATGCTTCGAACAGATCGCTGGCCATAGAATGCGAAATGAGAGTTATTCGCTCTCTAGAAGAAGAAACCACGACTCCGCTGGTCTAAATTTTGAAGGTGGTCGACAAGTTCCTCATAACTCGGCTTGTGCATCAACATGGTCGCTGTGAAGGTCTCATATTGAGGACCAAGGTCTGGTTAATGTAAAATATACTTTTCATTATCCGTAAGGACTTACCGATTGCGCCGATCGTCACGTAGACTTTTGAAGTGATGAATATGATCTCGCAAAGGTTTTTGAGTCATCTTTGCGCATGTAAGTGATTTGTTGCTTTAGATTAAACTCGCTTTTGAGAGTTCATGCGATAGGCTTGTTTGAGAGCATCCCAAACCGCCTTGGTCGAATCTAATCCAATGACAAGGCTTAATGATTCTTCGTAAAGTGAACCAATCACCCAAGCACGTAGGAGACGGTCTCCGCTTTTTTTCCACTTCGTGATATTCCGGTTCTCTCGATTGAGGAGTCGAATTATCTGCTGAGGGTTGAATTTTAACAGAGCAGATCATCACCATTAAGGTGTCCAAGGACCTTTTGACTGTCTGCAAAAGCAATTGCTTGTTCCCTCCATAGAGGGTAATTCTTGGAAGATAATATGAGAGAAATAATGTTGTTCACGTTAATGGCTGTGACAGACATGATGAGGATTATGTAATTTTTTGGTGATCAGTCACCAATAGGCTCCGATACCATGTAAGAAAAGGAGAATAGATACTGAGAAAGCTTTTTCTTATTCAATTTTCCCTGTTTTACAATAATACAAAGTCTAGGTATTTATAAGTAGAAAACCCTAACCTAAATTGCCTTAAAAGCCCTTCAGCGTATATTACAAGTAAAACAAACATACTGAGCTCTTCTCGTCACAATGTAGGAGAATGAGTAACCATTAACCTCTTAACCACCAATATCTCATTTAAAATGTGATCAAAAACATCCTTATCTCTCCAATCAACCTTATCTCTCCTTGATCATATTTAGGAAGAATAATTATGATGATTTTATTTGCCCAAAAAATCTGTTCCTGCATATTTTGCTGATGTGGCATGATTGATATCATTAATACTTTTATCCATTAATTTTTTTTTTAATTTATAAAGCTAAGTCATTACTGTCCAAGATGAATTTAATTGTTTTTTTTTTTCTTTGTCCAGAAAATATTACCAGCAAATACATATTGAATAAATTTCATCTATGTTTGGCTTGAGACTTAATTTGTACTTACTCTTGTTTTCTGTCTGGCATCTTGTTTAGGTCCTCTTTAATAAAATCATCTTTTATACGGTATATATCTTCTATGTTTGACTACAATTCAAAATTCAAAGTTAATGATTACCATCGATATCCCTTATGTTTGGAGAAGAATTATGGTGCAAGAGATATGTGATGTATTCTACGTTTCTAACTCCTCTTTACATATAGTACGTAGTACAATATTTTAAGGATGAGTTAAATACATCACACATCATTATTTAGCATATATACCTCTCTAACAATCGGTGTATCATAAATTGATTCATAATGCTCTTCGAGAGTTTGCATTTAGCACAGTTATATAATTCTTGTCTACCAAAACCAAGAAAATGGTAAAGTTCATTTTGAGAAACTATGATATTTTTTATTTTTATTTTTATTTTTTTGGAGCAACTACGCCTCCGTCTAATTTTATTATTATTGATTTTTCACACGATTAGTTAAAAGCCAGAATTCACGCCAATCTCATTAAACGATTAAATATGTTTATATTTATGACAAAGTATTACTTAAAAGGACGTATGTGTAAAAATATTGATGATTTAATAAGATTCAAAGATAATTACATTTTTCTTAATCGCATAAAAATCAAACATGACTATTACGGAGGGAGTATGATTTTCTTTGAGGAGTTTTTGTTCTACAAGGCAATCAATTACGATAATCTTCCATTCATTCCTCGAGAAAGTGTAATCACCGAATCCTCGCTAATGCGCTGCTCTCGACATTTAAGAGGCCCGGCAAGACTAAAACAAGGGCCCTTTTTATTACCCAATTCCAACAAATTTATCAAGAGCTCCTCTTGAGACTCTCAAACTGTTTCATCTCATTTTTTTTTCTTTTACCTTTTTTCACTTCCTCGATAAATGTTTTTATGCACCATCATAAAAATAAATATTCAACATTAACACAATTGTACAAGGAAATTAACGAAAGCACCAGATAGAGTATTAGTCTCCAAGAAAAACAAAGGCTACCCTCAAAACTTCAGAACCTCCCGATTAAACTCACACTCAAACACAATTGAGCAAACAATATAAATTATAAATAAAAACTAGAACAATGTACCAAACCAATAAATCAATAAAATCATTCACCGAAATCAACAGCTTTATCAAATACTAATTAACAAAATAATCTTACCCGACCACATAGGCCATGAGCAAAGAGACATAGGAGAGATGAATTAAATTTTGATATTCTGCTTTAGAAAATTGCAAGAAAAATTATGAAGATCTTAATTTTTTTTTTTTTTTTTGAAAGAAAAAGATTGGTGGAAGTGGAACATGAATGAGGCGCCATGGAATCTATCGTGACAAGCCCTCATGTCGCGCCATTGACAAGCTATCTTCCGTTAAGAATGGTGTCTATGAAATATTCTCGAGATGGAGAATACCAAGGCATTGGACCTTTCCCATTTGAAGACTCGCCTGACACACTTTTTAGAACGCTCACACTACGGAGTCGCTTCTGTAAGATGTTTCGAGGCGGCTTCTCAAGAGGAGCATGATGTGAAACTTTCAGTTCTTTGTGAGCGTCTTTCAGAGGCCGAGATGGCTGAGAAGGCATATCTTCAAAAAGTCCAATCTTCCTAAGCCAAGCTTTCAGAGATCCGAGGTAGGAGGGAATAACTCCAAAAGGAACTGGCCGCCCTGCAGAAAGAAGAGGATGAGATTGCTTTGTCACTCAAAGAACTTCACGAGGATTACAAGGATTGATCGCCGTGCATCCCAACCGAGAGTTGAGATTGCCGACTTGGAGGACACATTTCCGCATACATACTGTAAGAGGTTGATGTTCAACAAGATTTAGGAGTTACTGTAAGGCAACCGACGTGACTTGGAAGACTTCAAGCTACCCGCTTAGATCTTCTTTTTTTGCTCTCGAGATTTCATTTTTATCCTTTTACTTGTTTATTTACTTTCTTCCTGGATGTAATAAAACTCTATTGATATCAATAAAATCTTAATATTGTTCTCATCTTCTTGAAGGTTTTTTTTTTTTTTTTTTGTTGGTATGATCGAACTTGAGTAACTTCCAAGCCGCCACGCACTCTCGGGAATGCTTTTGTGGATCAAGTCAAACGTAGTTCATCCTTTTTTAAATTATTGTTTTTATTATTATTAATTTTTTTATATGTTTTTTCTTTGAGGGGTGATGTAGTTTAGGCTCGTGCTTAGAGCATAGATTGTGCGCTTTAAGTCAGACTTAGAGCATTGATTTGATCATGCATAAAATTTCTTGAGAAACTTGCCGTTGATTGGGCCAAGTTTGACGCCATCTTTATCCACCAATTTGTATGCACCATTTGTGTAGACCTCTCGAACAATATAGGGGCCATCCCATTTTGATGTAAATTTGTCTTTGGATTTGTGTGTTATGATGATAGGTCTTCTTACTGCAAGGACGGTATCACCAACTTGAAATACTCTGGGACGAACTTTCCTGTTGAACGCCTTCGACAGCCGTGCTTGGTAGCATTCAAGGTTCTGTTGAGCTTGTAGACGTTTCTCATCCAAAGCTTCTAACTCTTCAAGCCGCAGGTGAGCATTTTCTTCATCTGATAGACCTTCTTGTATAGCAATCCTTAATGAAGGTATTTGTTGTTCAAGAGGCAGTACGGCCTCGACACCATAAACAAGCGAATATGGTGTGGCCTGTGTTGGCGTTCAATAAGTTGTGCGGTATGCCCAGAGTGCCTCAACCAACCTCTCGTGCCAGTCCTTCTTGTATTTCGCCACGATTTTCTTCAACAAGTTGCATAAGGTTTTGTTGAAGGCCTCTGCAAGTCCATTGGCGGGTGCGTTGTACATCGACGATTTGTGTTGTTTAAAGTTGAACTGCTCGGTCAACTTATTCATCAAGCTGTTCACAAAAGGCTTCCCATTGTCCGTGATGACGTAGCGCTGACTCGTGACGATAGATGATGTTTATCCGATGAAGTTTAACTACATCTTCCTTCTTTACTTGTCTCAAAGCGGACGGCTTCGCCATTTTGAGAAGTAATCGCTATGCCAAGATGTATAAATGTTGCCTCAAGACTTTGGCAAGGGACCAACCACATCCATTCCCTGCGCCAAAAGGCCAAGTCGCTACGCTGGGTGTAGTGGTTCCGAGGTCGGTGAATGAAGTTAGTATGGAACCGCATGCTTCACATTTTCGAGAGTAGTCCATGCAATATTTGACCATGGTTGGCCAAGAATACCCCATTCTTTTATGCGTAAAGTGGAGCTTTGGACCGGATTGACGGGCACCATGTATCCCGGAGTGAGCTTCTCTATAGCATGAAGAGCTTCGCCTTCTCCGAGGCAACGGGCGAACACCCTTCAAAAGAACGGGCGTACAATGTATCATTGTAAAGCGATGAAGCGTGGAGCTCAACGTCCGACATCGCTTCTTCTTTTGGCTCATCCGGGAGCCTCGCCATGCTTTAAGTATTCTATCGGAGGTGTCGCCGCCTTCTTGGTCTATCTCGTAGACACACACGGCATGACTATCACTGTCATTATCCTCATCTTCTTCAAAGTATGGAGGAACCACATATTGTTCATGATAGGACTTGCATCTTTTCACCACCTATTGCCAGAGTTGCAGCCAAATTTGCTAGAGCATCGGCCTGCTTGTTTTCTATTCTCGCACATGCTCGATGATGACGCCGCCAAGGTAATTGATGATCTTCTTTGCGTAGTTGTGGTATGGGACTAACTCAAGTTTCTTTACGCCATAGTACCTTCGATTTGGTTGATGATCAACTTGGAGTCCCCATAGACGCTTAATCGTGATCGCTTCACGCCCATTGCCATTTCAAGTCCTAAGATTAAGGCTTGATATTCTTCGACATTGTTGGACCAACATTCCTGTTAATTTGAAGGAATATGGTAATACATCACCTTCGGGGGAAACAAAAACAATTTCGGCGCCGGCGCCACTTTTTTGTGCTGCTCCATCAAAGTACATTTTACAAGGCGGGAGCACTTCAATCACCATGACGTCTTCATCGGGCAAGTCGTCTCGACAACTCCCACTTGTGGTATGGGATGGTCTCGCTAGAAGTCGCCAAGCACTTGTCCTTTACAGCCTTTTTTGAGGAACATAGATGATTTCAATTGTTGCAGCTTGAAGGTACCATTTCGCTTAATCGATCCGATAACACCGCTTGTACATGACGATTTCGCTGGTTTGCTTTTGATACCGTGATGCATGGTGTGAGCTTGAAAATAATGCTTCAACTTCGATGGCAAATATGAGGACATGCAAAGCTTCTCAATTGAGAATACTTCACCGTGGCGGGTCATCGCTCGCTTCAAGTAATACAAGGCACTTTCTTTTTCGTTGTCGTTTTCCTGAGCAAGTAGTGCACCTACTGATCGTTCTTGCGCAGTGATGTAAAGGATCAAATGTTTTCCTTTAACAGGGGCCATCAAGACCGGAGCGTTCATCAGATATGTTTTAATGCTCTCGAATGCTTTTCTGCATGAATCATCCCATTCAAACGGAACTCCATTTTTCATCAGGTGGCTGAAAGGTTGGCAACTTCCCGCAAGATTTGATATGAACCTTCGTATGTATGCTAGTCTCCCTTGCAGGCTTCTAAGTTCATGGAGATTACGAGGCTCGGGCATCTTCATGATGGCTTCCACCTTGGATTGGTCAATTTCTATTCCTCGATGTCGAACAATGAAGCCAAGAAATTTGCTTGAACTGACTCCAAATGCACACTTTAGAGGGTTCATTTTTAGTTGAAACCTTCTAAGTCTATCTAAGACCAGTCTCAGGTCACTTAGATGGTCGGCTTTTCTTCTTCGACTTGACCACCAAGTCATCCACATAGCATTCGACGTGTTGGTGTAGTATGTCGCCAAAGATCTTCTCAGATCGCGCTGATACGCTGCCCCCGTGATTTTTCGCACTCAAAAGGCATCACCTTATAACAAGAACTTTGAGTGTCCAAATGCAAGAAGTTCTTCATCTTCGAGCCATGCGGATTTGGTTATACCTCGATGAGCCATCCATGAAAGATAGCGCTGCGGTCTCCGTTGTTGCATCCACCATAAGTTCGTTGATAGGCAAAAGGAAGTCGCCCTTGGGCACGCGTTGTTTATGTCTCAAAATCCACGCATACACTAATTTGACCATTCTTATTTCTCACGGGACGATGCTTGAGATCCATGTTGATATTTGACTCGCGGATGAAGCTCGCATCAATAAGCTTGTTGACTTCGCCTATAAGTTGGCACGAGGTCCGGTCTCAATCTTCTTTGTGCTTGCTTGACCGGGCGCGATCCGCTTTTATGCATAACCGATGGACGGCTACCTTTGGATCAAGGCCAGGCATTTCTTTGTATGTCCAGGCGAACACATTCTTGTACTCATGAAGGATTTCAAGGTACTTGTCTTCTTCTTCACTGGTTAGAAGAGCACTGATATAGGTGGACCGCGGCTCATCTTTGGTGCCAAGGTTGATTTCTTTTAGCTCATCAACTGTTGACTTGACCCCTTCTTCTAGTTCTGGGGGCGCTTCTTCGGCATCTTCTTATACATCATCATTACTTAGAGTAATATGATGGACGGAGGTATATTGGAGCTCTTCTTGAGTCAAATCTCTCGCCTCTTCGAATGCTTCACTTTTGGGTGGGAAGCCTTCTTGTTCAGCAATGCTGATATAAAAAGAGGAGCCTACACTCTCTTCAGGCTCATTTTCTTGATGTGCCAAATGTGCATCCTCCATATTGTTCTTGGCATCATTACCAGTGTACACCACCGTGTGCATTTTAGCCTTCATTATATTTCCACAATGGATGAGAAGACACGTGCGACGCTTCATTCTGGACGGATCAGACTCTTAATTTCTTTAGAGTCAATGTTTTTCATCCCCTTTTCGGAAGCGTGCCTGCGTGTTGTTCGTCTCCGGCTCTTGACACCCCTTTGTTTTGGTAGATCCTTAGTCGTCACGGAAAGCCTTTCAAAGACAGAAACACGTTCTTTCTTAGGTTGCAACCTCTCAAAAACGGAGGGCCTTGGAGGCAGATGTTCTTTTGGCAATGAATACTTAAGTGTGCGAAGATTAAATACACATGATCTCTTGGTTGCAGATCTTCTGTCTAACCAATAAGTAGTTTAGTCTTTTTTGACAGGTTGATACGTATCGATATTGAAAACTCCCTTAGCTTAAATAATATACCGGAAGTACCCATCTTAATAACAAAATTTGGAAGATGATTTGGGCTATGACTTGCCAGCTAAGATCAAATACGTACTTTCTATGGAAAACCTTCATTGTTCCCGGGAGAACCTTTCTACTCACCACTATATATACTAGTCATAAAGATAAAACCTAAATTATCTCTAGTTATAAAAAAATAAAATTCCTTAATTGTTTAAGGATGCAATATATTTTAGTCTTTAATAACACCACATCATATTTACTTCCGGGCTACCTAACGAGAGTGTGCTTTTCAAAAGTTGAACAATCATACATGATATTAGACTTTACAACAAATTTTCTTTTGAAGCACCACAATTAGGTTCAACCTTCGAAAAGTAGAACCTCATAAATTATGTTCGACTTTCCAGAGATCAAGTGTGGACATTTGACCACTGAAAAGTTGAGTCACACACCCATCATCCCGGTGCGGTGTGAGTGACGGTAGATGTCGCAGTATGTCATTAAAGACTCTTTTAGCCTTTAATGGCCTTTTTAATAGATTTCTATAAAAAGCAAATTTTCCAGAATGAGAAGCTAGAAATACGTAAGAACGGAAAAAGGGGACTAGTCCACACACCTGTCTGTCCATCAATTTGTTTTGCTTCCACAAAAAAAAAAAAAAAAAAACCTTGTGGCTTTCAATCAAGCTACCATAGCCACAAGGCACTCTGGCAATCTGGTACCCCTACAAGTATATAAAGGCAAAGGAACAGAAGAGAAAGAGCATCAAATATCAATCCGCCAAACCACGTCGAATAACAACGACGAGGAATAATGGCGGCGGTCTGGTGGAAACCCCTCTTGTTTCTTCCTCTCTTTTTCGTATCGGCCTTGTCCGGTCCACGTCCATTAACCGGCAGACACAGCGGTTCAGGGCTCATAGTTGCATATGACAATCCCCCATTCGTAGAGAAGCCTGCAGGAGTCTCAGAGTCAGCTGGGAACAAAAATGTGACCATATTGACAATGCCAAAAGTAGCTAATCAAGAGACAACCTTTCTTGGTGAATGGAAAGTGGAGAATGAAAATGTAGGTGTTGCTCCTATGCAACTGCAGTTGATGCCCCACGGAAAGATCGATGGTACGATACTAAAGCCATTGAGTATGATCCTCAGACAGCCACCTACAGGAACTTGAAGGTACACATACATACATATCTATATATCTATCTATCTATACATTATTATTATTATTGTTATCTATTCTAGCTCATGATGGATTCATTGTGTTCAGATTGTTAATGATCCATCCAACACATGTGGAGGATTAGCTTCCAATGGGGACCTTGTAAGCATTGGAGGCTCACAGAAGGCTATTAGGATTATCTCTCCTGCAGAGAGTGAATTCCGTGAAAACCCTGTAGCCCTTGCTGATAAAAGATGGTATGTTGTTTCTTCTATAAATATATCTATTAGGCGGCAAGGCTTCATACTCATCTTCTTTGATTCTTAATTTTACAGGTACTCTTCGATGGTAACGCTTGAAGATGGTAGCTTTATGGTGGTAGGAGGCCGCAATGCTCACCTACGAGCTTGTACCATCAAAACCCAACTAAGCTTCCCACAAAACTTTTCAAGCTCCCATTCCTCATGGAGACAAACACACCAACCCTAGAAAACAATTTGTATCCATTCCTTCACCTTCTTCCTGACGGCAATGTCTTCATGTTTGCAAACACTAAATCCATCATTCTTGACCCTAAAACCGTAAGGTTGTCAGAAACTCCCAGACCTCCCCGGTGGCTCAAGGAACTTTCCTTCTTCAGGGATGTCAGCTCTCCTACCCTTGGATCTCTGCTAAAACCATCAAGGCAGAAGTAATGGTTTATGTGGTAGCTCTCCGACTGCAACAGGTTGGTTGTCACCGATCCAAATGCAAAATGGGAAAAGGAATTGATGCCATCACCGAGAGTCATGGGTGATATGTTGATTCTTCCTAACGGACAACTTTTGATGATCAACGGTGCTAAAAACGCACAGGAACCTAACTTGACCCCGGTGCTTTACAGTCCCGAAAAGCCTAACGGTCAGAGGATGAAGGAATTGGCTCCAACAAAGATCGCAAGAATGACTCATTCAGCTTCTGCTGTGCTACAATGCGGAGAAGTCCTTTGGCCGGGCGGTAGCAACCTCGACAGAGGTTAAGGTGAGAGATTCACCCCACCTTACTTGACCCCAGATTTCTGGAAGATAAGGCCGATTATTGCTAAAGCTAACAGCCGTACTCTAGACTTAAAGTATGGCGAGCCATTTGAAGAGCATATCAGGTTGAAGGTTAAAACTTTGGATGGATCTGAGATCAAAGTCACCTTGTATGCACCACCTTTCACCACTCATGGATTCTCCATGAACCAAAGATTGATCAGTTTGCCACTTACCAAAGTTTCCCAGGATAACATCAAGGCCATAGCACCATCTTCACCCAAGGTTGCTCCTCCCGGCAAGTATCTTCTCTCCGCTGCTTACAGGGGTGTGCCAAGTGCTGCTGTTGGGTCACCCTTCAATAAAAACGCATGATGGACTCTCCATTGGTTACATTGTAGAAAGATGTTCCCAAATGCACAACAAACTTTTCTAAACAATCATCAATTGTAACAGCACAACATCTAAAGCGGCAGCTCATTTCATTTTTGTTCTGGACAAGGCGATATATAAAAAGTTGTTTTTTATCCTTTCTTTTGTCAAAGATAATTTTGTTATTATGTGTTTTTTCTTGTCTAGAAACCATTATCCACAAATTAATATTATTAACAGGAATCTGGAGTATTGATGTCCTTGATCTGTCTCGTATACATGGCATTGAATATTATCAAACAATGGCCATGAAATGAATTTGAAAACAATTTCATAATGTTAAACTGTTAGAACTACCATCTCTCCAAAAGTTTAAGCTGATGGGAGTTAGATAATTACCATTTACATATTTCAATATAAACGTTTGAACTAAATGAATCCAAAGACGGTTATAACCATTTCATTGTTTGGAGGGGTGTGATAAAAAACAAAAAACTTCAATAAAAATGCCAAAATGCGTCTTTGTTATGATGCTCAAGTTGAATTACAATATATGCTTGTCTTGCAGCACATGTAACAGAATCAAAAGTTATACATGGGTCAAGAAAAGGCATACCATCTTCTCCGGTGGAGGAACCGCATGATATGCCTAGACTATTCACTTCCAAAACGCCAAAACAGGTCTGTCCAATTTCGCTACCCTGTAAGTTGGAATTGTTGTAACGCCTCAGAACTCAGGCCTAGCAACAGCACTACTTGAGCCGTAATGGATCCTATAACTACTTAGGTTCGTCATTCTCGCCTGGCCTAAAATGGTTAACCCAAATTACCAAGCCCATTAAGTCTAAGCCTTATATAATACTTTTTCTCCCACTTTTTCAATGAACCCAGCAGTCATGCACACAAACCAATCCTATTGAACCCTTTAACCATGGGCGTACCTCTCTCTTGAAACAAATTTGCAGAATAGAACTCCTGTTCTTCATCCAATGCCCTTAACACTTCAATAAACTAGGCTATTCAAGTAAAGCAAAAGTCTGGTAACCATGCATAAAAAAATAAAAAATAAAACTCTAATAAAAAATGCCAAAATGCGTTTTCATTATGATGCTCAAGTTGAATTACAATATATGCTTGTTTTACAGCATGTGTAACAGAATCAAAAGTTATACATGGGTCAAGAAAAGGCATACCATCTTCTCCAGAGGAACCGCATGATATGCCTAGACTATTCACTTCCAAAACGCCGAAACAGGTCTCTTGAATCCCATTTTGCTACCCTGTAAGTGGAAAGTTGTAACGCCAACTCAGGCCTAGCGGCGCTACTTGAGCCATAATCGATCATGTAACTACTTAGGTCTGTCATCCTCGCTTAGCCTAAAATGGTTAGCCAAGTTATCAAGCCAATTATGTCTCAACCTTATATCTTAGTACTTTTTCTCCCACTTTTTCAATGTGACCCAGTAGGCATGAACAAAAACCAATCCTATTGAACCCTTTAACCATAGTGCTACCTCCCTCTTGAAGCAAATTTGCGGAATAGAAACTCCTAGTCTTCATCCAATTCCTTTTAACACTTCAATAAACTAGGATATTCAATTAATTAAAGCAAAAGTCCAGTAACCATGCATGTTCCTTTCTGTCCTTCTTAACGTTAACTCCGTGTATATATTTATGTAAAATAACTTATTGAAAATAACAATACAAAACAAGCACAAAACATCCCACTTTCATGGTATTCATTTAAACTTCTCATGGTATTCATTGTACCTATATATTCATCACCTTTGTAACAAGTGAGAGGTTGAGAAAAGTAATAAGAAATAATCCTTATTCCTTTTGTCTAATTCTCTTGTTCTTATAGAATAACTTCGTATCAATTGTAAATTATTTCATAACACGTTATTATCACGAGACTATACTGGCGATGATTTTGAAAAAGGCTGAATGGGCTGATGAAGATTCACACGCCAAAGAAGTATACAGATAAGTTTTTGTTTAATGTTCCTTAAATTACAAACTTCATTTTATAATAAAATAAATTTTGTATTATATACAAGATCACGTTGCTTTATATAATGGAGATTGGTTGTAACTGGAAGTGATTTGGCTGAGAAAACATATGGAGCTGCTATGCTAAGCTTTGAAATTAAGCTAAATAATTTTATAATAACACCTGAACTAGTAACCAGACTTTTAGATACACAAAATTGGATTTCATGTCTTATAGTGCCGTTATATTTTTCATTTAATTAGTAGAATATAATATAAAATGATTCTATTAATTACTTTTGTCTTGATCTGTATATGTAAGGAAATGATATTTATTTTCAGTTGTTACGGAGGCAGACGGTAAGGCCAGGCCGCCAGGGCTATAAAATTATGGAAAAATTAGTTTATAGTCCTCTTTTTCCCTTTAATTAAATGATAATTCAGCTTCAATTTTTTAGTTACATTAAGGACAAATAAATTTCACCGGATGAATATACCCTTATTCTCAAGTCCAAACTTCATTACGCCTCCAATACTAAATACTTATTCCTACATCTCTCCTTCCTCCCCTCATCTTCAAATCCAAACGTTCGATAAATCCGCCACGTCTGAGATTCTTGTAAGCCTAATTGATCAAAACGATGACGACGACGAATCTATCTCTTCCTTCAACCTTATCCTCGAGCACGAACTGAATCGGAATTCTTGGGTTGACTTTAATCTCGAGCTGACTGGTGATAGTGAAGTGGATTTAATGTTTGCCAGTGTATACAATTTATGTGAAGAAAATTGGGTAGTTGCTCTCCGGCTTCACACGTCGGGATGTGACAGACCACGGAGGTGTCGTTGTTCGGGAACTAGTTCGACGCTAAGTGAAGAATATGCCGGGCGGAAGCAAGATGAATCAAAGAAACTACAACAACCGGAGCTTAATTCGAAAATTGAGGATTATATCCCCAAGGACAAGGGGAATAAATCATTTTGGGTAAGAGAGATCAACGTGCTTGGATATTCTCTCAATTCTTTCCGTTTGGCAAATTTGAATTTCGAGAACACCAATAGCCCAAGATCGTCGCAGGTCATTAGGATGGAAAAAATCACAGCTGTTCCACCATATGGCCTTGGTGATATATGTTTTGTACTCAATGTGATTGGTATGATGCAATGGTTTATTCTCTTGTGATATTTTTAAATTCCAAGTGGTTGGGGGCCTGAGCTTATGGTGATATCATATATTGTGTCCTTTGAATTAAGCCTTAAATGAGCCTTATATGAGCCAAATATGTGTGCCTTGGAGTAGTCACTTGAATTAAGCCTTAAATGAGCCTCGACATCGACATCGACATCGTTATGATATTGGTGTCTTATATGAGTCGATATGATATTATGTCCCTTGAATTAAGTCTTAAATGAGCCTTATATGAGCGATATGTGTGCCTTCAAGTAGTCACTTGAATTAAGCCTTAAATGAGCCTCGATATTGACATCGACATCGACATCAAGCATCGACATCGTGTTAGTGTAAATATTGCGATTAACTTCGCTTTCAAATACTACGCTTAAAATGTATCAAATGAGGTCTCAAATGAAGATAAAATGAATATGAACTTTGGTGAAACAATTTTTGATAATCGGTGTTCTAAATCAAAAGTTACGGTCGCTTATAAGAAAAACGCCCGCTTAATGCAAATATTTTTTCGCTTTCAAAATTTACGCGGAAGTGGTATCGATTTGGGCTCAAATTAAAGAGCAAAAAAAAAGAATTTTGGTGAAAAATTCACGATCGGAGTTATAAATCAAAAGTTATGGGTGTTTAAAAAAGAAAAACACAAAAAACTAGCAGATAACTGATGTAATGTACATGTACACGGGCGGCCGAGCCTGAGGACGCGCGCTTATGCAGGCCAATTTTTGTCTGTCTGAAATTGTTCATTCTTTTGCAACTAAAAATGAAAGGCTATTATATTTATTCATTTTATAATTTATTTATTTATTTATTTAGTTCTTTTCCCTCCATCTCTCTTCTTTTTTTTCCAACGACGAAAGCATTCATTAATGAAAAAATGTCAGCTAATACATGTCCACACCGAGGTATAGCCATGCCAAAAGACGCCAACATCATAATTGAAAGAGAAAGCAGCGAGCTTATGTGCTAACTCGTTGTTTCCTCTTTCGGAGTACAAAACATGGCATGATCCAATACAGGAAATCATCAACCTAATATCATCCAAAACAACCGCAGAGTCAAAAGGAGGAGGCTGGCCTAATTCACTACTTTTAGCTAAAGACAAAATATCAGTAAAATAGACTAAATTCGTAATGCCCAAGGCATGACATCTACTAAGACACTAGCGTAAAGCTTGAGCCTCCGATGCAAAGGCAGAACTAGCCACCGATCTCGGGGATGCCCAAGCTTCCAAAATCGTACCATCTTCCCTGAAAAGAGCTGCTCTGTAGCCAGTAAGGCAAGATTCTGTCTTCCAGGCTGCATCGACAAAGGCCCTAACCACACCTGGAGAAGGGTATGTACGCTGCAAGACATGAGGGGAGGAAATAACATTAGAATCTATCCTCTCCTCTTGATTTGCCTGCTCAAAGTCTAACCACGCCTAATTAGCATACTTAGCAGTAATCTCCGGGGGCCAAAACAAGGAATTGAAATGTCTATTACAACGTGCTTTCCAAATGTACCATAGAATGAAACATGAAAAAATTATTCGGTCATTTAATATCCCACGGGAAAACTTAGCCGACACCACATCCCACCAATGCCTAGCCGAGGCATTTGGAGCCGAAACTCCTCCCAAGCAACACCTGCAAACTTCCAAACCATTTGCGCATAGCGACAATAAATGAAAAGGTGATCAATAGACTCCGAGCTTTCTCCACACGCCGAACACATTGAATTATCAAACCCAAAACGTTTGCAAAGGGTCTCCGAAGTAGGCAAAACAAATTTAAGCAATTTCCAAAGGAAATACTTAACTTTTGGGGGAAGGGATATAGCCCAAATTCTCTTCCAGAATTTTTCGTTAACAGTATTACCACACATAGAGCAATTATTATGAGCACACAACTTTTGCTGAAGACAAACATCATAAGCAGCTTTAGTTACAAAATCACCACATTTAGAAAAAAACGCAAACCCACTTATCCGAAGTGTCCTTTAAACTTATCGGTATTTTAATGATTTAGTTCACGTCAACTTGCCAAAAGGACTCCAATAACTTAGCCTTGTTCCACGCATTATCGGTGATGACGGTCAAATTATACCCGTAAAAGTCATCAACATTGACCTTAAATCGAGATTAATAATGTATATTTCATATTAAATCACTCGTTTATATTTACTATTTAATGTTAAGTGATTATTAATATGATATTTGGTATTTAGCTGTTTTTATTATTAAAGACCGATTTATTGTGCGATAATTGCTGATTTTGTAGATCGTGATAAATCGGAAGATAAATATCGCAAGAATCGAAATCTCAAGATAATGAAGAGGAAAATCGGAGCATTAATCAAAGGATAAATCGATCGCTTAAAAGAATGCAGTGGGGAACAAGTCGACAAAGAGACACGCTTAACACGTAAAAAGCGGCTCGGTCGACCGAGCCTATCCATTCGGTCGACCGAGAGAGTCGGCTCGGTCACTTGAAGTTTATCCGCGTAAATCGCGTGTATATCTTTTAGATCCTTCCTAGGTCAAGAAAACTCTATATAAGCAAAGAATACTTAAATTTGTAAAACACACCAATGCACACCTTAGACATACATACAATACCTTATACCTTTTTATCAATTACATTCATAGATTTGGTACGTTACAATGTAGCTGTCCAGCAGTTTATTATGGCTGCAAATATGTAAGCCTTTAATTTTATGTTGTATTTATTTTAAGTAATTAGTCCCTCCCAATTATGCTTTATCGTTTGAGTTAGTTAATCATAGCTAGATGATGTAGATCTAGGCTATGACGTTGGGAAGGTGGCGATACCTTGTCCATGAGGATCCCATAACCTACGTCATACACTTAGTATTTATTCATGAATCTACTTGATTTAATTAATGCGTATCTATGTTAGTTTATATGAATACTATGCGAATTCTGTATGATGAAACGCTGAGAGATATGTTCAGAGATGTAATCTGGGGACGAAATCGATTCGGGTGACCGAAAGGTGTCATTCGGTCGACCGAGCCTATTCACTCGGCCTAACCGAGCCCCTGTCATCGTTAATTACGCCACGCCTTTATGGTTAGGTTAACCTAGTTGAATTTATTATCTCAAAGAGGTATGGCTATGGCTACGTTACTCGCTTAGTTTAATTAAAATGTGTAAAAAGGAAATACTAATATAAAACTCTTCTGTAGGCTTATGAATTGCTCTTCACGGACGCTCAATAAGTTATCTAAGTAGGTTTATATTTGGGGATTGCTAGCACTGATTATACATACGCCGTAGATTAGCATGAGACTATAACTTGGTAATTGCTAGTTGGACGAGAGCTTGAGTAATCGCTAGAAGTACGCGCCAACCATAGGAATGTTGCTCAGACGAGGTGTACGATTAATATCGGCATCCTTAGTGTCGTAAGCATACGCGAAAGTTATATGAGATGGATACCCAAAAGGTGAAGTCACGAATGTAGCATGTTGATCTGTAAACCTAACCGGTGCTAAGTCAAGTTAAAGAGGATGACTCCGTAGCCAATCTAAGATAGATACAAACGGATTGACAAGCTAATAAGTTCAGCTTTATTATATAAATTATCTAGGTCCAAACGATAAAGACTATAATTGGGGAAGTTAATTACGTTGTGTCGAGTCGTGTCTTTACCTTTCTTATTTTATGTTGGTCGTAGATCGCTTCTATGTCCTTGACATGTTTAATTAATTGTTTGTATATAAGATGATCCACAATTGGTTCCTCGTGGGATCGACCTTAATTCACTATAGCTATACTACGACGGGCCTAGTCCTCTTGCTAGTATTGGTTTATGGTGGTCAAGTATATTATAACCCGATTGACCCCGATCAAGTTTTTTGGCGCCGTTGTCGGGAACCAACGGTCAATTTTATATATAAATAATTTTCTTATTCATGTCAAGTTTTCTATTTTAGAGTCTGCTTTTGAGTCCATCCGGTTGTCTCGCTATGTGTAAAAATTCCGTAACTGAACAATCGGTTTCGCCTCCCGCCGAGATTGCTCTCGCTGCCGCCGAGCCTGGTTCTATTTTTCTCGACTTCGCGTGTCTGCTTATCCTCGTAGGTTTAATCCGTAGGTCCGAGCAGCAGCATGGGAAACCATGTTAAAATCCGCCACGGTATGTTTTGTTTTTCTTATGTTTGCGTAAACCAGGGAAGCAATAATCCGAGTCAAGCAATTTTCGCGGGCGCCGAGAAAATAACCCAAAGAAACATGTGGAGCTACGAATCTAAGATGGGAAAAGCGATGGAAGCAATACCTTTAAAGCACAAAGATGGCTCAAAAAATTTTAACGGCTTAAATTCTTCAGTAGTACAATGTTGAAGGCAAGGTACTACCTTTTTTGCTTATGTTTTACTACTTTTGGTTTTTTGAGCATAAGTTAGCCTATACATGAACCTTAGTATGAATCTTGGCCCGGAGTGGTTTGTAAGATTGATTCTATTAGTGTGGAAGGTTCGCCCCAAATCTGCTCCTCATCTAGAGGGTGTAATGAAACATGTAGTCGCTGAAAGGAAGCAAAGTGAATAAAGAGTTCCTCGTAGTTCGTTAAAATCTCTTTGTCCTATGCATGAGATTGCTTCTATCGCCAGGGAGCAACAAATTGTGTAGTTTAAGCATTCACAATCTAAAGAAGACGTTGAGTTTTGAGAGAACACCATCTTCTCGCTGCTGAGTTTTATGGTGATGGCTTCTCGGTGAACCCACCTTAAACAGTAAAACGAGATTACGCTTTGGGTGACAATTTAGAAATCGGAGAATCTTAGTACATGGGTTCGAAATGGTCTAACCATGGTGGCGAGTTCAACCAAGCTTCGCTCAATCGACTTCTCCACGTGTGATGTAATGCTATATGCCAGCTCAACAAGACTTAGCATAACCGATAAGCCTTCGGCTAAACGGGCTTAATCTTGACGGATTATCCCGAACTATCACATATGTTCCAACGAATAAGACGGGCGAGGCTTGCCTACATAACCGACCTTATTCGAGTACTTTGATTCATTGTTTCTTATTGTCAAGGCCAAACCGTAATTTTAACCGAGTTTCTTAGAATTCACTAATTCCTAAAACGAGCCGAGGTAAGAGTTTTGGATAAATGGTATGGATAAATGTCGCTTCCTAGGTCTCACAACCAAGGGAAGGGTATTAATCCGTTAAAAGCAACAAGCCCACCTCTTATAAGGCGCTATGGCGGTCAAAGTCCGCGATCCAAGAATGATAACCGATAAGGATAATTTTTTGAATGTCGAAATGAGGACTTTAAACTCGTAACTACTTCTTTGAAACCTCGTGATTTCTTTTTTAGGATTTTAGGTTTTTTTCTTTCTTTGAGTCCAAACAAGAGTAACGTGACATATGTTGAGGTTTTTATTTTTCCGTGTTCGATGGCCATTGGGCTAAGGATGTGCAAAACTTTTTTACTCAATATAGGCCACGTGAAATAGAGTTCCAGAGAGAGTCAAGAAATTGCTAAAGAAAAGGAAATTTAGCAATCAATCTTAAGATGGAAGCATTTAGAGAGCTTGAGAATTATCAAAATGTAACAGAGAATGATTGGTGTGAACAAGAACAATTTTGGTCAACTTCTAAAACCTTTAGAAAGGTGATCCAAGTGAAAATCCAAAGTAGTGTGCAATTCACCTTTCGATCCTCTCACCAATTTGCCCCAACAAACCACATTTCTAACCATTCTTTCATCGCCTCTTTCTTTCCATCCGTTTCACTCTCCCACCCAATCTCAATGCCTTAACCATTTTCAACCCACCCATAAACACAATTTCTTACCCGCCCTTTATCTTTCTTCCCATCCTTATGTGTATCTTTTTCTAAACCCATCATAGTCTCAACCTCCATACCTATGTGTCATGGAATTTGAAATATTGCTAAGTTTTAATGATTATCTTTATCATTTTGGTTTTCATGATCCTAATTGGGTAAGTGTAGCTCGACCCTAGCTCGATTTTAAAAGTTTTGGTCTGATCAAAATACAACTTATCTTTCTACCGGAAGTTTTACATTTCACACTTTTACGCCTATTCCGGTCAAGATGATGAGTTCAGTTCTAAAATATCACACCGATCCGGCCTTGTTGATGACGTTATGACTTTTACGTGATACATTGGGTTATTAGTAATTTCAAGGAGAAGTTTATATCTCCCTAGGTTGTTGATATCCAATGAAAACGTGAAGTTTTCGTGATTAAGTATTTGATTTTATCTTTAGCCAATAGTCGTCGATTCAACTGCTATACCTACCAAGTTTCTCTTTCCTGGATTGAATACCTTTTCGATCGAGTCACCCTCGTGTTTTCCCACGCCGGGTAATGCTTTTGATCTTTGTCTTCCACCCGGTTTTAAGAATATTTAGGCGGTGGAGGTTGTAGATGAAGACCACCATCTTTAGTTGCTTGTTTATTTTTCTTTCTATTTAGTATTTTTCTTTTTGGTTTCCCTTGTCATTGGTTGTATAAAATAAAGTGGCTTAAACTGTTTTTAGGTATTTATACCTCATTACTGCCACATTATTTTATAACTTCCTTAGACATGGTATTTGACGGTTTCGCTTTGTTTGCTTATACAGGATGTGTCTATCTCTCCACGACGTGCTAAAATTTACTCCGATCTTTTTCCTTTACTTGGACCCGTTCCAGAGCTAAGTCTTTTTCTTAAATTCTCATTTATTTTTGTCATTGAGGACAATGCCATGTTTAAGTGGGGGTAGGAGACTTAGCCATGTTATGTTATAATTGAAAATTGAATGAAACGGCACATGATTGAAAAATTTAATAAATACTATATTATGTATCTCGCACTTTAGAATTGTGAGTTCCTAGCTAAGAATTGATAGAAAGGAACCAAGTTTCATGAGTACGTGATCATTATACTTATGTTAAGTAAATTTAAGGATATTCATGCCCGCTTTGCAAGTAGTTATGTATTATTCAATTACTCAACTGCGGAATCGAGTATACCGCGCAAATCATAATAATCGATTTAATATTGTGTACATTGAATAGATGATTGGTTATGTAAACTTAGTATCAATATCTATCTCACGATGCATTCTTATCTTTTAGCCATTAAAGCGAGTAATAAGCTTTGAGACGCACTGTTTTAGCAAAATGTTAGACATCGGGCTTGTAGTGACATTACCAAAGTAGTCCCCCGCTTGTGGTAATGTTCGATGCTATACAAGATCTAAGATAGGGGATACTCTAAAAAGTTTTCTTCCTTGAGATTGATAGTATTTGAAAAATATGAAGATATGAAAAGAATATTCAACTCTTTAAGAGGCTTTGAGTAGTACTCGGTCTCCAAGTCCAAAACCCTATAGATACGCTCTTGCTTATTGCTCTATTGCTCTAACCATTGCGAGGCATAAGAAGTATGAATGCCGAGGTTGGTAGGTTGAGATTATGGGTTAGCATAAACTCTAATCTTGCAAACGAATATATAAAACTAAATGCACATGCACACATCACTTTGATTCATAGTAAGTAAAGTGAATAATGGATATCTTATGAGCATGACTAGTATGAGTTGACTTGAGTTTCTTATGTAAGTATGATTTGACCATAGAAAATGTTATCTTGGGGAATGACTTATTGATGCTTTGTTCGACGATCAAAGTCTAAGTGGGGGTAGTTGATGACGGTCAAATTATACCCGTAAAAGTCATCAACATTGACCTTAAATCGAGATTAATAATGTATATTTCATATTAAATCACTTGTTTATATTTATTATTTAATGTTAAGTGATTATTAATATGATATTTGATATTTAGTCGCTTTTATTATTAAAGACCGATTTATTGTGCGATAATTGTCGATTTTGTAGATCGTGATAAATCGGGAAGATAAATATCGCGCAATCGAGAAATCTCAAGATAATGAAGAGGAAAATCGGAGCATTAATCAAACGATAAATCGATCGCTTCAAAAGAATGCAAATGGGAACAAGTCGATAAAAGAGACGCTGCTTAACACGTAAAAGTGGCTCGGTCGACCGAGCCTATCCATTCGGTCGATCGAGAGAGTCGGCTCGGTCACTTGAAGTTTATCCGCGTAAATCGCGGTATATCTTCTAGATCCTTCCTTGGTGGCAAGAGTCTTAAAAGGAAAATATTTTTAAAACCGTGGCTCAAGCAAGACTAAGACTCTTTGAGAATAGAGGTTTGAAATAGCCAACACTGTGGGTGGCAATAGATTCTCCAAAGAGTCTTAGCCAGAGCCACAAGATTGGCTATTTCCAAATTTTAAAACCAAGGCCGCCTTCCTTTTGAAGACAAAGCGCCTCTCACTTAAACCAAAGTTGATGACCCGAGAAATTTTTATTAGAGTTTCCCTACCAAAAGTTAGCCAAAAGGGAGTGAATTTTATTAACAACTCCTTTGGGAAGTCTGACTACGGACATAGTCAAATTGGGGATGGCGAACAACGACGAGAATAACAAAATCGCTTTACCCCCTGACTTAGAGTCTTAAACTTCCAACTATCTAGTTTATTTTTGCAACGGTCCACAAGAAAATTAAAAATATGATTTTTAGACCTACTAACTACTAGCGGGAGCCCTAAATACTTGGAATGACTTACCTCGGAAACCCCATTGAATAAAGCAAACATGCCATGCTTACTACATTGTGAAGTATTTCTACTAAAAAGACCGCCGACTTATCAATATTAGTGGCTTGCCCGAGACTTGCTCATATTTATTCGTAATAATAGCTAAGTTTGCAAAGACAATTAACATCCACACGAGAAAAAAATCAGAGAGTCATCCGCAAAGAATAAGTGGTTGATACGGGACTTTGCCTAGCTATTCTCAATCCCGGGACACTACCATCGAATTAGCTTTCTTTAATAAATGGCTAAGGCCTTATGCACAAATGATGAAAAGATACTGAGAAAGAGGATCCCTTGCCTAATACCCCTACTTGGCTTAACAAAACCCACTCTCTCCCATTAATAATGAAACAAAAAGATGACAAGCTTGTGATGCATTGTTTAATAAGAGCAGTCACCTCTTCACTAAGCCGAACTTCGTAAGCATGTAAAAAAGGAAAGGCCATCCAACCCAATCAAACGTTTTGGAGAAATCTAATTTTAAAGCCATGTAGGAATATTTTCCTTTCCTCTTATGCATCATATAGTGAATTGACTCATGAGCTACAATGTAACTATCCAACATCTGACGACCCGGAACAAAGGCATTTTGACTCTCACCAATACAGAAGGGCAAACAGACCTTGATGCGGTTAGCCAAAACCTTAGAAAGGATTTTATAAACTATATTACAGAGGCTTATGGGCCTAAAATGAGCCGGTTCTGAAGGATGTACATTTTTTGGAATCAGAGCAATGCAGGTGTGATTTAACTCTCTCTCGGAAATTTGCCTTTTTTAGAAATTGTTAATAGCCTTCAACAAGTCGTTTTAATAATGCGAAAGCAATTTTTGAAAAAGCTAGAGACATACCGTCCGGGCCGGAGCCGATGACGAGTGCATTTGAAAATAGCCGCTTTGAGCTCTTTTTTTCACAACATCTTGCAAAATATTAGCATTCATCTCCGGGTGACACAAGACTTCATATCCTCAAAATCCTGCAATAGAGAGTCATTGATTCCCGAAGAAGAAAAAAGCTTATCATAAAATTGTTGAAACTCTGAGACAATATCAGTAGGGGAAGAACACCATGAATGGTCAGACGGCCGAAAAATGCCAGAAATAAACCTCTTTATTTTTTTACCATACACAATCGAGTGAAAGAATTTGGTATTTTTATCACCCTCCTTAAGACAACGCACTCGAGAAAGGGATTTCCAGTATTTTTCTTCATCACTATAAGCGATTGAAAGTTCCTTTTTCAACTCATTAAGTCCCGCAATAGTAAGTGAAGACTGGGCCATCTATTAGTTGAGTTTAGTGTCTTTATTCTAATAGCGGAATTCGTAGCATTGACTCTTTTCCAACAATTAAGCCTCATACGAACTGCTTTAATTTTAGAGAGGACCTGGTAAAAATGAGTTCCCCTAACTTGAATCTCCCACCTTTGCTTAACCGCATCAAAGAAACCCGGTTTACCCACCCACCGGTCATCAAAAAAGAAATTTTTCTTGGATGAGACACCCCTACCCACACATCAAATATCTAGGAGGCAGTGGTCGGAGGAAGCCATATCAACATGAGAAACTGTCGCATTTTTGAAAAGGTTGGTCCAACATGCCGTAGCCAGAGCTCGGTCCAACCTCTCAAACATTGGCTCTTCCCCCTCCCAACGACTCCAAGTCCAAAAGTGGCCAATAAAACCCAAGTCAATAAGACCACTTGAAGATAAAAAGCTTCTAAAATCGGAAAAAGAAGACTCCACTCTATCCCTACCCCCTAGCTTCTCCACATTTTTACAGATATTATTAAAATCTCCAGCAATGAGAAAGCAATCCCCCCAAAGAGACATTCGATTAAGTAAGAAGCTCCATTGACTCTTTCACAAAGAAGTGGGCAGAGCTAGCATAAATACAAATAAACCACCAAAAGAGTTAGGTTGCATACCGTTAATGCACTTCAATGGTGCACGGAGTAGGTGGTTGAGATAGAATATTAGCATCGTTTTTCCAAAATAAAGCCAAGCCTCCCAAAGCCCTATAGTGGTCAACAAGATGTACATTACCAAAACCAAGCTTTTACACAATTTGATAGTAGATTAGGCTGATTCTTCATTTCAGAGATAAAGAAAACATCTGGGGAGTGGAGCCTACACATCTCCTCGGCCTGGGATATTGTCAAGGAGCTCCCCACCCATTGACAATTCCATACCACGATCCTCATTGTGGAGGTGGGAGCCACTTCGGGCTGGCTGCCTCCACCCCATCTTGAATAGCATCAGACGTTGTGGTGTTCATAAGTTTCAATTTCTTGAGAAAATGTTCAGATAAATCGAAGTATTCCTCATCCTTGTCAGCCTCAATACAGTCTGCTACAAATTCCCTCGCACCAGAATCGGTATCTTGTGGGTAAATAATGAGCGGGGCTTCCCTTGGACTGAGTTTACGCTTTCTCATGCCCACAATCAAAAGTTCAGTCGGCGCAACCTCAGATTCAGTTAAGGCATCAGTGACATCCTCAATAGTCACTCCAGAGTTCTGGGCCGAGATAAACTTATCAGCTTCATCCGCGTACCATTCAATCATGAGGATTTCCGGGGTCGGGGGGGATAGCTCTTCCTCAACAATCATAACAATAGGAACATCCTGTGAGTGTGAGGATTCACCATAGTACATCACTTTGTTTTTACCTTTGTCCATTTGCTCCTTCATTATCCCAGGCTATTGGCCTTCATTAGCCGCTGCTTGATTCAAATCAAAGTTGGAGTTGGAGTTAGCCACAAACATTCTTCCCTGACGAGGCTTTTCTTCTTCAAAGATCACTTTATCGTGGACAAAGTTACCCGGCGATCCTTTCATATCGTGACTTGAGACTTGCCAGGCACAAGAGAGGACTCGGTGACAGATTTTATCGGAATACCATGAAGCTCAGGGCCAAAGGCCTCTTCACTGTAAATACCCGCATTCTAATCAATGACCTTAGCATAGCAACAAGAGGACTTATGCCCGACTACCCCACAATAAGCACAATATATAGACACATGTTCATACTTGAAATTGATCCATTTCTCGATACCATCCTGGCACACCAACATACCTTGCAAGAGGGGCTGCGAAGTGTCGATAACAACAAGACACCTAACGAACTTACCATATTTGCTTCCTCCAAAAACCACTTGCTTCTTCAGAACAACACCTAGCTTCTCGCTGCATTTCTCCCATCGCCTCCGAAACCACTCTAAAGAACAAGCCCCAAACTTGGACCCAAACTGAGCTAGATTGAAGGCTCCTCTTCTTTCTCGATACCCGGCCGCCATTTCTTAATAATCATTAGACGAGAGTCATGCGATACGGAGGGTAGCCCATGAGAACTCGTCGGCATCAAGCTCCAAATCGAAATGAATTTGGTATAAATTGGTGCTCGTGCCAATGATTGTGAAGATCTTTTTGCACTTCCAATATAGAGAGAGTATCCATAAGAGCACCGCACCGATGCTTTTCTCGTAAATGATTTTGACAACCAAGTCGCGCTTACACTCCTCATTTGATTTGGCCGTGACAATCGCCGGTAGTTCAATTTTCGACTTTCTCGTGGAGGAGCCGTGCCGCCCTTCGAACCTTTCGTCATTTCATCCGCCATCACCTTAGATCCAAAGACGATAAAACGGATCTACGAGAAAACCTCATAAGAATGAATCGGGCGGAAAACACCCATTGAAGGAATAGGCCAAGAATAGATCGAGCTTGAAGAGGAGAAAGGCGATAAAGCTAGACAGAGCTTGCAATTTACGGTGAAAATGGAGAAACGAATTGAAAATGCAAAGCAGAGAAAACCTCATCAAAAGATTGTAGAAAAGAACGAAAATCGCTTTCACCTGAAACTTTCGCAGATCGGTAACCTTCCCATAAGAGTTTCCCTCCGTCTCTCTAAAATTATTACCAGGGCAACGGTTCCCAAATTAATATGAAATGCCAAAATCACCCTCAATAATATAAAACAAATATAAAAATTACAACACTAAGCCCTCTTCCGTCTCATGTAACAAACGTTGAGCCGCCGCCGCCGCCGCCGGCTTCTTCTTCCTCTCCCTCCCTCCCGCCTTCCCTCCTCCTCCTCCTCCCTGCTACCTACTCCGATTCACTTCCGCCATACTAGTAATAAACTGAACATCTTTTGTATTGTCCTCGTAAACCCTGTTGCCTCTTCATTTCTGTAATTCCCGGTGTTCCAAGCTAAATACAAGCAAATCCAAGAGGGAAAAAACTAAAACAGATAAATAATACATTACCATAGAAGCATAAACCCCAAAACCTTATTTCCATTCTCAGCAACATCTTTTGTGCTACCTCCGTCCACCTCTCTCTCTATCTCTATATATATATATACAGGCAGACACAACAAGAACAACGACACATTCTTTTACTTTTATCGATCCAGCCTCTGTATTTCTGACAGCAAGAAGAAATAGTTAAGTGATGGGCGATTCAGTCGACAAAAAGAAGAAGAAGAAAATGCAGAGCATCACAGTTCACCTGCTACTGCTTCTAACAACGACAATAAATCTAATAAGAAAGAGGAAAATAAAGAAGTAGCTATCTTCGGCAACTACAGACACTACTATGGCTACCGAGTAATTTTTCATATCATTTGTTGAATGTTCTTTTTTTTTTTTCGCTTTCTAAATGGGCCTGATGATCTTGATGTTGAATTTGATGATGGTTGATGAATGGAATAATCTATTTCTCCTTTAGATTGGAGAAGAATTGGAGGAGGACCCAAGGTTGAAGGTCATGAAGAAAGAGTGGTTCTATGACAAGGATTGTCTTGATATTGGCTGCAATAGTGGAGTTATAACGATAAACATAGGTGAATTTCTAGCTTGTTATCTCCTATTTTGCTGGATTAGGTGAACATTATAACTTCCACTGTTTTTTTAGGAACTGATCGTTTTGGTTTTTGTGTTTCATTTTCATTGCAGCAAAAAAGTTTTGTTGCCGGAGTATATTAGGAATTGACATTGATCGAGGTAACTTTTAACACATTCATTCCTTTGTTTTCTGTAAAAGGTCCATGCTTCTTAGTCTTCCTTGCTGCTTTGTTTGATATAAGGAGAAAAACAGGCATCGAATGATAGAAGTCCCTAAAAATAGGCTTGGCTATGTCCGGATGACAGACTATATGTCCCAAAGAGATAAGCCTCCCGAAAGGGGGACCAAAAATTCGACGGGGGGAGGGGGCTCTGAGGTGTAATGTTGTTTAGGAGGGTGAGGTGAGGTGGGGATGAAGGGTGGAGGGTGGAGGGTGGAGGGTGGAGGGTGGAGAGGGGGGATCAAATGCACCAACAGGGGATGGTTGTTGAGATTCGTTTCACCAATTTGGTGTAGCTAGTATATTTTGCTATGTGCCCTTACATTAGTTTTCCACTTTTGATCCTTTTCTTTTCCTTGATGTTGAGTTTAGTGACGGTATATGATGATGGATATGTAACCTCCTTTAGTAGATAGGCAATGGCCTTTACATTTTACATTTGAACCATCTTTTGAACAAATGTATTCTAGCTTCGTACTTCATTGGCGCACCAATCTAGTAGGTGTGTTCTTGTAAGTTGACTAAGTTCCTTATCTGCTTTTCCCTGTGGCATGTACTTATGTTTGTTAAAAATTAAGTATTGTCGCTAAATTTTGCACTATTGTTTTGTTTGCAAATGCCGAATTGCTAATGACAGTTTGCCTCTGTCTAGCTCGAATTGAGGATGCAAATTGGACTCTAAGGAATTCTGTGAATAAGGGTACTTGCAAAACACATCAAGCAAGTGATATCCAACTCAAGAAAACGGACAATTCTGATCAAGGAAGAAATCTGTTTAATGTAGTCTCTTTCCAGAAAGGAAATTTCATTCAGAACTGGCATCCTCCTGAAAACAAACTTTATCATGCGATTCTGTGGTACGTATGCTTCTTTGGATGCAAGCTCTTGTGAATCTTTCAAGTTCTTGATTTTTTTTAAGTGAGGCTTTGGTGGTAAGGACTGCCCTTTTTTTGGTCTTATAATTCTTGGTCCTCAAAATGTGATGATATGGTATTTTTCATCGAGTTTCTAGCAGTCCATCCTTCATCTCTTTTTTCTCTCATAGTCTTAGCGTAGGGGCTGCTTGAAAAGATGTTTAGTTTCTGATGCCACTAGTCTTGTTGACGGTTCTTATATTACGACTTGCAGCTTAAGTGTAACAAAATGGATCCATTTGAACTGGGGCGACGATGGACTAATCAACTTGTTTTCAAAAGTGTGGAGGCTCCTTCAACCGGTGTGTTGTAACTACAATTTTCTTTTTCTTATTGTCTCCTATTTTTGATAATAAGTATTTCTCTGTTGAATTACCATCTCTTCCAAAACCTTAGGCCTGTTGAGGAGGGTGAGTAATAAACGTATTTTAACGCAACACAATTCAACATTGTAAACTATATTGAATGTAGGGCGGTGTTTTTATTCTGGAGCCTCAACCATGGACCTCATATTCAAAGAACCGTAATGTGTCTGAGGTATGTTTTGTTCAACTTTGTTATGGAAACAACATTTAATTTTCAGAGGCCAGACTTGTTTCATTTCATGAAAAAGTACATTTGATCAAGACTATGTAGACATCAGAATTTATCATTAATGAATCTGATTAACTGCAATACTAACGAAACACTTCAATTTGAGGTTGATTTTTTCTTTTGTTTTGCAGACTGCATCCTGTAATTATCAAAGCATTCAGATAGGCCCTCAAGATTTTCAGGACATACTTTTAGACAAAGTATATTTTTTATAATCTTTAAAAAGATAACTTTCAGTATCAACCTTTTGAGAGCACTTCGAATTCGGATGGTGAATCGTCATATATTAAATTACTTATCGTGTAATTGCAGGTGGGATTTAACAGTTGAACACTTAACTTCAAACTTACCGGGTAGCAAAATTGGATTCGACCGACCTGTTTTGGCGTTTTGGAAGTGAATAGTCTAGGCATATCATGAGGTTCTTTTAGAGAAGATGGTATGCCACTTCTTGACCCGTGTATAACTTATGATTTTGTGTTACGTGTGCTAGTAAGCAAGCATATATTGTAATTCAACTTGAGCATCTTAATGAAAAAACATTTTGGCATTTTGTGCTGGTTAATTTTTTTTATTTATTCTTTTCTGTTTTTTCTCCCTTAATCACCCCCTCCAAATGATGAAGTGGTTATAATCGTCTTTGGATTCATTTAGTTCAAGCGTTTAACATCATGAAATGGTTTTCAAATTCATATCATGGCCATTGCTTGATAATTATTCAACGCCAGTTATTAGAGACATATAACGACGTCACTACTCTATATAAGGATTAAAAAAACTTTTTATATATTGCCTTACTGAAAGTAGGATAATTTGATATACGTTTTGAGGATATTATAGTAAGCTTGCCTTACTGAAAGTATGATATTTTGTGCTTGTTTTACATTGTTATTTTCAATAAGTTATTTTACATAGATATATACATGTAGCTAACGTTAAGAAGGACAGAAAAGAACATGCATGGTTACTGGTCTTTTGCTTTACTTGAATAGCCTAGTTTATAAAAGTGTTAAGGGCATTGGATGAAGAATGAGTTATATTCTGCAAATTTGTTTCAAGAGGGAGGTATGCCCATGGTTAAAGGGTTCAATAGGATTGGTTTGTGTGCATGAATGCTGGGTTCATTGAAAAAGTGGGAGAAAAAGTATTAAGATATAAGGCTTAGACTTACTGGGCTTGGTAATTTGGGTTAACAATTTTAGGCCAAGCGAGAATGACGAACCTAAGTAGTTATAGGATCCATTATGGCTCAAGTAGTGCCTGCTAGGCCTGAGTTATGAGTATGTTATAACTTCCAACTTACAGGGTAGCTAAATTGGATTCGACAGACCTGTTTTGGCGTTTTGGAAGTGAATAGTCTAGGCATATAATGCAGTTCCTCTGGTGAAGATGGTATGCCTTTTCTTGACCCATGTATAACTTTTGATTCTGTTACATGTGCTGCAAGACAAGCATATATTGTAATTCAACTTGAGCATCATAACAAAGACGATTTTGGCATTTTTATTGAAGTTTTTTGTTTTTATCACACCCTCCAAACAATGAAATGGTTATAACCGCTTTGGATTCATTTAGTTCAAACGTTTATATTGAAATATGTAAATGGTAATTATCTAACTCCCATCAGCTTAAACTTTTGGAGAGATGGTAGTTCTAATAGTTTAACATTATGAAGTTGTTTTCAAATTCATTTCATGGCCATTGTTTGATAATATTCAATGCCATGTATACGAGACAGATCAAGGACATCAATACTCCAGATTCCTGTTAATAATATTAATTTGTGGATAATGGTTTCTAGACAAGAAAAACACATAATAACAAAATTATCTTTGACAAAAGAAAGGATAAAAACAACTTTTTATATATCGTCTTGTCCAGTACAAAAATGAAATGAGCTGCCGCTTTAGATGTTGTGCTGTTACAATTGATGATTGTTTAGAAAAGTTTGTTGTGCATTTGGGAACATCTTTCTACAATGTAACCAATGGAGAGTCCATCATGTGTTTTTACTGAAGGGTGACCCAACGAGCAGCACTTGGCACACCCCTGTAAACGACGGAGAGAAGATACTTGCCGGGAGGAGCAACCTTGGGTGAAGATGGTGCTATGGCCTTGATGTTATCCTGGGAAACTTTGGTAAGTGGCAAACTGATCAATCTTTGGTTCATGGAGAATCCATGAGTGGTGAAAGGTGGTGCATACAAGGTGACTTTGATCTCAGATCCATCCAAAGTTTTAACCTTCAACCTGATATGCTCTTCAAATGGCTCGCCATACTTTAAGTCTAGAGTACGGCTGTTAGCTTTAGCAATAATCGGCCTTATCTTCCAGAAATCTGGGGTCAAGTAAGGTGGGGTGAATCTCTCCACCTTAACCTCTGTCGGTTGCTACCGCCGCCAAAAGGACTTCTCCGCATTGTAGCACAGCAGAAGCTGAATGAGACATTCTTGCGATCTTTGTTGGAGCCAATTCCTTCATCCTCTGACCGTTAGGCTTTTCGGGACTGTAAAGCACCGGGGTCAAGTTAGGTTCCTGTGCGTTTTTAGCACCGTTGATCATCAAAAGTTGTCCGTTAGGAAGAATCAACATATCACCCATGACTCTCGGTGATGGCATCAATTCCTTTTCCCATTTTGCATTTGGATCGGTGACAACCAACCTGTTGCAGTCGGGAGAGCTACCACCGCAAACCATTACTTCTGCCTTGATGGTTTTAGCAGAGAGATCCAAGGGTAGGAGAGCTGACATCCCTGAAGAAGGAAAGTTCCTTGAGCCACCGGGGAGGTCTGGGAGTTTCCTGACAACCTTACCGGTTTTAGGGTCAAGAATGATGGATTTAGTGTTTGCAAACAAGAAGACATTGCCGTCAGGAAGAAGGTGAAGGAATGGATACAAATTGTTCTCTAGGGTTGGTGTGTTTGTCTCCATGAGGAATGGGAGCTTGAAAAGTTTTTGTGGGAAGCTTAGTTGGGTTTTTGATGGTACAAGCTCAGAGGTGAACGCCTATGCCTCCTACCACCATAAAGCTACCATCCTCAAGCGCTACCATCGAAGAGTACCTGTAAAATTAAGGATCAAAGAAGATGAGTATGAAGCCGCCGCCGCCGCCTAATTGATATATTTATAGAAGAAACAACATACCATCTTTTATCAGCAAGGGCTACAGGGTTTTCACGGAATTCACTCTCTGCAGGAGAGATAATCCTAATAGCCTTCTGTGAGCCTCCAATGCTTACAAGGTCCCCATTGGGAGCTAATCCTCCACATGTGTTTGATGGATCATTAACAATCTGAACACAATCCAATCCATCATGAGCTAAAATAGATAATAATAATAATAATAATAATAATAATAATAATAATAATGTATGGTATGTGTACCTTCAAGTTCCTGTAGGTGGCTGTCTGAGGATCATATTCAATGGCTTTAGTATCGTACCATACGATCTTTCCGTGTGGCATCAACTGCAGTTGCATAGGAGCAACACCTACATTTTCATTTTCCACTTTCCATTCACCAAGAAAGCTTGTTTCTTGATTAGCTACTTTTGGCATGGTCAATATTGTCACATTTTTGTTCCCAGCTGACTCTGAGACTCCTGCAGGTTTCTCTACGAATGGGGGATTGTCATATGCAACTATGAGCCCTGAACCGCTGTGTCTGCCGGTTAATGGACGTGGACCGGACAAGGCCGATACGAAAAAGAGAGGAAGAAAGAAGAGGGGTTTCCACCAGACCGCCGCCATTATTCCTCGTCGTCGTTATTCGACGGTGGTTTGGCGGATTGATCAGTTATGATATTTGATGATGTTTCTCTTCTGTTCCTTTGCCTTTATATATACTTGTAGGTGTACCAGATTGTCGGAGTCCTGTTTGATTCAAAGCCACAAGTGTGTTTTATTTATTTATTTATTTATTTTTATTTTTTTGGGTGGAAAAGCAAAACATATGGATTCACAGCCAGGTGTGTGGACTAGTGCCTGCCCATTTTTCGTTCTTCCGTAGTTCTAGCTTCTCATTTTGGAAATTTTGCTTTTAACAGAAATCAGGGTTTTTTTTTAAAAAATATTTTTTTTATTTTTTTATATTCTTTTTTAATTTTTTATATTTATTTTTAATAACAGAAATCAGTTAAAAGGCCATTAAAGGTTAAAAGAGTCTTTAATGACATCCTACAACATCTACCGCCACTCACACTGCACCATGATGATGGCTGTGCGACTCGACTTTTCAGAGGTCAAATGTCGTTAAACAATTAGAGATAATATATTTTTAAAATTGTAACCGGTAGTGAGTATGATTCGTTTCTATATAGAACAATGGATTTGTTTTTTTTACTGAACTAGTAAACGAAGAGCAAGGGTGGATGCACGCGTTGAACTACTGTCTCTCCCAACGTGTTGAACTACTATTAAGTTGATGTGGAGGTAGATAATTAACATCTTATACACTTTAACATGCCCCCTCAAGTGTCGCCATGACTCTGGCTCTGATATCATGTTGAACTACCATCCCTCCTAAAAGTTTAAGCTGATGATCATCAAGACAAATGTGTATTTTGGGGGTATTAGTGAAGAGCAAGACATATGTGTTAGTGAAGAGCAAGAGGATGAGTTGTTGAGGATCTCTGGTTTATCTGCTGGATCCATGCCTTTCAGGTACTTGGGATTGCCTCTTGTTGCCTCTAAGCTTCTGGTAGTGGATTATGCACCCTTGTTTATGAAATTGGCAAATTACTTTGGGAGTTGGAAGGTTCCACCTTGTCTTATGTAGTAGACTTGAACCGATTAGATCGTTGATACATGGTGTTATTTGCTTCGGATAGGAGTTTTTCCCATTATTGGTGAAGTTCAAAAAAGAATGGAGGAACTTTGTAGGAAGTTTCTTTGGGGGCCACAGATTCAAAGAGGAGAAATTTGGTTGCTTGGAGTCGGGTCTGTTTGCCCAAGGATGAGGGGGGACTTGGCTTGTTTGACCTTAATGCCAGGAACCTTGCTCTACTCACTAGAGTTTTGTGGAATTTTCATGTTGAAAAGAACTCCTTGTGGGTAAAATGGGTTGACCATTATTATTTCAAAGACACATGTGTTTGGTCCTTTGTTCCTACTGTGATGATCTCTTCCATTTTGAGGTCCGTGTTGCATATTAGGGACAATTTGGTCCAGAATGCAGGTTTTGAAGGGGGGGTGCTGCGCTTTTGCTTAATAGTTGGAAATCTGGTAATAAACTAAGTCCCAGGCTTTCTTATGAGCATTTCAGACCTAAGGGTAGGAAAGTCTGGTGGGTGAATGTGGTTTGGAACCATTGGGCTACTCCAAAACACTGTTTTATTTTATGGATGGCAACTATAGGGAAGTTACTTACTAAGGATATGATGTTTTTCCTTGAGGATGGCCGGGATTGTAGTCTTTGTAACTCTGTTGCTGAGTCTGTTGAGCATCTTTTCTTCAAATGCAGGGTCACGAGCGAAATCTGGGATGAGATAAGGTCCTGGTTGGGTTTGCGCAAGCAAATGACTAGTATCTTGAGTTCTTTGAAGTGGTTGAAGAGGGAAACCAAGGGTTCAAGTGTGAAGTCAAGATCCAGGAAGCTTGTTGTTGCTGCTGCTGTCTACTACATCTAGAACCTGAGGAACAAGAAGATCATGGAAGGTTTTGGGAACAACATTGCATCTGTGGTCCGGAACATCAAAAGACACATTTTTTACATTTTGCATTCTTTGTATCCCCCAGACTGATGTATCCCATGCTTTGTATTTATTCATATTTGTATGGGATTGGGGATGGTTGGAGCAGTAGCTTTGTTTCTACTTTACTTTCTTACACATTAGATAGCTAGCTGAGGTGCTCCCAAGTTATATCTAGTTAGTTTTGCCGCCCCACCATTTGTTATCTTTGCAAGTTGTTGGATACTGCATGAGGTTGTGACGTTGGGAAGATTGTAGTAGTCGTGACCGCCTCAGGGCTAAATGCACCACTCGAATCTGCACCATTCTTGTAACCTCAAGTAGATCTCTTTTGGGGATTCCTTACATCTCTCATTTGTGACTTAGATGGATGGAATCCCCAATATGACCCCTCTTTTGGTTTAGTTGGGATATGCTTTGTTGAGTGCACTAGGTGTATCAATATGACCCCAGTTTGTTACTTCTTAGGGTGTACTTGTACATACCTTTGGTTAATATAATTTACATTTTAACCCCAAAGAAAACATGATCTTCAAACACCGTCTCAACATAAAGTCCTGCATGGACAATATGTAAGAATATCAGTTGTATCACCGCAACATATAAGTCCCACCTAGACAAGATATGAGTATCTCAATAATAGATCCACGTCACATAAGTCTTACCTAGACAATATGTGATCATCTCAATAGAATTACCAAACACATAAGTCCCACCTAGACACTATGTGTGCATCTCAATAACAAGGACTTACCTAGGCCAACATAATCACCTCATTATAAAATCCCGCCAATGGTCAAATGTGAGTGTATCAATCATAAGACCCGCCTAGGTCCAATATAATCACAACATATAATAAGGATAATAAAACAAACACATAGCACATGGATCAAATAATAAACACATTGTTGAGAAAATTATCAATTTAGCATGTTGTCTAACAATTTTAACAAGCAATCTAAACTTTTAAAACACATGAACATGCATGAACTGAAAATTAATAAAATGGAACCAAAAAAACTTATTGACTGAGACGAATGCAATACTCCATCCTTAAGACGTTTTACCTCAATTATGTGCACACAGTAATGACAATCGTATCTTAAGATACAACAGTCATACCTTCTTCGGATTATTGCATATAAATGAGAAGAAGTACGTGAACCGATCTCGTTCTGTCAATTTCTTCTTGACTCAAAAAATATGCAAAGTGTATTTCCGGATGCTATGCGTAATAAAACGCCTGCCTTTTAAGGACAATGAATTTCTTATAAAATTGCCTTATTATCTTCACCTGTGTGCTAGGATTGTATATGAGAATGAAGACTATTCATTACCGGTTGCATCCTTCTAAAAACGATTCAGCCGAACATATATGTACTTGCAACCTCTCACCAAATCGATGCAACCCATTTGTCACATGTTCATTCGGATTTTCCCATAATTGTTAAACTTTAATTCAGATTTCTCCAACGATCCCCCACATGAACGAAGATTAATACAAATGCAATGCAGACACTGAAGAGATCGCAAACGGAAATATGTTGCATCGGGTGAGGTGGTTTGCTTCCTTGTACCTTCCGTAGTAGAGTACCATCAGGAATACTCAGCTAAGCAGTGAACTAGGTCTTGAACTGCTCAGGATTCAGTGTATGCCTAGACAATGATACCTACACAACAGATCATCTAACATTCTCGAGGTTCTCATAGTTGTGTCCGTTTTGGCCCTGTACAACCTTGGTTTCATAAAGTGCATTTAAAGAATTCAAGTCTCAAAATCCTCACAGAAATGGCCCCACTTCCCACCTATTTAGGTGACCTCATATAAATAGTACTCTGCAATACCCTACCTGGATCAACTAAGATATATGAATCATTAAAAGCTTTCGCATAACCTAAACCTTCAGCAGACAACATTTTTGTTTTAACATAATGTGTAAGTGCTAATTGTCCCTCATAACTTACTTTTTCCTTTTGAACCATTATATTGGGATCTCCAGTAGCATGGTTTGGTTACCATTATAAGGAAACATGTGTAATAGGCTTCAGTCTCATTCCGTTTGTCGAAATCGACATCTGATCTCTAGGCAAACCTTTTGTTAGCGGATCCATAAGATTCGATCTTATGTAATCAATGGAAATCACGCCATTAAAGATCAATTATTTGATAGTATTATGTCTACGACGTATATGTCGAGACTTACCATTATACATACAACTTTGTGAGTGTACAATAGCCGACATACAATCGCTATGAATACTGATAGAAGGATATGGCTTTGGCCAACAAGGAATATCCTCTAGAAGTTCCGTAGCCACTATGCTTCTTCCCTAGCTTTATCCAATACTATAAAATTATATTTCATGGTGGATCTATCTATGCATGTTTGCTTTGAGGATTTCTGATGAGCGAAAAATTCACCCACTAAAAATACATTTATAAAGACTCGCAACTGTGGGTAAACTAACTCTCTAACTGGCAGAGTACCAGGTCGATTGCTAGGATAGCTACAGGAGTACGAGGTCGTCCCAAGAGAAATGTGGTTGTGAGTACCAAAGCGAACGTGATTCTTAGTCTAGGCGATCAAAGTTTTAAGTGGAGTGTTTATACTAATGCGAAAAATAAATTTTAACTAACGAGATTAACTAGGTGATTAAAAAGCATAGCCGAGCCATGATCCAACAGGTTATCTCCCCACAGGAAAAACTTGATAAGGAGTGTGTTTTATCTGATTCAGTTCATATGATATTCACGGGAGTCAACTCTTTATTCTTACGTTAAGATCTCGAGCAGACTCTCACTTAACCCCCACACTAGGTTTATTAACCTCCCTTGAGAGCTAACTCGCTTTAACATGGTTGACCGTAATAAAAACCGTTGAAAAACCTCACGTAAAACATAATTTTAACGTATCACTTAGGTTGCCAATCTAACGATTAAAACTATAGTTTAGTGATTTTAAAACATGTTTCGCACATCTCGTAAAAATAAGAATTTCACTTAGGCATAGTCCAGACTCATCACTTAGATTGTCAATCTAACAATCGGGACTATGATTAGTGATATCCATATCTCACATCTCACCGTAAAATATATTTATAAGCTCGATGTAACCGTGAACAAAGTTGTCAATTTTATTCAAAGTTATTAAAATGATCAAAACAAGTTTAAAACATGATTTTATCATAAAACGTTAAATTAAGCACGACACAACTCCCATCTCGTATCCCGAGGGTTGATTTCACCCGTTTTCACATAATTCGGCTATGTTTATATTTAGCTACTCATTATAACGGAAAAGAAAAATATATCATATATATATATAAGTGCATAAAACATAAATATAGATATATATATATATATATATAGATCTATAGATATATATATATATATATATATAGATACATAAATATAGATATAGATACTTATATATATATATACTACAAAATGAAAAGAACAAGAATGAAAGAACGGAATTAAAATTATATTAAAACGATAACTAATCGGGTTATTACACCGACATTATAACTACATATATATCTAATTTATAGGCCCCTCAAAACATAAATAAAAGAAGGGAAAAGATGAAAGGAGGTTGGGGAAGAAGAGGGGCCGCCGGCTCTCTGTTTAGAATGCTGTATATATAAGCAAATGTTGAGGAGCCGGATCGATCCGAATTGGTGCCGGATCGATCCGGTAGTGATCATTGCTTACGAGGATCTAGATCCTTCCATCGAGTATTTATTTGTAATAAAACTTCTAAAATTCATATCTTGAGTTGTAGGCCTCCAATAATTATGATTCAAACGTCAAAATTAAGCTCTCGGAAAATTCTTCAACTTTCATGAAGGACACTTCTTCAGAAAACGCCTTTTTGATGGGCCATTCCCATTACGCGTCGTTTTCGGGATTTTCACTGATACGAATCGATTAGCCACTTGACCACCATTTGAGTTGTAGAAGTCCGATTGACTTGATTCAAAATCCATTGGAAAGCTTTCTTGAAGATATACAACTTTTATTAAGGAAACTTCTTCAGAAAATGTCGTTTTGATGAGCCATTCGTATTACGAAGATATTTCGGGATTTCTACTAATCCGAATTGATTAGTCAATTGACCATAACTTGAGTTGTAGACCTCCAATTGACGTGATTCAAAATGCGTTGGAAATCTCTATCAAAGATCTACAACTTTCATTAAGAAGTCATCCCCTGAAAATGCCTCTAAGCTGGGTCAAATCTCCATCGAAAATATGTAATGATTCAAGTACTTAGGAAAAACGACCCTTTTGAACTCGTAAGCTTGTGGCACCTTCTTCTAACCCTCTAAACACCTCTTTTAGGGCTCAAAACATGTCGTTACGTAGGATCTTGGTCTACTTATGATTACGCAATAAATCACCAAAATACCAAACGTAAACCGACACGACATTCAAGTTACTAAACGGTACAAAAAACATGATAAAAATACGATATTTTATAAAATAACTACTACTTATATATTTTTATGAAACTAAGGAATTAAAGACTCAAAACGATATAAAAATACTCAAAATGATATCGAAATGGGGTAAATTGTTATCAAAATAATAAAGTGAATTTTTCCGTTATCACAACCCCCCACTTAGCTTTTGGTGTGTCCCCTCGAACAAAATAAGCGATAAAATAAAATGAATGAGGAAAAATTCATGAAGATGTAAAATATAAAGGCCAACCGGATGATGTAACCATTCGAATCATAACCACACGTTAACCTTAATATAAATGTATAGCAGTGTGTGTGTGTGACAAGCCTTTTCAATTTCCACTATCCTCTCTTGAATAATTCAAGCAAACGCACAAATATCCATTGAGCATACCCTAATGACTTTCCTAGGTATAGACGAAGAACAATTCCACACAAAGTCCTCCGTGTACTTATTAGGATAATCCCTAAAGCATATCATTCGGTTTATCTGGGGATAGTTGAAGATAACTTCTCTTTTTTTCTTTTTTTTGCTTTTTTTTTTTTTCCATAGAATACTAACATATCCGAACTCATTGCCAAAATCGACTATCTTTCAAGCGTCATGAGGTGAGATTGAATACATTAATACATATCTAACTCTTTTTTTTATTTTTTTATTTTATTTTTTTTATGTGTAGCATATGCCCTCATTTCCAGCAATAAGATGTTTCGTGATAACACCCTAGCTGGACTACTATCATCAGGCAGTCGGGAGCTTTTAAACCTCATAGTGGTATAGGACGTTTCGTGATAACGCCCTACCGCACTCAAATCATTGGTAGCTACAACCGACATATATATAGTTCATCTTAATTTGGTATTTTTCTTTTCATTCCACTTAACTTATATCCTTTCTATCACATTCAAACCTTCAGATATTCACGATACGCTCAAAAATTAGGTACTAAATTACTGCAATTATCTCTAGAATAATTACTAGGATACTGAATGGATACAGTTTAAAATTTTCGCTTCAATATCAAAGGCTTACGTGAACAATGAATTCATGTTATACAAATATATTTCCGGTTAAAATACACTTGCGGTTCACATTGGTTATACATATCCAAATTGATCATTACATCTTTAAATTCATGAAATATATACCTTATACAGATTATTTTAATCAACTCATTAATGCTCGAAAGATTAAAAACTAAGGGATTTTCTGATACAAAATAAACACTTAATGCCATTACTAGACTAACCTCGACTCTACCCCCCACTTACAATTTTGCATTATTCTCATAGTGTAAATGAGATAGAGAGGAAGACTTAGCTTATAAACCAAGCAAAAAGATGCTATCGAATCCCGTGAATACCATGAGAAAGCACATCCCGAATCCCTGCACCAAAACAACCAAAACAAAGCCAACACGGGACATGGTCCTCGTGCCAAAATATTGAACAGGATATGGGAATAATGAGATAATGGGCCTGTCACACGTCGTAAAATTCGATAGGCAATATAATAGCTTTAGATGGAAAATAACCATCTTGGTAAAGCACAAAACATCTAAGCATATACGTATCATGAGAGCATCAATTCATAGTCCACTATTCCTAGACTCATTTTTTATTACACACGCTTTATTAAAGCGGGAATACTCACCACTATACTACAATCGACTGTAAATTTGAAACAGACTAGATTGTAAAGTGAAATGTGTGAAAGAGTGTTGAGTCTTTTATACCCAGATCCTCAAGGATTCAATAACCTAAGTCCAAGAAATGATACATTTGAATTTTTATCTTTTTCTCCATCGGGATTTTCGGATAACCACCTAATCATTCCTCTTAATGAAATTCAAACATTCATATCGAGACTTGGTTGTACTTTGTCCATATTTCCTATTATATTGACTCATTCACATATTCTATATTAAGACTAGTCTTATTCAAATTATTTATTTAACGGGCTGCCTCCGGTAGCTCTTTTGTTTAACGTCGTTTGCTTTCGATGGGGTGACTCTATCTGCACTCAATCAACCAAAATCCGAACTTAAGAAGATCAACGACTTTAGAAAAATTAACAATGCGAGAACCATTGAAATTAAATTGTCTAGAACGCACTCGTTTGGCCCTCGATGTTACCTCCTCCCCCACCGCCGAACCTTCTTTTATCATCCTGTCGAACCATCTTCTTTTGAAAATTACCATAAAGCTCATCCATCGGGAGTACACAAATCTGGACCGCAGAAAATTCATCCTCACAGAGTGGACGAATGTAATAATCCGGGACCGATATATCGCCTATTACCAACTCTCCGGTGGCTTTACTAAAGATGGCCAATCAATCTCTCGCCTCCTCTAACTCTGTCATCTCCAAATCTTGCACTTTTTCTTCGCGAATCGAATTATCAACCTCATTCTCATCCCGAACATTTTCGGTGATAACATTTTCATCCCTAACCACCTCTATTGCACTTGTCTCTCGCCTCTTTCACATACCTCACTAATTCAATCAATTGCCCCACCTTGTCTTGAAGATTTCTTATAAGCGGAGTCAAGACTTACCTTGAACTCTGCATGTCCAACGATCGCTCTTCCAAGATCCGGTTCAATCGTTCTAGTTGCTCTATTTGACTGTCGGTGAATTCTTCTTGTGGCATGGGGCGCATCGATCATATTGACTTTGATTCATCGGAGGTGAGTAGTAGTCCTCTTGCCATTCCGCATAATCGATCGGATGGCTGAATATGGTTAAAGCTATCAACGTCTTTGAGTATGAACACCGTAATCTCGATAAGCATTAGGGTTCGGGTAACCTCGTAATGTTGTGGCTCATAACTCGAATAACCATAATTCGGTCCTGGTATGCACTAGGGCATCGATAATTCCATGAACCTTGGTTATTCTCGTTGTTGATATTGAGGCTCGCATACTAATCGTTGTTGATAAGGTTGGTAGGGGTATTGTTGTTCAATTGAGTAGTTTTGATTGAAAAATCCATCCATTTAAGCTCAATGCAAGATCTCGTAAAACAACAATAAAACAATAAAAATTTTTTTTTTTTTTTTTTTTTTTTAAGTAAACACACGATATTTAGACCCCTCAAAAGTTATGGTTGCCGAAGGCCCTAATCCCCGCTTTAGCCGGACTTACAAGATATCACCCTCCGAAGAGGCTAAGTACCAAAGTCGTATTCAAACCGAGTTCAGGACAATATTACTTCAAAGATCCATAGCTCTTTGTCGACATCTAAATAAAACAAGAAAATAAAAACCTAGGCCCGAGCCTTCGGTTCACTTACAAGATATCACAACAATATCACACATTTCCCCGGCAACGGCGCCAATTTTTTGATGAGAGAAAAATACACCCACTAAAAAATTGGTCCCCGGCAACGGCGCCAAATTTTTGATGAGCGAAAAAAATTCACCCACTAAAAATACATTTATAAAGACTCGCAATCGTGGGTAAACTAACTCTCTAACCGGCAGAGTACTGTGTCGATTGCTAGGATAGCTACGAGAGTACGAGGTCGTCCCAAGAGAAATGTGGTTGTGAGTACCAAAGCGAACGTGATTCTTAGTCTAAGCGATCAAAGTTTTAAGTGGAGTGTTTATACTAATGCGAAAAATAAATTTTAACTAACGAGATTAACTAGGTGATTAAAAAGCATAGCGAGCCATGATCCAACAAAGTTATCTCCCCACAGAAAAACTTGATAAGGAGTGTGTTTTATCCGATTCGGATTCATATGATATTCACGGAGTCAACTCTTTATTCTTACGTTAAGATCTCGAACGACTCTCACTTAACCCCCACACTAGGTTTATTAACCCTCCCTTTGAGAGCTAACTCGCCTAACATGGTTGACCGTAATAAAAACCGTTGAAAAACCTCACGTAAAACATAATTTTAACGTATCACTTAGGTTGCCAATCTAACGATTAAAACTATAGTTTAGTGATTTTAAAACATGTTTCGCACATCTCGTAAAAATAAGAATTTCACTTAGGCATAGTCCAGATCATCACTTAGATTGTCAATCTAACAATCGTGACTATGATTAGTGATATCCATATCTCACATCTCACCGTAAAATATATTTATAAGCTCGATGTAACCGTGAACAAAGTTGTCAATTTTATTCAAAGTTATTAAAATGATCAAAACAAGTTTAAAACATGATTTTATCATAAAAACGTTAAATTAAGCAACGACACAACTCCCATCTCGTATCCCGAGGGTTGATTTCACCCGTTTTCACATAATTCGCTATGTTTATATTTAGCTACTCATTATAACGGAAAAGAAAAATATATCATATATATATATAAGTGCATAAAACATAAATATAGATATATATATATATATATATATAGATCTATAGATATATATATATATATATATATATATATATATAGATACATAAATATAGATATAGATACTTATATATATATATATACTACAAAATGAAAAGAACAAGAATGAAAGAACGGAATTAAAATTATATTAAAACGATAACTAATCGGGTTATTACAATCGACATTATAACTACATATATATCTAATTTATAGCCCTCAAAACATAAATAAAAGAAGGAAAAGATGAAAGGAGGTTGGGGAAGAAGAGGGCCGCTGCTCTCTGTTTAGAATGCTGTATATATAAGCAAATGTTGAGGAGCCGGATCGATCCGAATTGGTGCCGGATCGATCCGGTAGTGATCATTGCTTACGAGGATCTAGATCCTTCCATCGAGTATTTATTTGTAATAAAACTTCTAAAATTCATATCTTGAGTTGTAGGCCTCCAATAATTATGATTCAAACGTCAAAATTAAGCTCTCGGAAAATTCTTCAACTTTCATGAAGGACACTTCTTCAGAAAACGCCTTTTTGATGGGCCATTCCCATTACGCGTCGTTTTCGGGATTTTCACTGATACGAATCGATTAGCCACTTGACCACCATTTGAGTTGTAGAAGTCCGATTGACTTGATTCAAAATCCATTGGAAAGCTTTCTTGAAGATATACAACTTTTATTAAGGAAACTTCTTCAGAAAATGTCGTTTTGATGAGCCATTCGTATTACGAAGATATTTCGGGATTTCTACTAATCCGAATTGATTAGTCAATTGACCATAACTTGAGTTGTAGACCTCCAATTGACGTGATTCAAAATGCGTTGGAAATATCTATCAAAGATCTACAACTTTCATTAAGAAGTCATCCCCTGAAAATGCCTCTAAGCTGGGTCAAATCTCCATCGAAAATATGTAACGATTCAAGTACTTAGAAAAACGACCCTTTGAACTCGTAAGCTTGTGGCACCTTCTTCTAACCCTCTAAACACCTCTTTTAGGGCTCAAAACATGTCGTTACGTAGGATCTTGGTCTACTTATGATTCTCGCAATAAATCACCAAAATACCAAACGAATCTGACACGACATTCCGGTTACTAAACCGGTACAAAACTACTAAAAACATGATAAAAATACGATATTTTATAAAATAACTACTACTTATATATTTTTATGAAACTAAGGAATTAAAGACTCGAAACGATATAAAAATACTCAAAATGATATCAGAAATGGGGTAAATTGTTATCAAAATAACAGTGAATTTTTCCGTTATCAATTTCCAAGACACAGCACCACCAACAATAGTGAACAGATATCCATTAGTGTATTTCGAGTCTTTACAATATGATATCCAGTTTGTATCACAGTATCCTTCCAATATTGCTGGACATATTGTATACAATAATCCGAGATTCATTGTAAACTTCAAGTATCTCAACATCCTATCAAGGGTTATCCAATGATTCTCACTTGGCTTACTAGTGAACCTATTAAATTTATTCACAGCACAAGAGAAGTCTAGTCTAATACAATTTGTTATGTACATCAGACTTTCAATCGCTTATTAGTATTCCAATTGCCTCACCGATTCACCTCTATTTTTTTACTAAGTGCTTACTTAAGTCAATTGGATTCTTTACAGGACTCTTGTCAAAAAACTTAATCTTTCAGTTACATAAGTCCATCAGATGTTTTTTGAGATTTCAATCCCAAGTATAACATCAGCAACTCCCATTGATACATCGAAGCTTTTAGTCAACATCCTCTTGGTGTTCACATTGGTATCATGATCACTACCCATGATCGAAGATGTCATCCACATACAAACATACTATCATGTATGCACCAAGTGTTCTTCTTTAACCCAAATGATGAGGCTTTATTCAATGATTTTATTGAGAACTCAAGTTGGTGGACTTAAAAATGGGTAGAATGAAATATACTTGGTATAATAAAGTGGTTCCAAGATGAGTAGCTTGATAGATTCCTGGTTTCTGATAGCTTTCTATCTAATCGGGAAAATGTGTCACTTGAAGCTCTTGACAGACGTTTATCAGATCACTTCCCTTTGTTGCTTTCTATTAAAAAACTCGATTTTGGTCCCTTGCCTTTTCGAGTTTTTGATCATTGGTTAGAGCATGTTGAGCTGGAAGATGTGGTGAAGAAAAGTTGGCAGCAAGAAGTGGATTCAATTATGCCAGGAGTTAGATTGAAATTAAAATTGAAACAATTGAAAGAAGATGTAAAATCCTGGGGTAAGGAAGTTTTTGGGAGTTTGATTTCACAAATTAGGCAAGAAGAAAAATTGCTTGGGGAATTGGATTTAAAAGCGGAAGAAAATAAACTTAATGAGGAAGAAGAAAGTTGTAGTAGATGTAGTCATTGAATTTTTTTAAATTAGGTGTTGTGTTGGAAAATAATGCTCGTCAAAAATCAAGAATCAATTGGTTGAAGGACGGTGATTCAAATTCAAAATTCTTTCATAAGTGTGTAAAAGGGAGAACTAGAAAAAATGTCATGCCAGGCTTATTGGTCAATGGTTCTTGGTTGGAGGATCCGGCTCTAGTCAATGCAGCGGTTCAAGATTCCTTTAAGGATATGTATAAGGAAAAGGTACGTTCCAGGCCGTTTTTAATAGTGAACTTTTTGATAAATTATCTTTAGAACAAAGTGCTTGGCTGGAAAGAAAATTTTCCGAGGAAGAAATAAAAGCGGCGGTGTGGTACTCAACAGTGTGAAGGATCTAAGGCCCCGGGCCGGATGGCTTCAATTTCAATTTTATAAAAAGTTCTGGGGAATTATGAAGAAAGAATTCTGCGACACCATCTTCGAATTTGAGGAATCCGCAAAGTTTCACAAAGAATGCACTTCCTCGTTTATTGCTCTGTTGCCTAAAACATCTAATCCAAATCGTGATTAAAGATTACAGACCTATTAGTTTGATTGGGTGTTTTTACAAAATTGTAGCAAAAATTCTAGCAGAAAGGTTGAAGGTTGTAATCCCAACGGTGATCGGTGAGTGTCAATCCGGTTTTGTGAAAAGCAGACAAATTTTGGATGGCGTTCTCATTTTGAATGAAGCGGTGGATTATTTATAGAAAAAAGTATGGCAAGTTTTATATTTAAAGTAGATTTCGAAAAGGCTTTTGACTGTGTTAATTGGTCATTCTTAGATAATACTTTGAAAAATATGGGCTTTGGTCTAAAATGGAGGAGGTGGATTCGAGGTTGTGTTTCTCTGCAGAGCATCGGTCTTGGTTGGAGGAAGTCCGTCTAAGGAGTTCAACTTGGAACGGGGTATTAGACAGGGAGACCCCCTATCTCCTTTCTTTTTCTCTTAGCGGCAGAAGGTTTAAATGTCCTCATGAAGGAAGCAGTTGCAAAAGAAAAATTCTTTGGAGTTCGTATTGGAAAAGATCAAATTTCGATTTCTCATCTTCAATATGCGGATGATACAGTTTTTTGGGGAAATGGAGCATGGAAAATGTAAGAAATCTTAAACGGATTTTATTTTGCTTTGAGAAGATTTCGGGTCTAAAAATTAATATGGGGAAAAGCTCGTTGTCAGGGATAAAAGTACCGGATAGTGACATTCTTAATGCGGCCGATCTTTTCAAATGCAAGAAGGGTATGATTCCTTTTAAATATCTGGGGCTCTGGGTGGGACAAAATATGAAGAAGAAAAAGGCTTGGGAAATTGTTATTCATAAATGTAAGGCAAAGCTGGGTGCGTGGAAATGGTCTACTCTGTCAGAGGGTGGAAGATTGGTTCTCATTAAAGTAGGTCTCAACGCTTTTCCGCTTTTCCGCTTTTCTTCTTCTCTGTCTACAAGCCTCCTGAATGTGTTTTGAATTTCTTGAAAAGTGTGAGGTCTTCTTTTTTTGGGGGCGGGGATGGGACTTCCAAAAAATTAGCATGGGCTGTTTGGCAATAATTGCAAGCTCCTAAACTTTTAGGGGGGATTGGGGTGGGTAGCCTTAAGGTTCAAAATTTAGCATTGTTGGTAAATGGTGGTGGAGGTTTCTTTCAGAAAAAATGCTTTGTGGAGAAGAGTAGTTGTGTCTACATATGGGAGGGAGGGAGCTTGGGAGTTGGATGGCATGCGAGTGAGGGGGGGTGGAAAGGCATTGTAAGTGCGGTTAGAAGTGCTTCGAGAGTTGGGGTAGGCCTTTTGGGGTCGGAATGTTGGGAGGTGAGTGATGGTTCTAGGGTGAGGTTTTGGGAAGACATATGGGTGGGTAATAGTCCGTTGAAATTAACTTTTCCTAGGCTTTTTCGCCTATCTTTGGATAAAGGAGTAAATGTTGCAAATGTGGTGAATTGGGTAGGAGGTAGTTGTTCCTTTTTTTGGGCTTGGAGGAGAGTATTAAGGGGATTTGAAGAGGAGGAAATGGGTGTGTTGGAGGATTTAATTAACTCTTTTGATAGAAATGTAGGTTCAGCTGATAAATTGAGATGGAATCATTGTGCGAATGGTGTCTTCTCGGTAGCTTCTTTGCCTAAAAAGCTCGAGATGGATTTTTTCAAAAATGTTTTTTTGGCTAATGATCAAATTTATAGGTGGAACAAGTTGTTACCATCAAAGGTGAACATTTTCATGTGGAAAGCAATTCTCAATAGGATTCCTACAAAACCAAACCTTATTTGTCGCGGTATTCCAATTCAAGATTCCTTTTGTCCGTTGTGCTACAAGTTCGAAGAAACTGTCAACCATCTTTTATTTGCATGTGATGTGGCTTTTCTGATTTGTTCCCATATTCAGAGTTGGTGCAAAATTGTTGGTCTAAATGCTTTCTCATTCAGTGATATTTGTTTCTTAAAACTGAAATGCTTAATTTAATGTGGCCTCATGCTTATGGTCACTTTAGTTGGTATCACACATTGGGTAATTTGGTGCATAGAAATAAAATCATTTTTCAATCTCATGTTCTAGATCCAGAGTTGATTTTTAGAGATGTACAGAGATTATCCTACTCTTGGCTGTCAAATTCCAAATCTCTAAGAAAGTTGGAGTGGGAGGAATGGAAGGCAAATCCAAAGAGTGCAGCAAATTAATTTTGGAAGATTGATGATGAATCACTTTTTGGTTAGAGAAGAATGGCTACCGGCTTTTGATCTTTTTTCTTGCGGTGGTTTGTGTTTTAATTTTTACTGAAGCTTGGTTGTGTTGCGTTTTGATGATTTTGGACAAATTCTGTATTATTTTTAGCATCTTGCTGATTTATAATAATTTCTTGGCCGTTCAAAAAAAAAAAAAAATACAAATACTTTTGTGATATGAAATCATGAAAAGGTTTGCCAAGGATCTTCTAAAGTAATCAATAAAGAGCTTGAAACAACGATCTTAAATAATCCAATCTAAGAAACGTTGGCTAGAATCCACAACGCTGCTTTCAGTATTGAAAAGTTTTTAAATGGTGGAACTCTATAACGGTCGATCCTCACTGCATGTGACTAAAAACAAGTCAAAAGACTTTATAAGATTTCACTTTGAACTGAACTGTTTACAAAAAAAACCATATAAATGTCTTAAATAGGCTACAATCTCCAAGTAACTAGTGTAGCTAAGCAATGTTGGATAAAATATAAGCTTTAATGGGCTTTTTCTTGAGTCACTTAGGCCCACATAGCACTTATTAATGAAGAACTAATGAAATAACATGAAAAACATGTCCAACTCCAAAGAATCATAAGAAGCGCCCAAAATAGATGTTCTTGGCCTTATTAATACCCAAAAGTAAATATGGAAAATTAGGGATAAGGACACAATCGAAATATTTTTAAGAATATGACAACTACATATTTTTTATAGGAGAAGGACAATCTGCATAATTTTTATAATGGAAGGACAAACAAATGAATCCGAAAATCGGTGAATCTCCCTAGTGAATCCCGAAATCGGTGAATTTCGATAGTGAATTTCGAAAGTGAATCCCGAAAATTAGTGAATTTCGACGATGAATTTTGAAAAATAGTGAATTTCGACGATGAATTTCGTCAATTGAATTTAAACAATGAATTTGAACACAAGTGAATTTCGACAATGAATAAATAGTTTTGTCTTTATGCAAAAGTTTTAAAAAAGCTGTCTTCTACTCAATTAATGAAATATTTTGTTCTTCTCCTCATTCCCCCAAGTAAATAAAAGACTTCTAAATAACATCTTCAAGCCCAATAGTTTGCTCCTCAAGCCCAATAGCATAGATAGTACATTTCATGGGCCGACCTTCAATCTTTTTGGCCTGAATCACATCAGCTTCATAGCCAGATGAAACTGTATAATTTCCATTACTCATAGGGGGCATCGTATTACGTCATTATCCCTCACAGTATCCTCTTGCAATTGCTTCCATTCACCACATATGTCTCTCCATATTTGTGAAGAATTCTCCTTAGGTTCATTACTTGGATCGCCGTATTTGTCCCTCATAACTTTAGCCCACAGCGTTTGAGAGTTTGATACTTGGCTCCACGTAAGCTTCCCCAACAAGCAACAAAGTAGTGTTTGTCTTAGATAGATTATGAAAACCCAAACCACCTAGGGTCTTTGATGTACACAACTTATCAAAAAAAAGATAAGAGTGAAGTCTTCATTGGCCATTTTTTTTTCACCCTAAAAGAAAGCAATGCACATTTTATCAAATGCATGAGTGATGGCCTTAGGTAGACAAGTGGTCTGCATGGTGTAGTGGGATATAATGGACAATGAGGTCTTGATAAAAATAGCTCTACCCACTTTGGATAAAGAGTTCATCTTGCAAGCAGTTAACTTCCTATGTGTATTTTGGACGAGATGGCCGTAAGTGGCTTTGGTCGCCCTTCCATGCAGTAAAGGGATTCCCAAATACATCCCAAGATCTTCAGTGTGCCTCATATGCATGGCACTAGCTATTAGATTTCGTTCTTTACTTTTTAACATTTTTAAAGGTGTGGAAGACTGATTTATACACGCTGATTTTCCGATCCCGAGCATTGATAAAACCCATCAAGAATTGCATTCATAATGTCTGCATACTATATTCTTGCTTCTCCAAATAAAATCATACCATCCACGAAGAAAACATATGAAATAGGTTGTTCTCCGTGGTTTAACTTAACATGATGCCATAGCCTAGAATCAATGGCTTCATTTATCTAAAGTCAGAATGGAATTAGAAGTCAGAAGTGAAAAGTAAGGATTCGAAGTCAATTGAAAAGCAAATGAGTCAGGTGACAGAGTGACCTTGGTTCGTGTCTACTCAACACCTCCATACAGAGAACAAAGTGGTACGGGGCCAAAGGATCGCCTTGTTGGAGGCCCCAATAATCACGTTGAAGATATGCAATGCATGATAAGCTCCGCCAACCAAGGGCGGATCTAGGTAGAGCATATGGGGGTCCACGGACCCTGCTAAAAATAAAAATAATCTGCATTTTACCTATAGAAAAATATTTCGAACTCCGTGAAAAAAATTATTTACTGTGTTAAATATTTACGGACCCCGCTGACAAACGCCAACTGGGAATCAAAACCGACTTGGTGTAGAATATTTTCCATGAAGGACCACTTTACCCTGTCCTAAGATTTTTCGAGGTTGATCTTAATTATCATAAACCCCATTTGATGATGCCAAATAATGCACCACCGGTAAATCGCGTAGCACGTAATCTAAGGATGAAATTTGTAAAGGATCGAACGGTCAGAATCGTGTAAAAGATGGTGTTTTTGGTGTTTTATGGCTGAGTCCAAGAATGTATCTTGGATTGCCTACGTATCCTGTGTGAATGTCCAGGAATCAAGCCCTATATACGTAGTTCCTAGAATGATGTATTTATAGGCACATGCCCTCTTCTGCCCTAAACTTGGGGCGGTTTGGTCTATTGACATAATTACCCTTAAATGGGCCTTGCCCTCCTGCCCAAGCAACCTGTTGGATGGTGAGCCCTGATGTCTGGACAGGAAGTCTTGGTCTCGACTCGATGCATACCGACGTGGGCGATCGAGGTAGGACACTTGCAGAATCTGTCAGTCGTTATAGTCTTCACTGGTGAGTCTCGTATTCGATCCGATGTAGATAATTAATGTAGACTTTTCCACATGTCGGTTGGACCAATCAGATTATTCCACGTGGAGGGGTGAAATCCCGTATCGTCACCATTCTTCCCCGATTTATGTCTGAACGTGTGAATAGCCTCTTGAGCCACAATGACATTACATGTACTCCCCTTCTCTAGCATGAAAGTGTCTTGGGAAGGTCCAATGAGTTTACCAATGTATGCTCTCAGGTGGATTTCTAAGACTTTGCTTACCCGACTTGATCGTTACATTGGAAAGTGCGATGGGCGAAATTGCGAGGGTGCTCTGGTTGATCAACTTTCAGAATGAGAGATAGCCTTCATAAAAAACTTGCTTGATGAAATTTATATGGGTGAGCTAAAAAAAACCAGTAAACTCGAACCAAAGCGAAAACTAAACCGATCTAACCCGAAAAAAGCATACCAAATGAAAACCGAATTTTCAGTTCGGGTATATGCCAAACCGAAACTCTACTGGTTTGGATTGGTTTTACCATAGTATAAACCAAACCAATCTGAACATACATATAATAAAGAGAAAAACACACTTTTGGTCCCCTATCCTTTTCACTTGTTTCAAATATGTCATTTCACTTTTGAAATGACAGTAAACGTCCCATAACTATTTATTTTGTTACGATTTTGGTCCCAGTTAACGGTTTGACCGTTAACAAGTCTGACTTAACTCCACACCCACGTCAGCCGCCTTTTTCATTTTTATATTTATACCACGTACATCAGTCATCACACCAAGAAGAATATTAATATAATATTGTTTTGTTGCAGAACACTTTACCATTGTGCAAAAAAAAAAAAAAAAAAAAAAAAAAAAACACTTTACCATCTGTCCTCCTGTGTATTCTGTAGTGTAGCGAACAGGGACTGGCGATCCCCTACCGTGCGGCCCGCTGCTGTATTATGATGTGTACCCGAAACGGCGTCGTTTCTACTAAACGCTAACAGTTTTGATATATATATTTTTAAGGTCATAATCAAACGGCGCGTTTGGTCGACGCGCTTGCCACATGTCATTAAGACGTGCCGTCCGCGCATTCGCACCAGCAGGATCGGGTCCGCAAACAGGTACCCACATTTTAAAATAGAAAGTGTTTTAATTTTGATGTTGAATATCGCACGAAACTCCCACAAGATAAAATCAACCATAAAATATGCATGAATTCACAACAACAAAAAAATATCGAGATTTCATGACGAAATGCCTTCAACCTCTAAATGAAAAACATGGTGTATATGAATCTAAAACATCTTAGAAACCCGATAAATGCACGAAATGAGTCATAGAATTGGGAGATATACCCTAAAAAAAAGGGAGATATGCATAATATGATATCGAAGATGAGGTTTATCACAAACATTACATCCTCTTAAATCGACACAAATTAAAACACAAATTAATAGTCTATCTAAATCAAATAACATACTCCCTCCGTCCCGTAATATAAGTCCTTTTAGTTTTTTAGTGGTCTCCCAAAATATAAGTCATTCTCACAAAACAATACAATATTACGGGACGGAGGGAGTACGTTTCAACAAACTATACTTGAATTTAGTGACTATGATTCGCTTTATTTCATATCCAAACGGACAAGCCATATTTCAATCGGAAAATAGGCTCAAACTCTCCAAAATTAATTAAGCAGGGGCGGCCGCATGAATTCTCGGACACAAGTCGGGAATCAATATCGGTGCATCGTATTACAATCTTATAAGCATTAATTTTTCAAATTTAAGTATAATTACAGGTTAAGAGTCAATATTTAAAAAAGGAAAATGATTTTGGCACCGAGAATAGTACCGAACTCATCCCCGAAATGAAAATGCCAGAAGTTGCATTTTTGTGTTATTTTTTTTTTTGGTTTAAAAGTTAAAATGTGTGGTTATAAAGTGTTGTGTGGATGATTTGTGTGGATAAGTGTGTGTGCCTAAATCACTATCCTTAAAAAAAAATTAACGGTCGAGTTAGTAGGTGTTAGTATATAAAAAGTTCAAATAGTAAAAAAAAATACATAGAAAAATTTCTTTTTCTTTATTTTTGAGGGTCGAGTGACCCATTTGGCTCCATTTCGAGTCGCCCCGGACTTTAAGTGTAGAACTTTAAAAGCACACTCACTTATTATGTATATCTCGCTTAAACATGCTTAATTTCAAAGTTTCGAATGTACTGTAGTAGTGTTGGTAGATTGCTCCTATATAAATTTTAACCCATGTATTTTTTCAATTAAATCTACTCTTTTGAGCTCATACCCTAGTGGGAGACACCATATAAGCTCATACCCATGTATATTACTCCATACGTGTGGAGGCACCATATAAGTATTTCGCATAAAAGAATAATTCTTTCTGCTATCATAAAATAAATCATCATACATGAACAGAGAAATGATTTCTCTATGGGGATACAAATTTTGCAGCATCATTATATGTGTAAGTACATTAAAAATCCTTTTAGATTTTTGCTTTCATATTAAAAAACTTAAATGCCATAAAGTTAAATTGAAAATTTTAAACTACCTTGTAATATCCCTTTTTTTTAATGGAGGCCGTGTAATATCATTAGTGATATACTTGTAAAGTTTGTAATAAAGATAGGTAACTTTTTTTTTTTTGTTGAGAAAGATAGATAATTAATTACAGTTAAAATAAAAATAATAATAACAAATGCTCTACCAATTAGTGTAAAGAAAACACTTATAATATGGCATACCAAATTTGTACTAAAAACATATTATAGTGATGTTTCCGAAAAAAAAAAAAAAAAAAAAAAGTAAATTGTAAATGTTACAAAGCATGTTATAGTGATGTTTTTTTTTTTTTTTAACATGGTGATGCTTTGTGAAATGTAAATTATAATTGAAGTATGGGATAGTGACATAGTAATTACTCCTATGCCACTTAACCCAAAATAGTCGTGTATGAGTCCTTATATGGGACATTACAAGATATTCATCAAATGTGAATATATAAGCAATATATATATATATATATCTGACACCTTTGCTCATATAAACTAATATCACGTGAATTATAATTTTTCCGGAAAGCATAAATTATCTAAATTATAATATCTACCAAACGGTGAAACGGTCAAACTGTTGAGAAGAAAAAAAAATAATCAGAAACAATAATGAAGCTCAACAATTTTAGCTTCAGTATGGAATGACTTGAAATTATGTTTGCAGTCATATCCACCTCAAGGACAATAATACAAACATGATAAAGATTTTTTGCTACGACATAACTGCCGACATCATAATAAAATATTGATAGTGACATAGTAATTAACCCAATATGTCACTTAACCCAATATGGTCGTTCTGAGTCCTAAAAAAAGATAAATGTTGATAGTGATAGGTATGAAACACAGTGGCTTCAAATTGGACAATGTGAAAATTTTGGATGAGATTTTGAAGGTGACTTTGTCACATTGCAGTTCATATTCTCTTTCCTTAAATATTATTTTCTTATTCATATTGTCAAAATGAAAAGGGAAAAAATAAAGGGTGTCTTTAAAGGCACCACACTATTTTTACTTGGACACCTAAATTAAGAGCAAGACCACACTTCTCTCGTGTTATTCTACTTGGGTAGACCACATTGATTTTTACATATACTCGTGAAGACCAGTGGTTAATTATTATAACGCTTATTTCTACCTATAAGACCACACTCATAAAATCTTCCAATCCAAACAAAATAACTACAATATAATCCTTCAAGTTCTGAATGTTACAAATTCAATCCATTCTCCTCTCCTTCTTCCGTCTTCTCCATCGTTCCCCGATCTTCTTCTCTCCTCACCCTTCACACTTTCTCTTTTGATTTTGAATGAGCATTTTCAATAAGCTCAACAATTTTAGCTTCAGTGTGGGATGACTTGAAATTATTTTACAGTCATATCCACCTCGGCCGACAATAATACAAACATGATAAAAGATTTTTACTACTTACATAACTGCCGACATCATAATAAAATATTGGTAGTGACATAGTAATTAACCCAATATGTCACTTAACCCAATATGGTCGTTTTGAGTCCTAATAAAAGACAAATGTTGATAGTGATAGGCATGAAACACACAGTGGCTTCAAATTGGACAATGTGAAAATTTTGGATGGGATTTTGAAGGTGATTTTGTCACGTTGCAGTTCATATTCTCTTTCCTTAAATATTATTTTCTTATTCATATTGTCAAAATGAAAAGGGAAAAAATAAAGAGCTTTTTAAAAGCGATCACACTATTTTTACTTTGACACCCAAATTAAGAAGACCACACTTCTCGTGTTATTCTACTGGAGCACCACATCGATTTTTACATATACTCAGAAAGACCATGGTTAATTATTATAATGCTATTTCTACCTATAGCACGACACTCATAAAATCTTCCAATCCTAACAAAATAACTACAATATAATCCTTCAAGTTCTGAATGTTACAAATTCTACCCATTCTCCTCTCCTTCTTCCTTCTTCTCCATCGTTCCCCGATCTTCTTCTCTCCTCACCCTTCATACTTTCTCTTTTGATTTTGAATGAGCATTTTCAATAAGCTCAACAATTTTAGCTTCAGTGTGGGATGACTTGAAATTATGTTTACAGTCATATCCACCTCAAGGACAATAATACAAACATGATAAAGATTTTTTGCTACGACATAACTGCCGACATCATAATAAAATATTGATAGTGACATAGTAATTAACCCAATATGTCACTTAACCCAATATGGTCGTTTTGAGTCCTAATAGAAGACAAATGTTGATAGTGATAGGTATGAAACACACAGTGGCTTCAAATTGGACAATGTGAAAAATTTGGATGGGATTTTGAAGGTGACTTTGTCACGTTGCAGTTCATATTCTCTTTCTTTAAATATTATTTTTTTATTCATATTGTCAAAATGAAAAGGGAAAAAATAAAGGGTGTCTTTTAAAAGCACTCACACTATTTTTACTCTGACACCCAAATTTAATAAGCACCACACTTCTGTGTTATTCTCTAATGAGACACCACATTGATTTTTACATATACTCGTAGCACCATGGTTAATTATTATAATGCTATTTCTACCTATAAGACGACACTCATAAAATCTTCCAATCCTAACAAAATAACTACAATATAATCCTTCAAGTTCTGAATGTTACAAATTCAACCCATTCTCCTCTCATTCTTCCTTCTTCTCCATCGTTCCCGATCTTCTTCTCTCCTCACCCTTCTTCACTTTTCTCTTTGATTTTGAATGAGCATTTTCAATAAGCTCAACAATTTTAGCTTCAGTGTGGGATGACTTGAAATTATGTTTGCAGTCATATCCACCTCAAGGACAATAATACAAACATGATAAAGATTTTTTGCTACGACATAACTGCTGATATCATAATAAAATATTGATAGTGACATAGTAATTAACCCAATATGTCACTTAACCCATTATGGTCGTTTTGAGTCCTAATAAAATACAAATGTTGATAGTGATAGGTATGAAACACACAGTGGCTAGAGCTGTTAAACGAACAGAGCCGCTCGTGAACACGCTCGTGAACAAGCTCGTATTCGGCTCGTTAGTGTACGTGATCGTTTGTTCGTTTAGCTTAACGATCCGAGCTCGAACATGATTGTAGGCTCGTTTGCTTAACGAGCCGAGCTCGAGCTTGGTTCGCGAACGTTCGATTATGTTCGCGAACATGCTTATTATGTTCGCGAACATGCTTATTGTTCACGAACATACTTATATAATGTTCGCGAACATGCTTATATGCTTATAATATATGTCTAACGAACCGAACTCGAGCCGAATTCGAGCCAAAGTCGAGCCAAAAGACAAAATATATGTCTAACGAGCCGAGATCGAACGAGCTCGAACAGTTCATGTTTTAAACGAGCCGAGCTCGAACGAGCTCGAACAGTTCATGTTTTAAACGAGCCGAGCTCGAACAGAATTTTTTGTTCGTTTAACAAACGAACGAGCTCGAACGAGCTCATGAGCTTAACGAGCTCGAGTTCGAACAGCCAATACTCGGCTCGGCTCGGCTCGTTAACAGCTCTAACAGTGGCTTCAAATTGGACAATGTGAAAATTTTGGATGGGATTTTGAACATATTCTCTTTCCTTAAATATTATTTTTTTATTCATATTGTCAAAATGAAAAGGAAAAATAAAGGGTGTCTTTAAAGGCACCACACTATTTTTACTTGGACACCCAAATTAAGAGGCATCACACTTCTCTGTGTTATTCTACTTGAGGCACCACATTGATTTTTACATATACTCGTAGCACCATGGTTAATTATTATAATGCTATTTCTACCTATAGCACCACACTTATAAAATCTTCCAATCCTAACAAAATAACTACAATATAATCCTTCAAGTTCTGAATGTTACAAATTCAACCCATTCTCCTCTCCTTCTTCCTTCTTCTCCATCGTTCCCCGATCTTCTTCTCTCCTCACCCTTCACACTTTCTCTTTTGATTTTGAATGAGCATTTTCAATAAGCTCAACAATTTTAGCTTCAGTGTGGGATGACTTGAAATTATGTTTGCAGTCATATCCACCTCAAGGACAATAATACAAACATGATAAAGATTTTTTGCTACGACATAACTGCTGATATCATAATAAAATATTGATAGTGACATAGTAATTACTCCTATGTCACTTAACCCAAAATAGTCGTGTATGAGTCCTAAAAAAGACAAAATGTTTGCATGTGGAAAAAAAATGGGATAGTGATAGGTATGCAAGTATATTCAAGGCGATTTGTTATGATTTCTAGGTGATATGGAGTTCAACAGAAATCATGTAGCTAAGAGAGGACTCGGGCCCAGACAAATAAAATAATTGATGAGTTAGGTATGCGTGTAGCGTGCGTGCAGCGTATGGGCGGGCAAGTATCGTATGTGTTGTGTGCGCCGCGCGTGCTGTCGTCGTGCGTACTTGTGTGTGAGTGTTTTAATGAAGATATAAATATCGATACACCCGGAATAAAAAAGAAGCGTCGTGGAAACAGACGAAACAGAATCTTCACACTCGAAAACAAGCACTATCGATTAGTAATACACACCCAATATCATTTTTTCGACTTGAAACGGGACATCCATCTTTTGCAGCCAAAAGATGGATGTCCTGCTTCAAGTAAAAAAGCGTGATATTGGGTTGTAGTATTACTAATCCAGTAGTGCTTGTTTCTGAGAGTGAAGATTCTGTTTCATTCTGTTTCCACAGACGGCTTCTTTTATTCCGGGGTGTATGCATGATTTATATCTTCATTAAAACACTCACACACAAGTACGCGACGACGATAGCACGCGACGCGCGCACAACACGCACGATACTTGCCCGCCCATACGGTGCACGCATGCATTCCGGCCCGCCCGTCCTCCCGCTCACGCCACATACACAAACAGATCGAGGATGCGCCACTAACTGTGGGGTTCGGAGGCAACGACCCGAAAGCTAAACACCCTAGTTGAACGGATGCACCTATGAAATTGGAATTGATGATATGAGTTATTATAAATTTAGGCCTATAATTTGGGCTTTTATCGATTCAAGTAATTTTTTTTTAACACATTACATTAGTGGGCCTATATTTTGAGTTTATCAATTCATGTTATTTTTAACACATTATATTAGATTGGTTGGAATTTGATCTCATATTTTTTTTTTGGGAGACATAGACATGTAATTTCGCCCCCTGACGGTTTGGTTTTCAAGTAGACGCCTAACCCGTGTTACATTAGGGTCAGCCTTGTCCACCGCCTTGGACACCTTAAAGGGCCGTTGAAAATTTTCTTTTCTTTTCTTTTTATTGACAATCCTAATCCTAATTAGTTTCTACAACAAAATAGTCATAACAACATGTACAACACACTTTTACATCATTGATTATAATGTGTGACATTTTGATTCTTATGAGTCTTATAAAGATCAATAGTATAAAAGTGTATTGTGACAATGTGTTGTGATCATTCTGTTGTGGAATGAATATTTTCCAATCCTAATTTAAAGAGTTTTCCGGCTCAATGTGGGGGTTATCAAGATTCAGCCTTTTCCGATTACCTCAATGCATTAATTTGTTTGTTGTGGCTTTTTTATTTTATTTTGTAGTTTAATTTAATTATCATCTAATAAATATGTATAAAATATTTATTATGTATCAGTAATTTGATTAAATTACATTACTTACTTGATATTTTATTATAATTAATTCATTCGTTATATTTTTATTATTTAAGTTAACTTGTATTTTGTTATTTGATGAAATAAATATATTTGTTTTATTTTATAAAAAAAGATTAATTTGGAATATTCTTTTTAGTGTAAAATTTAATGTAGAATTGTTGGAGAAGAACGGCGTAATTTATACCATTTTGTTGTTAAAAAAAAAAGGGAACCTAAGAGATGCCCTCATAGCACCCAAATAAAGTAAATCTAGCAGGGCGTAGGGCACCATTTCGGGATAGATTCGAATTTACAGAAGTTGAAAATGAATATTCTACCTATGCACGTGTTGAGTCAAAGGTTGAATATTGGTGTGGTGTCTTACAAGTAAATTCGATGTGATGTCAATAACGGCCGCCAAGAAAACAAATTAAAGAACCAAACATGAAATGCTCATGAACATTTTGGTTTATTTGCTAGCAACTTTGTCATTTTTTAAGCATTTTCCACAAACTGGGCAACGACACAAAAAAAAAAAGGAAAAAAAAATTGTTCTTATTCTGAGCCATTTCTACACTGCATTCCAGCTGTTTCATTATATGCTGGTTTCATTATGCTGATAATTTCTGTGAAATTCATCTACAAAAAAAAACAAAATATAATACATTCATCTCCATCAATAACCTCTTCAATAAATTGAATCAAGCACACCAACATAGCCGTTCTCTGACGAGGTCTCGTCTCATTCAAGTTCCTTAAGAAAATCAATGTTGTCGACAAATACCTGCAAAATCAGAAACCATATAATGGAAATAAACAAATCATGATCCATTACTTAAAACATAATTGAAGTGTACAAGCTTTAATTGAAGAGGGGAGGGGGGGGGGGGGAGGGGGAGGGGGGGGGGGAGTAGATACCGCCTTCCAACCATCAGGATCTAAGCAAGCTGTGATCTTGGTATTAATACTGTAAGGGTCCAGGTTTCCTGGTAATCTTTCCACCGCAAAGTCTAACTGCTTCTGCAGTTTTATATACATCATCTGTCCCTATAGCTATCTGTATATAACCATATTTAACAACAACACAACATATTAGCCATACTGTTTTAATCAAGACAACGCAATGCAGACACAAGCAGCAAACGCGTATTAGCTATCTACCTGTGCATAAGCATTTCCTTTATCGTATTCAGAAACCCCGTAATTATATGTTAATTCCATCACTGCACTCTTATCTTCAGGACCATAGCCCAACATTGCTATTGTGTACTGCATATAGCATATGTGAGTTAAATTAGACAAATATTCACTTCTGGAAATGATTGGCAACAATTCGATTTAAGTATAATGATGAATGACAATATGACAAAAATGATCTACACGTTTGACAGCCCAAGAACATGCGATTATTATTTATTTATTTATATGAATTATGACGGCATTCCTTTTTACACAAACTTCCAGATCCAAGCTTATCGTGTGATAACTTAGATAATAGCTGACCCGGGCATACGCCACTAAAAACGGAATTGACCAATTCAGAAACGAAAAAAGGAAGAGAGAAAGGTGAGTGAGAAAGGCGGGCACTTGAACAACTTTTCCGCAATTCCGCTTCTCCTTTTACCAAGCTTTATATGTGTAACAAAATATACACAATACAATACCTTGTATTCAGGGTTATCTCTAGTCCGGAGAAGCTCCATGCCAAAAGCCTAATGCAAATTAGACATAGCATAAATCGAAGTAAACAATCTGAGAATCATAAAGAAAATCAGAGAAGTAAAAAAGAAAATGTCTCTCTTCCATACCTTCTCGTAAAATTCAATGGCACGTTGGAGATCTCCAACTCTAAGCATTACTTGACATAGTGGTTCAGGTGTTGGACCCCTCTCTAGAAGTTCAAACTTATAACCATCAGGATCTTCAACAAAAGCAATAACTGTATTTCCACCTTTAACAGGGCCAGGTTCCCTAGTAACTTTCCCACCCTTTACCTTTACCAAATCCACGGTTTTCGCAACCTATTCACAGTCAAAATAAGCTGTTGGATATCAGCTTGAATATAAGAGCTAAAAAGACTCCAACTCTTACCGCTTGCTGTTGTTGAAAATAATAAAATATTATTACTACTAAATAAAAGTGAATGGGAGCTTTGGTGTAGCAGTAAAAGCTGTCATGCAGCAGTAAAGATGTCATTGTGTGATCAGAGGTCACGGGTTTGAGCCGTTGAAACAACCTCTTATGGAAATATAAGGCTGCGTTGCTCCCCATAGGCCTATATGGCCAAGTCCCATATAGATAAGATGCTCCATGCATCGAGCTTTTTCTTTTTTACTACTACATAACAACAATAAGATGGTTTACATGCATCATAACAGAAAGGATGTACAGGGCTAATGTATCAGCTAAGAGAAACAAATCAAGACGAGACTCCATAAAATGTTTGGCAGGACAAACGGAAGTGTTTATAAAGACCAAACAATATCAAAGAAGGACAAGACATTAAGTACATGTCGACAAATTTTGCTTAGTTGTAACGCTATTCTTCGTAAAAGTGAAATGGTTGGTTGTTAATGTGAACAATTTACGCAACTTACATCCTCAACTGCAATGCCAAAATGGCCAAAACCAGATCCAATGTCATATTTGTCAACTCCATAATCTGCCAGTATCAATACAGGAGTATATTATCAGTAATTTAACACCTGGGCCTATTTCATCCATACATGTAGCACACTATGTTGAGATGTGGCAAACTGCAAATCTTGTCAATGCATTATGTTGGCTAAGTTTTAGTAAGATTTTCTTACTGTAAGTAAGCTCAATGACAAAATGAGAATCTTCTGGGCCATATCCAAGAAAAGCGTTTGTATATCTCTCCTCAGGGATGTCACGCTTCCTCAAGAGCTTCATCCCTAAACATTCAGTGTAGAATCTGCCGCCATCACGAAGGAACAATTATATAACACCAATATTGAGAGAAATAATAATAATAATAATAACTAGTTAAATAATCTTTTTTTTTAAAACGAGTTAAATAATTTGGGCATTTGTTTTCAAGAACACATACTTTATGGTCCTCTCCATGTCACCAACACGGTAAACAACATGTAGCATTCTTCTTTTGTCCTTTTTAACCCAGTCTAAGACGCTTTCTTGGGTAGAAGCCGTGCTTGCTTGTGCCATATTACCTGATGCGCTAACTGTCATTGTCTTTCCATCACCTCTCAGCAACTTTGAAGCATTCAGCCCAAATGGCTGAGACTTTGGCACTTCTGAACAAAAGGAGCAAAAAGCAACCTTATTAGCACAGTCCAACAACTGAATACCTTTATACTGTAGGTGAATAGCAACTCGATTCACGAGACTAAAAAACTACCATAGAGACTTAATATCTTGTACAATCAAGCGAAAGCCAACTAACTAGGTTGCATGTGATCTGCAAACTCTTACTAAATTTATTCAAACCTTAATCAACTCGTGCACATACGAGCATCATGCGACACACTCTAACACAACTCGCTGAAATATTAATACTTGTGCTTGATTCAGCAAGACTTAAGAGTGTTGAAGCAAGAGTTTCAGATTGGTTAGATTTGAGACCCCTTATTCTATGTGGCTCAGCTAAGGACATAACGGATTTTAGTACCAAGGTGTGTTTGACTGTTTTGCTAGCTTCCCTAAGCACGAGGAGCTTTCGAGTTGAGTGATGGCATCTGGATTCAGCTTCGGATGATAAAAGAACTGATGGAATGTAGCTCAAGCTCATTTGGCTTATATCTAACCGCTCATTCTTGCCAAGAAATGAATGAGTGAAACCATAGAGGTAAAGTGAATACTCCCTCGGGTAAATAAGGATTAGCTACTGTTACTAGCAACAAAATCTGTTGAGAAAATCTTATCCAAAATTATGTTTTAACGTCTTTCTATAAAGGAGCCAAATAGACAAGCTACTTGCGAGCAAATCAAGCTTGGAATGAGAAAAAGCTTTTCCCCTTTGGTCTAAGGAGGCAGAGATTGAACTCAAGTGCCTTAGTAGGAAATGCCGGTGAAGCGCAGAACTGAATGAATCACTAGTGAGCTCAGCAAGCTTTATCAATCAAGCATGAGTTAAGAATTAGGTTTAAAATACATTTATGTACAATAATGAACAAAAACTGAATTGTCATCCTCTAGATGAAACCCAATATATTTCCAAATCAACTTCTATATTTATTGAGTGTAATTAAGCCGGATTCAAGTTTTCCCTTTTGCCAATGAATCAAATCCATATTGAACCTCTTATAGGAACAGATCCAAGCCAAGTTCAGGTTCATGCACAGTACATTATTACACAAACTAGATGATTAATTGGATACGGATCATTCAAAAAAAATTATTTATAAGAAATGTTTGCAACTCTACTTGATAACTATTGTTTACCTGCTCTTTTTATTAGTTCCAAAACAAGCTCAAGTTTCAAGCAACAAAACGGAAAAGCTCTGAATCTGAATAGCATTAGCAAAACCAGAAGACCATAAACATATATTAATCGTCATACAACACATCCTCAGTATAAATATCTAACGTGGGTAATTTAGCTTCACAGAGCATCATAAACACTAACAAAAAAAAAAAAATTGTGTTAAAAGAAACAGATATCATGTTTCTTGCAGCTAATATAACCGAAATCATTAACACAATAAATGCAACGTTAAATACTGAATTATTCAAATAATAAGCACTGAAATTTACCACATCTGAGAACCCTTGAAGTAAGCATGCGGCAAGAAGTAACCGAATTAAAGGACGAGAGGCGGAAACCAGTGGACCTCGACAACCTCATCGATGAGAGGGAAGGCCTGAACGACGACGCCATCGGAATAATCCGAACCATTAATTAATCAATTGTAAACAATAAAACCCAAAATTTGATTCCTAACAACTACCAGAATTGATGTAGATTTCCATAAAAAAAAAAAAAAAAAAAAAAAAAAAGCTTGGTGCTAAATGGAGTAAGAAAAGTTGAAGAAATGAGTGAGGAGAAGATGATGAAGTGAAGAAGAAGACAAGGACGAAGAAAAGAGAATATTAGCTTTGGGGGCGGTATGTGTTTGTAAATATGACTCACTGATCAGGTATCCTCCTTGTTACCCTCTGGGATAAGGTCTGACTCCATTTGTGTGCTTGCGTTGTTTTCCTGGAGCCAATCCCACCCCTCCATTTGCCTCAATTATTCACATGTTATTCGACGCGTAAACGATCCGAGTCAAATGAAACATATATTTAATGAGTCGAGTAATCATTACAAACAGTGATCTTTAAGTTTGTTTAAACGAGGAAAAAGTTGTTTGAAATCAGCTCCATTTAGTTTTAACTTTTTTCAATAAAATTTTAAGCATTTTTAAACTCAAAAGTACCTCAAACAACTTTTTAAAATTTTAAAGTGTTTTCGAGTTCGGTTTGTAAATAAATTTATAAAAAATATAATACAATAATGTTCAATAAACCTCGTGAATATTCTGACTCAAGTTTTCATGTGTTTAAATTCGACTCGTTAACTTTGATGAACTACTCGAGTTCAATAAAATCGTACTTGAACGAGCATTTTGCGAGCCGAGAGTCGAGTTGCTCATGAGTGGCTCGGCTCGTTGTACACTTATATTTACTATCACAACGGTTATATCATAACGAATAACAAAAATATAATTTGCCATTTGATTGATTATGATAAGGCTAAGAGAGAAAAAATATTCCAAAAAATAGAGTAGAATGACATGATTCCACAAGGGGTCTCCCTCACATAATCAATTGTATGAAATTGTATTGTGTCACTCATTCTATAAATTTCGCAACATGATATAATGATGAGATTTGTGACATTTATTTACCGGCGAGTCACTTGCGAGTTGCTACATCACATGATTACCATAATAGTTTTATCGGTATCATTATTCTTATTTTCCCTTTTTCTAAGAGATCATTATTCTTATGTTAATGAAAAGATAAACTTTATGCTACAATGTATGTTTTATGATAATTGGATGGGTTTACGGTTTACCTGAAAAAAAAAATTATTGGACGGATTATATCTGTTTGCTTATATTTTAGGGAATGCGAGGAGAAGGAGTAAATATTTCATCAATTGAGTAGAAGGGACGATTTTGAAACTTTTGCATAAAGACAAAACTATTTATTCATCGTCGAAATTCACTTGTGTTCAAATTCACCGTTTAAATTCACCGATTTAAATTCATATCGAAATTCACTAATTTTCAAAATTCATCGTCGAAATTCACTAATTTTCGGGATTCATTATCGAAATTCACCGATTTCGGGATTCACTGAGGAGATTCACCGATTTTCGGGATTCACTGTTTGTCTTCTCGCTATAAAATTATGCGATTGTTCTTCTCCCTATAAAAATATGTAGTTGTCTCGCATTCTTAAAAATATTTGATTATTGTCTTATCCCTAATTTTCCATATATTTTATATATCAAGTGTGGTGATGAAAATAGTATAAATAGTTGGACATAAAGTTAACATTATATAAATATGTAGAAATTCGATCTTGTCTTTAATAACTTGATTGAGTAAATGAGTTCCTCTCTATATTATTTTAATGATTTATTTGAATTTTTTTTTTATACTATTCATGTGCTTTTGATGAATCTAGGAAAGACATGCTTTGTATTTAAGACATACCTCGTAGTGGATTCAAGGTAGGGTACTCGCAGCTCCCAAATAAAGTGAGAGTCACTGCAGTCAACCTCGCTTAGGCGTGTGTGTGATATTATCCTTTTACTTCCAAAAAAAAAAGAGAAGGATATTAAAAACGAACAACAGACGTGTTTAAAAAAAATTTTAAAAAATACAACAAACGAATATTAATCCTTAATCGAATTTATGGCGGCGTCTCTATCAAAAATAAAAAATAAAATAAATATTTCATATGTCGGCCTGAAGGCTTTCATCTCTCATTGTCACCACCCTTCAAGAGTAAGCCCCATGAGCGAAGTAGTGCGCAGACATTTTTTGAGGCAGGTCCAAATCTCAGAATAAGCGATTATTTTTTAAAAAATATACTTATCGCGTTTTTAACATCCGTAAATACAAAATTCAATTTAGTGAAGTGAAGCTTTTATTTTTGTTTGTTTGTTTTATTTTTCTTTGTGTGTTTTTTTTTATATAAATATATAATAACGCGAATGGGCGTGTGTGTGATATTATCCTTTTATTTCCCAAAAAAAAGAAGGTTAGACACACTTTGAACATTTTTTTTATTTTTTTATTTTTAGAATGACACGCATGAAGCTCTTGATTGATCAAAATAAAAAAAATGTAATTTTGACAAGTTCAATACAACAACAAACGGTGTTTTAAAAAAATTTAAAAAAAATACAACAAACGAATATTAATCCTTAATCGAATTTATGGCAGCGTCTCTATCAAAAATAAAAAATAAAAAATAAAATGAACATTTCATATGTCGGCCTGAAGGCTTTCATCTCTCATTGTCACCACCCTTCAGGAGTAAGCCCCATGAGCATCGGCCCTGATATTTTTTGAGCTTAAGACGGCCCTGCCCATGAAGGGATCCACAATTTTGAATTCAGTGTAGGCATCATACGAGAAAGTATATATTCAGATCACCGTAGACGTCTCTATTTAATGCCGAGTCGGCCAAACTCGATATTGTTTTTAAGTCCCTCGTTGAAATTTCAACGGGCCCGTTAAAAATGGCACGGGAAGCATTGTATGCCTCGTTGAATTATAAAAATAGCCAAACACTCAGGCCCACATTACAATTTCACCGAGCTCGTTCAACTGCTCATGAGCTCGTTCAATTTTCAGGGCTCACCTCGTTGAAAACCTACCGAAATCCCCTTTTCCCCTTCAATTTCTCATATTCAGCTTTTCATCGGAGTATGATCAGGGTTGAATAATAAGTTTATTCACCTTGCAATTCAAGGGGATTTGGACTCGGCAGAGACCATGGATTTCTGAAAGGCGTTGTGGGTTGAATCAATCTGCTGCTGAATAGGGATTTATCTTTCGCAAACGAGTCTCGTTTCTACCATCCTCGTCCGTACGGTTTCTTCTCCTCTGCTTTGGATTTCTTCTTATCCTTGAGCATATATATTCTTGAGTGATAGCGTTTTTGTGCTAGAGTGAGTTATTCAGGAAGAAGATGAGTATAAAAGAGACTGATGAGCGGGTGAAGACTAGAACAACGGCCCAATTAAAAAAAACTGCAGAGTTTCAAACGGGAAATGCAACGAGCCCGTTAGATATGAAATAGTGACACGTTCAAATTTTGACGGACCCGTTGGAGTGTAATGATGTCATTCGTTTTGGGCTGTTTATTAAAATTCAACGAGGCTTCCATGGACTCCGTGACATTTTGAACGGGCACATTGAAATTTCAATGAGGGACTTAAAAAAAATGTCAGATCTAACTCGACCGATAAATTAAATAGAGATGCTCACCATGACGCGAACGTATAATTTCTCGCATCATACCAAAATAGAGTACACCGTAAAAGACACCATATATAATATACACACACCCGTGCCTAGAAGTCTCAGTTCATTAATTCAATACCAAACAAAATATTCCAAAAAATGATCCTAAACCCTTTTCCCTGTTACACCTATCGTAAATAGGTTTTTTTACTTATTAAATGGGAATAATATTACTACTATTTTGTCGTTTACTCCCCTCACCCTCTTTTATTTTTTTTTTTTTTTTTTTTTTTTTTTTTTTTTTTTTTTTTTTTTTTTTTTTTTTCTGGTTTTGGAAGATGCCGGACGACCATTCCCGGTGTCTATCTCCACCACCGCCTTTCTTCACCTCTTATTTTTCATTTCGTCCACTGAGAGTCTACAGTGTCTCCACTACCATTGTACACTGGAAGTAGAAGATGTGGATGGGGTTTACATGGGTTTCATTTCTCATTTCTGCTGCTATCGTCTTCTACGTCGTCTACTTGCTCCTTCGTCTTCCGGCGTTCCATACTCCGACAGGTATTCTACTTCTCAACTTCTTCCCACTGCAGGATTTGGTTGTATATTGTGTGTGTATGGGCTTTGTTTTGGTTTCCCTGCTACTTGGGGTAATAGGTGGTTTTTTTTTTCTTCAGAAATTCATTGCGATAGATTGAGTATCTGCATTACATGTCAGCCCTGTACTGCATTGGTTTGATGTTGTTCGGTCTTTTCTCTTCTTCTTCTGTGAATTCTATTGTCAGCATGTGCCTCGTGGGCTTCAATTTCAGTCTATGTTTTGTATTCAAGCATCATGATATTCAATTGCAGAGTATTTGCTATATCTGATGGCCTTGATGAGCCTCTTTGCTGCCATTGTGCTTCATCTGCCACTGCTCTTGCGTTATGATACTGCTGGTTTTTTTGGTTAGCAGAGCATTATAGTAGTTAATGGTGAAGATAAATGTTGGATCTCTTGGTCCACAAAAATTTTGCCTACTTTTGATTAGATGTCCAAAATTCGCTATTATCACTATTCTTGTTGATTTATACAAAACCTCACGAAACTATGTGTTCTAATTGCCTCCTTTGATTAGATATAATTACCAGTTGTTTTGAAATTTTGATGTGAATAAGATTTTTGCTACTAGAGGTCAATTTTGGATGCAAATTGATGATGAATTATCCTGTATGGACTTTGCATTCAGTTTTACTGATTCATGTTTTTTACTGGTCTACATGAAACTTAATGGCTGAATATGGTGTTTGTTGTAATTTCATCTATTTTGGATCATTAGTTTTTAACTATGAATTTTCATTAATAGAGTAAAAGAGTACATGCAAAGAATAGAAACATGGAGTCTATCATGCATTCAGAAATTTTGGTACTGTTGGATAATGAAAAAGCATCTACTTGGCAACATTCACAAAGATCCTGACATTATTCCAATACTTGACAGGTGCTTTGTATGTCATCCTTCATTTCTTTGTTATTTTCACGGATATGTTCCACGAAAGGTTCAAATATAGTTACATTAACAAGCTGAATTAACATTGTACGTATATTTTTTATGTGCATAGTGGAAATTGCAGGGTTGGTGAGCAATCCATTGCTGATGTTTCGAGGCCATAGTAATTTAGATTTTCTAATTTGTTCCCAATTCACTGGTGTTTGCTTTGCTTTTTATTTTTATTTTTAATTTTGGATATGCTCTGGATGGTGTGCACTAAACGATCTCAAATGATTATACATCCTCTCTCAGTCTCAAGATTATATGTATATCATATATCAATTATGCATTCAGTGCTCATAGTAATTGGCATTTAAATATATATAGTTTAAGTTGTAAGGAATAAGTGGCATTCATACATGTGTAATATCTAACCAAGAACTTTGTTGTGGGTGCAAAGTGTTTGAGATTCTGCAAGCTGTGCTTTAGGTGTTGTTCCTTGATTAGACGATGCATCTTTGTTAGCTTTTTAGCAGTATAAAATTTGAATTTGGTATTGGATTACAAGCACTTTGGATTCACTATTCTGCTGGATGGCAGTCATCTTATGCTTCACAAGAGGATATACACCTAATAAAATTCACATAATATTTTGGACAAGTGTTTTCATCCGTGAGTGCTGCATATTTTCCTTGGTTGAAGTTGTTCAGTGACTCCTCACTTGACGAAATTGTTGATGTGAGTTTCTCGAAAATAAATGCTTTCAGTAGCTTCTATTGGTGGCTCATTGTCTTTTGTGGAACTTGGTAGAATCCTTTTTGCCATAAATATTGCATTTATGTATTTTGATGCATTGAAAGTTTGAATCGGGTTCCCTTCTGTCACATTTCTAAAGATGTGAATCACATTTCAGCTGAGTGGATAGATAAACACTCAGATGAAGGGCTTAACTCCTTTGTGATATGGTCATTGAATAGCATTCTATCTGATATGACTATTCAAAAAGCACTTTCCAGGGGTGCTCAGAATACATCCTCAAAATCTCAGGTTCATTTTCTGAAACTCCCTTCTGCCTGATCATGGAAAAGCACGATCTCTTACTTGTTATATATACTTGGTCGAGGAGAATGTAGTATTTGGTTTTACATGTATATTCTCAGATTGTGATGTTTTTGTGTTATCAATAGTAATGAGACGAAGACACTGGTGTTCGATCAACTTTTAGAGCCTTATTGCTCGACAAGGAAAAAGCCATGCAATGCAAAAGACTCCAGCCCTTTGAAAAAGGTGAAGTTGGAATTTCCAGACAAGAGGTGATCAATGGAACATCGTACTTTGGTATAGACTTAGTAGGGCAATATCTATCTTTTGTTACATAACTACAACCTTAGAAATGAAGAACTAAAAATCTATTTTGGAATGTAAATAGGGATGATGCCATTCAATTGACTTGTGTAAAATTAAGTGACTCAACCTGACAATTAGACTTGCATGGCAATGTCTCTTTTTGGCATCATAATGATAGTCTTAGAAATGTTTATCAGGTAGGATGAATGTCTGTCACTCTGGATGAAAGCAGCTTCTGCTAGACTGAAGAAGGGGTGGTCAAATATGTAATCATATGTAAAATACTTTTGGAACATATATTAGGGTTACCACTTTCAGCATGGCACCTAACTTACGGTTCATCGGAGAAGTAACACAATTCACATTGCAGATTACTATACATTACATCCCAAATGAAACGACCAAAACTCAAAACGAAAAAAATATACAAACAAGGGTCCACCGTGCATCGCACGGTGCGCCTGACTAGTTTTAGGTTATTTGTCAATAAAGTTCATCTAGTAGTTGTATAAACAAAATTTCTTACACTTCTTAGGTTTTATTATATTCACAATGCACCACATCTGTTTATTCCAAATGAAACCCTATACAAACTTCCATTCCCTCCCTGAATACGAATCAAGTCGGAATATTTAATGTCCAAACTAATTGACATTTATTCAGCGCTTTCTGTATAGCATAACATGTAATGTCCCGTTCCCGGATACCAAGCCCTTATCCGGAAGAGAACGTTCGACGCGTATAACTTTAAATAAATCTAATATTATACGTCAGCCTCTACGTCATCGTATCATAATTAAAGCAACGGAAGCCGAAAAGACTCGGGTAAAATCATAAATGTCTCTAAGAATAGAATACAAACCGACTAGGGGTAGAAAGGAAAAGCTTACAACAACGATATAAATCTTACAACGTACGATGTTCCAAAAGAAAGATACAACACTTGTCTTACAAACTTGGAATAAAAGTACAACAAGTTATTTAAAGAATCTACAACATAATCTAGTACAACCTTTAATAGAAAAGTAAAAAGAAAGCATCACCATGGCATCAACGTCATCAAACATCATCCAACTCCTCAACGAGCTCAAGATAAACATGTTCGTCTTCTCACCCCACAATACATACATAACATAATGCAAATGAGGTAAGTACAAAGTATTTAGCAAGAGTGAGAAGCTAAAGTATAATTAAGTCTTACAACGAAAGGTTCATTAGTTATTATTAAATTATCTTTGTGAGACCGACTCAAACTCTAGGGTTCACTTCATGCTCATCAACATGTCGTGACTATTGGTTTCTAGCTTAGCTTATCTTTGTTACAACCACATTCAAGAGCACTACGCATGGTGCTACTCACCACGAAGTATCTGGGTGCAACATATTGGTGGATCACACTAATAACCACGATAGTCCATTCTAGTAGACTCCGATAGTGCACGCTGTTGGTGAAGTCCCCTACCATTTATCCATTTAGAGCCAAAGCAGAGTTATTCACTTTATCGACCGCCCACACATTGCGATATAGGCAGTGTGCCTTACCAAGAATGACATGTTGTTTAATCTTTTTACTACACAAGTATGTTTGTTATTATGTTGTTAACTAGCCACCTAATTATTTTCAAATAATCTCCCTCACATATACTACTCTCTTAATTAGAACCCTAGACACGGACAAGCCCTAACACATACACAGACATTGATGAATTATAATTCATCAAAGTACAAGCCAATCATACTCTTCCGACGGTCCCGAACTTCAACTCCCTTGAAGAGTACATTCGGTGCAGGAACTAAACGCATCAGAAGCTTAATCAGGGCTTGTTGAAGTTCATTTAATGTTATTAGATCAAGAAACAACATTTAAGACTAGATTCGGGCTTAAAACAAGCTAGACATGAAAAGCAGGCGATGCACGCACCAAGACCGGGTTGTTCGCGGGCTTGCATCGCCAAACATGGGGCATTCTCACGAGTCGTTGTGCCAACACCGAGGTCCGTGTGCCAAGATCGCCTCAGTGCTGCGCGTGATCGTTCTCGTGTGTGCTGCACCAGGCCTCTAAATGTAAAACGGACATTCGATTCCTGGTGCGCCAAGATTTGATCTCGCGCGCCCGCACCAAGCATTGAAACTCCCAAAACTCGGCTTTTATGCATCTAAACGATCCGCACTCGATTCCAAATAAGTTTATCATCAATAAACGCAGAAAAACACAGGTTTTACATACCACAACATCCAACACTTTAACTACAACTTAGAACAAGATTTCTAACCCAGAATTCAACACAAAAACTCAACCTTAACATCATAAATCCTTAATTAAACTTTAGGAAGAGCCTCTTACCTTTTATCCAAAGCCAAAGCAAGCAAAAAGCAAAGCAAACAGCAGCAACTCTGAAACTTCCACCAAAACCTAGATGATCAACAATTAATTCTAAATTAATTATGATCATAGGTTTCTACTCAAACTAATCTACGAATTGAACAACTTAAAACAACAGAAAGGTTTAGAAACTAAAGATTCTAAACTAGGCTTTTCTATTACCTTTGCAAAGCATCAACTTGTTAAGTAATACCGAAAGACAATTTATGTAATTGTTTTTATAATTAATAAATGATGATTTATTCTCATCTTATTATTTACTTTGTGCTTATAAGAAATACATCTTTGAAAACCCCAAGTCGATCATATGTAGCCATATAACTTAGTGTGTGTATCACACGTGATGATTAAGTTTATGGTGATACACTTGAACTATTAGTCCGTGGTGAACTTAATCAAAGTATGGGGTCATGGATTAAACCACCATTAATGCGCCCGAACACTTTATGGTGTGACCGTCTTATCCGGACCATCGATATTGATTATCTAAGTGGGGCATTTATATAGGATGTAGTCATATAGATTTGGACCGATTTAATCAGTATTTTCATATAATTCCGTAATTGAGAAATCTTATTGAATCACAAGATGATCATAAATGGATTAACCTTAATCTGAAGTGATTTGCACTCGCTTGTCTCAAGATAAGGTTTGATGTGTTCGTTAAGGATTGCCAAGAGGCGCAAATCGAATCACTTTCACGTTGGCACTATTCTCGGATTGAGTGGGAGGTGTGCGCGTCTCACAAACATGAAATCCATTCCTTCTTGTTGGAAGTAGAAAGACAATCCTTATTTGTTAATCCTAGAAACCGATCGATCCGCGGAGTTCATATTGGTTATGAACTAATTGATCACTAGTGGGTTAATAGTAAATAATGATAAGATGTAATGAAGAAGGTTTACGGAAATATTCCCGCTTCATTACGGATAGTCTATGAGGTTAATCGTATGTAATGATTATATCAATGGACACTTATCGACTCGACGTTTTGAGAATAAGTTATATCTATAGTCGATAGAGTTTAGTTTCGGATTTATGGTGGCGTAATTCCGGAATTAATAAGTTGAGTATAAATATTATGTTCGATGAATATTTTATTCAATTTATTGTATTTACTCATGGTTATAGGTCCACGGTCCCCGGGTTGGTTCCTAACACGCTAGTGTTTTCTCGTTTTGTGGAACCTCGAGAATAAATTAAATAGTTGGTCTATTTAATGAATATGCAATATTATTTATTTGTTAAATAATATGTAAAATAGAAAAGACATTTTCTATTAAAATTATTGGCATAAGTGGCGCCATTATTTGTGAGAAAATTAGAAAAAGAAATTTTCCTAGATTATGTCACATGTGTAATTAATTATTTTATTTGTTAGATAATTAATGGAAAAGTAAGAGATTGATTTTATAATCATTATCTCATTTATGGAGATTATCTATTATTTTATGGCAAATATATTTTCCTTACGGAAATAGGTAATTGTATTGTGAAAATGATAACTCTCTCTTGACTAGTTATTTTCCTATATAAAGAGAGTTCCTCCCAACACAATAGCATATCATAATTTGCGCCACCTTCATAAAATAGAAGAGAAAAATTAGTTTCTTGTTCTAGCCATTACGAGAAGAAAAACCTAGGGTTTTTCTTGAGCATATTCAAGGAGGTTCTACGGCGAAGATCGACGTCCTTCAGTCGTCGCTAGGAGATACAATCCGGAAGACTGTGGCTTCTCCCCTTGGTCGATTGCTTCTCCCCTTGGTCGATTGCTTCTCCCCTTGGTCGATTGCTTCTCCCTCTCCTTTTGGGTAAATCTTCAACCTTCTCATAGTTACGTTAATTATTTATGTGGATCATATCGTGGTAAAATCGCATGTGAATTTATTCGTAGCATCCGCTGTGCATGATCGAGCGTCTTGATTAGTGCTGTGAATCAGATGTGACGATCCAATTATGGATCGGATCCGGATTCGGTTTCGTATATCCGTAATGTGGTATCGGAGCCAAGTTAAAGCGATTTTTGCGATCTTGATTGCATAATTAATTAATTAGAAGTGGAATTGAATAAAATTGCATCTTTATATTTTTGTTATATATATATATATATATATATATATATATATATATATATATATATGAGTGTTGAATGTTTATGGTTGACGAGATGGACAGAAAAATGTGAAGCACGAGGGATTCGAACACAGGTTGCTCAGATGGGAGTATGACACGCTGACCAGTTCAGCTACGAGTATATTGGTGTAGGTTTCGGCCAGCAAATTAATATACGGATCGGCTACTGTTTTCTTTTAATTAGAATTTAGTAAATCCATTAAATTGGGTTTAAGTTTAAGTTTTTGTTTAATAGATTAGATACGGGGGTACCAACGGTTCATCTCAGTGGTTTATTTTTCGCATTTATTTTCTTATGTGATATAACCATGTCATGCATCACATTAATTAGACATGTATGAAAACGATAATTAATTTAGATTAATAATAAATTAAATTAATTAAAGGAAACAGAATTTTATCGGGATATAAAATTCACATAATAAACCCAATTTGGGATTATGAATCCTTCGGGGTTTTGGTTATGTAAGTGTCTACATAAATTAGAATTTTGGTAATCAAAATTGGAAAAGCATGAAAAATTCGACACCAACTAGACGATATTCGGAACCAATAAGTTGGTGGTTGTTTTTTCTTGATTTATTATTTCTCGAATTGTTGGAAAATTCTATAATCCTAAATTTTTTATCATGACAAGATTAGGACTATAAAATTCTTCAGGAATTTTAATTGTGTAGTGTCTACACAAAAGATTTCTAAATAATTGATAAATGGAAATCATGAATTAGACATGTATGAAAACGATTAATTTATTGTTTTTCGAATCACTAGTTAGACGGTCTCCTTGAATATGCTCAAGAAAAACCCTAGGTTTTCTTCTCTTCTCTTCTATTTTATGAAGGTGGCGCAAATTATGATATGCTATTGTGTTGGGAGGAACACTCTTTATATAGGAATATCATGAATTAGACATGTATGAAAACGATAATTAATTTATTGTTTTTCGAATCACTAGTTAGACGGTATTTGGAACCGATAAACTAGTGAGAGCTTTAAATTTTGTGATTTATTGTTTTTCAAATTATTAGAAAATTCATACGTCCTAATATATTAGGATTATAAAATTCTTGGTGAATTTTAATTGTGTAGTGTCTACACAAAGAATTTATAAATCCAAGAAATTGGAAAGTCGTGAATAAGTAACACTAGTTAGACGGTATTTGGAACCGATGAACTAGTGGGAGAATTAATTTAAATATTCATGATTTATTGTTTTTCTGGATTGAAAAGGAAATTCTGAAAATCCTAATGAAACTACCTCATTTTCAAAATAACGAGTGGGAGCGGGGAATGTGACAACTGACCCCACAGCCTCTACTGTTGACACAAGCACGTGAGAGAAGGGTGACGCCTCGAGCCGCTTTGATTACGGCCCCCTGCGGATGACATTCACCCCTATCAAAATTCAAGGCTTAGTCTCCGAAAAGATAGGATTTTGGGTACTCGTCGAGTCATCGACCGACCTGCAAGTGCATACTCGGGGCGACTTTGAGGTCTCGAAATAGTAGGTCACACTCACAGGGATATTTTTGGAAATATCTTGGCTAAAAAAGGAAGGTAATCAACAATTAAATGGAGATGTCTGATTCATAATTATTTAATTGTTGAGAGAGATTGTTTCAATTTAATCGTCATTGTGTCGATACCGACTCACATGCGATGATTATGATGTGAGGTTAAATCCTTTGAATGGTAGGATAAACTGCATGCATGACATCACGTTTATAATTCCTAAAATTTCTTATTTGTTGTGGTGTATGATTTGATTTATATTTCATCATAATTTATTCTTGCAACTACATATCATCTCAAGGTATCTAAACCGCTAAACATATTATATTGATCGATAATGACTTCGTAAAAGTGGACAAAGACAACCGCTACTTCCGATCATAAGAATCTTATAACCAACCTTCACTCATTGCATTAAGATATTTCACGAACAGTCATCATCTGAACGTGTATGCAAAATCTCCAATCCTACCTTCAAGCACCAAGTCCTAAATGCCTCTATTTACGGAAGTGGAGTAAACGTGGTTCACTCCTTATCCATAAATTCATAAGCATCTTCTAGGTAGACTTCTCGGTATTACATAAAAATGTAAACCGTTATTTTGCAACCAATATATTAATTGAGTCAAACAGTGTATTGTAGCATATCAATAACTATACAAGACAATACATGGTTTATCATTTCAGTGAAATCGTTTCCCTCGGAGGTAGGCCAAGCATCAGTGCCAAAACCATTCCATAACCTATATCTGAGCATGGAATACTCGTTTCTTTGGTAATATCAGAGATTCCTCCAAATATTTAGATAAACTAATCGGCATTTTGAGTAGTCATTAGACAAAATGTCTGTTACTCAAAAGCTCCAACTAGCTTGTATCCTTCATAAGACTCCAAAGGTCAATATGAACAAGTCGTGATACTTCTTCAGCTCTATTACCTTTTTCTAATTGAAATGTTACTTAGTCATTTTCCCTTTGAGATAGTGTTCTTAGACTGGGAGATAGGAATCACCCTGAGCCAGTCTTAAGATCTTATCTTTAGGATATATGCACTAATTAACAGATGCTAAAGAATCGTTTATCTTAATATGGAAATCAATTGTCTAAATAGCTTATGATGTGTTACATATACCTTTTCAGCATTACTTAGTGGTTCTGACTTTATCAGACAAAAGTTCGAGTCTCAGAAGCGTATACAAATGTCATATTCACTTTCTTTAAAGCAACTATATTATGGGTTTGAAAGTGAATCCATTCGTTCCAATGAATCTGAAAGCAGAAATTAAATTTCTGCGATATTCAAGGAATAAAATCCGAAACATATCACTCCCACTCTCTCAGCTGAAATAACTACTCGTTGTCTACTCTTTAATCATTAAGCCTAGCTAGTTCTTACAAAAGAACTTAGCTTCCGGGTCATAATCCTGGTTAAGAAAGTCTCTAAGGATTCATAAGTTAGTGATCCGAAATCCCTTTTCCTTATCCTTTATTCTTTTATTAATATTTCGGTTTAGCCTTTTAACTTATTTAGTTTAGATGACTTACACTTGTAGACATTTACCTTCCCATTCTTGGCTTTCTATAAAAGGAAATGGCCTTGAACTAGCAGTTTATAAGAGTAGACACTACTCGTAAACTGTGGGATGTCTGGTGAGATTGATACCAAATCATTCTTGTCATCTTTGAACTAATATCGGTTGTCTCTCGTTCAACACGAGTGACAGCAGTGACATACTCATCAATGTCACTTAAGTTTGAAGGCTTAAGAGGGAAAACCTCCACCGAAAAATTAATTGCATTCTTGATTAGTGAGTTCAACGTTCTCATTTTAATGCACCCAGAACACTTTATCGTGTGACCATCTTATCCGGACCGTCGATATTGGTTATCTAAGTGGGGCTTTTATATATGATGTAGTTATAGAGGATTTGGACCGATTTAATCAGATTTTCATATAATTCCGTGAATCGAAATCTTATTGAATCACAAGATGATCATAGATGGATTAACATTAATCTCGAAGTGATTGCGCACTCGCTTGTTTCAAGATATGGTTTGATGTATTCGTTAAGGATTGCTAAGAGGCGCAATCCGAATCACTTTCACGTTGGCACTTCTGGATTGGGTGAGGAGTGTGCGTCTCACAGATATGAAATCCATTCCTTCCTGCGGGAAGTAGAAAGACAATCATCTTATTTGTTAATCCTAGAAACTGATCGATCCGCGGAGTTCATATTGGTTATGAACTAATTGATCACTAGTGGGTTAATGGTAAATAAGGATAAGATGTAATGAAGAAGGTTTATGGAAATATTCCCGCTTCATTATGGATAGTCTATGGAGGGTTAGTCTGTATGTAATGATTATATCAATGGACACTTATCGACTCGACGTTTTGAGAATAAGTTATATATCTATAATCGATAGAGTTCAGTTTCGGATTTATGGTGACGTAATTCCGGAATTAATAAGTTGAGTAGAAATATTCTGTTCGATGAATATTTTATTCAATTTATTGAATTTACTCAGTTATATAGGTCCATTGGTCCCTGGGTTGGCTCCTAACACACGAGTGTTTTCTTGTTTTGTGGAACTCGAGAATAAATTAAATAATGGCCTATTTAATTAATACGCAATATTATTTATTTGGTAAATAATATGTAAAAGAGAAAATACATTTTCTATTAAAATTATTGGCATAAGTGGCGCCATTATTTGTGAGAAAATTAGGAAAAGAAATTTTCCTAGATTATGTCACATGTGTAATTAATTAATTATTTATTTGTTAGATAATTAATGGAAAAGTAAGAGATTGATTTTATAATCATTATCTCATTTATGGAGATTATCTCTTATTTTATAAGAAATATCTTTTCCTTATGGAAATAGGTAATCAGATTGTGAAAAAGATAACTCTCTCGACTAGTTATTTTCCTATATAAAGATAGTTCCTCCCAAACACAATAGATATCATAATTTGTGCCACCTTCATAAAATAGAAGAGAAAAATTAGTTTTTGTTTCAATGATTACGGAAGAAAAACCTAGCTTTTTTTTGAGCATATTCAAGGAGGTTCTACGGCGATGAACGACGCCCACGTCGTCACGAGAGATAATCCGAAGATCGCGCTTCTCCTTGGTCGATTGCTTCTCCGTCTCCAAAATCTTCAACCTTCTCATAGTTACGTTAATTATTTATGTGGATCATATCGTAATAAAATCGCATGCGAATTTATTCATAGCTTCCGCTGTGCATGATCGAGCGTCACCGATCGATCGGTGATGTGAATCAGATCTGACGATCCAATTATGGATTGGATCCGGATTCGGGTTTCTGTATATCCAGCACAACTTTCTTGTAACAAAACGATCACCTTCTTCCACTGATTCCGTTTCTACACTTGATTCTGAAAACCGACGAACGACTAAGAAGATCCTTTGAAGATTCTACTTTCTCCGTTGGCCTCAGTTTCTTTTCTCCAGAGCGTTAAAACGCTTTTGGTTTATTTGCTAATAATTTCCAACGTTAAATGGGAAGTTTTATTCTAAAATAAAACTTCTCATCAACTCTTTTTTATTTTTTTTAAATAACACTTAAATCCCTTAATTAAGTAAAACAAAATCTGAATTTCGTTAAAAGAATCTTTAGCCCTTTTTCTGAAAAGTCGAGATGTTACATAACATTAATAACATTTAAGCTAAGCAAATTAACAAGGTAAGAAACAAAGATCTAAAACGGAAAAAGAACAATAATAACATTTAAGCTAAGCAAATTAACAAGGTAAGAAACAAAGATCTAAAACGGAAAAAAGAACAAACATCTGCAACTAAACATGACAATGCTCAAAACCCCATAAACACAAAATCAAGCTCATCATTTGTTTTGAACATTTCTTATCGAATCTACTCTCGGGCAATTACATTGACATTCGACAACTAGAAAGTCGAATCTAAACTCAACATTCGACTTTGAAGAGGTCGAGTGTTGGAAAGAAGCAGCACAATGGACCTTTTCAGCAACACCAAATCAGCTTTTGGCTGAAGCAGGAGGACTAGTTGCAACAGGCATTACAACAACACCATTAACGTCTTGATTTACGCGCTCTTGTTCGTTAGCATGCTGAACAAACTCTTCAGGGGTCAAATGTGTACCATGGCAAGCACAAACAATCCTTATCTGTGTAGGACTATACCGATAAGTCACGCCTGATATTGTTCGACGATTAGGACCCGAGCCAGTGGTGGAGACCCATGGTAGGTTTGGATAAGAGCCACAGCCACCGAATTTCAAGTCAGTAGCGATTCCGGGCTTTATGGTTTGATATTCAGAAGGAAACACATGATCAGTTCTAGATGTTGTGGTGACTCCTTTCAGAATATCTTCGATATGAGTAGTTGAAAGTCCTTCAGCTTGGCTTTTCACACTACTTGAGGCATGATCAATTGTTTTCATGTCGTGTTGCGTAAATTCTGACGGATTTGGAGGAATCCCTGGTAAAAAGAAGAGGCATATGGCATATGCATCAACTACATGAACTTCATTTTCAGAAATAGCATGACAGGTATTAGGGGTAGGGGAACAAGGACAATTCTTGATCTTTATTAGGCCAAAAGGATATCCATATTTTATTAAGGCAATAGTTTATATAAAAATAAAAAAAAAAAAATCAAACCCAACAACAACAACGTATAAGAGGGGCCTCATCCCCAAACTTAGGCTATGAGGTGTGGGAAGTCCATGTATTACACGATGGTGAAACAATAGCAAGTGCCCAATGAACCTACCAGCAACCAGTGAAGCCGCTGATTGCCCAATGTGAGACAACTTTAACAATTTACAAAAGGGAATTCGGGTTTTAGGGGTTTAAGGTTTAGTTTGGAGATATTATTTGGGTGAGTCTTTTAGGAAGGGTGCTAGGGGATAAGTTGGGGGCAGGAGACAAGTTAGGGTTTACTTTACCGGGTTTGTAGGGTGTAGTTTTTTAGGGGTTAAGTTGGGGGCTGGAGGCTGGAGGCTGGAGGCATGATAGTATAGTCTTTTCTTTTTTAGCATGTACCATTAGACCGTATCCAATTCCCGAGTTATTTATATTATTTTGTTTTTCCTGAGTTTCCTTTATTAATGGGAGAGTATAAAGTATGGGTATTTTGATCACCGGATAATATTCATGTCCTTATCGTCTGAAGAAAACGAGGTTGGCATTTTGCAAAATAGTGAAAATATTTTGTCCTTCTGGACCCTTGTACCGCCATTAAGGAAATCCGCAACATTTTGACAAATCTGAGAGTCCAGGTCTCCGAATTGATACAGACTTCACAAATATTTCAGATTCTAACCTTATTTAGAACACTAACTACATTGTGGTATCAAGACCAGAAACAATTCCAAACTAGAATCTCAGTTACCACATAGAGAACTCATCATTCAGATACAAACTTCAATCTTGAGTGAGCACTTGTTTCTTGCATTAACCATTACTATGTGAAAGATACAATGTTTAATCGTCATCCAGGTTGCATGAATATGGATATGTAGGTAAGGTTATGTGGGATGCAAGATTTTTGAAAAATATAGGATATGGGTACGGATGGGAAATGCATATAAATATTATAAGTACAGGGACCAAACTTTACATAATAAAACTATAAGGATTAAATTATAAATGTATAAAATCCTAATATAAAGCAACTTTTACCGGTTATTCTTCATTTTTTTGGTAGCTTTTCATTATGTTCTTGGTTGTTTATCTTCAATATGCAACAAAGTTCTTGATTTTATGTATCCGAGTTATGGATGTGCATATTGGATCACGTAATCCAACTTTACAAAATTGCAGATTTGCCTCAGAGTGTCCGGTGAGTATCTGCGTCGGGTATGTATCGGATACGCAACACGTTACCAAACAAAAACATGTGTGCATCATAGATCATCATTGCATACAAATAGAAATGCCATAAGCCCATTAAGAACCTAAGGATGAAAGATTTAGAATAATTACCAACCTCTACTAGTCAAACTGCCAACCCTAACGCTGGAGTTTACCTTCACTATGAAGGTTAATTGTATTCTATATCTTTAGGTTAAACATTTGTTCACCTTAGATTTCTAAAAATGCTCATACTCTAGAATTTGTGATGCACACGAACCACACCGAGCCAATTATCCCATGTTTGTATTTGAGCACATTTGATTTAGCACACAAACGAGCTCGTATTCGTTCATTTAATAAACGAGTTACATTTTTTGTTCGAGCTTGGCTCATTTATGTAAAGCAAACAAGCATTCATGATCATTGAAGTGTTCGTTCAAGTTTAGCTCATTTACAATAAACAAACGAGCGTTTGATTAAGCTTGACTCGTTTAGTTAGCTTGAGGTTAGTAGGTTATTAAGTATATATTTGTTTGCGAAGTTAAACAAGCATTCATGATCATAGTTCATGTTTGTTTGTTTACTATCCGAGCTTGACTAAGTGTTTGAGTTTAACTCGTTTATTTAAACAAATAAACAAAAACGAGTTTATTCAAAGCCGAACTAGTGCTTGCTCTGCTTGTTAACACCACTATCTGGAATAGAAATAGGTGGTTCTATCGGCACACCCCAAATTACTACTGACACCCATTTTTTGATTATTTTTTGGACGATAAAAACGCCGGTGATACCGGCGCCTCGTTGAACACCAACGTCATAACTCCAGTGGAAAGTCGTGGACTAACGTTTCTAAGTTTTAACACTTTTTATATAGGGAACGTCGGTGCCACCGGCATTCCTCGTTGAACACCAAGGTCAGTAGCACTGGCGTTGGTGTTCACACAAGGAACGCCGGTGGCACTGACGTTCCATTTATAAGAAATCACCGGGTGCCGAAGTTATTTTTTGTGGTGCCGGGAGCAATAGGGTGCCAGTAGTAAATAGGGGTGTGCCGATAGAACCCCTAGAAATATTAAGATGATTCAAAGTAATGGGTATTTTTTTTTTCTGCTTTTTTTTTTTTGAGAAAGAAGTAATGGGTAGTTGAGTACCTGAAGAAGTGCCTTGAGTCATCTTTACACCATCATTGTGCTTGTCAGTGTTTAACTGGCCTTTCTCGGCGTAGGTTTGGTTCATTTGCTGATCATGCTGAGAAACTAGCTTCATGGAGTTACTTTTGTCCAATGCTGGGAACACGACAGGAGGGTATTCAACCACGGCTGACAAGTTTGAAGCCAAACCCTGTTGGCTCCACATGGGCCTAATGTTCTTACTAGCTGGGTTCGAATGAGTCGTGCTCGTAATGTTCGTTGGTTGAACTTGAACGGGGAATTGAACACCTTGAGGTGCATTCTCAAGCTCAAATCCCTTTTCTGATGAAAGTAAAAATCTCTTTGTTCCTTGAAATTCTGTATCATTTGGATGAGAAATCCCATGAAAATTCTTACTTAACCCGCTTTGATGTGGTAGCATCAGAGTCTGCTACATCTTCATATTCAGCAGTTGAATCATCATCACTAGTATTTATAGAAATGTGTGATGATGCCCTTGATTTGTTCTGCCAATCATTATGATCAGTTTCTTTCTCATGCTTCTTTTGTTGATGACTCGCCTCAGCAAACGTGTTCTTGCGCTTTCGCGAATTCCTTCATTACCTTCAGAATCTCCATCATTGGTAATCCAAAACCTCCAATATTCAAGTTTTTAGAAGTTTCTTTATCCAATGGAGTGTTGGAAGTATTGCCGACAGAAATTTCTGGTATCATTTGAGAAGCCATTCCACCGTCAAGAAAATGTTTGAATTCGTTTATCAACTTTGTATCCCTATCATTGATGTCAGACCTAACATCTGGCAATGTACCCGTTTTAGCAGTTGCAGTGGTAGCACCGCCATTGGAGGGAGGAGCAAGGCTGAGCTTAAGACGATTCTCGTCTTCCATGTGAATGATACAATTCAAGACACAAGTAGAAAAGTACTTCTATCTTCCTGTCTTCGTAGATCACTGATCAGATTGACAAATCACCATACATCTGGACAAACTCTTCTTAAGTCAGTATAAGGTTAAGTAGATCATAAACAGAACCGTGCATTGAGTTACCCGACATCTTTATTTTACGGATTATGGTATCTACGGCAAGTGCTCTTAATCACTAGAAGCTAGCTAACTAGGAAAGGCATTTATTTCTCAAATTCCAAAAGAGTAATTATTTTTGGACTGAAGGCCTATACAAGTAAATCAAGTAGCTTTGCTTTAGATATCTAAACATAAAATTAAAAAAAAAAAAATTAAAAAAATTAAACAGCAGGATAAAGAGCAGCTTGAATGAACGCTGAACAGCTCAGATCACGAACTAATATGGAAATCAAATAAACACTCAATTCAATTTATGCACGGTAATTATTCCAGCTCTCAAATCAAACTCCCAAATCTCCATAGCTGGATTCAATAAACAGTAATAACTATAATCACATGCCTAAATTGAATGGAGAAATTAAATTCTAAAAAGTAAAACTGAACATAAAATTGCATATCATGCGGCTGCTATTGATTCAGAATCAGAAGCACTAATTCCTCATATGTAATCACCAAAAACCAGGGAAAGGAAATGTAATCCCTATTGGCAGAAGAAGGAATAAGCTTGGACTAAAATTAGCAAGAAAATGTATAAGTAACAGCTAGGGGAGTTCATAGATGATTATAATACAGCTGATGATGATCAAAAACATGTTTTGAAGTAAAATCTTGAAGCTAAAAAGCTTGAAGAAGAAAGCGATGCATACCGATAATCAGTGAGATGAACGAATCGGATGCTTTCTTCAAGGTTCCGGCTGTGCAAGGCGGAGTTTGGATTGGAAAGCCTCTTGCACGCTTGGTAGTACAATAGTACATTATTATTATTATTATTATTATAATTATTTTTTGGTAGCCGAATCCCATATTATGGTACGTACATTTTTTTTCCACCGGAATCTCAAACCCGAAACCGGTGATACATTGTTGTCATCCGAATTTATATGCAGACACCTCAGATTTTTAGTGCACGCAATAAAGAAAGCATCGTTAGCGACATGACAATGAATCTACAGTGACATCATGTTTCGTGCAATATTTGATTATATAAACGTTGAAAATGAACATTATACCTCCATAAAAGTTGAATGTTGAACTTTCACTCGGTTTTCTTGAAGTCGAATATGGTGCTCCGAAAGTAGATTCAGTATCTTGTAAAGATTTTATGACACAATTGTTGTATCAGGTGTAATGCCCACATATTGTATTATCTTTCACCATACATACTTTTGTTATGTGAAAAATAGTAGGAATGTGTGTATATAATGCATGTTTTTTTTTGGTTAAACACACTTACTGTAATGCCCCGTACCCGGACGCCGAGTCCATATCCGGAAAAGGACCATTCGACACATATAATATTAATTAAATCAATATTATATGTAAAACTCTACTACGTCGTATCGAGTTTAGCAATTAGCGGAAGCTAAACGACTCGGGTAAAGTTTTCTTTTAAACCAAGAATGGAAATGCAACAATCTAAAGATAGAAAAGTACTTAAACAACATCAATGATCTTACAAAAGTACGAGGTCTAAAAGGAAAACAACAGAGTTATATTACAAAAGCTCCAAAGTAAAAGTACAACATGTTCTTAAATAAAATACAAACAAGTCTAGAACATAGTTTAGCATAACTTAAAAATAGATAATAAAAGCATTGAGAAATCGTCCTCAAAGATCGTCCTCGAAATCCTCATCAAAGTCTTGTTTCACCTGTTCATCTTCTCATCCCCAAACACACAAACAATATGCATTCGAGGTAAGTACAAAGGTACTTTGTAAAAGATAGAAGCTATTGTATTAACCAAGTGTAATAAGTATTAATTATAATTAAGTGATTATCTTTATCGAACCGACTCAAGCTAGAGTTCATTTTATGCTCATCAACATGTAACGACTAAACGTTTCTATCTTAACTTATCTTTGTTATACCCGCGTCCAAGAGCACTACGCATGGTGGATATCCACCACGAGATATCGCTTTGCAACCTAACAATGGATCACATCGCTAGCCACGAGTTTAACCCGATAAAGGCACGCGTTCGCGAAGTCCCTCTACCATTCAGCCGTTTATAGGCCAGTAGAGTTATTCACTTTTACGGACCGCCCACACGTCGCGATATAACCTTGTGCCTAACCAAGAATGGCATGGTATTTATTCTTTTACTACACAATTATGTATTTTACAATCTTTAACTAACCACCTATGTATTTTCAAGGCAAAACTCTCCCTAACCAACTCCCTCACTTAGACACCTAGACACAACATCCTACCATGTACACAGACACTGGAGGATGCTAATCCACCAAAGCACAAGCCTATCATGCCCTTCCAACGGTCCCGAACTTCAACTCCCTTTAAGAGTACATTCGGTGCCGGAACTAAACGTATCAGAAACTCATTCGAGGCTTGTTCATCTTTATTTAATGTTATTAGATCAAGACTCGACACATAAACTCAACAAAAAGGCCAAAACATCACATTTCCCAAAAACAGGGGCAATTCGTACGCATTCCCTGGTTCAGAGACATGTTGAAAGTTGCTGTTCAAACATTGCGTGCGCATTGTCTGCAATGCGTACGCATTGCTTATGTGGGAACATCCTGCAACAACTCAAGAAGCGGGAATGCGCAAGATTCACTGGAATGCATGCGCATTCGACCTGCTGGAAACATCCTGTACAACTCTGAATCAACAATGTGTGCATGTCACACAATGCATACGATTCTCGCCTGCTCAAGCCCTAAACATGATTTTATCTCTTCTCTCGATTCTACAACTTTTCTAACATGTTCGCTATCAATTTAAACACCAAAACAACAAGAAATAAGATACTTCAACATACCATAAATTAGTACATTGAAACAAGCATAAAAACACATAATTCTTACACCAAAACAACTTCAAACTCATAACCACACCTTCTAATACTTGAATTAACACGATATGAAGATCTCTTACTTGTTTCAAGCACAAAACCACAAAGAAAGCTTTAAAAACGCAGCACAACTTCACACCTTGAAGAAAACCTATTTAATTCATAACCAATTCATTAACTAGTTAGAATCAAAGTTTCTAAGCATCTATATCTACGAATCAAACCAAGGATCACCAAACAAGATCATAAATTGCCCTTAGGCTGATTTTCATACCTGGATGAAACTTGATAAACTTGGTATCAACACGATCCTTGTCTCCTCACTAATCCGGTGATCTACTTTGATCTACAAACCGTCAAGAAATCACTTAGAATCTTGAAAGAGTAACTTTGTCTCACTTTTTCTCTCAAAACTTGTAGGAAAACTCTTTCAAAATTTGCCAACTCCTCTTATTAGTGGGGAGTTTATTTTCACAAATAAAACCTCCCACTAGTCAAATAACATACAAATCCTTTACTTTCCTTTAATTGCAGCTTTAGTCCCAAAATAAACATATATATATATATATATATATATATATATATATATATATATATATATATATATATATATATATATATATATATATATCTAAAATACATATAAACATTTATTATACTTTAAATCCATAAATCAAAATAAATATAATATTTCGTTCTCGCAAATTGACACGTCTACCCTTTCCCGAGAATTGGAATATTTCATTCCTCCCCCCTTAAGAAGAGTTTCGTCCTCGAAACTTGAACATACCTGGTAAGTCCAAAAAGTCTAGGAACTCGGTGATCATGTCGTCTTCCACTTCCCAAGTCACTTCGTTAGGTGAATGGTTGCTCCATTGTACCAACACCAAAGGGATCATCCGCCTCTTGATCATCTTTTCTTTCCTATCCAAGATCTTAACCGGTTTCTCATCATAGGAGAGATTATCTTGAAGGATTTCCGGATCAATCGTAGCTTCAACATCCAACTTTGTCAAACACTTCTTTAGCATCGAGACATGAAACACACTGTGAACTCTTGACAAAGACGCCGGCAACTTCAACTTGTAAGCCAAAGGTCCTACTCTTTCAATGATCTCAAAAGGTCCAACATACCTGGGACTTAGCTTTCATTTTTATACAAACCATTTGACTCCCTTCATTGGTGAAGCTCTCAAGTACACACTATCACCGACATCGAACTCCAAAGGTCTTCTACGGACATTATCCCAACTTTTCTGATGATCTTGAGCTGCCTTCAAGTTCTTATTCACCAACAAAACCCTTTCCTTAGCTTGCTTAACTAATTTTGGCCCGGTGAGTTGCTTCTCCCCAACTTCATCCCAAAGTTCTTCTTCAAAGTCTCAAAAGCCTCTATGCATTTTTCATCAAAAACAAACGGTACCTCTTTCTCAAGGAGATGACTGAGAGGTTTGGAAATGCAGGAAAAATCAGCAATGAATCTGTTGGAATAGTGTCCTAAACCCAATCGGGTTGGACCGGATCCGACCGGGTCGGATCATTTCTACTATTTCTTTATGTTTATACATATATTAAATGGCTTTTCTGTTGTCATATATATGTTCTTTTAAAGAACCAATTATGAATTGTTATATGATAACGTCCTTAGTATTAAATCGTGATATAGAAACCATGATAGGCGATTATGGTTGATGAGATCTCTAATCACTTTAATAAGTTTGATACTTAAATGTCTCCCAGTCGATGTACTATTAAACAGGGCATTGATAGTATAAAGCAGACTAGCACGTATTAGATGTCTTCTGTCTTTAAGGCGGTGGATAGATCTCGCTATCGAAGTGTAGAGACACTTGGGTAGACGCGTGGACGTGTATTAGAGAATGCGACGTTAGGATCGACCCACTTACACGGATAAGTGTCACACTATGTGGCGGTTGTGTAATTATCCTTAGGACCGAGTCTTCATGGCATCACGGTGTGGATTGTCATGCTTTGACACTATTGAGGTTTCAGCCACGGGCGATCATGCGGTAGTGATTGGGTGATATCTTTGAAGCACGCGGAGTATACATGATTGGTCGTCCGGGAATCGCGTACCTATCGGTAGGGGTAAATATCCGAAAGGGCCTTCTTATAAGGAATGTCTCGTTCTCGTGAATCTTTGCAAAGTGGGAGTAAACGTGTTACTTTGAGAGAGCTTGATATCCAGATTATAAGATACGGTCGTTGATGTTTTGACACTCGACTTACACGACCGTATGGATATTATTACAATGATAGGATTGTAAGTTACACGGTAATCGCTTCACATGAAAGGTAGTAGTCATTGCATTTGACTCTTCCGATGATTGGGGGTCACGGTGTGTTGCTAGACGCTATCCCGTGATCGTTAGGCATGAAGGGCATTTTCGTAATTTGCACTTTGTGTCTAAGGCCAACATATTTGGAAGCCTATCGGGTCACACACATATGAACATCTAGCCGGATTAAAATGTGGTTATAGATGATAACCAAATAAGGAAAGTTGATCTCTATACTATAAAGGTTATAGTGGTAAATTAATATGGTGGTATTTATTTATTATGAATAAATATAATACAAGATATTAATTATGATGATTAATTAAATATGTATATTGATACATATATTTTCGAAATTAATGATATATGATATATATTGATTTTGCAAATTAATTAATCATAGCATTATATTAATTAAAGAATTTTCCATGAGTCAATTTAAGGAAAATTGGGGCGCCACTTTATTTGTGTGTATGACACACTTGGATTGTGCAATTTAATTAATAAGATTACCATAATATTAATATGTGATATTAATTGATTTTGAGAAAAATAGATTTATGGTAATAACATAATTTATAATCAATATAAGATATTGGAAAATCAAATTATGGAAAGAGAGATCAATCACATTAATTATTTTTCCTTATTTTTATTGGAAAAAGGTTTTCTTCTCCTCCACTCCAAGCAATAGGGGCGCCTCTTACACTATAAATAAGAGGGCTTGCCAAGCTCTTTTATACACCATTCTTCCAAGAGCAATTGTTCTTGTGAAAAATTGCAAGAACTCATAGTTCTTGTGTAAGAAAGAGGGCTTCTATAGTGAGTTTGTGAGGAGAAAAAGTCCGATCCAGCAACCGGGGTTTTCCGATAGCAATCCATGGTGGGATTCCGCGGCTGTTCGTGGTGGACTAGCGGTAGAGGCCGAACACTTGGGCGGCTCCATGCCGCACTACTCTCCCCAGACGGTCAAAGCGCCGATCTTTTAGATCAACCAAGGTAACCGCCGTCTTTAGTTTATTCGTTTATTGCTTAAACGAAGTCGATCTCTTGGGTCGATAGGAAATAAATTTTTGAATTCGCTGCGCTCCGCGTAGATTTCCTAACGACTAGATTTAATTCGGACTCCAGGCTTACGAAAGTGCCAGGATTAGTAAGGATAAGATGAAGTTACTCCACGACGCTAAGATTAAGAAGAGAGAGTTTCGAGTCGGAGAACAAGTCCTTCTTTACAATTCCAGGTTACATCTGTTTCCTGGAAAGTTGAGGACACGTTGGTCCGGCCCTTCGAGATTCTTCAAATCATTCCCCGAGGCGTTCTAACTTCGTGGGTTATAGTGGTGACCCGCTTCGAGTGAATGGCCGGAGGTGCAAGCACTATATTGGTGAACCTAAAGAGAAACCTCTCGAATGTTCGTTGCCTCGATATTCTCGGGTGTGGTGCTACACAAGTCGATGAATTTGACGTGTTTTCACCCGACCTATTTTCCGAGGATGACGGTAATAGTCAATCAAGAAGTTCTAGCCGGTAGTTGGGATATGGAAGAGTATTGGAGGGAGCGCCAATCAAACGTGATCGAGGAGAATCAAAGGAGGAAGAAGTCTACCATGGAGAAGTTTAAGCGTATTTGGAAAGTCGTTAAAGATTTCACCCATGTGTTAGATGTCGTTTCAGAGCCACACCATCGATCGAGCTTACACGCAGGTAAGTGGCGCGAAAAGTCAAATGGCCTGATCCAGCCGAGTTTTAAACGGTGTCGAGCTAACGACATTAACCAAAAAGCGCTACTAGGAGGCATCCTAGATATCCCTTATTATATTAGTTAAATTTTTCATCTTTGTTAGTGTTATATTTATTTAAGTTTTAGTTTAATTAAGTTGTAGTGACTAAGTTTTTCTATTTCTATCTCATCGTTAGTGAGACCATCACCTATGTTCTCATTGTACCTCATTGTTCGGGAGGTAGTGACTTCACTAATGAGGAGCTCCAGGAAGCTATGGGGACGTCCATATACGGTCCCCGAATGACCATATGTCGGCAGATCTAGCGCCGTACTACAGGAGATTCACATTTTAGAGGTTTAGAGGTAGCCTGGAGATGACCGGGGCGCACAAGACGACTATGATTTCCCTCCTCGCTATTGATATGCTTCGCCGCCTCATCCGTTTGGTGGATTGGGACGAGATTTATGCGCACTAGCGTTAGTTAGGTTTGTTTTTCGTCGAGCAACGACGTAAAACAAAAGCGCTTCGTGGGAGGCAACCCAACGTTCTCTTTTGTTTTTATTTATTTTCTAGAAATTTTATGTACTTCGTTTGATTTTTACTTGTATTTTTGAAGTTTTAATTAAGTTTAATAAGAGATGTACTTTTGAATTTGGGTTGTATGGAATTTTATGATTTTTGCACTTTTGCTCGCCGACGCCCGTCTGCATAACCGGACGCCCGTCCGCTTATGACCAATCCTTAGATTTAACGCCCACTACGCTCGACGCCCGTCGATATTTTCCTCCAATCCTCAGTATGTGATTTAAACTCTTGACGAAGCGTTTACTAAATCGACGGGCGCCCGTCAGCTTCATTCGATTTCAGTGGACGCCTGTCCCACCGAAAGTTGACGACAGCGCCCAACATCCGCCTATATACTCCCTCAACGCATGAACAATAAAAACAAGAAATCAGCGTAACACAATACCTTCTATAGAAACCAGCGTGCCCAAGAAATCCTCTCAAAGTCTTCAAATTAACCGCTGGAGGCAACTTCTCAATCACTTCAGTTTTCGCTTTGTCCACTTCAATACCTTTCTCAGAAATTCTGTGGCCTAACACAATACCTTCTAATACCATCAGATGACACTTCTCCCAATTGAGCACTAAATTTGTGTCTTCGCATCCTTGTAACACATGCTCCAAATGAGAGAGACATTCCTCAAAAGAATCCCCAAAACACTTGAAATCATCCATGAAGATTTCGTAAATCTCTCCACCATGTCGTAAAAGATAGTCATCATGCATCTCTAAATGTAGCCAGAGCGTTGCATAAGCCAAATGGCATTCAGATATAGGCAAACGTTCCGTATGGACAAGTGAAAGTCGTCTTTTCTCTGTCTCCTGCCGCAATGAATATCTGTAGATAGCCTGAATAACCATCAAGAAAACAATAGAACTTATGCCCACACAACCATTCCAACATTTGGACAATATACGGAAGTGGATAATGGTCTTTCTTGGTGTGGTCATTGAGTCTTCGAAAATCAATTCGGTAACCTGTGTCTTCCCTTGTTAGAATCCATTCATGCTTATCCTTTTCCTTCACGGTAAATCCGCCCTTCTTTGGCACAACTTGGGTAGGAATCACCCATTCACTATCCGATATCGAAAAAATAATACCCATCTCCAATAACTTGATGACCTCTTTCTTGAAAACCTCTTGCATATTGGGATTTAAACGACGTTGTGGTTGAGCGCACGGTTTGGTATCTTCATTGAGAATGATCTTGTGAACGCAAATATCAGGGCTAATTCCCCGAATATCTGCTACAGTCCATCCAAATGCTTTCTTGTGCTTCCTCAGCATCCTCAATAGCAAATCTTCCTGCACATTGGTTAGTGACGAAGAAACAATAACAGAAAGAAGATTATCACTTTCAAGAAAAGCATATTTCAAGTTAGGAGGTAGAGTTTTCAATTCAAGATTCCGTGGTGGCTCCTCTACTGAAGGTTTCAATAGTGGGCCATCATGTTCCAATTCCAAATATCGATGCCACGGCTGTTTGTTAAATGTATGACCGGCATCCAAATAAGAAATCACGGCTTGCATTTCCTCATCATCATTGTCACTATCAAAGATGGACAAAGCCAAACATTCCTCAAGTTTGTCTTCATAGACCTGCAAGTTAGCATTCTCCATACAAGCAAAAGACAATGCATCAACAAAAGAACATGACTCTCGTGAATCGTACGGATGCTTCATGGCCTTGAAAATATTAAATGTAACCTCATCCACATTAACTCGAAAAATTAATTATCCACGTTGAACATCGATTAGTGTCCTTCCTGTGGCTAGGAATGGACTACCAAGAATAAGGGGTGTTGAATACCCTTCTTCCATATCCATAACCACAAAGTCGATCGAAGTAAAACTTATCGACCTTCACTAACACATCTTCTATGACTCCCTTAGTATTTTATGGACCTATCTCGCTAATTGTAGAGTCATCTCGTTGTTCTTCAACTTTCCTATGCCTAGTTTGATAAAGTCCTCGTAAGACATGAGGTTAATGCTAGCGCCAAGGTCACAAAGCACCCTCTTAAATAGAAAGCCCCTAATTTCACACGAGATGGTAAACTCCCGGTTCTTTAAGCTTAGGTGGAAGCTTATGTTGCAACATGGCGGAGCATCCTCATTGAGACAAATGTTCTCATATTCCCAAACCGCTTCTTGTTAGTAAGAATGTCCTTAAAAACTTACCATAAATAGGCATGCTAGTGAGTGTTTCTATGACGGATATTAACATTCAAGTGTCGAAATGTGTCAAGGAAGGCGTGCATTTTTATCTTGCTTTTTCTTCTTAATTTCTTCCCTAGGAGGGAGGTAAGGTAATGACTCAAGATCAATAAATTTAGGAGTGGAGTTCATACCTTCCCTACCTTTGCCGCTCGATGAATCATTGGAAGGTTTTCTCAATGTTTGAGCTGCCGGTGGTCGCCATTCATTCTCGGCATGAACCACCTTTTCCTTGCCTTTCTTAAAAATTGGCTGTTGGGGTTCGGCGTGCGCCGAAACATCTCTGGCGTGCATCAAACCTTCAATTGGATCACCCTTGCCGTACGTCGGGGTATCTTTGGCGCACGTCAAATTTTGCCCAAAACTCTCTGAATGTCTACAGTGATCATTGGCGTGAGTCAGATCGGTCTTGACGGGTGCCAAAGAGACAAGTTCCCTAAAAAGAGTTCTTAAATCGCTTGCTCTCGGATTCTTCAAAATCCTCGGGACTTTCATCCAATCCTCATCCTCTTTCTCTACATTCACATATCCGTCCTTCTGCAAAAATTCATCAACAATTTCCTCCTCCTCTTCACTTAACTCCTTCCCTTCATCGATGTTGTGCAAATCATTCTCAACCTCGTTCCCCACTTGAATTTCATAAAACTCTCGATTCCCACAAACTCTTCCACTTCGGGTTATGATGGCATTCACTCCCCTCGGGTTTCTTTCTGTGTTACTTGGCAAACCGCCCGGTGGTCTACTAGCATTCCTCTCACCTTCTCGACTCAAGTGTTCTTCCATGTTACACACGGATGCTTCTATGTTTTTCATTCTCATATCATGACCGCTCATGGACGTTCTCAAAGTACCCACATCCTTGGTCACTGTGCCTATAGAAGACATCATTGTTTGCATATTTGCAGCTTGAGTCGAAACAACGCCCATAAGATTCTTCATCAACTTCTCCAATCTTTCTTCCTTTTTCGTGGTTGAACTTGAAGTTTGAGTCACTGGGATGTTTTGTGTAGGACGTTGTTGATAAGAACGTGTAGGTGGTTGCAGCGATTGGTATGAAGTATGGTTTTGGAAATTCTGAGTTGGAGGGTTGGTATTGAAGGAAGTCTTTTGTTAAGGGTTGAAAGATGATGCTTTCTTGTTAGGGTTCGGAGAACAACGTTGAGTAGGGAAATCTCTTTGAAATATATTATATGCATTGGAGTAAGCATTATGTAGTGCTCGGTGTTGTTGCATGTAACTCACTTCTTCATTAGAATAATCACCGGACTCATTCATCTCCAATGGTGTGTAATCTTCATTTTTCATTTCCTCACTACTCATATCCATGGATACATTTCCTTCCAAGCTCTTATTTCCCTTGATCTCATCAACCTTTTTTCTAAAAGAAGCTAATTGAGCTAACACTTCGGTTTGAGCGGTGGCTTCTACCACAAAAGAAACTCTTCGTGTGCTTGACCCAGTTTCCCACATTCTGTTGTTCTGTGCAATCTTCTCAATAGAATTGTATATATCTTGAGCCACGGTCATCATCAACGAACCATTGCATGCTTGGTCAACCTCGGCTAGTGATTCTTTTCTAAGATTTCAACAAAAAAACTGAATTTGCATGTCCAACGGATAACCATGGTTGGGGCAAGCCCTCAACAACCTCTTAAATCACTCCCATGCAACTCCAAGAGATTCATGTTCACCTTGTTTGAAACTAGCAATCTCAACTTTCAACTCTAAATTCCGGCCCGGAGTGAAGTATTGTTTTAAGAATGCATTTTGAATTTCCTCCCAACTTGTCAAGGAATGGTGAGGAAGTGACATAAACCAATCTTTAGCCTTCCCATCCAAGGAAAAAAGGAAACATCGACATTCTCGTCAAATACCTATTAGCACCTTGACTCTTAGCCGTATTACACAACTCTTTAAAGCTTTAAAGATGGTGGTGTGGATCTTCGTCATGACGCCCATGAAATTGTGCTCTTGTTCCAACCAATCCAAAAAGGTGAGCCTTAACCTCAAAATTATTTGCTCCCACATTTGGTAAACGAATCGGATTGTTGGTCTCATTACTTCTCACGGCTTGATCACAAATTGGCTTTTGGTTTGGGGGGTTGTTCCGGTTATTGTGATTCCGGTTTTGGTTGTGGTTTTGTTGGTTATTGTTTGGTGGTGGAGGAGGATTGTTATTTGGCGGATTTGGATTGTTGGGATTAAGAGGGTTAAGGATATGGAGGTTTTGGTTTTGTTCTTGGTTTGGGGCGTCATGCCCTTGATCAACTTGTGCATTTTCTATGTCTCCTTCCATTTCTATGCCTTGGGTAGACGATCCTTGGGAGGAATCTCCACTTAGCTCCAAGCCACGCTGAGCTTGACCAACCTTGTTCTCGGCTACTGCTCCCGAAAATATGTGTTGATATCCTGAATGATAGGAGTAAGTGGTTCATTACCACGCCGAGTCTTGGTCATCCACTACAAGGTAGAAACAACAAAAACACAAGAAATAACACTTGGTGACTCACCAAGTGGCAAGCACCAAAGAAATAAAATAGAAATGAGAGTAGAAAAGTTCGACCTATTCTCAAAAACTTTAAAACTAGTACAAGTAGTAACTGTTACTCAAAAAGAGTTTCCCCGGCAACGGCGCCAGAAAGCTTGATGGCCAAATCCTAGAGGTCCAATCAGGGCCGTCCCTGTGTTTCTTAAGGCCCTAAGCCAATATATCAAGATATGCCTTCTGAAAAGAAAGCAAATGGTGTATGTGGATATAATGCATGTTTAGTATAATAGATTTGTTGAACAAAAAAAATTTGTAGGCCCTAAATTTTATAATTTGGCGGAGGGCCCTAGGCCATGGCCTTGTTGGCCTATGCCCAGGGACGGGTCTGGGTCCAATCTAACCGGCAGTGTACCGGGTCGACTATAGTCTAGTATGGTGAGTCAAGGTCGAATCCACGGGGAAAATCACTTGTGAGGTTACACACTAAAAATTTTATATTAATTCGATCTAGGTCACAAATTGCTAGATAGTAGTTAAATGCATAAATGAAATGCTTGTGATAATAGAGGTGATAAATGGTAAAAGAAACTAACCAAGACAATGTGTAACTTAGCCATCCTCTCGCAGTATCATGGGAATGCTCTCCCACCTTCCTACCCTTGGTGACCGAAAGTGTGAAACGGTGCATTCCTAAGCAAGCAATTCCCCCTCATACGAGTGTATGAAATTGCTCTTTACATCCTCATCGGTTTAGTGGTCCTAAACCTGATGAATTGGTACGCTACGCATGTGAATGCAACGACAATGTCAACGATCCCCGGATAAGAAATCGAATGCCACGGCGGTCGATTTTACCTTCCGGTTTTCCTACCCTCTTCCCACGACTAACATCATATTTCGGTCTCCATCAACGTGTAATGCTAACACTAGGCAGTTACTCCAATGCAAGCAATCAATACAACACAAGTAGGAAAATATTCACAACGATCAAAACTAACAACATAAACTATCATTCCCAATCTACATAAGAGGATAAATTAAGCTACAACATAATCTTGGCTAGATAAGTCTAGCCACTCATGTCTACAAATATCAACATCTCAAATTAATATTCATAACCATAAGAACAATTGAATGAGAATAAAGATTAAGGATTACCAAATTAAATAGTACAAACCGAAGTTGATGTTCTTCATCCAACATCCAAAAGCTTCAAATGAACTTACACCAAGGTGTTGAATTCAATCAACTAATAGAGTTAAACTAGAATCCTTAGCTTTACAATCAATATCAAGAGTTAATTTTACTAAAATTTGGCTATAAGAGCCTGTGTGGTGGGTCTTGCCTTCAAGATGAAAAAACCGAGAAGATGAAGAGTGTCCTTGATAATCTTATGAGTGGAAGAATAAAAGAGATTAATTCTTTTGTCGACTCGCAATGATGGCTCAGTCAATCCAACTGGCGTAAGGCCAAGTGCAAAATGCTTTATTGGCGAGGTCGAGCCGCTCGAACGCGCCAAGTCCAATTTGTAGTAGTTGGTCGATTGACATTCGCATTAAATGCTCAGCAGCCTTCTTGGCGTGGGTCAATACGACATGGCACAATCCATTTGTATATGAAATCATTATAATCAAAATTTATTCTTCCTATTGGCCGATCAAACCTCTAACATGTATCGACCATCCTCGTGGTTGGAAATCCTCGCTTTAGCTCCAAAATCATTATCAAAGAATCAAATGACACCTTAAGTCCAAAATCCATGCTTCAAACCGTAATATCAATGTCGCAAAAATAGACACAAGGATACCACACGAACTGTAACAAAATCGGCTAATAACTAATAAACTACAACTAGAAGCATGGTTTTTTGAAAGTTCTATGTACACAAAAATGGTTCCAATCATCATAAAATTTGCTCAAGTTGATGTCAAAATGTCACTAATTGCATTAGAAAAAGGGTAAATCATCGGGATTATATTATCAAAGTTGACTTACATCAAACAAATTGTAAGGATTTACATGATGTTGGAAAATCACATTTGGTGTGTTTCTAATAAGGCCTTGTATGGATTGAAATAGGACCCTAGGGCCTGGTTTGATGCTCTAATAACCCAGTTGATAAGCTGGGGATTCACACAATCTGAGTGTGATACTTCATTATTTATGTTCAGGCTTGATGATAAAATCTTGTTTGTTCTTCTTTATGTAGATGATATCCTTCTTACATGCAATTCCACAGAGCTGATACAGAAATTCATCAAAATTCTGGATTCTAAGTTTTCACTTAAAGACCTAGGGCCAGTCTCACATTTCTTGGGGATGCAAGTTACAAGGGACAACTCATGTCCAGATTTTAACTCAAACCTACTATGCATCTCAGTTGCTAAAAAGACTGAATTTTGAGTATTTGAAACCTTGTCCTACCCCAATGGTTGCTGGTGAGCATCTTATACCTAAACAAGGTCAGCCTTTGGTTAATCCAGAATCTGCTGTATGCTATAGAGCACCGAATACCCGACCTTGACCTGCACTGATATGGCATATGTTGTTAACACCTTAAGCCGCTTTATGCAGAACCTTATAATGAACATTGGCAGCATTAAAGTTGTTACTCGATTTGTGCAAGGCACATTGAGACAAGGTTTGCACTTCATTCCAACCAAAACTTGAGTTGCAGGGTTCACTGATGCAAATTGGGCTACTTGCCCTACAGATAGAAGTCTACAGGGGTATCAGGTCTATTTAGGCAAGTCTTTGATTACTTGGAGTTCCAAAAAGCGCCATGGTGGCAAAATCAAGTCGTGAGTCGTAATACAGAGCCCTATCAAATCTGGGTTCAGAGATTCAGTGGATTCTACAAATGCTGGGTGAGATTAAGTTTAAGTTACCTGCTATTCCTACATTGTTGTGAGAACACTGGAGCAACTACACTGCCTCGTAATCCAGCTTTATCATGCCAGACTAAGCACATTGAAGTGGATGTTCATTACATCAGAAATCTGGTTCTTGAGAAGAAGTTGAAAGTTTGCTATATACCATCTGCAACTCAGATTGCAGATGTATTTACTAAGCCCTTACCCATTACAGCCTTTTCCAGATTCAGGGACAAACTAAATGTAGTTGAACCACATGTTTGTTTGAGAGGGGGTGAAAATGGTAAGGGTATTAGTAGTAATAATGGATAAGGGTAGGTTGGTCCTTTAATATAGGTGTACTAGTTTGTTAGACCTTGATTTGTGTGTAAAGAATCTACACACTAGATCTTTCCATATTATGTTGTATGCGGCTGGAATATTATCATCAAGAAATTCTATCTTCTTCTCCAAACCACTGGAGCTGCCATTCTTGCCTTGAATGGCACTTTGCTGCATTTTACATTAATCAAACTATAAGCAATTTGTTTGGGAATACAGGAACATATATAGAATATAATCTAACAGACTAGCTGACCATAAATAACAGATAGATATGGATTAGGAATAACATCTAGATAACATTATTACTATAGACCTTGGATCACATACTACATGTAGGGATTGTTGGAAGTAAATACCAAAGATAATTTATGTAATTGTTTTTATAATTAATAAATGACATATTTATTTTCATCTTATTATTTGCTTCAGGCTTATAAGTAATACATCATTAAAACCCCAAGTCGATCATATGTAGCCATATAACTTAGTGTGTGTTGCACGCGAGGATTAAGTTTACGGTGATACACTTGAAATGTTAGTCTGCGGGTGAACTTAATCAAAGTACGGGGTCTATTGATTAAACCACCATTAACGCGCCTAACACTTTATGGTGTGACCGCCTTATCCGACCGCCGATATTGGTTATCAAAACGGGCATTTATATATGATTTAGTCATATAGATTGGACCGATTTAATGTGCATTTTCATATAATTCGTGATTGAGAAATCTTATTAAATCACAAGATGTCATATATGGATTAACCTTAATCTCTGGCGATTACGCACTCCTACTTGTTTCAGGATAGGTTTGATGTGTTCGCAAGGATCGCAAGAGGCGCGGGTCCGAATCACTTTCACGCTGGCACTATTCTCGGGATCAGTGAGAAGTGTGTGTCTCATGAGATATGGAATCCATTCCTTCCCGCTGGAAGTAGAAAGACAACTCCTTATTTGTTAATCCTAGAAACCGATCGATCCCGGAGTTCAGATTGGTTATGAACTAATTGATCACCACTCGGGTTAATGGTAAATAAGGATAAGATGTATTGAAGAAGTTTTACGGAAATAATCCCGCTTCATTACGGATAGTCTAGCGAGGGTTAGTCTATATGTAATGATTATATCAATGGACTCTTATCGACTCGACTCGACGCTTTGAGAATAAGTTATATCTATAATCGATAAAGTTCGGCTCGGATTTATGGTGGCAGAATTCAAATTAATAAGTTGAGTGAAAATATTCGCACGATGAATATTTTATTCAATTTATCAGAATTTACTTCGTTTTGGCCCATTGGCCCCCTGGTTAGCTCCTAACACGCGAAGTGTTTTTTCTCGCTTTATGGAACTCGAGAATAAATTAAATAATGGTCTATTTAATGAATATGCAATACTATTTATTTGGTAAATAATATGTAATATAGAAAAGACATTTTCTATTAAAATAATGACTACTATGGCGCCATTTTGTGATAAATTAGAAAAAAAATTTCCTAGATTATGTCACATGTGTAATTAGTTAATTATTTATTTGTCGATAATTAGTAGAAAAGAGATTAAAAATTGATTTTTTTAATTATCTCTTATCTTATAACAAATATATTTTCCTTATGGGATAGATAATCGCGCATAAAACGATAACTCTCTCTTTACTAGCTTATTTTCCTATAAAAATGTAGTTCCTCCCAACACAAAATCACAAGTAAACTGCACCACATACAAAATAAAAGAAGAGAAAAATTAGCTGCTCTAATATTAAGCAGGGTTAAAAAGCTAGTAGTTTTTCTTGGATCATATTCGAGGAGGTTCTACGGCGAGGATCGACGCCCACCAACCGTCGCTAGAGATACAATCCGGAAGATCGCGCTTCTCCTCTATGTCGATTTACTATCCTCTCCGCTTTGTAAACTTCAACCTTCTTATGGTTATATTAATTATTTATGTGAATCATATCGTAGTAAAATCGCATGCGAATTTATTCAGTAGCTTCCTACCGGCATTATTGAGTGTCTCGACGGCGCCGCGAATCAGATCCGACGATCCAATTATGGATCGGATCCGGATTCGAAGTTTCAGATATCCAAAGAGGATAAGATTAAGCCACGGCATCACTCATTTCTTAACACACTCATCCACTCTGGTGATCACTCATCAATCACCGCTATATAATAACTATTCTCGTGAAATGGTATGGTTAAAATCTTCTCTGTGCCAGATTCAATCAAGATGATCCAAATTTATTTAAACGCCATTTCACCACATGTAAAAATACAACACAACAACTACCTGTGCATTCTTTATTCAACGTCAGTCTATGATGACGGAATATATTCGTTTTATGTAAAAAATTATTTTTTATATTGATTATAGTTGACTCATTATTTGTATGATTGAAGAACGATGATAATGTAAAATAAACAATGAGTTGAATATTGGAGATGAATGTCTTACTCTCATCGCTGATTTTCCTTGTTTGCATGAGGTGGGACCATTCATGTATGTCTTTTTTTTTTTTTTTTTTTTTTTTTTTTTTTTTTTTTTCCACCAAGACGAAAGTTTTTATTATTAAAACATTTACAACACGCTGACAAACGCCGCACTAAACACGGTCTATTATCAGATAACTATGCGGACAAACCACAGACTACAACCGCCAAGTGCCGGACAACGACAACAAACAATACAACACAATCGAATAATAGACGGGCTGAGGCTGCCAATGTAAATAAATTTTCCGATAGGAAGAAATCGCCGATACATACGTATCCTCTGCGCAATCTATTACCCGACACAAACACAAAAAGCAAAACAAAGACTGATTCAACTAAACAAACTAAAACAACAAAGACAAAGAAAAAGGCTGCCCGTAAAACCATCCGAGCCGAGTTCTCCAACAACGCCACTCGTACCGACTCCGAACCACAACAAACCATCAATTCGAGACATGAAAGAACAGATGAACGCCGGGAAGAAGCCATGACCGGAGAAGAGGTGAAGTGACCCGGACCAAAACGCATCAGATCCGACCCAAGATTGGGTAGATTTGGAGAAGAGCAGCATCAAACCGACCTGATCTGAGCAAGATCTGAGCAGAGGGGCCTCAGATTCATAAAAAAAAACCACAAATGAAATTTTTTGCCCCAGACGCCTTTCTCGCCGCCAAGATCCACCACCACAGCCACCGGAGGATCCCCAGTAAAAAGCTGGTGCCGGAAACCATGGCAATCAGCAGCAGGAGAAAAGAAAAGGGACATGGAGCAAAAGATTAAATATATATAGAAATACAAGAAAACTAGAAGAGAGCTTACTCCATGGAGTGCCGGAGGGGCTGGAGGTTGCAAGTGGCGAGTTTTTATTAAATTCTTTTTAAGAGTTTTCTTCTAGATAGAGAAAGAAGAGAGCTGATACTATTGTTGCCTCATTTATGTCTTCTACTGGTATCATTTTTTTAGTTGGGTATATGAATTAATACATTGTTACTGCCTCCGCCAAAATATAAATTTATTTATCTTTTTCAGCTTTTATTTTATAATAAAATCCATTTAAAATCGTAAAATATTTATTACATTCCTTTTATTTACCTCTCATTTTATTATATACTCACTTACTTTTCACTATTTTACATTAATAATGCTTTTTTTTAAGGATACATTAATAACAGTTAAAGTTTATTTCTAATTTTTATTCAAAATTGATGACACATACTACATCCGCCCCAAAATATAAGACATAAATTGCAAGCCACAGATGACATAAAGTTTCTGTTAAATGTATTATGTCCTTTAATTTTGATGAAAAATCTAAAATGACCTTGACTATAATTCATGCAGAGTAGTAAAAAAGTGGATGAGTAGATAATAAATGAGGGTAAAAGGAGAAAATATAAAAATGCTTTATTGGTTATTTAAATGAAATTACCTTATTAGAATAAACAAAAAACTAAATAGATTTATATTTTGATTTGATTGAAGAACATATTTAACCATTTTCTTAATCTAAAAGCTTCAAACGAATTTACATTTTGAAATGATTTAGATGAGTACGGAGGGTCAACCACAATGACCTTTAAAATCACAATGCAAGAGGCATTTTTTTTTGTTCTTGCATAAAGCCGATGTAAACAGAAAAATAATATTGTATTGATTCACTAAGACAAATCCCCAACCATTTTTTCTGACTCTGAAACTTTCCACATCACAATGGAAGGTCAGTAGACTATCTCACTCACTCAAAAAGCTCGGCCTGCTGAAAGTCATTGTGTAAGCATACAAAAAGTAAGAATTTCTGGATTCATATTGGGTGGTATTAATTTGATGGAGGGTAATGTTTCTGTAACGGTTAACTATATTTTGCAAGTTAGCAGGATAAACTTTGCATGTCTCTATTAATCTTTAATTATAGAGGAAAATGTTATTGCAATAATAAATTGTGTCGTAATAGTGACAGAATCGTATTTTTGCATCTTTAATTGTCATGTATGACATATTGATCGTGATGTATCGACGTGGCCTTTTCTAGTGCTTAATACTACCTTAACCGACAACAGATCGGGTCAAATCAGAAGCTTAAGATGGTGAGTCGAGTATCGTATCCTCGAGAACTTAATAATTCTTCTAAGTGTGGTTAAACACCAAAGAGTCAAGTATTAACTCGATCTAAATCTCGCTTTATAACATAGATCACTACTATTTTACTTAACATAAAATAAATGTATAATTTAAAATTTATTCTAATATAATAGATATAGATATATAAATATATATAGATATGCATAAGTTGCGTAATATATATATATATATAAATATACAGATGCCAAATATATTATTGTAGAACTAGCCAAAGTTTATATAATTGATTTATACGATCTTTTCAAATGAATGGAATGTGCTCGATCTTTCCTTTTATATTAGTTCAATTGAGTAAACGAAACGTGCACTCGGCGTTAACAATTCCTCCTCACATAAGCGTGCATTTAAATTGTTATACGTCCATTGTCATCACCCAAGATCCACAATCATTACGGTTTTTCCGAATGTGTCCCGAGTAACGATTCTACCTTTGAATAAAAAGAGTCATTCCGCTCACAAACGGTCAATTTTATTTAAAGGCCCGTTGTCAAGGCCGGGCGATTCAACTTTCCGGTTTAAGTTTCAATTAAATGATGATTTAACATTATTACGATCTCGAGTACAAATTTCAATAAGATTCATCTTTTAGGACAAATCGCTTCGGTAGAAATCTGGTTCCGCTTGTCACGTTATTCACTCGCCAATTTTACTCCTCCGGTTTTTCTATTAACGAGTTCATAACCTAACTATCGAAGGCCAATTCATAATTAGATTATGAATTCTTTTCAATCAAACTTTATCAATAGAAAAAGATTCAATTAACTCAATTTTAGTCAATTTTACTTAGATAACATTCCTTACCTAAAAGATCGTAAATAAAACGATTACATAACTTTGGCTAGTTATTAGATTTAGCCTACTAACACTATACTAAAATAAAAACAAACATAACAAACATAAATACTTTAGAAATTTTACCCGACACAACAATTGAATCGTGGTCGATTCTTCCTGGATGCTACAACGACTTCAACAACATTGATCTTCCGATAATTTCTCGAGCATTATAACGATACTACTTTATTTATGGCATAAGGCCTATATACATACCTACTACTAATAAAAAGAGGTAAAGAAAATATATTTGGTACCCCCTATGTGCCTCGCAATGCCGCTTATTTATAAAAGCAGATTTTTCCAAGCCGGATCGATCCGGAAAGGCCGGATCGATCCGGGAATAAAAATCTTATCCCCTGGATTTTTCTCTCGCAGGCCACATACTGGGTAATCATCATGTCTCTTCGGATCGATCCGAGGTAATTCCTGATCGATCCGGATAGATTTTTTCCAAACTTGATCCAAACTTGATAAAATCATAACTTGAGCTCGATCTCCAAATGACATAATTCAAGATGCTGGAAAGCTCTTGAGAAGATCTACAACTTCCCTGGAAGGACTTTTCTTCAGAAAATGCCTTTTGATGGGCCATTTGTTCGCCTAAAATATAACTTGATACGTCTGGTCACGAACCATCGATCCACTTAACTTTAAAACTCGCGGGCACTTCCTTAATTCCTTCAAAGATATGATTTTACTCCAAAAGTGTCGCCACTCGGGTCTTGGTTTACCTAAGATCTCGTAAAAAAAATACCAAAATACCCAATTTGAATCGACACTTTATTAATTCTGTTATTAACCCGGCACAAAATTTATAACTTTTTATCATTTTTACTTGATTTTTATAGTATTTAGATTTATTCATAACTATTAATATTTTATAAGATTATCGTTATAATTACTTATATTTTATATAAAAAGAGTCTATAATGTATATAAAACATCGTAATTTTTATCATATAAATGTTATACATCAACTACTCCCCACTTTCGCTTTTTCGATCGCCCTCGAAGCAAAATAAATGTAATATATATAAAAATTACTTATAAAATAATATACGTGGTAGATTATATTTCAAATTAGTAAAATATCATTTCAATATTATAAACATATTAATTATATCTTTCTTAGAAATTAACAAGATAAAAGTGTAGATAACTTTGATAAATTATTTATCAACTATTATTCAAATGAAATTTCACAAAATCTACTCAATAAATATAATTAAAATTCTAGAATTATTTTCCTATCTCAACTTGTATGAAATATTTGGAATCAAAGACTGTTTCAAGAATTGACAAAATGACTTTATACTTTTGTGACGACATCAAGTTAATCGAAAAGATAAAAGAAATCAAAAGATGCAGTCGCACGTGACTTTACACCTTCACGCTTGATCAAAAACAATCTCGATTAATAATATCCTCTTATTCCAACTATTTTTCAGATTTTCTCTCTTTTCAATATTAAGAACTAAAAGCTGAGCGTGTGTAGAAAAATCAAATTTACAAGCATTGCTTCATCAAGATTGATCGAGTAATACTCTTTCGATCTAAAATTACGAGTCCGGTTTCCTTAAACTCGTAATCATTCTTGAGATCTTATGATTCAATTTTTATCGGGAGCTTTATACCTCATGTTGATATAGACGCTTTAGATAACACCCTATCGCACTCAAATCATTGGAAGTCGCACGATTTTGTAATTGTCGATCAAAGATAAGGAAGATACCTTGATTTGATTAATTTGTAAATATGGTGCTTCGTTTTATATATATCTTTTTTTTTTTTTTCACCTCAAAGATACACCATTCTTAGCTTCGCTCCATCATCTCCTTTCATAAGACGCACAAACTCGTGATTTTTAGGAAATGTAAAACCAAAATAAACCAAGTGGTCGGTTATAATCAAAATGGCTATTTTGAGTTTGATGCCTTAATCACTCTAATCAATCGAGGTAATTTTTTGTGTGTCTAAAATCTCATCATTCCTAATCCGATTCCATATTCATATTTCGCTTTGTTAAAATTATTCTAAAAAATTCATTATAAATATAAGTATTTTCGTTAAATTTCATATGAAACTTACTTGATAATATTTATGTATAGTTACATATACTTAAAATCTTATAAAATCTAAAATTGACATATATAATATAATTATAATATATCAAATTTACTTTACTTAATTAAAATCTATTCTTACCAAATTATACTATTTTTATTCATATTAATTATATATTATCTAGTTATTTTGATCCAAGACAAATTAAACTAAGTATTAAGCAATTAAGTATAACTTTTTATATAAGAAAATTTTAATTTGTATTTACTAACTTACCTCTACTCCCCCACTTATTTAAATTGAAAGATCGTCTCCGATGTTCAAGGAGTAAATAAAAGTAGTTCAAAATAAAATTAAAATTTTACACAATTTTGATTTTTTTATTTTATTTTATTTATTTTTTTTTAACAAACATATATTATTTTGATTAAAGTAAATGACATATATATTAAAACATTAAGGAAACTATTACAAACTAAAAAAACGCATTAAACGATCAACTTAAACGACTATCACATAAAAACATAAACTTCTAAATCGATTATCAAACCGTAGATGAACATCCGGGAGTATCCACCGAAGTAATCCTAATCGAGAATCACTTAGATGGAAAAATCTCGCCGAGTAAACCTCAGGCACGTGATTCAGTTGGACACAAAGACGAGATAACCTGTGCAAACGGGTAACGCTCTTCCCCTATTACGCCTCTCTACCGCAAAATTAATTGCAGCTTTTAAACATCAAAACTCCCAATCAATGTACGCTCCGATGGTTAAGTGCATACAACAAAGCAGAGATTTCATCATCCAGAAGACCCCATAAAATCTCTAGTTGGATAGATCCGAGAATTAATGAAGCCGCTTCCACGCCTCTTAAATGCAGGGTAAGGCCAGAGTTGAAGAATCATAGTTATGATCAAACAACGAAATACGAATCAAAAGCTTCAGCAAAGACGATTTATAATATTATACGTTATCTCCAAGTTCCTAAAAGAAACTCGAAGTGTGGGTTTCATCAAAAGTACATGGTGGGGATTTGATAGATTTGATTTATGATGACCGTGAAATGAAATAACGATTCCCTAATCAGAATAAGTTGAGACGAGGCTACCGACGTTATCTCAGCCAGAGACGATAAAAATCTCTCGATAATCGAATGTTTATTCTACCTCCCTGAGTCCTAATCAACTTTTTTCCATCCGCAACCTCGATTAGATTTCATTCCCCATCCGATCAATTTTTTCTGTTTAAGCCTTTCTCCATCGTGACAGAGAATGTACGGTAAATTTAGATGTCTCGACTTCAAGCAGAAACAAAGAGGCATGCTCCTTCAGAAACCACACCATCAAAGCGATGTGGTTCGTGGGAATTCATTAACCGGAGGGAGAGGAGCGGTTAGACATTTCGTACGTAGATTTAAACTAAGCTAGATAGGAAAGAAGAAATGAGCAAAGGTCAAGGTCACGCTTCTTTCCTTTTATAGAAATAAATCTATCAAGCAAAAGTAGAAAAGATCTTCTTGTTTTGGCGCTTTGGTACTTGTCGGATCGATCCGAGAAAGGGCGGATCGATCCGGCCCTCCGAACTAGTAATCCCGCCGTCAAGACACTCAGTCGGATCGATCCGCAAAGGTCGGATCGATCCGAACACTAATGCTCACGGACGAAGAGTTGATTTTGCTTGTAAAATGCCTAGATTTTTCTGTATTTACACGCTTTCTCCTATCTTTGGTTCATTTTCATTGTGGGGTTATAACCATAAATTTTACTACACGATGCGTGAATACCATAATATGTAACTAAAACATTGAAGATCAGATTAAAATAAAATCCTACCAAAATCAAAATAACCTAAAATTTTACTTAAAACGAAATTGTACGCTTAAAATAAAATGTTTCAATGTCAAAAATCATGGTAATGTTTAAAATTACTCCTCTTCATCACCATCTCGACGCGGGCTTGGAACTTGGCATAGCTTGATAACGGTCGATTCTTGGGATGGATCTTGAAAATAAGTTGACATCCGCATCGAGCTATCTAGTCCCATCGCAGCTCATTTCTCTCGAATATCGTAAAAGTGCTTCCTCATCCCGCCGTGGTATGGCCAAATGATCCAGATCCAGCCCATATTCAGACGTCGCACGCCGTAGTGACTCGGCTGAAAATCCCCTACACCACTAGTTTGAAATCCAAAAGAATGTGGCATTTGTTGGAAGTCCGAGCTGGCGTGGCATCGGTGGAAACGAAATCGTGGCGCGTATAAGGCGGGGTTTGGCAACGCGGAATATCCATCTCGGCATAGTAGTGGTTTTGCAAGAAATTCATTTGATATAACCCACGATGCCTTCGACGTAAATCTTCAAACCATAATCTATTCCTTTTCCAGAAAATGTACCATATTGGCATTAGCACGATGAACATCATAGGCCATGGATTGAAATACGCCGTAAAGTGATGGTATTCGAAGTTGAGTTTGAGTTTGACTTCTGATGGCGAGGGACAAAGACGATGGAGTAGCCGAGGTCGCTGATTGTTGGGTGGTCCAAAATCTATTCTTCCCGCCGCCTAAGTGGTAAACCAGACCTATATGTTGCAAGTTCATCCACCATCATCAAATTATCACTGAGCTCACGGACACCTATCTCAGCCATTACGAAGAAATAAAACACGGAAAAGGCAGGAAGCTGGATCGCTGGTTCATGTAAATGGCAAATTCTTGGCCTCTTCTACACATTACCTCATTTACAACCAATGTATATTATTAACTATAGCCCAAGCAATAGCACAAATCCTCTTACCAAAGATGTAAAACGTCAGAAAGTAGGTAAAGAGGTGACTAATAAAACGCTTTAATGGCCTCTGTATCCCGTGATACATTTTCCATAAGAAAAACTCGCTTTCATGCCAAACGGCAGCGTGGATCTAACTCTATTCAGCCAGTGAAACAATATAATCAAAGTCTCGCAGCTCATCCAAATTCAAACTAGGAGTACAACCCTCATTCTCTGCAAGTACTGTGAATACCATAAAATAGTATTTATAATGTGAGGAGTAAACGGCACTGGCCTCTAGTTCTTAGGTTGATGTGGTTAACTCACCATCTCTCAGAGTAATTGCGGAGTTGCTACCAAAGAACAAATTCAAATTACTAAGGTGGTGTAGCACATTTCCCGACTTTAAATCACAATTCTAATCCACTGCCGCTTTCAAAGATCTCTACCTACCTTCCTAATCCTAAAATCCAAACCTCCTCATCGACCGCAATGTCAAAATAATCACCTACAAATTTATTTTTAAGTGCTGTCAGCCACTGCTGTAGCACGCGGGCTCTATCCAAACGACAGCCAATTCTTCTTCCAAGTAAAGGCCTAGTTTCGTGGACTCGAATTTGGGGTGGCAGGTGGATAAGCGGTTTACGTTTGCATCTGCCTTCTGGATCTGCCATTCCTGGCTTATAACAACACACAAATAAATAAAACAACAACAAAACAAATAATAAAACAAATATAAATGAGTTAACATGTGAGGAAATAAAAAAAAATTTGCTAAAATGAAATTTACTAAAATAAGGGATCACAAATGCTACCTTCCAAAGCTTAAAAGAAGAAATTTACTAAAAATTCATGAAAATCTCAATGAATAAAAGTTTGTGCCTTCTCTAGCACTTTCCAATCGAAGTTCAAACCCAAGATAAAGAGAGGCAATGAGAGAAGTTTAACAGGCCTGGGGTAGTTTAAACGGCGATGTTGTGTGATTACTAAATAAAATCTTGTAATTGTAAAGAGGGAGTTGGCTGCTGTTTGAGAAAATAA